>CM042137.1:153340145-153602645 GCA_023376005.1 Doryteuthis pealeii
TTTACCTGTTTAAAATCCTGTGATATGTATTATATATCATTAAGAAATAAATGTTTACAAAATATATGGTGTGAATAATTTGCATAGTGATTTTAACAAAACTGGGTTTAATAAATAATTACTTGGTGTTATTGATTTGTAATATTATTGTTTTATTCTCAAACGTATTAAAAGCAGCCCTATATTTTTATATTGAAATCAATTAGAATAAAGTAAAAATAAATGTAATCTTTTTGTGTTCATATTTAATTTTATTAGTCTTTCTAATTCAATATAATATTCAATCATATTAAAACATAAAAATACTTATACCCGATGGGTGCATTTTTTCTTTCTGTTAGTAGATATAATATTATTTATTTTTTATAAAGTGGACCATGTAACCATAGTGAAATTCTAACGCAAAAAAAATTGCCTGTTGTTGGTTAACAAACAACCAGGAGTTTACAGTGAAAAGCAAAAGGTGTTCCTTTCAAAACAGCTCCCAGCTGGGGTGCTTATTGGTTACTTGGTCCGATAAAGTTTAATTTTTGTCTTTTTGTTATAGACGTATATAATGAATGCATTTCAAATGCAAGAGAGTCTGGTCTGCGGAACTTTCTAATTGGAACAGTTACTCAAGTTCAACAAATGGTTGAATCTCTCTTCTTTGACAAGGCAGTGAGTACAACATTTAGACAGTCAATTTCTAACAAATGAAATAAAATGATGAAAGTAAACTCGGTGGGGGGCACAGTCAAGTCCGACATATATGTTTTCCCAACTGACAAAGTCCTTAGTCTGCAACAATCTCTCACAAAAGTACTACTCTCTTCTTAACAGCAAAACTCCTACTATCGTCTTCTCTCGGTCTGGGAGGACAGGCTCTTAAATACACAGTTAATATGTACATCCGGGCCTCTTAATCTGGTCTGGCATTGCCTGTTTAGAACTTCAATATTCATCAACATTTTGATGATATTTACTGCATGCCCCACTTGTATTGATTGAACACATGGTCTATGCATCAATACTGTTTACATCCGGGTTACTGCCAACAGCATTTCAGCGACGAGGAGGTAGTGAGTTCAAATATCCGTGGCCACTCGCTACACTCCTCCCCCTCGCACAGGCCAAACATATCCGGATGCGCTTTGTTCGTGGGGATTGGGAATCTGCTCGTCCACAGTTCTGCCTTTCAATTTCCCTACACAATTTAAATAATGATTGTTTTGATAATTAAGAGTATTATTACATTATCTTCCATAATAATTATTATTCTTTTCTTCTGTATTGATTTATGGGTAGAACAATATAAAATTATCATAAAAACTTCTTGAAATTAATAACTTTGGTAAAATAAATCTACTCACATACAAACAAAAATAGATTCTCATATATTAACATATCAAATAATTTGTAGTTGGAGGTGTATGGTGTAATGGTTAGAGTCGTAGGAAATGGACTCATCGACCCAAGTTCAAATCCTGAATGAAGCTACAGTTCACATAGTACTAATTCTCTTGGGAAAGGTATGAATCCAACTACTCTTCTTCCAGCTATGTAGGGTAGACTGGGCTCTTTAACCTTGGTTAGATAACCAGTCTAGGAGAAGGAAAACTCTGAATTCAAACCTGTTAAACTCCGCTCGGAGTGGTCACTACCAGCAATAAGCTCAGTCATAATTAGTGATCTATTTCACTAATTTAATTTGATAATAATCTAAAAAAAATTAATAATTTAATTTAATGATTCAACATTTAAATTTTTTTATATATTTGTTGCTTTGATGTTTTTTGGGGAGGAGGGGTAGTCTATATTCATACAACTCTTGGCTTGTTTGGTACTAAGAAGTATATTTATGTGTTTCCCCACTCAACAAAATCCAATATTATCATTGATATATCCAATGCTCAGTTACTAGAGCATTTATCTTGGAATCACAAAGTTCCAGGTTCAATGCCAGTCCTCACCAACAGCGCATGCGTACCACAGCTAGGGTAATCTGATCAGTGCTATAAAGTGAGCTGACGGTAGGTGTGGTGCTCTGCCTCAGCAAAACAATATCTCTGGTCTAGTGCTAGCAAAAATAGGATAGACTCCCTTGCTGTTCAGCGGATACCAACAATAGACACTCCGCTAACTACTACTGTATTCAATGATATCTTAATATAATGGAGATTGTGTGTTTTTCTGTCTGTAACCAAAACTATATTACTATTCAAGTCACAATTTCCTTAGTTATTTACAACACTTTCTCTATGATTTCATTTTCATTTAAACCTTAATTATTAATAAAATTGTTTTACAGTGTCAATACTGTTGGCCATATCTACATACAAATAACATTCAATTGTATTTATATATACAACAAAATAGCGGTTTACAGTGTGAATGGGAATGCTAATTTGCATATTGATATCAAAAATTTGATTTTAATAAATATGTGCTTAGTATTATTGATTTCTAATTGTTTGGTTTTATCTTAATAAATATAAGCAAAAATATCTAGGATAAATCTTAAAAGAAATCCATTCACAAGAAGAAATAACTGTAATTTTATTTATTTTCTATTTTAACTAAATAGTTAAATTAGGAAAATTTAGCAATGAAAGACGGGAGTGGTGGAAGAGTAAGTTTCAATTGTTCTATTTTTCGATTATACCCACCCCCTCTGTTTCAAATCTTTTTATCTGTGTTCTTATTTATTTTCCTTAGCCTTTCTAATTTAATATGATATTTTATTACATTAAAACTTAGATACTTGCACCCTACGGAGGGTGCATATATTTGCTAGTACTAATAATGAATAAACGGAAGGAAAGACAAGCTCATTTACACATATAGAAACATTTGACACATACATATGTGTGTGTAGACATATGTGCATGTAAGTGTCTGTGTGTATGTATATATTTATATACCCATCCACCTACCCACCCACCTCACAATAACCAAACTTCCCTGTTGACCCTCACTTGGCGACCTACTTGGCCATGACCCACTTACTAATAAATAAGTTTGATTTTGATTTTATGGTCACCCCCCCCCTTTATATTACTCCCTTCTGCTGCTTCCTTGATTCAAATCTCTCCCCAAGAACGGCTACTCCCCTCCCCTATCAGGTATCTCTCACTATTCATTTTTCCATCTACCTCCCCCAACTCTCTTCCCTTCTGATTTCCTTCTCAGCCTCCCCAAAGATTCTCCTATAACCAATCAAATGTTTCCCCCCACATAGCTTAAACCCACTTCCCCCTTCTATAAAACACTTGTATGATCCTGGTAATTCAATAAATGCTGACGAAGCCGAGTTCAATACTCCAGGTGAAATATACCACGCATTTTTTTCTGAGTTTGTTTCTTTCATTCCTCATATTTCTACCACATTCTGTCGGATTCATTCCAATCCTTTTTTCCTCATACATACAAGAAGTATTGACAAGAATTAATAAAATGTACATATATTGTTCAACGAACAAGCAGTCCTTCAATGAGCCAGCGTATCATTGGTGACACTTGCCCCTCCCTTTCTCTCTTTTCCCCCCTGCCTCTACCTCTGCCTCACACCTACTGATGCATCTACCCTCTCCCCTCCTTTTCTCTCGGCCTTCCTCTACCTTTTCAATATGTATATATATATCTACATAGCAGTTTCTTGTATCAAAATAAAATTCTGATGAAGCCCATTAATACACTGAGGTGAAATATTAATTGAATGAAGTTGTCTTTGTTTTATCCGCTTTTATTCCTCAATTTTTAATTACATTTTGTTGGATTTTACCTAATCTGTTATTTTCCTCATATATATATATATATATTTGTCTGGACGTTGATTTAGATGGCTATCACAATGCAGGTGTAAAGAAAAAAATAATAAGGTAACAATGGTGTTGTTTGTTAACCTGTAATTTTTTTAAATTTTAAAAAGAATAAATTACAGGTTAACAAACAACACCATTGTTACCTTATTATTTTTTTCTTTACACCTGCATTGTGATAGCCTTCAAAATCAACCTCCAAACCAATATATACACAATGCTTCAAGCAAATTATAAAACTCTCTTATATATATATATATATATTTATTTATTTATTTATATATATAAGAGGAAATTAATCTGACAGTATGTGGAGAAAGATAGACAAACACGGGATGTTGTACAAAATGCTTGTTTATTGTGCTGATGTCAACGTTGTAACATTTAGGTCTATTAGGCCTTCTTCAGGACTTTGAATTGAGTTCTTGCTTCAATGGTGAACATTTTCATACTGCTGAATTAAGAGGTCATGAATAAGAGGACACTTGGTCAGTTGTTAGTGTTAGCAGAGGTTGGTAGTAGGATATTTTCCTTTTTCTCTCAGATAGGGTGTATAGCAATGGGGTTCTGATGAGGATGCCACAGATGTTAGGTGTTTGGGGGTGGGTGGGTCTTATATATCGGGTTTGAAGATGTAGAGATTCATGTGTATATGTTGAATGGCATAAGGATTGGTTATGAGTGTGTGTGTGTGTGTGTGTGTGTGTGTGTGTGTGTGTGTGTGTTTATTATATATATATATATTATATATATATATATAACAATGTATATGAATACATATCTATACTTTTCTATTTCAGGTGGCAATAGAGCATTTGTTTTTGAGTAATCTCCAAGTCTTATGGGAATCTTTACTTCCTCATGAATGTGAAGATCTTTTATCCAAACTTCTGGCATTATCATGGAAAACTTATATTATTAATCCCACAGTGGACATTAGTCATGTAAGTAAAAACAAATCAAAATAAAATAAAAGCATGTTTTTATTAATTCTATAATAAACCTTCTGTAATAACAATAACAAAGAATATAACAACAATGTTGATTGTAATAGTACCCTGGTCACGGGAACAAAAGTGTTGATGATTAAAGATTCTTTGAGTTTTCATATGTTCATTTTCCCCTTCAAAGGTCAGTCTTTACACTCGCTGGTGGACCAATTTGGGAACATTCCTTAACATCTGTTGCCAGAAGAGAAACTGCAGAGTTGATCTCCTGAATGGCACCAATTCCTGGGAAAGTCGAGCAATTTACCAGGTGATACAGAAGTCAGGTTATCGACCAATCATCGATATTAACAAAAAGCAGCAAGTATGTCTCATTTATTTACCACACAATATTTAAATCACTTTTCAGTATCTTGATATTTTGAACTCACTCTATCTCAGCAAGTCCTTAGTAGACATTGTTAATAAATAAGATGCTAATTAAGATTAAATAATGATTATTTAATAACCATTGAGAATATTACATAAATAACTAAGGGAATTGTAACATTGGTGATTCTTCCTCTGATTTCTGATTCACCCAAATTCTTTTTCAGAGCTTTGGGGATCTTTCCAAGGGCACCAATTATAATTGGTATGACCTTCACCTTCATGTTCCAAAGTTTTCTCAGTTCTCTGGCAGGGTCCAAGTATTTGTCTATCTTTTTCAGTTTCTTTCATTTTCATTCAGTGGTTGGCCGGGATGGCAAATTCCATGAGATGACAAGTTCTCTTCTTCTTGTCAATCAATATCAGGTCTGGTCTCTTGGCCGGGATTAGGTGATCCATCTGTACCTCGAAGTCCCAGAGAATTTTATGTGTCTCATTCTCCAGGACAGGTTCAGGTTTGTGCATATATCATTTAGTTGTATGGTGAAAATTTGGACTTCTTGTACAATTCCCAGTGGATTACCTTTCCCACAGAGTCGTGCCTAGTCTTGTACTCCTTTTGTGCAAGTTTGCTGCATTCGCTTATTATATGATTAACTGTTTCATCTCTGTCTCCACAAATTCTCAAACATTAGGGTTCACAAGATTTCTGTCTGAAAAAGTAAAATCAATTGAAAAAGATGAAATGAAAAATAATTCAAATAAAATCAGTTTTGTGGGAGTAATTTATTTTCATTGAAGCATTACATTACAATAAATAATTTGGATTAGAGATGTATTCAATGTCATGTCCTGGGTATAACAATACACTTCATCCGGTAGTGAGGCCTCCAGAATTGGAGCATTGGAGAGTGTGGAGTCATACTCTTATTGCCTTCACTCACAAATACATCCTAAACTAGAGTTGTAGTACCTGTTAATCCAATAAGGGTTAACATGCTGTAAAACTAACCTACCATTCAATGTCAGTAATTTTCACCCTGCCCTGTCGGTTGGGGCATTAGAATGAACCGACTGCACCTTTGCAGAGGGGTAAGACTCCCTCAGTGGGGCCGCCTGTTGGCCGTGGGTGGCGACCCGTGATGCTTAAGGATAGAATCCAGGTGGATGAGCAGTCCATGACTTGCAATACTCCACTTTGGCCCTATCTTGGGCTTGACAGGCGGTCGGAGAGGCACCCTCCGATCAATCGGCTGGTCACATCAAGCCCTAGTACCTATATGATTTTCCCAACCCTATTGCCCTTATGGCAAGCCCCAACCCCTTTTTATCATATGGGTGCTAAAGTGCGGTAGCTAAGGGCCTACATGTCCTGGGAATGATGTTAAACTCTATCTGATGGTGAGGTTTCAGTTTTGGAGGTTTGGAGAATGTGGAGCACCCCTTCATTACCATTGCTCCCGGGACCACTCTGACCCGGAATGGTAGTATCTGTTAGGGTCCCACATATGGGTTAAATAGAAAAACATGAGTTGATAAACAAAATTGTATTATGCATTAAGAATGAATTTATTTCACAACTTTATCGGCATTAAATGACCCACTGAGGTTGATATGCCGTAAAACAAAACAAACCAAACCAAACTAATTTTCACCTTTAGTTGTCAAAATTCCTAGCAAATAAGACAATTAGAGTAACCTCCCTTGACTTTCACTTTGAACTAAGGCGGTAGCTAATATGAAAGTCTCCGTGCGAAATAAACAAATCTTAGAAACTTTTTTGAAAAAACAATGCAACTGCATGCTTTAACACAAAATATCATAAAATGTGTTCTTAATAACAATTAAGTTCATTTCAGATAATGCGCACACACAATTTTATGCTAGGAATTTTAACACATTAAAGGTGAAAATTACCTCAATGTCTACGGAAGATGAAATAGGAATAGTTTATTAATTTCACTTCAGATTTCACTTTACAAAATTTCTAGTGGATTATAAAAGAAGAATATCCACATCAGAAAAGACAATGAAAGGAATTTTCCCTTCTTCTGTTTAGCTGGAGAGTTATAAGGAGAAAAATTAATACAATTAGCTCAGACGGTAGAGTACGTGACTAAGAATCACAAGGTTCCTGGTTTGATACCGGCCCTCACCAACTCAGTATATATGTAGCACAGGGATCTGTGCAGTAAAGAGGGGAGCTGATGGTAGGTGTAGCGCTCCACCTCAGACACTATAAAACAATCTCCTTGGTCTAGCACAAATGAAAAGGGGATAGACCCCCTCACTGTCTGGCTGATACCAACTTTAGGCCACCCCGACAACTTTACTTTAGTATTGTTTCATTTATAATGATAAAAATATTTATTATTGTTCAATGTCCATTACAGCAGTCTTTTGATCTGAAACCTGACAAGCATCTCATAGAAGACACAAGAGACAGACTCATTTCCCAACTGAATAACAATTATAGTTTTGCAGTACTTACAAAAGGTAAGTAAATTCCTTAATTTGTAAAAAGTGTTGGGTTGTCTTCTCTTTGCCTGGAAGAGTTATCTTCCCTCTTGGTTCCCGTTTTTGATCACCAGGGTTTTTTTGTATTTAATAAGCACCTGTTTTGAAACCCTCAGCCTCTTCTTCTTCTTCTACAGCACCTCACGGACATGGATTAGACTTTTATGTCTACACCCTTCTTGTGTGGAGGCTTCTGCCCCCAACGCAATGCTAGTAAGTGACATTGCTCTATGGACTCTCCATAACTATCCCTTACTTCTATATGTACATTTATGTATCTCTTGTATACCTCCTTATTGTATCTCTATTCATGAATTTATATCTTCGTTGTATTTCTGTTATATGTATCATTTCCATGTGCTTGTAGTTGATATAATGAATATGTAAATACCTTGGTACCCCCTCACTATATTCTGATTGGACAGTGTCATGTATAAATAGTCGACACTGTGTTGGACCTATACCTACACCTACACCTACACCTATACCGAGACTTATACTTACTCGCTAGACTACACCACGACTGCTCAGCAGACGTATTGCTATTCGACGTACCAGCTACTACTGCGATAATATACCTAATACCAACTTCAGAATATATCCCTTAACCCGGATATATCAGTAGTAAAGTCCTTGTGTATGTTTAACACTCGTGTCGGAGTTGTTTTGTTCAACTTATTATAAAGGTATCTTCTGTCTAATAATCCTGACATTCAGAAGAGAAAAATTTGGAATTTCTTTTTCTTAAACAAAGGAGTTTGGGATCTTTGATAAATAGTTTTTTCATATTGTATCCCAAGATGAGCATTAGGAAGAGTTATTCAATACCTGAGTGATGGGGGAGTGGTTTCTCTAAGGGTTCATTCATTTTCTTCTGTCAATCAATAGAACAAACCAGAAACAAGATAACTGGCAACCAGACAGAGTGTTAATATTTGAACTCAAGTTTATTTGTGTTAAATTAACACAAGCAACCTAATAACAATTACACCACTCTCCACCTGTATTTAGAATGCAGGCAGATGTGGATTCAAATCATAGACAAGGCTGTTTCTATTTCTTTCAAAAAGGTATGAATCCAACTATTCTCCCCCTAGCTATGGGTAATTAGTATGACAGACTGGGCTTTTTAACTTTTGTTTGGCAACCAATCTACGAGAAAGAAAACTCTGAATTCAAACCTGTTAAACTCCACTTAAAGATTGACCTTGTGTCACATCCTGCTTGTGGCAGAGGGTTTGGGTACATATATATACCTTAATGTTTCCATAGACCACTTAAATAGACTGTGCCGTGCATTTAACTGGTTGTTAGCACCAGCCAATCAGAGGCTTAGTAGAGAGTTTTACACAAGTCCAAAAATCAATAAAAGCCAAATGTCTGTTAGCATCTCAAAAGTTTGATAAGGTCAGCCTGGCAAGGAGAGTATGATGTTGAAAGACCCGAAACTTCTTAGTGACCCATTCTTATTACATTACAATTTCATAATTTATTGAATGCTATTAAAGATAAAAAAATGAATTAGTTATTTCAGTAAATGTTTGAAAAGTTAGTTATTTTTTATTTGTCTTTTTCTTTTTCTTTTCCTTTTCTTTTAATATGAATATCTACATATATTGATTGTTTAAAACTACATTGCTCCCTTCCTCTAAAAAAACACCTGGCATGTCTTTGAAAGTAATTAAAAGTAATTAAAAAATGATATATATCTGATAGACATCAGAGAAAGAATGACAGGTGTTCCTCTGATAGTCAACACGGGGGATCCTGTCAACATCCTGCTAATGTTGGTTGCACAAATTTCTCTTCCAGGTACACAAATGAGAAAACAACCGTTTATCTGATAGACATTAGAGGAAATAATGGACCAGGGAAGACAACATAAATCTATTCCAATGTTATTTTAAAATACCCCCTCGCCAGTTAAACCCCATTAGAGATAATCAACCTCTAATGCGCTACCCATGTCTTGTTCAACATTAACAGAAAAAACTGGCTTTAAATAGAATTTTGCCAATGCAGACCTCGGCTTCTGAACATCTGACTGGTTAATGCTAAAGTCAATCAGCATTCAGAGTAGGTTTTAAAACAGGTTCAAGTGGCTCAGACTTTTTTTAAAATAATTCATTGGGATTGTATTGGCCTACCGGTAAATAGACCTTTTTTTTACAACATTAAAAACTACTGTCAAAATATTTTAAGTACCTGTAATAATAAATAAACACACACGGTTAGGCTTGAGAAAGCTTTATTCTACTTAGAATACTGTTACAGTTTTCTCTCTATCTTTCCCCTACTCTTTCTTTCTTTTCTTTCTCGTCATATTTTTTTCTGAGTAGCATGACCTTTTTCTTCCCTTTCTTTCTTTATGATATAAACGAAATGGTGCATTACTTAGCTGAGGTGACGACAATCATCAGAAATAAGAATTTGGCAATTAAGCAACACCAGATAATCATGATTTACATTTTTGAATTTCATCTTGGACGATTTGAACGGTCTCATTTTTAACCAGGTGTTGCAGGATGATAATGGTCAGAAGATTTAGGAACAAGAGTTTTAATATATATAGTTATTTTACAACAATATGCATAAGAGAATAGGAGATATCTTGGAGAAGCTGCGGCTGCTTTTTTTGTAGTCTTTAGCTTTTGACAACATGTTGGTTTTTATAAGAATTTAGCATTAACATGTCTTTTTTATTTTTTTAATGCAGGTGTGTCATTTTCAAAGGAAAGTATTCAGTTCTTATTTCTTACCTGTCTGCAAATGCCAGCAACCTTCTGGAATGAAATGATGCACTTACCCTTCATTACTTTAAAACCATTTCATTTGGTAAGATTTGGAATCATTTTTTTTGCCTTTTTAAACGTTTTAATGTTTATGATTAACAGAAAAAGAAAGTACTATTGAGATGGCTACAGCTTGAAAAATTCCCCTTTTTATTCTATCAGAGAGATAAGATTTACATATGTCTTTAATCTGTAAATAGCAGTCCATGCTTTAGCTATGCATATATCAAGATTGCTTTCCGTAGATGGGATATTGCTACCAAGGTATGTTTACCTGTCAATAACAGTCATGCTTTAGCTATGCATATATCAACATTGCTTTCCGTAGATGGGATATTGCTACCAAGGTATGTTTACCTGTCAATAACAGTCCATGCTTTAGCTATGCATATATCAACATTGCTTTCAGTAGATGGGACATTGCTACCAAGGTATGTTAAGCTGTCAATAGCAGTCCATGCTTTAGCTATGCATATATCAACATTGCTTTCAGTAGATGGGACATTGCTACCAAGGTATGTTAACCTATCAATAGCAGTCCATGCTTTAGCTATGCATATATCAACATTGCTTTCAGTAGATGGGATATTGCTACCTAGGTATATGAATTGGTCTACTAATTTCAGTGCGTTGCCATTTGATGAGTTCATGGCACCATCTTTATTAGAATACATAAACTCTCTTTACAGTATGTGTATTTGCAAAAATCAAAATGATCATCATCATAGTTTACATCAGTAATAGTGTCTATGAGATATCATCTGTTTCTGGCCTTTTTTAGTGTAAAACCATTTTCTTTCATTAGATCTGTTGTGTTTTGGCTGGAGATGAATTTTATATGAAATGTAAGATTAAAGAAACAAACAAAACAGTACAAATAATCACAAAGAAGTTTGAGTAGTAACAAAAATTGTCCTTTTATATGTGTATTATAAATTGGGTTATTTCCTATAACTCCATCATAAACAAAGGGGAACTACTTTTGGCTGATAAATTATTTATTTATTTTCCCATTAAACTAACCCTAAACCCTAAACTCTAACCCTAACCCGTCTTCTTTTTTTCTAGTAGATCAATAAATAAATAAATAATCTATCAGTCAAGAGTGGTTCCCCTTTGTTTATGTTGGAGTTATAGGAAATAACCATAAATTGTATCAAATGAACCACAAGTTACAAAGATATGTTTTGGTTAATGACTTTCCCTTTTATAAATTCTTATTAGTGTTAAGGCTTACTTATATTTGTTTACTCGATTCAAGGAGGGTTGTTATTTTGTGACTTGCTTGTTTCACTTGGCTACTAACAAGAATCTACAGCTTATGAACCATTACAGATCTATTGGTATTCATAAAAACATAATCTAGATAGATAATGAATAAAAATGGTGCTAATGTATCTCTTTACAAGACTCCACTTGTTACATCTGTAAGCAATTACTGATAAGAACTAAATAAGGGTTATGCCCCTTTGGTTGTTGTTGTAGTTATGTTTTCCCTAGTGAGTGGAACGCTCACTAGGGGAGTCTAAATAAAGTTGTTAAACTGCCAAGAGGTGTTGCTTCGCTCCCTGCTTTATCCATCTAGCATTCCAGAGATTACTGCTACGTTCGTGTATGATACACCAAAGAAATCAGTAGCACCATCAGGTGAACAAACTTTTAGTGTCTTTGTAGACCATCATTATAAAAGTAACAGTTTCTTTGGGAAAAATCAAATGCTCAAAGTATTGTTACATAATTATTAGAGACCTAATATTTATGTGCAATAGTGTAGAAATCAAAATGGCCATTATAAACTGCAGCCCACGGCATTGAAGGATTTGAATGACAAGGCTTGACCTGTCCTGATCCTTCCTTCCGGTGGATACCGTGAGAATTGGTGGAGAAGACCATCTTCCGGTTTAGATTAGAAATAGATTTTAGTCAGTTGGCGAGAAACCACGACGGTGATGAGTCATGTTATACACGCTCCGACTCGATCTGCGCAGGTAGTCTGGTGGGGATTTTGAGAATAAAATACGATCTAAGTAAATCGAAGTCTTGTTATTATCTAAAAACTACCAATGACACAGGGCTTCTGATAAAGAGAAATCCCCAATGGAAGACCAGACACGAAGTCCCCAAGAGAAGTCCAGACGCAAGAAGAGACCTAGAAGAACTTAAGATGTCAGAAGAACAGAAGAAGAATAGACAGAAAGTAAAGAAGTAATAAAAAGGGTATGCAACAGTATTTCCTTTAGTAGAAGAAGAAGAATTACTTAGAATCCTATAGTTGTGTCTAATACAATTAATACAAATCATGTGAATTCATAGCACTTTTAACCCAAAATATTGTTTTGTATTCATTAAAACTATCATTTTTTTTATCATTTGTTTATTCATAGCACATCTATTGGCCAGATCATTTACCACCAAAAATCCTAATCAAAACTGGAACTCAGAAATTTACAAAAGCTTTTAAAACTCACCAAACGTTTAAACGTGACCAGACACTTAATTATGATGATGTTGGAGAATTCTGGATCGGGAAGTTGTCATGAATAATCCACATAAATCAGCCAATGAAAGAAAATAGCTATCTCTAATGCATTCTGGGATAGAGATGGCAGCTTTCTGGAACATGAAGTTAAAAAGGATGATGAACTACTATTTTGGAGTGATGATATTTGGAACAGAGAAGAATTAGAAGAATCTCACAGGTACAATAGTGGAATGTTTTAAAAGTAGTAATAGATTTCATAAACAAACTGGAAATTCTTTGTTGCACAAGTCTAAAGGAAGTTTTCATCTTTCAAAATTGAGATCCTTTCAAGACAATAATAATCTTTCTGGTTTGGTAAATGGTGTTTCAGCAACGAGACAAAAATATTTCACAATTCAAAGACAGGAATTTTCAAAAATGTCTTTTTTTCAGTTTGCCCAGAAACCTTCATTGTTTTTGTCCAAAAGAAAAATAACTTTAAAACAAGGAAAGAAATTAACAGTTCCAACAAAAGAGACAAAAGTTAAAGAGAGTTTATATTTAAGTAGAAAATTGAGTAAAATAGATGAGAATGTTCAACTGGGTCAAAGTAACATGAAGCAAGAAATTCCTTTCATTAAGAATAAAATTGTTTTAAATAAAATTAATCCAAAGAATTCAAAAATAATTCAACAGAAAATTCCCAATGATTTAAGAAATTCAACTTGGAATCTGGATCGTTTTAAATGGACCCTTCCAATATATCATTCTGTTCGGTTAGACTTTACCCCTCCAATTCCTAAAATGGCAAAATATATTTCCATGAAGAAAACCAGATTTTACAGGAAACAAATTAATGGATCAAGTAAGAAAGGCAAAATTTCTCATCAAAAATGGTGTGGAACCAAAGAAAATCCAAACTGGGAGAATCCAGAATTAAGAAAGAATTTTATCCTGATCAATCAAGAGATGATCCAAGTAAAGATAACAGAATGAATATCGAAAACAACTTTCACAATTTGCTGAAAATGGAAGAAATCAAAATCTCTCAAGAAAATAACAAACCACAAGAAAATGAAAAGAAGGTAAATATGCAAATATCTTTTTTTTTAATTTAAAAAAAAAAATCTTTTTATTTATTTTGTAAATGAATATTGTTATTATTATTAATTTTAACCCTTAGAACACCCAACAAATATGGATCTTTCTGCGCTGGGCTTCTATTTGACAAATGGCTCAAAATGTTGCAATAATCAGATTGAATGATTGATTGATTGATTTTAATGGCATGTCAACCCATCCAGGGTTATTTTATGCCAATCAGTAGGTTGTGAGGGATGGTAAAATTTATTTTTATGTCTTTTTTCAAGCATTTTTCTTAATATTGACAGTAGGTTGTTTGCAGTTATTTGTTGCTAAGTGGATTGGAAATCACTTTAAGGGATAAGTTTATAGAGTAAAGTTCAAATTTGTTATAACCGATAGTTTGGTAGAAAGTTGATATTTCGAGTGTAGGTCAAATGTCTTGTCCAATGTGTATGCTATATTTTCTTGATTCCACGTTAACATGTGCACACAGGAGAAATCAGCACAGAAACACAAAAACATCTAGCAACAAGAGTTCTCTTGTCGATTCTCAATAATTCTAACTACTTTCCCATAATTGGCCTGGTCACATAACACTTTCAACTAATCAGAGTCGTGTTCCTAGTCAACTTGGGTTCAAGACTTGTCTGTAAAATTTACAATTAATCATTAAATTCAAATTCTACACTTAATTACAAAAATGATATGCTATGCCTATTCATTATATATGTTATGAATTTAGGTTATTTCCTATAAGGCTAACATAAACAAAGGGAAACCACTCTTGACTGATAAATTATTTATTCATTTTCCCATTAAACTAACCCTAAACCCTAACTCTAACCCTAAACTCTAACCCTAACCCTAAATCCTAACCCTAACCCTATCTTCTTTTTTCCTAGTAGAACAATGAATAGATAAATAATTTATCAGTCACGAGTGGTTCCCCTTTGTTTATGTTAGACTTATAGGAAATAACCTGAATTTATCTATCAATTATTTTATATTCTTTTGTCGCTGCTTGGTTAAACTACTACCTGAATGTTACGTTGTAATATGAAGGCAAACAAATTATGGATATAAAATTATGCAAATAGTATTTTTTAATATTCTTTTACAAATCCAAAACATTTTTGCAGGATGATACTGATGAAAGAATATACCAGTCTCATTGGGATGCTGTCAAGTTTTTATTCAAACAAAAGCTCAATGGAAATTTTAGTCTTTTAATCTATGGTAAGTAGTTTTGTGATGGAATAAAAAAGAATTGAATTATCTCCCCTTGTATTTATTTAGAATACATAAGTAGGATGTTCGCAACAGAGTTCATACTTGTTTGCCTTTGTTCCATTGATAACAGAAAAGATGACAGTCTTATAATATCTTGCAATTGTAAGAAGAGTAACACGAATCGACCGTCTCATACGACGTACAAAGTCCAGAATGCAAATGGCGGTGCCCACCAGTCATTAACTAGAGACTTACCGACGGCCTGCCACTAATATTTGCATAACACCACGATGGTCACTCTAAGTTAACTATCAACAAAGGGAGGTAATTCTAACCTACCCACACTGCAATGTTTTTACTGACGTATCTCAATTAATGAGGTAAATGGAGTTTATCTGATCTGTTGGGTTGGAGTGGGGGTTATAATTTCAGCTTAAATTCTATTCTTTAAATATCTTATTAATTTTATTTGAATAAATTGATAATCTTTTCTGGATTGAGACAATAAGATTTTTGAGCAATTTTATATCTAAATATATTATAAACAAGGATTTTTTTTAAAAGCGGAATTTACCAGATACAATTTACAAATTTACAAGTGGGAAAATCAGAATTTTCCTTCTCCTAGAATGGTTGCCATAATAAAGTTAAATGCATACCTTTCCCAAGGGTATTAGCACTATATGAAATGCATACATCCATGTCACAGATTTAAACTTGTGTCGCCATGTCCATTTCTTCTGACAATAACCCGTATATACCACAAACACCTTCCTTTGTAGAAAGATATCTAACAACAAAAAACAAGCATATTGATATAACAAAAGTATTGACAAACAAAAAAGCTTGATTTTTACATTAAACCTTGTAAAATACTTTTTTACTTAAGAAAATTTAGTTTACTCATAGGAATAAATTTTTTTTAATTAAAATTGTTCTTTTATAAAAAATATTATCGATTTGTACTCAAAGTTTGACACTAGTGTGAATGAATTATTCTGTTATCTAAAATTTATCAATTTTTACTAAAAGGTAAGTCCACCCTGTCATCTGGGGCATTAGAATGCACCGACTGCACCTCTGCAGAGGGGTAAGACTCCCCCAATGGGACCACCTGTTGGCCGTGGATGGCGACCCATGATGCTTAAGGATAGAACCCAGGTGGATGAGCAGTTCATGACTTGCAATACTCTACTTTGGCTCTATCTTGGGCTAGACGGGTGGTCGGAGAGGCCCCCTCCGATCAATCGGCTGGTCACGTCAAGCCCTAGCACCTACATGATTTTCCCAATCCTATTGCCCTTATGGCAACCCCCAACCCCTTTTTAACATATGGGTGCTAGAAGGCGGTGACTAAGGGTCTACATGTCCTGGGAATGATGTTAAACTCTATCTGATGGTGAGGTTCCATTTTTGAAGGTTTGGGGAATGTGGAGCACCCCTTTATCACCATTGCTGCCTGGTCCACTCTATCCCAGAGTGGTAGTACCTGTTAGGGTCTCATCTATGGGTTAAATAGAAAAACATGAGTTGATAAACAAAATTGTACTATCCATTAAGAATTGATTTATTTCAAAACTTTATCGGCATTAAATGACCCACTGAGGTTGCTATGCCATAAAACAAAACAAACCAAACCAAACCTAAAAGGTAAGTAGTAAAGTGAAGTTGTTGGGGCAGCCTAAAGTCAGTATCAGCCTGACAGCAAGGGAGTCTATCCCCTTTTCACTAGTGCTAGACCAAGGAGATTGTTTTTGCATCTGAGGTGGAGTGCCACACCTACCATCAACTCCTCACTTTACCTTACAGATCCCTGAGCTACTCATACGCTGAGTGGGCGAGGGCCGGTATCAAGTCAGGAACCTTTGCGATTCCTTGGCAAGTGCTCTACAGACTGAGTTAAACCAGGTAATCACTTACTAAATCTGACCAATTTTAGTTAAAACTAGTTTGACTGATAAGTTATTTATTTATTTATTGATCTATTAGGAAAAAAGAAGACAGGGTTAGGGTTAGGGTTAGGGTTAGGGTTTAGGGTTAGTTTAATGGGAAAATAAATAATGTATCAGTCAAGAGTGGTTCCCCTTTGTTTATGTTGAAGTTATAGGAAATAACCAAATATTAGATCTAAATAGTACTACTTACTAAAAGTCTCTTGAACTCATTAATATATTAAAAAAAAACTTATACTAAAAGAGCCTGAAAGGGGTTAAATTGTTGCATATTGTGCCGGTGGAAGTAGGATTTTCCGTTTAAACCGAAACAAAGAAAAGACGACAAAAATGACAAAGGACTTTTCCGGGTTAATGCGAACAAAGAAAAAAAGTAGGACAAAGAAATCGGAAGTAGATTTTTCCGCTGATGATTATATACATAAAAAGAAAGTCGATAGCAGAGACGGCAGTTAGTTAGCCAGGAGACTCGGAACAGAGAACAAGTGATCGCAGAGCCGCCATGGTCCATCACAGCTGAGAGGCTGAGACCCCCGTAGCCAACTCTTCCACCTCACTAACCCATCTCAGCAGTCATTGTCAACGTTCACCACCCACGCACAGCCAAGGGAGAAGAAATAAAGTTACCAGTTTCTACTATACACATGTGTTGTGATTTCCTTAAGTCCGACTACTACGTTTAAGCTAAGTAGACAATATACACCAGCGATATCAATTTGATACCTCTATACAACATATCGCAATGTAACAAAATCTAGTTATTTACCCAACCCATTCACTATTTGTAGGATGTGATACAAGGTCACAAGTATGGGGGCATCCAGCAAGGATCAAACTCACTATTCAGTAGTAATGGATCTGCAAGACTAGCTTGCTAACCATTATACCACAATGGGACACTTCAAAGGAGTTAAGTGTATATTAAGTAAATTTGCTTTACTTATTCAAAAATATCAAATTATTTTGTTTACAAATTAAAGAAACTCAGAAATTCATAGAAATTACAAATCCTTTTACTTTTTTAATTATTCATTCATTTACAGGTAGCAAACATCTGACATTGTTAGCAGCAAAGACTGGCCTTTTGTATCCTCATTCGACTGTTCTTAATATTGTACCCATGTTAGATGCAGTTTTTGCTGACAAGTACAGGTATATATATAAACTTTCTTATTTTGTTTTTGTTATATTACATTTTTAGATGGACAATACAAGATTTTACTGATATCAGATTCTATGGATTTTGTATTCCTAGAATCCCGGAGATATATCACAAGCAAGCGTATGGTAGCAACAAAAAAAAATGGACAATAAAAATTAGATTAATTTAATTTAAAAATAAGCAAAATCTTGAAATGTTGAGATTATAAGTCTTTCTTGAAGTGAGAGTTGGTGTGCGATTGAAAGTCTCTTTCTTTGTTGACTGATTCGATTGTGCGTGGCGAGGTGATGTGGCATGGGTCGGTATATTCAGCTAAATTTTGTTTATTTGGGATAAACAAAAATCAGAAAGTATAGAGATGCTAAGTTCTTCTTTCACTCAGTAAAGTTTGAGGAGGTGAGTGGGTTTCTTGTTCGGTTGACGCATTTGTGTGTGGCGAGGTGATGTAGAGTGGGTCAGTAGGTTCAGCTGTCTTTGATCTTGCCAGAAAGAGTGGCGCTGTGTACCAGTCCTGGAGTCAACTGCCTTTGCGACTTTTAGTCAGCTGCTTTTATAATTATGGATAGGCTCAAGAATCACTTTGAAAGGTTTTGGGGGGGAGGGCAGGGGGGATTTATGATTGGTTGGAAAAAAAATTAAAAAGGGACTTTTGTTTGTAAATTTGGTTTTTCACCCGGAAGCTTGCGTGGAGCCCCATGCGCAGAAAACTTGTTTTGTTCATTTTGTTTGAAGCTAGTGTTGGGTCAACGTCTGTTTAATGTTACATTTCTTGGAGGCCCAAAATTGACGTAAAATCCGTTTTTGACAAAATGACTTTAGCCGCCCCCTCCTACAGAAAATAATTTACAAAAAATCAGGAAATTATCGGATTTTAATGAAATTTTCAGTGTTTTTTTTTTATCAAAGAATGGTCTTTATAATGCATTATTTATTTTATTTCAAAACTTTCTTATTTTTTTCAGGTCACTTAATTTTGACCTCCCCCCTTTATGTTTGGGGCATAACATTTTTGCGAGTTGGTCATTTTCTGTACTAATTACAGTATAAATAAAGAGATAAAAGACCGAAGTTATGAATAGAAAAAAAAAATTTACGGTGGCTTTTCTATGAGAAAATAAGTACCGAAAATCGGAAAATAAAATGTAAAAAAAACATAAATAAAAAATTTGGGGGGGATTTCTTTTTTACTCATTTTGATAATTATTTAATTGGCTATTATCTTATAAAAGAAAAAATTATACATCGATATTTTTTCTGCTTAAAAAGGGGGGCCCTACATTTTACATTTTTCTTCAAAACTTATTACTTTTTGCACCTAAAATAAGGTTTGCATTAAATAGATATTTATTTTTAGAATCTAAAAATATAACATTTTAAACTTAACATCAGGCTTTTCATATTTTAAATGAATTTTATATATTCATTTTTCATAGCAAAATACTTAATTAAAGTTTTGAAAAAAAATAACTGATGCATTATAAAATTCATTAATTGATAAATCAATACTGAAAATTTCATTAAAATCGAATAATTACCTGATTTTTGGTAAATTTTTTTGCAATCGCGAATGTTACATTAAATTTGTAAAAAAGCCATTTTAAACCAGCGTGTCAGACAGAAAGCGATAAAAATTGACCAAAAAAATCGTTTTAAATGTTTTTTAAAAAAATTGTATATGCAATGATATTTTTCTTTTTTTAATGATGGTCATTATCTTACTACTTATCGTTTAGACAAAAGTTTGACCTTAAATAATCGATTTAATTAATTTTGATTCGTTTTTAAAACAAACAAAAAATCTGTCGCAAGCAGACAAATTTTGGGCCATCCTACTTAATAATTTAGATTTCGTTTCAAAGCATTTTGTTTTTAATTTGTTTTGCTGGTGAGTAGGTGTATTGAGTTAGTAAAATTTGTGAATCAAGAGAAATATCTATTTCTGTTATAACAACAATGTATTCATAGGCTAAATTTTGATTCAATAACAACTATTCTGTAATCTAATGCTGCCACTCTTCTGCATTAATGAAACAGGGCTACAATCTGACAGTAACCTAATGAGACCACCTAATTGCAGTAACTTAAAGTGGTCACTAATTGTTTTTTAAGTTATCATATATTTTTTCAAATACTTGATAAATATAAAACAATGTTGTATACTGTATTCCAATAGTCAAAATATTTCTAAAATGATGTGCTCTGTATTGCTTTATAAAATAATCAAAAATGAATTTATCTATTAATTATTTTATATTCTTCTGTTGCCGCTTGGTTAAAACTATTGAGTTTTATGTTGTAATATAAAGGCAAAAAAAAGTAAATGTAAAATTGTGCACATAGTAGTTTTTAATATTCTTGAACATATACAAAATATTTTTTAGGATGATATTGATGATAGAATATATATTTATATTTATGTGTCTTGGGGAAATTTTTGTGTGGACAGCTCTCATTTTAGTTTATAATTTTACTTTAATCTTAGTTATGCAACAGCCATTAATTTTATGTTAGAATAGTATTAGAAAAAACAAAGCAAAACTATAACTGATGACAGTCCGAACTTTATAATAGATAGAATGTGGAGAGGAAGAGATGAAAGGAGAAGAGATTTCCTTATTTTAAATTATCTGATTGAATCAAACAGTTTGCCTTCCTGTACCAAATTATTGTTCATGTGAAAAACAGGAAAAACATAAACTGTGCAAGAATGCTGACTGCTTGCATATGTGTGTGTGTGGGGGGGGGGGGTCTTTCCCCCCAGGCAGCATTTTCTGACTAGTGAACTAGTTTTTCTGACATATTACTCAGTGAGACTGGGAGAGGAGGACATACTAACATTCATTTTATTTTATCAAATTTTATATACATTTCATTTGTATTCATTGTATTTTGTTAGGTATTTCTTTTTCTTGCAAATAAAAAATTCAATAATTCCCCCCCCCCCATCCATCACAATTTATGTAAATAGAGGATTAATTTAGACACTCACAAAATGGATGGTGTCATTTGGTGACTGTGGGGCAGAAGATATTAAGAGTAATTGTGATGTTATGGTCAAAGGATTATTAGAGTTTTGGATCAGTAAATGGAACTAGTTAAATTAAAGATAGAATTGTGATGATCAACCCTCCTTCTCCATTTTTGAGGCCTTGTGCCAAATTTATATATATATATATATATATATATATATATATAAAATTTAAAAATTTTAAAAAATGGACTCTCTCGTCGATTTTCGACGCATGAGTGTTCATCTAGTGAACAACCAACACAGTGATTTGTTTATAGTGGTGAAGGTTTGTGTAGGACCATTCCACACTTTTTGGAGGCACGTGGGCTAGTGGTTAGAGTCGTGGAAAATGGAGTCGTTGGTTCGAGTTCAATTCCTAGACGAATCTGTTGGAATTTCACATAGTGCTAATACTCTTGGGAAAGGTATGAATCCATATATTCTCCCTCCAGCTATGGGTTAAATAGTAGGGCAGACTGGGCTCTTTAACCTTGGGTAGGTAACCAGTCTAGGAGAGGGATAACTCTAAATTCAAAATTCCTGAGGTCAGTGGTTGATTGGGTTTGTGGCATTCCTTGATGCACCAATTCTTTCTTATCGACTGTGCAAAAAAAAAAAAAAAAAATATATATATATATTATATATAATAAAGATAAACCTAATGAGTCAGATAAACCTACTTAAAGTTTCGCTTAGTGCTCTTCAGGGCTAAGATCCGACTAAAGAGATTTGAAGCAAAGTCATATTTATACAACACCTTCCACCTAGACTCAAATGAATTAGCATAGACTAAACTAACCAATAAAAAACAAAGAAAAAAAAGACAAAACACAGAACACCGTTTAAATCTATTATTTTATTTATCTATTTTTTTATTTTTTTAAATTATCATTTGAATCCTACTACTCTAGTTCTAATATCAACCTTGCATTACATCACAAAGAAGTTATGTTTTTTTATGTTTACAACTATTGAGAACCTCCGATCTTTGATTTAGTAGGTCCCTATTATTTAAATAACTAACAATTGCCAGTTTTTCTTCAGTACATAGATGGCAATATTTATCCCCGGCTTTATATTTATTACATTTCTTAACAATTTCCCATTTTAAGATAGGGTCGCTACCTTTAGTTTTAACTTTCCACACATAATTTGATACGGTAGTGATATATATATATGATGACCCTATATATATATATATATATATATATATATATATGCTCCCCATCCCCCTAGGGTTGAGCACTCTGAGGGGGATTTTCACTGTTGGCCGCAAACTAAAAGCGTAAACGCAACGCTCTCCTATATAAGGGATGGAGCACTCTATGACTGCCTTTACATACAAAGCGATGTGTGTATTAAAACAGTTAACATCCCCTTCGCATTCTGTAGGTGATGACAACCTGATGGTTAAGGTGACGGACTGACACTGAACCGATCGGATTTCAATCCCAGCTGTAGGTAGTTTAAAAATGTCCAGCCACACTGAAGAGACTTGATAAGTCAAAACACGTGTCTCTGGATGGCTATATATATATATATATATATATATATATATGTTACAATAAGAGATACATGACTGTCGCTGACCGAGAAAAGCATTGGCGGATGTGCTTATATTTGAAACTACCGCATAACTTTTTCGCAACATCAATGTTTTCGTTTTTGAATTCATATTATTTTCGTCTCCGCTATTGATAAGTCCGGAGTATAAACAAGCTCTGAGGATGATTTTTATAAATCGAAATATTGTTCAATATTAGCTATGAATATGTTATAAAACCTTTTCACTTTAACAGCATATTGTGTTGTTTTCATATCCTTTTATCTATACTCATATATATATATATATATATATATATATATATATATATATATATATGTATATATATACAGGGGGTGCAAAAGTAGGTATAAAGTAATATAAACAGAACTTTACCTACAACTAATAGAAGTATTATGAAAGTAAAAATATTAAAAATCATAATAATGATTCTAATGAATAAAATGAATTCGAGTATTAAATGAATCCTCTCACCAATATTTTAAAACTGGTATAATCCTTAACTTTATAACTTGTATTATTTGCAGGTAAAGTTTTGTTTTTATTACTGTATACCTACTTTTGGACCTCCCTGTATATATATATATATATATATATATATATATATATATATATATATATATATATATATATATATATAATGTGTAAAATTTACAAACTTCTAATTTTCTTAAGATAAGATGTAGCAGTTATCTCCCTTCGCATTCAAGGCTATGACAGTTTAGGTCACCTAATTTGTTGAAAAATCCATGTTTTTACAAAACAAATTTAGCACCACCCCCCACCCCTCCCCCGTTTTACCAAAAATCAGGGAATTATCCGATTTCAATGGAATTTTCAGTGTTGATTCATCAATGAATGAATTTTGTAATGCATTAGTAATTTTGTTTCAAAACTTTCTGATTTTTTTCAGGTCACTTAACTTTGACACCCCGCCTTATTTTTGGGGTGCAAAATATCGCATAGATAAAAAGACAAAAGACCAAAGGTGTGAATTGAAGAATAAAAAACATTTTAAGGATGATACTCTGGTAAAAAAAATTTTTTTAAAATGAACCCGTTTAAAAATGTGTTTCTTACTGCATAAAGCTGTAATATGTGTAAATATTAGTGAAGCACATTGACTTCTATGTTTGAATTAAAATGTTTTTCTTTTCATTCTAGAGATATTCTCCCTCCAAATGTTCTTACTGCTATTAATGACTTGGATACACAAATTATCAACACCATTTCTCGTCTACCAAACCTTTTCAGCTTTCAGGTGAACCTCTCTCTGAACTTTTCCATTTTATCTTTATTCTCTAATATACGAGTGATTACACTTTTAGATTCATAGATAGATTTGAATTTCTTAAATATTCTAGAAAATAAACTAAATACTTTATTTACACATACTTAAATATTAAACATTAAATATATAAAACATTAACAACCAGCTTCTTCGGGGCCTGGTTCTGTTAATGAAATTAATGGTTTGATACCTGCTCCCTTGAATTAAAGGGGTAGAGCTGTGTCGCCCCCTTTGAGGGGGAATGCCGATGGGATCAATGCATTTTTTGTGCCTGTCATTCCATAAGCTTCAGCTCATAGGTGGTCCCACTTTAATAGGGCCTTGTGCCTGACCCACATATGTGGGATGCAAGATAAATACCACATATTTAAATATTTGTATCCTATGATCTGCATTAAAATTTCTATTATGATAAACACTCATGATATAGAAAAGTGTTTTGTACAAAAAAAGTACTTTTTTAATAATATAATTTTAAACAGCCATAGTTGAATCTCCCATAGTTGATTAAAAAATGTTAATATTTCTATGAGAGTATCTTGATTGGAGGAGAATCCAATAATGTATTGACAGGTGGAGACTTGAAAATTATATAAGGTAACTCCCAAAGAAATGTTAACATTTAAAAAAAACTGTCTGTAATAAGTAATTGAGAGTTACTTCCCCTGTTTTATTATTACCTTCCCCTTTGTGTAACTCTTTGACGTTTCTGAGAGTATATAAACTCTCAGTAAACTGTAACAGTAATTTAAGTAGAATAAAGCTTTCTTAAGCCTGTGTGTGTTCATTTATTATTACACTGTCTGTTCAAGTGAGAATGCAAGATAAACATTGTGTTTTGTATATGTAGATTTTGTTTATGGTAATCCTTAACTTTTTCCTCTTAAATTCCTACCATGCTTCTTCAGGTCTTGATGGTGGGAAATACCTGCTTTTCAAACGTGGCGGGTACTTCCTTCTGCACCAGCTAGCTATTTTCTTCCAATTTTGCTTGAAAAATGGTGCTACCCCAGAACAGTGGAAAACTGCTAGTGTAATTCCACTGTTCAAAAAGGGTGACCGCACATCACCTGTTAACTATCGGCCAGTCAGTCTTACAAGTTGCATTGCTAAGTTGATGGAGTCCTGCATCAGAGAGGGACTTTGGAATTTCTGGAACTTTCACAGTCTTATCTGACCATCCCAGTTTGGATTTATCCCAAACTCTAGCTGTTGTGATCAACTTGTAGAGTTCCTAGAGGACATCACCCGGATCATTGATGGGGGATCATGGATAGATGTTGTTTACCTTGAGTTTAGTTCGCCGACACTATACCTGATGCCACTCTTCACATACATATGCACACACGCGCACACATACATGCATATTACTACTGTAAACTGTTCATGTTCCTGACACTAATACATGTATTCTGTGTACTTGACATGAGACTTTGATGAGTTGTGGTGCACCTGAGCACTGTACACAATAAATTTCATTATTATTATTATTTCATTATTATAAAATAAACTGAACCCTCATTTTATGTCCGTGTTTTTGCAATAAATGTTTTATTTTTATTGCACCCGTTATTTTACAATACTAAACATGTTTTCTTTATTTGTTAAAGAATAAAGAAAAAGAAAATATATTTAGTATTGTAAAATTACGGGTGCAATAAAAATAAAACATTTATTGCAAAAACACGACATAAAATGAGGGTTCAGTTTATTTTATGGTAGGAATTTACAAGGAATAAGTTAAGGATTACCTTGTTTATTTACATATTTTTGATAATGCTTCTAAATAACTTTTTGTTTTGTCTACTTTGTCAAATTTTCATGATTTTTCAGATTCTTGGGGTAGATATATTTGCCAAAATTCTGTTTCTAAAAGAAGATTTTATTGAATATTTGAGAAACATTTTAAGCTTGGCTCAAGTAACAATATTCACAGTACCAAAACTGGAACAATTCATTTTAGCACGGAATATTTTTTGGAACCAAAGAAGAAAATCAAGACTTTAGCTTCAAGGTAAGTCACAGAAAGTTTTTAGCATACATTTTTTAAAGATAAATTTAGCAACCAGCTAAAAAAAAGAAAAATTATTAAATCAATGATTGTAGAAAATAATATTACCTAAACAGTTATCTCCCTTTGACTCTTGCCAAACACAGGAACCAGGGTCCTTTAGCCATCACTGATGAGAAACCTTGTGCGATTGGCTTTTGTCAGCAACCAATCAGAGCACACGTTACGAGGCTCAGTTTGGCCGCCAAATTTCGAGGGTTGATACCTTCAAACCTCCTCTTTTGCTGTCACGGCCGTTGAGGAACGATGTGCTCTTTTTCCACAACAATAGACATCGAAGAATGACAGGCCTTTGAAACAGCTTAGGGCCGTTGACGCGTAACGTCAAACAAACAAACCTAGCAAGACATTCCTACCTGGGACAGATAAGTCACGCAATCATTATCTTGCAACCCAAACCATACCATTACACACTACACTATTCAATTGTAACACATTTGTAAACACACACATTTGTATCACAAGTTACATATTGTATTGTATATTGTATGTTATACATGTTCTTGTTGTCTGATAAATGCATTTCGTTTTATAAGCCTTGTTGTGTTCATTACCATTATCTTTACCTTTATCCTGTCTTAGCATTCTTTTTCTATATGATTTAATAATTTAGATATTGTTTTGCTGGCCAATATTACATTTACTTAGTTTGTTTTTTTAATGCCATAACTCCCTATGGGTTATTTAATGCTGAAATTTAATTCATTTGTAAATGTTTGATTATAATCATGACCATTTATATTCCAATTTTATTTTTTTTTTTTTTTTTTTTTTTTTAATCGCACTTTTCATCTGTTTGCACACAGTTATATGGTTTCAAGTGTTTTTATCGATTATACCAATTATTATCAAATGCAGTGTCCTACCCATAACAAATAATTTACTTTGTGATTAATAGTATTATATTGATAAACATACCAAAAACATACTTTATGAGTACTGGTCTAGCTGACCATTGAGTGTGAGTTCGATTCTCACTGGGTGCCTCATACTTCAGACTTTGTGCTAAGCTTAGTAAATGACAAGAGGAGCTTTTACAATGGAGGAGTCATTAACTCTTTTATAATCTACACGAGTAATTTCCTTAATTCTCAGAAAATTATTTTTGATTTAGGGTAAAATGAGTTTTTTTTATGTTCCATTTGTTTCACTTGATATCTTTTTTTTTTTTTTTTTTTCTAGCTAGTATATTAGGTCTGAGATGGTAGTTTATTCCATGTATCCACCACTCTGTTACTAAAATAATTTTGTTTTGCATTTGCTTTACAAAATTTTTTAAAGAGTTTAATTTATGACCCCTGGTGTTGATATTTTGAACAATGTTTAGTAGGTCAAAGTTCGTTGAATAAAAACCATGTGTATATTTGTTAACTTCAATCCTATCCCCTCTTGTATGTCGATAAACCAAACTTGGTAAGTCAATGTTCCTAAATCTTTCTTCATACGAAAGGCTTTTTAAACCTATTAATAATCTTACTCTTAGATACATTATAATAATAATAATAATAATAATAATAATAATAATAATAATAATAACAATATCTTTTCATCTTGGATATTAGGTCTGAGACCTGTCAGCTGTTCCTTATAAACATTTATCTTAATTCCACAGAATATTTATAATCTTTCCACAGATTATCCAACATTGCTTTAAAGGAGTTTAGAGATGGGGCATTCACTATTGATGATGGTAGTTTATTCCATGTATTCACCATTCTGTTACTAAAATAATTTTGTCTTGCATTTGTTTTGCAAAATTTTTTAAGAGTTTTAATTTATGACCCTGGTATTGATATTTTGAACAATGTTTAGTTGATCAAAGTTTGTTGAATAAAATCCATGGGTATTATTTATAGACTTCAATCACATCCCCTCTTGTTTGTCGATAAACCAAACTTGTTTGTTTTTTTTTTTTTGTTTTCGTTCTTTTTTTGTGTGTGTGAAAAAATGAGTAATGACTTTTCTTATGAGTCAAATCTAATCAGTGAATCTGAAAAAATTTTAAAGCAACTGACAAAAGGATTAAAGTTCATGAAAATTCACTTGAAAATTGTTTAGCATATTTTAATGGAGGCGCGTGGTGTACTGGTTAGAATCATAGGAATGGACTCATCAACCCGAGTTCAAATCCTGTACAAAGCCACAGTTCACATAGCTCTAATACCCTTGGGAAAGTTATGAATCCAACAACTATCCCTCCAGCTATGGGTAAATAGTAGAGCAGATTGGTCTCTTTAACCTTGGTTAGGTAACCAGTTTAGGAGAAGGAAAACTCTGAATTTAAACCTCTTAAAATCTCCGCTTGGGGTGGTCACTGTAACAGTATTGTAGAACTACTTCCTCACATGCCACAGCACAACCCGGCAGCGTAGGAAGATTAGGAACTGACACAGACACTTATTGATAGAACTACTTCGAACACTACACCAGGCCTAGACGCATGTATCTACATCTCTCTGTAGATTAAGATGGTGAGTGTAGCTGTCACCTTAGAGTGCGCCTAATAGTTAGATATATTTATTTTCTACTTTCAAAATATACCCTTAAATATGAACAGTGTAAGGGAAACAACTGTGTAGGGTCTGATATCAAAGTGGACCCACGGGGCCAGAATGGCATTGTGGGAAGATCAACAGATATTCTTTAGGGCAAAATAGGGAATTCCGCCAGGCTAGAAGCAGCAAAAAAGTTGTGTGGAAAATATTGTTCTAAAATTAGAATTTAGTCTTTAGTTAGTTCTTCGTACTGGTAACAGCACACAGGTAAGTTTCTTTCCAATTTTCCCATGAAGTTGCTGGTATTTGTTAAAGACCCTTTTTGTAAATTAGTAATTGTTTTATACCCCATTTTATTTCAGTATTTCACAGTGTTTGGAAGTAAATAAAATCTTGTACATCAGTCGATCTTCGTGTCATCATTTACATCACCAGAAAATACTACCAGGGAACTGCTACAGTGAGTCTTTAGCTCTGGGGAATGTGGAGTACCCCTTCATTACCATTATTACCAAGTCCACGTTGACCTGGAATGGTAGCACTACTAGGGTTTCATCTATAAGTCAAATAGATCTAATAGAAATACTTATAATCATATAAGTAAAGTCGTCGGGGTAACCTATTGTTGGTATCAGCCAGTCAGCGAGGGAGTCTATCCACTTTTCACTAGCGCTAGACCAAGGAGTTTGTTTTTGACATCTGAGGTGGAGCGCCAAACCTACCATCAGCTTCTCACTTTACCGTACAGATCCCTGTGCTACTCATACACTTAGTTGGCAAGGTCTGGTATCAAACCCAAAACCTTGTGGTTCCTAGTCCAACACTCTACCGACTGAGCTAAACTGTGCAAATTATTTGTGTTAAGAATAGTTACTTGTTAGTATACAAAGGTTTATTAATATTAGTTAATTTGAAATACATGAAACCATATAACTGTCCACCCTGTCGACTGGGGCTGTATAATACACTGACTGCACCTCTGCAGAGGAGTAAGACTGCCCCTCTCTAATGGGGCCACCTGTTGGCCATGGGTGGCGACCTGTAATGCTTAAGGACAGAATCCTGGTGGCTATGCAGTCTATGACATGCAACATTCCACTTAGGTCATTACTTGGGCTAGACAGCCAGTTGGAGAGGTCCTCCCCAATCAATCAGCTGGTCACATCAAGCCTTAGCACCTATATGATTGTCCTGACTGTATTGATCTAATGGCAAACCCCCAGCACTTTCATCATATGTTCAAAATAGTCTCTTTGCCATTCAATATACAAAAAAAAACACGTCAAAGCACCAGTTCAGAGATCATGATTGTTTAATTCTTATAAATTTTGGCTCAAGAGATCAAAACTCAAAGGGTTAAAATGTTTAAAATGTTTAAAACTTGAGTGTTGATACTTTTTGATCACACCTCTTCTGGACCATATGACCTTTAGGCACCCCTTTTGCGATTTCGCTTCGTGGGGACACTTTTCTCATTTACACTGTCAAAATCATGTTGTTTGTTAGGAGTTAAGGTTAGGGGTTAGGGTTAGGGGTTAGGGTTAGGGGTTAGTTTTATAATTTTTTTAAAAACTCTAAAACTCGTCTGTTAACAATTAACCGGATTTTGACGTTGTAAATGGAAAAAATATCCCCACGAATCGAGATTGCAAAAGGGGTGCCTAAAGGTCATATGGTCCCCTCTTCTTATATATGATTTATATATAATTTGGTCTGAAAAAGTTAAGTGGTTGTAAAATAATGGTAATTTTGCCATCAGCATATCCAATATATAAAATTTATTTTATGATTTACTTTCTCTATGTATGGCTATCTGGATCGATAAATCTTTTTTATTTATTTATTTTTTTTCTTCAAAGTTGAAAGTACAGAGTGACCCAAAAAAACAGAATTTGGGTTTTGTTTTTTTTGTGTGTGTGTTGGTAGTCTGCATTAGTAATAGTATATGTTTACTTGTGACTTGTCAGGAATTGAACCTGGGACCATTTTATAACAAATTGTAGGTTGGTTTAATTTAATAAGACTTTCAGCCAATCAGAAGCAAACTTGGGATTGTAGCAGACACTACTTAAGACACACACAATGTTGGTCAGTGTTAAAAAGTGAATTGCCTGGGGAAGTGCTGACATTCAGAGCTGTTAAGTAAACTGTATCAGTGTGAGGTTAACAGTATATATAAAGGGTGGGGAAAAAAACAGAATTTGGGTTCTGTTTTTTGGGGTTCACCCTGTAAATTGTCTATAAGCAAAATGTTGGTAATCATGAACTTTAGTTTAGTAAATTCCTACCATAAAATTATGTTTGTGCATTATCTGAAATGAACTTAATTGTTATTATGAACACATGTTATGATATTTTTGTGTTAAAGCAGGCAGTTGCATTGATTTGAACAAGTTTATATTTTTTGTTCATATCGTACGATAATTCAAAATGTGCTTTGGTTTAGTAAATTCCTACCATAAAATTATGTTTGTACATTATATCTGAAATTAACTTAATTGTTATTAAGAACATATTTTTAATTATTGTATGATATAAACAAAAAAATAAAAAACTTGTTTGAATCAATACAACTGCATGCTTTAACATAAAAATATCATAAAATGTGTTCTTAATAACAATTAAGTTCATTTCAGATGATGCACAAGCATAATTTTATGGTAGGAATTTACTAAAAGTTCATGATTACTAAAATGTCTTTTCTCTTTGATCAGAAATTGATTCTTAAAGCGGCTGCTACGATTGGAGAAGTAAATATTGAAGTGATTAAAGATGATGATTTTGGTGGTTCTCTGCTTTTTGTGGAGTTGAAACATCTAAAAAAACAAGTAAGTTTCAAAGTGTTCATCATTTTATAACTACATTCATATTAAAATATTGGTCATAAAAGAAACTAAAAATCCCTTGATATTGTCTGGTTAGTAAAATGTTTATTCCTGTGTGTGGGGTTAAGTGAGGGAGAGGCTTTCTGTGATTGGATTTACCAATCATGTGATGAGCCCAGAAGTTTGGCACAAAATACCAAAACTCTCAGATAGATTCTGGATCAGCTCCGACGAGGCATCAACCAGAAGTTCTCTCCAAGAAATCACTAAGATACCAAATATCTTCTCCATCACACCGGTAAGTCCCTCAAACTTAACTCTATACACAGGAAGGACTTTATATTATTACTTATTGTTTTTATTTGTTCTTTAATAAATTGTTAGAATTAAACTAAGTTTTAATTCATTTATCTGTTGCTGTTAGTCTTAGAATTAAATGCTATACTAACACTGATGATATTATTTTTATACAGCTACCTACCCAACTAACCATGGATCAAATCTTATATTAATAATGAAGATTCGCTTCTGGGTTTTGTCTGTAACAAAAATTATATCACTGCTTACATCACATTACTAAAATCATCATAACATAGAATAAATACACTCAAAGTTTGAACATGCAGCATTAGACAGTCCTCATTGTTTTTTAAAACAAGTTTTAATAAATACATGACTGGTATTATATATCTATATATAGTTTGTTTTATTTTAATACATATTTAAAGTTTACATTTCAAATTGTTTTATTTTTTAATCCTTTAATGAATTTGATGATTTTACTTACTTAGGGTACAAACTCGCTGACATTGAATTTTTTACTCCCACCCCTCAGGCAATATGTTTCAAAAATTTATTTTTACATCGCCCGGAGGGTGTTTTTTATTTTGCTAGTAATGATAATATTGCTCAGTAAAGTTTTTTTTATTCAATAATGTAAAAACAGTTGAGATCAAATTTTCAACATTATCTATGATAATGAAATTTATTGTGTACAGTGCTCAGATGCACCACAACTCATCAAAGTCTCATATCTAGTACATAGAATAATGTATTAGTGCCAGGAACATGAATAGCATACAGTAATAATACACATGTATGTGTGCGCATGCGTGCATATGTGTGTGGGGGGGAGGTATCTGGGTATAGTGTTGGTGGATTACAGGAAGCATGGAGGCTTTGAAAGTTGCACTGTTTTGGCAACCTACTATGGAAGCAGGCAGTTTATTCCATGCCTCGGCAACTTTGAGCGTGACAAAAATGTTTCTGAATGTTTTGCTATTGTCGATATTTTTCCAAGAAAACAAATATAGAGGACAAATAATTTTTTTCATATTGAATAAGTAAGTAAAGTCATCGGGGTGTCCTAAAGTTGGTATCAGCCAATCAGCGAGGGAGTCTATCTCTTTTCACTAGCACTAGACCAAGGAGATTGTTTTTTGCGTCTGAGATGGAGTGCCACACCTACAATCAGCTCCTTACTTTACCGCACAGATCCCTGTGCTACTCATACGCTGAGTTGGCGAGGGCCAGTATCGAACTAGGAACCTTGTGGTTGCTAGCCGAACACTCTACCAACTGAGCTAACCTGGCCCCTGTCATATTGAATATTACGTCTGAATTTTTTAGATAAGTTTTGATAATGTATTTTGATTTTTCCGACTATTGTCTTCATCTTTATTGTGACATCCTCAACGTTTCAGTTGATGTCCCCTTGGACCTTCTTCAGGTGTTTCCAATAATCCAGTGAGGTAGATCGTTCTCATTCCATTAGAAATGTTCAGATTTTATTTATCTGAGTATTCTAATGATTCAAAAGATTTCCAAAGATGAATTATTACTTATACTAAGATAAATAAAATCTTAACATTTGTAACAGAATGAGAACAATCAGACCATATGACCTTTAGGCACCCGTTTTTGATATCGATTAAGAAAGAACATGTTTTTCATTTACACCGTCAATATCCGGTTGTTTTAACAGATGATTTTTAGATTTTTTTTTTTTTTAATTATAACCCTTACTCCTAACAAACAACCGTATATTGACAGTGTAAATGAAAAACATGTCCTTTCTTAATCGAGATCAAAAAGGGGTGCCTAAAGGTCATATGATCTGAACAATCTACCTCAATGGATTACAAGAAACACCTGAAGAAGGCCCAAGGGTACATCAACTGAAACTTTGTGTATTTCACAATAAAGATGAGGACAATAGTCTGAAAAATCAAAATGATAGAATATTATCCCTTTTGACATTATTGAAAAGTTAATTTATTTTTTCTAAGTATATTAAAATTCATAAATTTAAGTTCCATAATAGATTTAGTATATAAATACTATAATAAACGAATTAGTATTTAGATTAATAAGCTATTATATAAATTAATAATATACTAATATCTGATAACCTTAGTAACTAAAAATTGACTGTAGTGAAATAAGTTAAATTTACCATCCTCATCAAATAATCCTATTTATTTAGCACAAGAAGTTGATCTTAAGAATTTACAAAACTTTACTTATTCTGGCACACGCTCCTTAAATTGCTAATAGTCACCCATCTAAGTAGTGAGCAGGATCCACATTGCTTAATTTTAATCTTCATGGCTTATAAAGAGAAGTTTTAAGCAAGAGAAAAAAATCTTAATAGGTTAAAATTTATACCAATGGCTACCAAAATCTGTGTTTAATTTTTGTTTTGAAATAATAATAATAATAATAATAATAATAATAATAATGAAATTATTGCGTACAGTGCTCAGGTGCACTACAATTCATCAAAGTTTCATGTATTGTTCATAGAATAATGTACTAATGTTGGTAAAATGAACAGCATATAGTCATGATATATATATTATATATGTGTGATGAAAAAAAAAAAAAAACATTTGTATTTTGGTAGACTCCTTGTCTCTGTATTTATCCTTTTATTTAATGATTTCTAACCATTTATTTAGTCCATGGGGGTATCCTGTTCTCATTCAATAAAAAGGTTACAGAGTCAGACAAGAAATACCTGAAGAAGGCCGGAGGGTATATCGGCCAAAACGTTGTACAGATAACAATGAAGATGAGGACAATAGTCCAAATAACGCAGATAATACTAAAAAATGTAATGTTGGTTGTTGTAGTAATGAGTGTAGGATGATAACTAATTAGGACTGAGTATATTCTAGTAGTGACCAACTTTTGGTTTTTTCTGTTTTTTTTTTTGTTGTGGTTTTTTTTTTCTGTTGTTTTTTTTTTTTGTTTTGGTTTGTTTTGGTTTTGTTTATTATTACATAGTTTGAAAGTTGATTATACATATTAAAAATTTATATTTTGATAAATAATTTGAGTTAGTGAGCAAACATTTTGGTGAAATCAATGGTCGGAAATCTTTCTGTTAGTATATTCCCATCATTGATGCAGGATCCTGTGATAGATTTAAGCCCATAGGCAATTTTGAAATTTTAATTACTGTCATCAACAAACTTGAAAAATATCATTTGAGGGTGATGCTGAATTTTAAAGATAAAATATATAAGTAGAAATTTTAAAAAAAAACTTTTTGTATCTCTGAATAAATTTGATAGAAATAAAAATCTAAATGGCCGTTGCTGATATTAAATGCCAACAAACAAAGATAATTTTTTTTTTTTTCTTTTCCCAATTTTTTTCTTTTTTAATTTTTTGTTTTCTTAATGATTTAAGGTGATAGTTGACTGTTCCCATGGAAAAGGACACTTAATTTTTGAGTCTGTATCATCTGTCAGCACATACATCCAGACGGACAACTCGGTGATTTTCTTTGATACAAAGACAATAGTGATTTCGTTGTTATTGGCCTTGAAACTCAAAGCTGCTGACAAGTAAGTTGAAAAGGATTTTATTATTCAGGTGAGATTTAAAGCAGAATAAATCCTTGTAAATCCTATCATCACAACTTGTAGTTTTAAGAGAAACAGGCAAAAGTTTGAAGTGAACATTTACAAAGTGGATATCATTTATGGAAAGATTTTACACAACCAGAAACAACTGCATGGTGTAATGGTTAGAGTCATAGGAAATGGACTTGTCGACCCAAGTTCAAATCCTGGACGAAGCTACAGTTCACATAGTGCTAATAACTAAAATGATATAAAGTTTTGATTGATTTTTCAATTCATCTAACGATATAACAATTAAAAAAACTGTTTTACTTTTGAATAAAATCCTATATTTTATGTAAACGGCTTTTGAGTTTGAATACATTATTTTATGTAAAAATATTTGAACTTAAGTGTTTCATTTTATGAATACGGAATAAATGAAAATATAGGAGAGACTATTTCTCTTTCTCTCTTTCTCTCTCTCTCTCTCATATATATATATATATATATAGATAGATAGATAGATAGGTAGATGATAGAATCACTCACATATATACAGGAGGCGCATATTGTGATGGTTAGAGTCGTAGAGAATGGACTCCTCAGCCTAAGTTCAAATCCTGGACAAGGCTGTTTGCATTTCACATAGCACTAATAATCTTTGGGAAAGGTATGAATCCAATTACTCTCCCTTCAGCTATGGGTAAATAGTCAGGCAGACTGGGCTATTTAATCATGGATAGGCAACCAGTCTAGGAGAAGGAAAACTCTGAATTTAAACCTCTTAAATCTCCACTTGGGTTGGTCACTATTAGAATAGGCTCAGTCCTAATTAGTGATCTATTTTACAAATTACTAATTTCAATTAAAAAGTCATCATGTTTTTCTTGTTTAAAATATTTTTAGTGATTATTTTAACTTTTTTTAACTGTTAAATCAGTTTAATTGTATATTTGCAAAATTAAATATTACATAAAAAATCATGAATTGCTATATCTTTCTTTCTATTAGTTGACTACTTATCAAATATGAAATCTCCTAAAACTTGTCAAGCAGCCTATCGTCATTATAAGATGTGAATGATCTTATAATAAGTTGGAAGGTTTAAAGTAACCCTCCAATATGGGTACATATGTATACATGAATTAATCCGACAAAGAAGTTAGATATAATAACAAACATAGACTTTATTTTGTGAACACATGGAGAAAATACATACATGACAGGTATACATATACTTATGGCAGTTACAGTAGATATATGGAACATATACATAAATATACATAGGATTGTAGGACTAAGTCCTAAAGAAGTGATACAGAGTTATATGTAGAAATAAGTCACTTACTGATAGTTTGCTGGGGGGGGAAGACCCCCACTTAAGGGGCAGAGGCACCAAGCACCTAACCAATTTGCAATGGTTGCCGGATCGATAGAAAGAGAGAGAGAGAATTTCTCCCGGGCTGCTGTATAAAAACAGCAGCCCCCTATGGGCGAAAACCTGAAGCAAGAGAAGATAACCCTATTGGAATCATTTCCATCCCAAAACCATGAATGTCTGGATAGGCAGTGTCTACTCTGATTAAAAATTATCAAGGTTAATTATCAAAAACAAAAAATAAGATTTCCAATCCATTGTAGATTAAATGTGGTGTATTAGATTAAATAACACTGACTAAATGATGACTTTTTTTTCTCTCCAATCTTTTAGGAAACAACTGTTCTTGTGTTATTTACATCTTCCAATCTACAAAGATATGTGTCCTCATTTGATTTTCTGGAGTTCCCATGGTCTATCACATTCTGACCAACAAATAGAATGGAAGTATAAACAATTTTCAACAAATTCAGAATCAAATGTAATTTTTCTTTTTACATTCTGCTAAATATTTTGTTACTATAATTTTTGAGCCATTTTTTTCTTTTTTTTTTTCTTCATTTTTTCTTCATTTTTCAATTCATCTCAGACAGTTTTATCCTGATTTAATAGGAAATCAATTTTAAACAGATTGTTTTTTTTATTTTTGTTTTGTTTTAGTTTTTTTTTAATCTAGTGTTTTCTTTACTTATTGGAAAAACATTTTTTTAAATATCAATTGACAAAAAAAGGAAATGCTCTATATAAATTATATATATTATATAATTATTTTTCCATGTTACTGCCTCTGGATTCCGGGTTCAATCCTAAGTAGAGGCAGTAACATAGAAAAATAATTAACACAACTCCTACCCCCAGCTATGGTTAGCGGAATGAGATCAGGATACCCCCATGGACTGAATAAAGGGTTAGGTTTGAAGTTCCGTGATGGCTCCCGATTACAACAAGAAGGTTCCCGAGTCCGAAAAGAATGTTCCCGAGTCTGAGAAGGTTCCCGAGTCCGACAAGAAATACCTGAGGGCATATCGGTCAAAACGTTGTACAAATAACAATAAAGATGGGGACAATAGTCCGAATAACGCAGATAATACTAATATGATTAAAGAAATTTTCATAATATCAAAACTTTCTATTTTTATGTGTAAAATATTTTATGAAAATTATTTATTTTCAGCTTCTTGCAAGAATTTTTACCAAAGAATTAATGGAATCATCAGCACCATTTTCTTTCTTGGAATATCAATCTGACGGTATAAACACTTTATGTTTTTTTGTTGCTTTTTTTTTTATGTATTTATTTTTGTAATGTGTAGCGATTGTCCGCCTCTGTTGTGATGGGCATGGGTCCAAAAGGGTTATCTTCCCTTGCTACAGGTTTTCACCTATAGGTGGCTGCTGTATTTAAACAGCGGCCCGGGAGAAAATTTTTCAAGCACTCCTATACCTTGTGCCAGTGAGTGGAAATAATATTCCAGTGCTCACCTTTACCTTATCGTTGAGCCCTTCAGCCAACGAAACACGATTTTCAAGCACTCACCTTCATCAGAAAGTAGAATAGTATTCTAGTGTTACCTTACCTTAACCTCAGTAAAATAAGTCTGGCCAGCAAATGCCACAAATTTGCAACTCTTTTTGTACCCTTTGAATATATGTTTCTTTATTTTCAACTGTTATCGTCTTCTTTCATCCAAAATTACTTGCTTATCCCTAGGGAATTTTAAGAGTCCCGAAGCATTCGGCTAGGAATCACGAGGTTCCTGGTTCGATACCGGCCCTTGCCAAATCAGCGTATGAGTAGCACAGGGATCTGTACGGTAAAGTGAGGAGCTGATGGTAGGTGTGGTGCGCCACCTTAGATGCTTAAATAATCTCCTTGGTCTAGCACTAGTGAAAAGGGGATAGACACCCTCGCTGTCTGGCTGATACTGACATTAGGCCGCCCCGACGACTTTACTTTACAGCCTGAACAGCAGACCCCATCATCTAATCTGAGATATATACTGTTATGTTTTTACATATAGATAAAATACGGAAGACTGAATGATAATGCAAGACCAGATTGTTGGAAAATTAACAGAGGTTTTATTTAACACAATGTCGAGAATGCTTCTACCCTAAAAGTGACTTAACTAGCTCACACGTGTTGTAAGCTGTGTCCACTCTGTCCAAACCCCAATCCAAAAGTGACATGGGAAACCCACTTCAGATTCCCATCAGTCCTCCACTGATCAAAGGGGAGCAACTCTATTTTTGTTTGGTCTTCCTATGTTGTGTTACAACTGAAAACTTCTGTTCATTAGACATTACAAAAATTAACCCTTTCTTCTTCCTTGAAAAATGCATACATACACATATAGACATGCTTCCACCTAGAGACAGAAGTGCTTATAAGTGTCACATTACTAGTACATATATATTGGTCACACAACCCTAAAAGCTTGAAGCAGCTTAAGTGTTAACTTGGGAATTACAATACATACCCACAATTTTCTCAAAATAAATATTTTGTAGCTATGATGTTTTACTTTTATTAACAGGATCTGTGATCAGCCAACTAGCCAAGATATTCCCAAACAGCACATTCATTGCAGCCACACAAGATCATCAAACAGCAACTTTTATCTATCAAGGGGAGGCAATCAAAAACAAACTGGAAAACCTGGTGGTCACCCAACAAACTGTTAATGATAACTTCATTCTGAAACTTTTAAGAAGTCCAGAATTCTTCCATTACCAATTTATGGGCAAGTCAACAAAATAAAAATGCTTATTTCCTATAAGTCTAACATGATCAAAGGGGAACCACTCTTGGCTGATAATTTATTTATTTATTTTCTCATTAAACTAATCCTAAACCCTAAACCCAACCACCGTCTTCTTTTTTCTATTAGATCAATAAATGAATAAATAATTTATCAGTCAAGATTGGTCCCCCTTTGTTTATGTTAGACTTATAGGAAATAACCTAAATTTTTTATTGAATTATAAAATGACATCCACATAACAGATAAGCTTTAAATTTTCTTTCTTTTTTATTCCTAGGATACAAATGCTTTCTGAATTTAGCAAGTACTTTATCAAGAAAAAAATTCAACTTGATGATGGGTCAATTATTGTCAATTGGTGCTTCGAATTTTTTGATTTTGCCATCAGAAAAAGGTCAGTGGAATTGGTAAGGATTATAATGTTTACCAATTTTTAAATTGAAGGAAAAATTTATCATAAAAGCCGATAGTGTGTAAGGTCTTCATAAATCTATACATATATAAAGGGCAGTTGTATGTATGTATGTCCCAAGGAAACTTTGAAAATAAAACAACACAAAGTAAATATATATATAAACGTTCACTATCATCACATTTTGGTTTTTGAGCAAAAAATAATGAAGATTTGATTTATATTTGTGAAGATAATTAAAAAATAAAGTTTAATTGATAACAGCATGGAATTTTTTTTTGTATTTAATGTTTTAAATAGACTTTAATTTTTCTATTCAGAATGGCTGGATCAGCACAATGTCTTTTTTCAATGGGGATTTTAATGGGACATCCTGTGGGAAACCAACTCACGATTCAGTAATAATGGATCTATGAGGTTAAATTAAATAAAAAAATCCCCCCTCTACCCAGGCGATGCTGAGTAGCCACTTCTAGTCTATCATAAAAGCCAATAGTGTGCAATGTCTTCACAAATAAGGGGGGTGGGGGATAATTGATTTAATTCTACATTAGCATTCTTCATCTTGATTAAAGTAAAAAAGTAAAGTCATTGGGGCGGCCTAATGTCGGTATCAGCCTGACAACGAGGGAGTCTATCCCCTTTTCACTAGCGCTAGACCAAGGATATTATTTTTAGCGTCTGAGGTGGAGCGCCACACCTATCATCAGCTCCTTACTTTACCGCACAAATTCTCTGTGCTACTCATACGCTGAGTTGGCGAGGGCCGGTATCGAACTAGGAACCTTGTGGTTTCTAGCCGAATGCTCTACCGACTGAGCTAACTCGACCCGTGAGTAAAGGCATAATATAGAACTGTTGAGCACCCCCCACACCCCACTCAACATTTCTCTTCCAATAGTTCTCTGTCAAGCATTATGTATTCAAAGGGTTAATTATGCAAATTTGTAAGAAAAAGCCGTTTCCCTATTTTCATGCAAGAATGATTATTTGTCTCATTTCGTTATTTGAAAATGTCTGAACGAATAAGAGATGCATTAAATAGTTTTATAAGAATTTCCTTTTTAGTATTATTTGGATTATTTGGACTATTCATCTTTACGCCAACTCAGCATATGAGTAGCACAAGGATCTGTGTGGTAAAGTAGGTGTGGCACTCCATCTCAGATGCTAAAGAAACAATCTCCTAGGTCTAGCGCAAGTGAAAAGGGGATAGACTCCCTCGCTGTCTGGCTGATACCGACTTTAGGCCACCCCGACAACTTTACTTTTTTTTTTTTATTCATCTTTACAATATGGGAACATTTGACTTCATTGTTCCTTCCTTTCTTTCCATGTGCTGCAAAGATGAGGACAATAGTCCGAATAATCCAAATAATATTAATTATCAAGCCTCATCTCAAAAATTCAGAGAAATTTCCTTTTTGTTTTATCTTTTTTTGTTTTTTAAATTTTCAGATCATCTCGTTAGGCCTGCTCACTTTCTATCCTGGATTCACTTGGATCAATGGAGTGAAATGGATCACAATTCAGAAAAGGTAACAAATTTTGGACCATATTACCTTTAGGCACCCCTTTTTGATCTCGATCAAGAAAGGACATGTTTTTCATTTACACCGCCAATATCTGGTTGTTTGTTAGGTGTTAGGGTTAGGGGTTAGTTTTATAATTTTTTTTTTTAAATCTAAAAATCGTCTGTTAAACAACTGGATATTGACGGTGTAAATGAAAAACATGTCCTTTCTTAATCGAGATCAAAAAGGGGTGCCTAAAAGTCATAAGGTCTCAAATTTTAACATTTTGAAAACAAAATCTATAAAAAAAAAAATTCCCTGCTGTAACTGATAGTTTTATCTTGCATAATTGTTGGGTTATTTTATGTCAGTTTACACAATTATTGTCTTCTGATGAAGCGACAACTGTGTCTGTGCTACTGTATGACTGCACCACTTGGACAATTAAATTACTTTTAACGTATTCAAACCACTAAAAAAAAAAATATAATTTATTCATAAAAACACCTTCAATCGACAAATTATTTTTTTATATACAGCAGGCACCACTTCAGCTAGGGACTTTATTCCTAGATGGAGTTGTTTTTTTCAGCTATCACCGCCTAGCGTTTTTTTTAAGGCAGGAGGCTGGGACGCAATTCTGCAAATAGCAATAATATAAGGAAGTTTCATCTTCAAGTTGTGTTGATAGCACAGATGCCTCTGACTCTCTCTCTCTCTCTCTCTCTCTCTCTCTCTCTCTCTCTCTCTCTCTCTCTCTCTCCATCCATCTTTATTGGCTATTGGTCTTGGCAGATCCTTTACATGGCAATCGATGTCTGCACAAAGCTGATGAATGCAAGCTTTTGCTATTTAGTCAATACAGGTGTGTCCGTGTGTAGTAGTTCACAGAAGAATGTTGCATATAAATTCGTCTTTGCTTCTCCAGCAGTGCTCAGCATGTCTTGTTCATCTTATTACTGATACAGCAACTTTGAACATCTTTTTGATCTCCATGTTTCTAACACACCTGGGCATGCCTACAAAGTCAGAAAACAGCATAGCTCACATGACTTTCAGAAACATTTTTTCACGCTTAGAGTTGCTGAGGCATGGAATAAACTGCTTGCATCCGTTGTAGGCTGCCGAAACACAGCATCTTTCAAAGCCTCCATGCTTCCTGTAGTCTGCCAACACTATACCTGATACTCCCATCCACACACATATGCACACATGCGCATACATACATTTATATTATTACTGTACAGTTTTCATGTTCCTGACACTAATACATTATTCTGTGTACTAGACATGAGACTTTGATGAGTTGTGGTGTACCTGAGCACTCTACACAATAAATTTCATTATTATTATTATAAGTTATTTGATTTAAATGTATTTAAACACAGACATAGCAGTTCTAGAGAGAAAGCTCAACTCCCCAGTTTATGTTCCCTACTGAGACAACGCTGTCTCCGATGGCTGGGTCATGTACATCAGATGGATGATGGACATCCTCTATGGAGAGCTTTCGTCTGGTAAAAGACAAATTAGTCACCTCCAGCTGCGATTCATGGATGTCTGCAAGAAGGATCTCGGATGCTTTGGCATTGCCCCTTCCAGCTGGGAAAATTTGGCTCAGGACGGCCCTCGATGGCGACATCCTCTCTGTAGAGGATTGCTCATGTCAGAAGTCACCCTGACACAACACCAATGAAGCTAAGAGGTCGAGAAGAAAGCAGTGGCAACAAAGCACCGGCACATCAACATCTTCAGGGACAGCCTTCAAATGCGACATTTGTGGTCGAGAATGTTTTTCAAACATCGGATTTCAGTCACGGGAGGCGCTGTAACTTCAGCGGCACAAAAAACTTTATTATAGTCCTCCGAGACTGAAATGCCAATAATTTAAACTGTTTAAGGGCCGGGCTAGCTCAGTCAGTAGAGCGTTCGGCTAGAAACCAAGAGTAGCACAGGGATATGTGTGTTAAAGTAAGGATGTGGTACTCCACCTCAGACGCAAAAACAATCTCTTTTGTCTAGCGCTACTGAAAAGGGGGTAGACTCCCTTGCTAATTGGCTGATAGCGACTTTAGGCCACCCCAATTAAATTTTTATTAATGATATTTGTCTTCACTTGCAGAATGTTTATTTAAGTGCCAATCATCCTTCAACTTTTTATAAGAATGCTGAGAGAAAAATCATTTTTGAAGTAAGTTTTCTTTCTTTACTAAACTGTTTTTTTATTTTGTTTCCTTTAATATTTGAATAAAATTCATTGCAAAATCAATGACATAATCTTTAAAAAGAAAAAAAAATGGAAGGCAGTCATTTCTATCACTCCTGGCCAAAACTATTGAAAATGTGTTGCTCCATAAAATGACAATAAGAGAAACGGTTATTTCCTATAACTCCAACGTAAAAAGGGGAACCACTCTGATTGGCTGATAAATTATTTATTTATTTTCCCATTAAACTAACCCTAACCCTAAACCTGTCTTCTTTTTTCCTAGTAGATCAATAAATAAATAAATAATTTATCAGTTAATCAGAGTGGTTCTCCTTTTTATGTTGGTTATAGGAAATAACCAGAGAAACTCTCTGAAGCAACCATTTAACCTCATGGGGGACTCATTTTTATGGCCACAAATTTGGGTAATCTGAACATTAGCTACATCAATGAGAGTAACCTCCCCTTATTTCTTTCACTTTGAGGAAGCTGTGTGTTTTGTTTTGCAAAAACACGGATTTTTCGACAAATTGGGTATATCTATATTTTTCTAATATCCAGTTACTCTCATAGAAATATTAACATTTTCTTCTTTTTTTTTAAATCGATTTAAAAATGTTAACACCCTTATAGGAATACCTTTAATATATTTTCAAACAGTTTCCACATGTTCACCATCCCTGTCAACATATGCTTAGAATCTCCCACAGGTGATTTTTAAAAAAAAGATGTTAATATTTCTATGAGAGTATCTGTATATTAGAAAAGTATAGGTATACCCAATCTCCATGTTTCTAACACATGTAGGCATGACTACAAAGTCAGAAAACAGTGTAGCTCACATGACTTTTGGAAACATTTTTTAATGCTCAGAGTTGGCGAGGCATGGAATAAATGGTTAATTCCTATAAGTCTAACATGATCAAAGGGGAACCACTCTTGACTGATAAATTATTTATTTATTTATTGATCTACTAGGAAAAAAGAAGACGGGGTTACGGTTTAGGGTTAGTTTAATGGGAAAATAAATAAATATATCAGTCAAAAGTGGTTTCCCTTTGTTTATGTTAGACTTATAGGATATAACTGAATAAACTGCCTGTGTCCATTGTAGGCTGCCGAAATACTGCATCTTTCAAAGCCTCCATGCTTTCTGTGATACGTCAACACTATACCTGATACCCCCTCCACACACATATACACGCACACATACAAGTATATTATTACTGTATGCTATTCATGTTCCTGACACTAAGTACATTATTCTATGTACTATATTTGAGACTGATGAGTTGTGGTGCACCTGAACACTGTACGCAATAAATCTCATTATTATTATTATTATTATTATTTTTCTTTTCTTTATCCAGAGTGCTCAGGCAGATGTTCATGCTGAATTAGAGGCCATTACAAGTCAGCATTTCCACTTAGGAGAAGGAAACCTTTTTCCATGGAGATTGCTTCGAGTGAATATAAAAAATCTTACAACACAGGTATAAAGTTGTTTCTAAAAGAAATGAAAAACAAAAAGTTTATTACATATTTGTAATAAAGTATAAAAATCATTTGAAACATTTGAAACATTATCTCAGACAAATCTATGTGACTCGTAGATGGACAGACTGTGTGTGTGTGTGTGGGGGGGAAGGGCAATCAATTTTATTTACTCATTAAGTTCAGTTTGTTTTCTGTAATTGAATTCTATACATTTAGCTAATATATATATAACAAGGTGTGTCAAAAAAGTATCGAGATTTAAGTTGTATTTACCAAGATAGGAATGAACAATAAATGTAACGTTAATTTTTCAGAATATAAGAAGTGTCAAAAAGTACATATTTTAAATCTGTATTTACCAAGATAGAAATGAAGAATGAATGGATCGTTAATTTTTCAGGATACAAGGTGTGTCAAAAAGTACTGAAAATCTCAATGGGTAATTCCATGTCAAATCATCCAGGCCATGTCACCCACCCCCTTCAATTTTTCTGAAATTTTGTACACGTGGGGGACTATGTTAAAGTTAGACATTCCCAAAAATTTTAATTAAGACTTTTTTTTTATATAGCAGTTTTGGATTTCTTGGGCAAAAATGCTTTTATAAACCAATTGTTAGTAGTAGGGAAGATCTAGAACTCATTTTACAAACAAAAAAGATTACAAAAAGTCGCCATTTTTCGCCAACCCCACCAAATTTGGAGCTAAAAATCGACATAACTCTACCAACTTTTGGAATTGGAAGCTCAAATTTTGGGGAATGTCTAACTTTAATACAGTCCACAAAATTTCAGAAAAATTGAACTGGGTGGGTAACAATTTTACTTTTTTCTGGATGATTTGACATGGAATTACCCCAATACTTTTTTGACGCACCTTGTATATTTTTCGTTAATATCCGCCATTTTCAATAAAGTCAAAAGTGTGTATATATATATATATATATATATATATATATGAAATTGTGTATATATATGTATATGTGTGTCTGTGTGTGTATAGAGATATAATCTTTCAAACTAAGAATTATATTGATTCTTTTGTTTTAACAAGAACAAAATCTACTCAATATCTAGTTAAGCATTAAGTAATAACACTGCTGCATTAATTCATATCAAATCTGAGTGAGAATGGTAATAGATTATGTAATTATTTTTAAAGAAAAAGAGCTCTAGTTATTTTGATTTGATTTTTGAGGAGAACAAAAAAATGAGTTTCAAGTCGTCTCTAGAAGGACAACTGACTGGTAAAAAAAAAATATTTTCACATTACAATTTTACACCTCCTCCCACACAGACAAAAAGAATTATTAAAATGATCAATTTTATATCTGCTCATTTTCCCGTTACCATATTTACTCATGTATAAATCAACTCCAGTTTATGGAATTAATTTTTAAGCCAAGGATTTCTCCATGTTTTCCCTATTATGTTTGAATTTCAACCATTCAATTATTTATGTAGAGATCAACACCATCTTTTTCCTAAGAAAACATCTGATTTTTATAATTCATTCTATACTCAAAGTATATATGGTAGTTTATTTTCCAAGCTGCTAATTGATAATTTAGTTAAGATTGTTCATGGGAGACACTTAAAATTAATAAGGTAATTCTCATGTTTAATTGTAGGTGGAACACCATTTTGAGTCTTACTTGGATGGACACACCAGAACTTATATCCAACGATGTACATCTCTTGGAAACGGACATTATGAAGTCCATTTGCAACGTCAATCTGATGGACTGATCATTCCTTATGGAAATATTCATGGTGAGTTATTTTTTCTTTAAAATATTTTAAATGTCCTATAAATAGTGGTGATTTCAATTGAAATGTGGAGTAGGTGTGTGTTCACATATAAAAAAACAATTGATAAATAAAATAAGCAAGAAAACCTTGGATTTTACTGTGGTCCATTTATACCTTTTTTTGATGAGGCTCAAGGGAAACCAAAGTTTTTAAAGTCTTTCTTGTAAATTCGGAATCTTTTTTGGTTATTCTTAGAGGCAAAAGTAAGTTTAGATGATATCAATAAGGATTCTGTTAGTGGTTGTGTTGGATTTTTAGTTATATAAGGTGTGTGCTAGTTCCCCGCTTATACTTATAGACTAGGCGAGATCATGTGGTCTGTTTCTTAGCCAATCGCTGGCCATACTGCGTGGCTGATATATTACTTAAGCACTGATTCTTTCTCAGTCTACTCATGATCATCAAACAGAAGGAACCTAGGAATCTCTACCTGAGAGGATTACCAAAGGAACCAAATTGGAGGACTCTCTACCTAGAATCAACTGGCCAATTATGGCCCTTAAAAACTTAACAGGTTATGGGCCCAGAACGCAAGAATTTTCTTCAATGGCGAAGAATCAAGTTATGAAATATGGGAGACAAAGTTCTGTGGATATTTAAGAACCCTACAATTACATGACATAATTGACGTACCATAGGACCAAACCGAGGACCCACATTTTGTGGACAAGAATGCAACAAGATATGCTGAATTAATCCAGTGCTTGGATGACCAAAGTCTCTCGTTGGTAATGTGCGAAGCAAAAGAATCAGTGTTTAAGTAATATATCAGCCATGCAGTATGGCCAGCAATTGGCTAAGGAATAGACCACATGATCTCGCCGCCCTGTCGGCTGGGGCGTTAGAATGCACCGACTGCACCTCTGCAGAGGGGTAAGACTCCCCTAATGGGGCCACCTGTTGGCCGTGGATGGCGACCCGTGATGCTTAAGGATAGAGCCCAGGTGGATGAGCAGTTCATGACATGCAATACTCCACTTTGGCCCTATCTTGGGCTAGACGGGCGGTCAGAGAGACCCCTCCAATCAATCGGCTGGTCACATCAAGCCCTAGCACCTATATGATTTTCCCAACCCTATTGCCCTTATGGCAAGCCCCAACCCCTTTTTATCATATGGGTGCTAGAAGGCGGTGGCTGCGGGTCTACATGTCCTGGGAATGACGTTAAACTCTATCTGATGGTGAGGTTCCAGTTTTGGAGGTTTGGGGAATGTGGCACCCCTTCATCACCATTTGCTCCCTGGTCCACTCTGACCCGGAGTGGTAGTACCTGTTAGGGTCCCATCTATGAGTTAAATAGAAAAATGTATTTATAAAAAAATTGTATTATCCATTAAGAATTGATTTATTTCAAAACTTTATCGGCATTAAATGACCCACTGAGGTTGATATGCCGTAAAACAAAACAAACAAACAAACAAACACATGATCTCTCCTAGTCTATAAACATAGGCAGGGAACTAGCACATACCTTATATAACTAAAGAATCCATCAGCATGATACTAAATTGAGAAAAGAACCAAATATCAAGTGTTCTATTTACTTTATGACTCCTTCTTTGGGAGCTCTTAAAAATGTGTCCATTTGCCAAACATTTGTTGGCACCTTTCTGTCCACTAAGGACAATGGTGTAGTGTCCAAAAAATAAATAGATAAATAAATAATCTGCATCTGCGCAAGTGACTGTGCAGGCCTATCCCCGCGTGACAGTCTTTGGTGCACTGACTGCACAAAAACTGTAATGCTTTCTGGGGCTGCTGTTTTTTCTCGCTCTTTCTGGCTCTCTTTGATGTTGAGGCTACTCTCCCCTCCACTTCACCCCTCTTCATGCCTTCAAGTAAAAGCTTCCATTTTTCTGACATTATCAACATCTAAAATTACCATTTCAGCCATAACATTGATTTCTCTGCTTCGAATGGGATTACTTGCTGAAATTCAAAAGAAACTCTACTATCAATTCTTGAAACTTCCACTGTATGAAGACATGGCACCATGGAATATTGGTAAAGTATTATTAGATTCACTTACTTGGAAATATTCATTCTCTAAGGGAAATCTGTGCGGATTAATAAAAGTAAAAATAAATAAAAACAAAAGTAAAACAAAATTAAATTGAATGAAATAAATAAATAAAAAGACCCAAAAATAACAATCTCCCAGAGGGCTTAGGACAGGAAGAGTCCTCCGGACATGCGCAGGAAAAAACCCCAAGTTCTTGGCGTCGAAAAGGTCTTGAAAGATGCTTGGACTTTGGAGATGTAACACCTATCGAATTGTTCGGGAAATATATCCCCTCAACGAAATAGTGTGAACCCGATAATAAAGGTCTTACTTTAAAGTCATCCCTGTCTCTGTTCCTTTCCTTCTCTTCATTAAATTCTATTTCAGCTCACCAGCCCATACGAAGTAAGTAATTCTTTTTATTGGGGGATAGGATACAAGACAAATGAATCAAGACTTATTGGTAATTTTCACCCTTAGTTGTTAAAATTCCTAGCATAAAATTGTGCGTGTGCATTATCTGAAATGAGCTTAATTGTTATTAAGAACACATTTTATGATACTTTTGTGTTAAAGCATGCAGTTGTATTGTTTTTGAAAAAGTTTCTAAGATTTGTTTATTTCGCACGGAGACTTTCAAAATAGCTACCAGCTTGGTTCAAAGTGAAAGTCAAGGGAGGTTACTCTAATTGCCTTATTTGCTAGGAATTTTGACAACTAAAGGTGAAAATTACCGACTTTTTTTTTTGTTTAAGCCCTTTCCTTTTTTTTCTTCTTCTCATACCAACCTTAGAAAAAAAAGAATCTTTGTATTTGTACATAACACTATTAATACAATATCTATATTATTCTATATTTAAAACAAAAACGGGACCATATGACCTTTAGGCACCCCTTTTGCTTTGCTGATTCATAAGTACATTTTTTCATTTACACTATCAACATCTGGTTGTTGGTTAACAGACGATTTTTAGAGGGTTTTTTAAAATTATAAAACTAACCCCTAACAAACAACCGGATGTTGATGGTGTAAATGAAAAAAAATGTACTTATGAATCAGCAAAGCAAATGGAGTGCCTAAAGGTCATATGGTCCACAAAAACAAACAACAAAATGACTAATTCTGTTGCTTCACATTTATGAGACCTTCCTCATCTTGGCCAATTTGTAAAAGTAAGTAAAGTTGTTGGGGTGGCCTAAAGTTGGTATCAGCTAATCAGCGAGGGAGTCTATCCCCTTTTCACTAGCGCTAGACTAAGGAGATTGTTTTTGCATCCGAGGTAGAGTGCCACACCTACCATCAGCTCTTTACTTTATTGCACAGATCCCTCTGCTACTCATATGCTGAGCTGGCGAGGGCCAGTATCAAATTAAGAAACTTGTGGTTTCTAGCTGAATACTCTACCGACTGAGCTAACCCAGCCCTATTTTAAAATATTGATTTTTCAGTTAAAAATTGTCTTTTTAGATGTTTAATGCAAAAAAGCATTAACATTTTGTTTTTTGCAGGGGAAACATTTCTCAGGTATTTTTTGTTTTTTTTCTTGAAAAGATTTATATAAAATTGTATTTATTTAAACACAATTTACAACTATAGACAGACATAATCTAAGATTCAACCAGTCATATTTTCATTCTTTTTTGGTATAATTTTTAGGAAATTAGATTATTTAAATTAAAATAATTTAAAACCAGATTAATTAGGAGTTTTTAATGACTAGCTCAAATTTGGTTATTTCCTATAACTCCAACCTAAAAAAGGGGAACCACTCTGAATAGTTTTATAAATTATTTATTTATTTATATACTAGGAAAAAAGAAGACGGGGTTAGGGTTTAGGGTTAGTTTAATGGGAAAATAATGGGTAAATTAATTAGCAAATAAAATTCATTCAGAGTGGTTCCCCCTTTTTTTAGGTTGGAGTTATAGGAAATAACCTCAAATTTTCTCTTAATGCATCTATCAAACTATTTCCCATTCCAAACATCTATCATTTCTCTTCCTTTTTTTTCAAAGTATTTTCAGCTGGTCAACTGGAGTACATTGACTTTGATACAAAAAATAAAACTTTTGATTTCCTGGCTCCAATGGCATATCAGGTATTCTTATTTGTTTCTTGGAACATGAATATGAACACACACACACACACACACACACACACACAAAAAGTACCAATTCTTAAAATTCACAATAAAATCAGCTAATTAATATATTTTGTAATAATAATAATGAAATTTATTGTGTAAAGTGCTCAGGTGCACCACAACTCATCAAAGTCTCATGTCTAGTACATAGAATAATGTATTAGTGTCAGGAACATGAATAGCATACAGTAATAATATACATGTATGTGTGCACGTGCGTGCATATGTATGTTATCAGGTATAGTGTTGGCAGATTACAGGAAGCATGGAGGCTTTGAAAGATGCAGTGTTTAGGCAGCCTACAACAGATGCAGGCAGCCTATTCCATGCCTCGGCAAGTCTGAGCGTGAAAAAATATTTCCGAAAGTCATGTGAGCTATGCTGTTTTCTGATTTTGTAGGCATGCCCAGGTGTGTTTGGGTTATATCCCGGAATGTACAATATACAAAATTGATAATAAAAACAGTGAAATATGTTTAACAATGACAATATCTGTTTTATTTATTCTCACTGAAAGGGAATAATATAAATAATATTTATTTCCTTCCTTAAAAATCTTTTGCCATGGATAAGAATTAGAATTTCATTATTTTACTTTCTTTTTTAAGTCAATTTTTATTCTTGTTAAATAATCTTTGTTTTTAGAATTCAGTATTTTTATAAAATAATTATAAAATATAATTGTTTTTAAATGTTTTTGTTTGTGAGAATATGATTGTGTCATTGATGATGCTGAATAGATGCGGTTCTTTTCAGTCAGAACCAGATTGTTCATTCATTTAAATGACCTGTACATTTTGAATGAATTATAATGTGAATGACACATCATTAGTGGCCATCACACACAATTAAGCATTGTTAAGTGTATGATATCTAGCAACTAGTCTATATGATCCATCAAATTTTGTTCTCCTGTTATAAAGAGATTTATAAATGCAAATCAATAAATTCACTCCTGTGGGACTCTATGCTTTTATTCACCCCCAGGGGTCTATATGAACCACTTTAAGAAACCCTGATTTAAAGTACCGTATTTGACAGCATATAGGACACACTTTTTTTCCAAAATTTTGGTTTAAAAAATTGCCCTGCATCTTATACATCATAGGTGAAGTGAAACCAATAAGAATCCCATTGTCACAGGAGGTGCTGTAACTTCAGGGGCACAAAAAACTATATTATAATCTTCTGAGACTGAAATGCCAAGGATAACAAATAATGCTTGTGTAATGCACAGCTAGACTGTTTTCAACAATATATGCTTAAATACACTTTTTTTCCTGAATCTGACATGCTGAAATGGGGGTGCGTCTTATATGCCATCAAATACGGTAAGTTTAAAACAATACAAAAATATTTACTTACCTCATGCATAGGTATTAAAAAAAACACACATTTCTAATCAATCTATTTTTTCTTGCCTTGATTAAACAGTGTTACATACAAACAGGAGATATAATATATTTTGTTTCTTTTTAGATTATGTCTATGTTGATGAATTATGAAAGAACTATAAGGGATTTTGGCAAGTGTAAAAGTCAGGCCAAGTAAGTATTTATTTAGAAGAAAAATTTCTGAAAATTGGGAATTTCTTTAGACAGGTTGATTTGATTTCATTTATTGATTAAAAGTTAATTGGTGAAAATCCATTTGTGACTAAGTAAAAACATTTTTATATCTACAAAAAGACATATAATCTTAGCAAATTCCACCAAATAAATGTTTTTCTCTCATTGGATAATTGAAAAAAACATCTTTTTTGGCCACTGAATTGCCTCTACTTATTAATGGGACTGTGAAGAAAGTTTTTGAAAATTCTGAAACTAAGTTTTTAGTGAGGTTTTCAATTTATAATAAAAGTATAATTCTAAACTGGATCTTTGAATCTGTCTGGTAAGCAAAACCAAATCTTCATCTTTTTGTTTAGATTTTTTAGCTGAAATTTTTCTAACAAGAAACCACATTATGATTTTTTGGTAATCTTCAACTTATTCCTCGTAAATTCCTATTATAAAATAAACTGAACCCTCATTTTATGTCCGTGTTTTTGCAATAAATGTTTTATATATGTTTGCAATAAATGTTTTTAAATAAAGAAAATATATTCAGTATTGTAAAATAACGGGTGCAAGAAAAATAAAACATTTATTGCAAAAACACAGACATAAAATGAAGGTATAGTTTATTTTATGGTAGGAATTTACGAGGAACAAGTTAAGGATTACCAATTTTTTTTCCTTCGAACCATGGAAAATAGGTAGGTCGATTTTTCACTTTTTAAAATATCAAATTGTCCATCTATATGAAAGTTGTGTGTTAGTATATTGAATACTGATACCAAAAATTAGATCTTTTACTTGCACCATTGTTTGAGGAAATAGCATCAAAGATCATCTATTAAAATGCACTAGAAATCCTCATTTTGTAAAGGTTAAATTTTGCGAAATTATTTAGTTTTTGTGAGGATTTAAGAGTTAATGTTTATAGAATCTTGGTGCCCATTGCTTAAAGTACAAATCTAAGCACCTCTGGATTTTTTTATCTTTCCATTTTCCATTAGGATACATCTAGTATATTCTTCTATAAATCGAACAATCTATTTGTTGTAAACAGATCAAAATATTTGTTTTATAATCTAAAATGTTGACTAATTGAATTTACAGGAGACGTTACTAAAACATTTATCCAGTCTATATAAGATAAATTGAAAGCGTGTGGTGTAATGGTTAGAGTCATGGGAAATGGACTCATCGCCCCGAGTTCAAATCCTAGACGTGGTAATTGCATTTCACTTAGCGCTAATACCCTTGGGAAAGGTATGAATCCTACTCTCCCTCCAGCTATGGGTAAATAGCAGGGCAGACTGGGTTCTTTAACCTTGGTTAGGCAACCGGTATAGAAGGAAAACTCTGAATTCAAACCTGTTGGACTTCGCTTAAGAAATTGACCTTGTGTTGTATCCTGCTCATGCGAAGGAGTTGGTAAATATATATATATATATATATATATATATATATAAGATAAATTGAAATCTCCGACAATTATAATATAATGAGTTTAAATAGTAAAAAGGTATTCAATTGTTCTAGCAATTTATAATCATCTTCTTTACTTAAATTTGGTAATCTGCATCTATAATTATTTGAATCAGTTATTCTTAAAGTTAAAGATTCAGGGTTTCTTTTCAAACCAATTTCACTATTTTTAACGTTTTATGTACATAAATAGCAATCCCCCAAAATTTGTTTTATTTTTTCCCATCTTCCAAAATTAATTTAAAATTTGGTATTACTAATTCTGCTTCTTTTACATTTTCTGCAGATAAATGTTTCTGTAATATAGATTATTTTATATTTGTTAGCAAGCAATTTGAGTTCTTATTTTATTTCTTGATAAATTATCATTGGTTATTTCCTATAAATCCAACATAAACAAAGGGGAACCACTCTTGGCTGATAAATCATTTATTTATTTTCCCATTAAACTAACCCTAAACCGTCTTCTTTTTTCCTAGATCTTAAATAATCTTAAATAAATAATTTATCAGTCAAGAGTGGTTCCCCTTTGTTTATGTTGGAATTATAGGAAATAACCTTATCATTTGTATAGAATCTTTTAACATTTTCTTCAATTTTATTTAAATTTCATTTACATTAATAGCATTTCTTTTGTTTTGATTTTCAGTTGTATTATTTTTAATGTTCTTTTTGTTTTTCTTTCTTTTTTCAAATGCAGCTTCTCTTTCTGTTCTGGTTCAGGATTTTCTTTCCAAATTCATAGTTATGTAAAAATTTTACATCATTTTCATGTGTCTTAGTTTGATCATTAGTTGATCTTAGTCTGTTTCTATTATTGTCTAATGAAGGCAGTAATAAGTATTGATATTGCAATTAAATAAGTCTACGTCTGACATTACTATCAATAATTTTCTTTTTAGGCTCCCCACCTCCACTGTCATATACCAGTCCATTCATATTGTACTTACAGCTAAGTACAATAAGTATACCCATAATTTTTTTTATTTATTTTTTTTTTTTAAATAAAATTAATTTTCTTTTAATAGCAGGATTTTATTATTTCTAGTGAGATATTATACAATCAGAACAGATATTAGTTATTACCAAATTCTACACCATTGAAACTCAGTAATTAAATATATATATGTAGCAATTTAAAAGTATTTTAGTTGTGGCAACAGTTTCAGTGCTGTAGAGTTTGGTAATAAATAATACCTAATAATATCCATCTTGATTGTGCAAAGTTGTGCAACTGTCAGTATGACCTTCTTTACTGACTACTGTATCTGTAACCTTTTCTTTTTCTATACCAGAAAATCAGTCCATGGAGTGGGAACATACTATCTTTTTTTAACTCTGGCTCATAGTAGCAGACCCAGGTTTAGCCCATTTGTAAACATTAACAAAAACATGCTTCTCCATATCCATCGCAGACTTTTCAACCACCAAAAATTTGATGACAGACCTCTGTTCAAGCCTGGAGCACAAAAAAAAATTTTTGCAAAATTAAATTTTTTTCTTTAAGATTTATTGAATGACACTCCAATATATCCTTGTATATATGTCTATGCAGAAATTTATAAAAAGGTTTCATGACATTTTTTTGTTTTCTTCTTCAGAACTCAGTTTGGATTTGGATTTATTTCTAATTGTGTAGCAAGTAATTTCTTAGGCCCTTGTAAGGTAAGTCAATGTAGATTTACAAAAATCTTCTGCTTAGATGTGACACAAGGGTCATCCAGGTCAAATGTGACACAATCATCCAGGTCAAATCATCTAGGAAAAAGTAAAATTGTCACCTACACTCTTCAATTTTTCTGAAATTTTGTCCAGGTGCAAACTATGTTAAAGTTAGACAATCCCCAAAATTTGAGCTTGCAATTCCAAAAATTGTTCGAGTTATGTCAATTCTTAGCTTTCCAAATTGGGGCTGGGACAGAAAATGGCGATTTTTTTGTAATCTATTTTTGTCTGTAAAATGAGTTCTAGAGCTTCCCTACTCCTAAAAATTGGTTTATAAAAGGGATCCAAAAATGCTATCAAAAACGTCTTAAAGTTAAAGTTATTAATAACTTCTTATTTTTTCATAGCAAGATCAATAGGTGGGAAAATCTCAATGTGGCACTGCATTAATGACAATTTTTTTCTATTATTATTTTACATATAGAACATTATTTTTACCAAAAACATAGTTTGGTTTTTTATCAGAACCAAAGCTACATCAGTTAAAATTTGGCGCTTTTGTTTTATTTTTTAAAATTATTTCTATTGCATTTTGACATTTATTTTGCTTCGTATAGACCTTATTCAATGGCTGACATGAGTGACAATTTCTCTTTTTTCTCAATGATTTGACATGGAATTACCAATTACTAAAATTCTCATTATGTTTGTATAAATATAAAATGTGATCAATACTGTAATTTAAACTTTTAAACCTCTCTAAATACTTTCAGTAGATAAACATGTTTTATTTGTATATTGTTATCATTTCAAATTTTCTATTCAATTATGAAATGTTGTGCCGATTTTGAGTTTTGCATATTGTCAGAATTTTGCAGGCAATATGATTGATACAAGGGAAATGTATTATTTCAAATATATCCAACCACCAATATAATCCTGATTATTTCTATTGCAATCTGATAGTTATTTTGCTCCATATAGACTTAATTCAATGGCTGAATAGAAACATTTACAACATAAAAGTTTTAACTGATGTTGTAGTTTTGCTTTTGATCAAAAACCAAACTATCTTTTTGGTATGAAATATGTAAAATAATAACAGAAAAAAAATTGTCATTAATGCAGTGCCAAATTGAGATTTTCCCACCTATTGATCTTGCTATGATAACTTAAAATTGGTTAACTTTAAGCATTTTTGGGTTCCTTGGACCACTAAACCAATTTTTAGGAGTTAGGAAGCTCTAGAACTCATTTTACAAACAAAAATAGATTACAAAAAGTTGCCATTTTTCGTGCACTACCCCCCCCACACACACACACACACACAAAAGAAGATTTGGGGAGCTAGAAGAAAAAAAAAAAAAAATTGACATAACTTGACCAATTTTTGGAATTGGAAGCTCAAATTTTGGGGATTGTCTAACTTTTTAACACAAATTAAAGGGGGTGGGTGACATGGCCAGATGATTACCCACAATGTCAATTTTTAAGCAAAGTAAAGCTGGTTTTAATTCATATTTCTTCTAGACTGGTGGCCTAACAAACTCAATTTACCTTACTATTTAACCATAGCAGGAATGAAGAGAATAGATGGATGATTCATTCTCTTCCCAATGGCATTAATAAAGTATAGAATTCCTTACTCTTTTTGTTAACATTCCAATATTTGTTAGATTGTTTTATAAAATAAACAAAATAGAAGATATAAATGTTTTGGTTTTAATCCTTTTCAATTCATTTTCAGAATTCTCTCCAACCAGTTCCTTGTGGAGATAATACTTGTAGGTCAACTTTTATTGAATGTTTACAAGCTTTAGCCTAATTAGAAGAAACAAACAAACAAAAATAACAGGTAAAAATCAACACTATTTAATTATCACAATGAAAAAATGACATCTACACCCAAAGAAAATAAAGTGGGTGAAATGTCTAGACAGTTATACTTTCTTTAATATGATTTTTTTTAACAGTATTATAAACATTTTTGTTGAACCATTAATATTGACATATATAGCATGTTGAATTACTCATTTTTTATTGTCTTTTATCATTTTTCAGAGCAAGAACTTTAAATAGTTTGGGTTTTAAAATTTAAAAAAAAAAAAAAATTTTTTTTAAAAAAAAAAGGAAGTATTGACTTCCGTGTACATTTTTCCAATTTTTATGTAAGTTTAAGAAAAGAATATACGTTGATGCTGTACATCAAAAATCGATTTTTTTTTTTAATAAATTAAGTTGTTTTAACTCATAGGAGACAATCTAAATAAAAAAATAAAAAAACATTTAAAAATGTTCATTTTTTTTTTCCACATTCAAACTTTATATATAAGTGGTATCATATTTGAATAATTCCTGGCTTAGTAATCTGGACTTGGTGGTTTGGGTTGACCCAGTTGGTAGTTTTCAAATGGGCAAACCTTTTGGTGGGTGATTGAATCTGAAAAAAAGAGAAAAAAATAATTAAAATTTTTTTTTACTTATGGCCTAATAGAATATAAATAAAGTAGTGTTATACTAATATAATCATGCTGTTGAAAATTACTTTGTGATCTCTTCAGTTAAAAGAGAAAGGAAAACATTGATGGGTTTGTGGTTATGATAAATATCTTAGGTTCTTATAAAACATTTTCCTCACCAAATAAATGCACAGTTGTCATTTTATTTGATGGAAATGGCTGTGAATTTCACTGTATTAACATTGTCAAAAAGTTCATTTAGATTTGTTGGGTTTTTTAAATTAATTTTTCACAAAAATACAATTCAACTCTGCAGCCTCATTAACACTAAAAAAAGAAAGCTGTTGTCTAACCAAATTTAGATACACTTTTTTTTTTTTTTCTACCACTACTTACCTAATATCCATTGTGGACTAACACTTAGCATAGATGGATTATACTCATCACCCACATAAAAGTCAGCATCACTCATGTTGTTTTTCACCTGAAAAGACAAGCAAAAGAATTTCATTTTAGAAAATTGAAACAAATTTACAATTGACAATTAACATGTCAAATCCACACAAGTTTCATTTTTTTTTTTTTAATCAAAACTCTAAGCAAAAATAATATTACATAGATAATATTGATTGTAATTATACAATCAAAACAGATATTAGATATTATTTTCACTCAAAATAATTGTTAGTGTACTTATTTCTCCTTTCTCTCCCAAAAGTGAATTGCTTGTATGAAACAATTCCAGTTTACACAAAATGAGAAGAATCAAGTAAGGACATACCTGACCCCCACAGAACTGAATGAAATGGGCAAGGTCTTTCCTCGGTGGAGCTGTTGACGTCGAGATAAATACAGGACCACAATTTTTGAAAACTGGTAAACTATGACTTTTCTGCTTATTCTGGCGGTAAACCTGGAAAATAAATATTTTTTTTACAACACTATTGCAATGAATTTTTATTATTTGAGTGACAAACCCCAGTGTCATTTGATTTTTCCCCAAATCCAGCCAATCTGATCTTAATTGTTCATTCAGTAAGTATTCTGGACAAAAATCTGATGCTGTTATACCAAAATAATTAATTAAATTTAGGAATGATGAACCAAAACCTTAAAAGTATATTTGGATCAAGTCACCTTTAAGCACACCAGGGGCAACCTTGATTCAAAAGGACATGTTTCGCTTTGCACTGTCAACATCCGGTTGTTAGACGCATTTTTTTTTTAATTATAAAATTAACTGCTAACTATAACCCTAGCAAAATCTATTTTTAAATAAATACTTTTAATATTAACTATCCGTAGAGGCACATGGAAAATAAATAAACATGTTTTAAGTTTTATTTAAAATAGCTAATTTTTTTTAATCAAAATCAAAACTATTTTATCAGATTAAGAATTAAAAATTGATATTTTTTCCTAATTTAAAAAAAAATTATTGTTAGTGTTGAAAAATATTCATCAACTTCTGATTAATAAGCAAAACTTCTGATTTATTAAAAGTAATGCTCTGGTGGCAGAGCGGTGATTAAGCGTGGTTTAGGATTGTCCCATAAAACTTAACTATTCACGTGTAAACTTATTTTTTGTTTAAAGTTTTTTTATTAAAAAAAAAAAAAACTATTGAAATAAACAAAAAATGTGTCTAGAAATAGTCTGGAAAAAAAAAAAAACGGATTTTGACGGTGTAAATGAAAAACATGTCCTTCTGAATCCAGGTCGCCCCTGGGGTGCTTAAAAATGACTTGGTCCATATATTTTCTAAATCAGTATTGGTTGCAGGACGTTTAGAGACTTATCATCACCAAACAAATTTTTACACTTTTATTAAGATTATCCTTTTTATTTTCAATACTGCAATTCAAAATGCCCAAGAATCTTAAAATCAAGAAGAGCTAAGTGGATTTACCTTTGAAGCTGGATAATCATCAGTCATTTCAAACTTCCGCTCATCTACCCAGTGACCAGCTTCCATTGATTTTAAAACCTATATAACAAAAAAAATAAATAAATAAAACTCAAAGGGTAAACAAAACAAAGATGAAACTCCTTTCCCACATTGTCATTATCAGGGTGGCAAACTTAAGTCTATTTTACAGCATTCTTTATATTACGATGTAAAAATTTGGTTTTGCATTACAGTGTCATATTTGTATGGATTATTACAGCCTAGAAAATCTCTCATACAAGTGGATTAGGATCTCAGGTGAACTATTTTAGCATTTCAAAAGTTTCATATTTGTAGAGTTTATATTGAAGAAGTTATAGCTTTAATTTGGATTTTAATGTAAAAGTGACACAGAAAAGAATTTTGTAATTGAAAGAGAAGAGGAAGAAAAAAAAGCATTACCCATTGTTTGGAGACCAGCCAACATCCTTGTATTAATCCATACAAAAGGTTTAAGGTTCGTCGAGCATTGCCACAGATTACATGAGTTGTTGATTTTCGTACATGGTCACTTATAACACTGCCACCCAAAGATTTGGCTACAGATTTTACCATTTCTTGTTCACTGCAAATTAATAAAAAAACATCTTTTTAAACTTTTAATAAAAATGGATAAAAAATAACTTATTTTTTCTTATTCAACTTATTTGTCTTCTGTTCAAATGTTTCCATGAAAGAAAGTAGGTATATCCCAATTTTCTTTTTAATATACATATATATAACTAAGGTTCCTACTTCAATACCAGCCATCGCCAACTCAGCATATGAGTAGCACAGGGATCTGTGCTGTAAAGTAAGGAGCTGTTGGTAGATGTGGCGCTCCACCTCAGACACAAAAACAATCTCCTTGGTCTAGCGCTAGTAAAAAGGGGATATTACTTTTATACAGTGAGGCTAACAAATAACATTTCTGAAAGTACACAAGACTCCAGTATTTAAACATCTGGCATTTTACATTTGATACTAAATTATAAAACATTGGGCATGCAATTGTTGGTAATCTGAATATTAGCTACATAAATGAGAGTAACCTCCCTTTGTTTCTTTCACTTTGAGGAAGCCATATATTTTGGTCAGCCATTTTCATTTCACTGTAATCAATACAATTGCATGTTTTAACACGAAAATATCATAAAATATGTTCTTAATAACAATTAAGTTCATTTCAAATGATGTGCAAGCACAATTAAGAACACATGCAGTTGTATTGATTCAAACAAATTCGTATTTTCAGTGTAGATTTATGGTGAAATGAAAATGGCCGACCAAAATATATGGCTTCCTCAAAGTAAAAGAAACAAGGGGAGGTTACTCTCATTTATGTAGTTAATGTTCAGATTACCCAATTGTTTTGGTTTTTCGGCAGCTTGAAGTCAAATACAAAACTCAGATTCTTATCAATTATTCTGATCTTTGCACTGCTGCTGCTGCTGCTGCAATGATTTACTTTTGTAAGTCAGTAATAAATATTTGTGCAAAATACTCTTAGGATTTTAGTCATATATAAAAATGTTAATAGTCAATGGAAATTGTCAGTTTCTCACCTATGCACCCATCAGATCTGACTTTAATCTGTGTCTATCCTAACTTAGTGATATTATAAAAAAGGTGTGTCATAAAAGTATCAAGATTCAAGCTATATTTACTAAGATAGAAATGAACAATGAATGGAACATTATTTTTTTCAGAATACAAGGTGTGTCAAAAAGTACAAAAAATCCCAATACTTTTTGGACACATCACATAATGAGAATACTTTTTCATACTGAATATTTTCCAGACCTCCAAATCAATTTTTTTTTTTAATTTATTCAGCAAAAGATTTGTAAAAGCCAAGTATTCATACATAAATATTGCATATGAAATAATTTGAAATGATCTGCATTACCAGTTTTAAAAAATGTATAAACCATTTGATAGAGATAAAAATATTTACGTCTTATTTATTGCATTGAAAGTTTAGATGGATAAACCAAGTAAAATGAATGAGTGAAGAAAACTTTTGTAAGATTTATGAAATAAATGATATCATGGGTCACATAGTAGTTTAACCCTTTCAACTTGTCAGCTTCAGATTTCTTTCTTTTAATGGAATAACTTTAAACAAAGATATCTACACCCTGGCGCAAAGCTTGAATGTATTTTTAGTTACAATGTTCGGACAAAGTCTCCAATAGGCACCCTAAATCATCAAGTTAAATGAAAGGTTCGTATTTTAACTCGTCACTTACACTTTTAAATATTTGAAAATAAATGAACAGACGATTGTTTGCACTTATATCTGACAAAAACAAATTTTACAAATTGTGTGATACTATTTTTTAACAATATCCCTTTATTTAAATAAACATAAAAAATATTTTGTAAATAAAAACTGTATTTTTATTTAAATAAACATTTCTCTTCTGATTAAGTAAAAACTATTTTGGTATAAAAATGTCTTTCATTTTTTCTTAAATTTATTATAAGTGTTGAAAAATATTCATAAACTTCTGATTAAAAAGAATTTATTTAAAAAAAGATTTTGCTATTGAATTTTAATTTGATTACGTGTACCAACTATCTATTTATTTAATTTATCATAAGTTCAACATCTCCATAAACTTCTGATTAAAATCATTTGTTTACAAAAATTTGGAAGCGGAAGTTACCGGTGACGAGTTAAAATGTAAACCTTTCATTAAGTTGATGATTTGGGGTGCCTATTGGAGACTTGATCCCAATGTTCAAAGGATGAATATTATTCCATTTGAATGATTAGAGAGAATTACAGAGATATAAGATTTTGCATTTACCTTGAACTCATGCTGGTCATCACTAAATATTTCTTGATAGGTCTCTGAAATGGAAACATTTTTTTCTTTTCTTTAGCAATTGAAAGACATGGGCCTTGATTTTCTGACTCTAAAGGCAGCAGCAAAGATGCAGTCTGGTTGACAGGATATGCCATAGACTGATAACTACTCTGTGACAAATTATCAAGGTTATTGAGTGGTTGTTGTTGTTCAAGTCTCTTTTCAACTTCTGTACAACCATTTTTATTGTCTATTGGAGTGCTGCAAAATGGTGCTCCTCCATTTTCTTTCAACTTTTTGTGACATGTCATCAGTTCTACTTTTGAAGATGGCAAAGTTTGTGTAAATGTTGAATTTTCTGGCTGTTGGTCTTTTGACATATCAGCCTTCTTATTTTGTTCCGAGTTACCCACGGAGTGTGTGATACTATTCAAACTGTTCTCAGCAATACCAAGGATGTTCAGAGTCTCTCTGTGTTTATGCCTCTTCTTAGAAACAGGCTTAGTTAATATGAAATCGTCCATGCTCCTATTAGAGGTGTTGGTTGTAATGGCACTTAGAGGGCTTGAGGAGTCTGAATGACGATTACTTGTGCTATCACACAATGTCTTCTCTTTTTCAGTCTGTTCTAGGAAACTCTGTACAAATTTTGTCCTTTGTTCGTTTACTTTCAAGCGCTTCTTGCCATTGGATATATACGCGGAAGATGATTTTAAGTCACTGACGATGCCAAATGATTTACGTTTATTCTTTAAATTTGATGCACAGGGAATTCCTAATGATGAATTATGAGGTAGAATTTCAGAAATGCTTTCCTGGCTCGAAGTTGAAGATGTGGATTGAGAATGTGTTGGTTGAGGTGGAATGCAAAAAGAGGTTATATCAGATGTATTATCTGAAAATAAAAGGAAAGAGGAAAAGTCAGGACAAAATTATTATCTTCAAATAAAGTAAAAAATATAATAATAAAAATAATCAAATGTTTTTCAAGAGTCTACAGCAGTTATGTCAATCAGTTCTCTTAAAATTCTTATGCACAATTTAAATTTATTTTTCTTTAATCAACTTTTATACAAAGTATGTGATTATAATTTATCAGTCACACAACTTGGTCTACTACAAAGTGGCTGATTTTAATGGCATGTCAACCCATACAGAGTTATTTTATGCTGAGAGATTGGAGAATGTTTATATCTACATTTTTTTTTGCATAAGGTCCTATCAAATACGAAATGGTTTTTAAACAAACCTATTTGATCCATAGATAGGACCCTAACAAGTGGACTGATTTTGTTTTTTAAGATTATTGTCATATAAGTTTCAGGTAATTAATGATAAAAGTACAAAATCTTGTAGATAAAAATGAGGCTAAGTTTTATCTTCTGGCAAAACAAATATTGTAAGAGAGTGAGGACACAGCTATATCAATGGGGATTTCCATGGTGTTAAAAATCTATTGACTAGAAAAGAAAAATTGTTTTTTGTAAATCAGAATTTTGGATACGGTTATTCAAGCAAAGGTCATTGAAGTTTCTAAGTTGATGAGGTTTATCAAAACTGTCAAAAGTTATAGGTGCAACCCTTGGGTTGAAGGTATATCGCACACTGTATGACCTTGCCAAATCAAACCCAGTTGACATCGAAATGTCAAAGGTCAAGCTGGTCAGCATGTCCTCTAGGGTGTTTTTTACTCCTACTCTGCAATCTACCGGATACAAGAATGCATTGTCCAATCAAAAAAGGGTTGAGAGTTTGTTTTTTTTTCTCCTTCTCTCGGCCCCTTTGAAATTGAAGCTGTCCTCATCGGCTGACCAATACGAAATGATCTTTAATTGGTTGACTAATCAGATGTTTAGTTCTACAAATTTCTTCTATAAAATATCAGTTCTAAGACTGTTTTAACCAGAGAAGTGAGATCAAGGAAGAAGATGACAGTCTGAAACTACCACTAGAAGAAACCCTAACGAAAGAATTAAAGTTCCAGATCTCCAAAGTTCTTCAGACAGCACCAAGCCCACTTTTTCTGCTGAAAAACTCCATAGCATAAAGCAAAAACACCAATCAAATTCCTCACTGTCTTTTCTCTCCTAACTAGTGTGCAGAACTTTCTTTTATTCTTGTATATATGGTTATAAATCATATTGCAATTAAAAATAAAAATCTTTTAACAAAGAGTATTCTCATTCTTGGAGTTGCCAATGTTTTGAGCAACTCTTTCCTATAAACCTCTCAACTCAACATAAAAGCTTGACCAAGTTGCATTAGTCCATGTTTTGGGGGATTATTAAAAACATGACACAAGCACAAAAAGCATTTATAAAGCAACCAATCAGAAGGCACCTGTAGACATCCCAGTGATAAGAATATATGATACAGTTAGTTCATTTGAACATCTGCTTAATTATTTAGTTTTGATGATTGTAGCAGGTGTTACAAAACGTATGTGAATCAAAATATTTAAAAAGGAAAAAAAAAAAAAAACTCAGTAAATTCTGCAAAAATTATTCCAATAGAAAACATTAATGTGAGTCACTCAACTAAAACGAGAAAAAAAAGCATTACTTACGGAACAGTTTTCTCTTTAAGTCACTTGTATCTTCTTTAAGAAAGCTAGATTCTTTTTCTAAAAAAAAATAAATAAATAAATAAATAAATAATTAATAGAGAAAAAAAAAGAAAACAATAAAAAAACAACATATCTGATAGATCAGAAAACCAAATTCTAATTTTTTGATATTCAGCATTGTTGTTTTTCAATTGATATATTTTTTAGATTGATTATTATAAAATTCTTTCTAAAGATCTTATTCATATAACAAATCATATCAAACAAGAAGTGGGTTATGATAATTTTAAATATAATCTTATTATAATGGAGATTCTGTGTTTTTCTGTCTGTAACCGAAACTATATTCCTACTCAAGTCACAATTCTCTTAGTTATTGACATCACATTCTCCATGATTTTATTTTTATCTAAACCTCAATTATTAATAAAATTGTCTTACATTATTAATACTGTTAACTATGTCTACATACAGACAACATGCAATTATATTTATATATACAACAAAATAGCGGTTTACAGTGTGAACGGGAAGGCTAATTTGCATATTAATATTTAAAAATCGAATTTAATAAATATGTGTTTAATATTATTGATTTCTAATGGTTTGGTTTTATTTTAATGAATATAAGCAAAAATCTCTTCAATAAATATTAAATGAAATCCATTAACAAGAAGAAATAACTGATTTTATTCTTTACTTCCTCTTTTAACTAAATACTTAAATTAGAAAAAATAACAATGAAAGACGAGAGTGATGGAAGTGTAAGTTTCAGTTGTTCTATTTTTCGATTATACCCCCCCGTTTCAAATCTTTTTATCTGCATTCTTATTTAGTTTCATTAGCCTTTCTAATTTAATACAATATTTTATTACATTAAAACTTAAATACTTGCACCCGGAAGGTGCATATATTTGCTAGTAATAATAATAATCTTTAAATAACATAAATGACTGAGAAGAATGAAAACAAATATATGAATAAAATAAAAGTAATTTATGACTTTCTTTTAGAAAAAACTTGAATTAGAAAAAATAAAAAACAAGATTTTATAAGACACAGGTATGAACTGTCCTATCTTTTACATCTGTTTGCTTCACTGTCAACGACTGGCTGGTACTAATTTTCTGGACCCTTTGAAAAAAAGAGTTCTTGACTACTGGTAGAAAGATAGTTGCGGGAGGGTGCACAACTGGTTTATAACCAAATTTCATCTAAGATTTCAGAAGTTATCTTATAGCTTTATCAAGTATTTTAGAAATCAGCAATTGTAAAGCTGTCTGATTTTAAATGTTTTCAAAAAATTGTTTTCTTCTTAGTAATATATAAATAGGTAACCACTAAAAGGTGGCTAAGCATTTGTACACCAGAAAATACCTTTGCCCTCCCCCACCATTACTACATGGTATCTAATTGAATAATTAAATTGAAAAAGTCAAAATAACATTTGTGCTTCTAGCAAGTTGGGTTTATATCCATAAAATACTGACATGGTTTAGAGTGATAAGTGAATCAATCTTACAAACAAGTTTGCATCTCATCCAAAGAACAGAAGTAATAATTCTGTGTAATCTGAACATTAGCTACATAAATCAGAGTAACCTCCCTTCGAGGAAGCCTTATGTTTTAGTCGGTTATTTTCATTTCACCGTAAATCTGAATTTGTTTGAATCAATACAACTGCATGTTTTAACACGAAAATATCATAAAATGTGTTCTTTTTTTCCTAGTAGATCAATAAATAAATAAATAATTTATCAGTCAAGAGTGGTTCCCCTTTGATCATGTTAGATTTATAGGAAATAACCCAAGACTTACCTTTATGTTGACTTCGTTCAAGCAATTTTGCTTTCATACTTGGTGGAGTTGTAATGTGAGGCATATTATCAAAGGAGGTCTAAAAAGAATTTAAAAAAGGATAATTTATGGATTCAATTAATTTAGAAAAAAATTATCTCTAAGATCTTTTGATTATTATAATTTCTGAAATGTAACTTTAATTTTTTCACAGTGAAATCTTTAAAAAGCAAAAATGATTATAGTTTGGAACTTCCTTGGACACCCCATGAAATAGACTTCATTTTTCCTTAAATGTAAAATAAAAAATTGTATCGAGGGAGATACAATGGCCATGTCCTAAAATATGCTTGTGTGGCAAAATATAGTTTAACCCTTTTGGCAGACGGGCAAAGTGACATTCTTGTCGTTTTATCTGTTTGAAAAAGATTCATTAGATTCATAAAAACAAATTTGCTTAGTAGTAAAAAAAAAATCAATGTTCACTGTCATTAAATCCAAGAGAAACTACTGTTTAGACATCTAGAACACACTCCAATTTGGAGCTTCAACATTTTTGAAAGAATTAAATTAAATAAAACAGTAACTTTTGGCCTGTATATACATGATATATTTTCTAGATTTATTTTGGAGAAAAATAGTATTATTGGAGAAAAAAAAAATCAATTTTTGATAATATTAAACATAATTGAAAAAAAAAAAATGTTTGAATTCAAACCTCAAAATATCTGTTAAACTCTAAAAATAATGCATAATTTTATAAAATTACATAATTATTAACTTAAAGTTTTGTTTAAATAAGAAACATGACAAATATTGAGCATAACACAATCCCATAATTTGTACATATGCAAAACCAAAACACTTATTTATAAACAAAAGTAAATTGCTTTTTTGTCCTTTAGAGATTAATTTCAAATCTATAATTGGCATTCTGTGTATTACACATATCTGGCTAATATACTAAAAGTTCAGAAACTTCTTGTTTCATAAAATTCAATTCAGAATTTTTTTTAAAATTTGAGTGTCAAGATCTAAAAATCAATATAACTAATATTACTATTATTGTTATAAAGATTCCAATTAAGTTTCTCTTACAATTCTAATAAAAATCAACTTTAACTTATTGCAATGATGAGAAAAATGTTTTAGGACACTATCTAAGATAAAAAAAAAAAATCTCAAAACATTAGTTTTCATTTCATAATAAATTGAAAACGTTAATGAATCAATTTTAATCTGACATCAAACAACTTTCTCATTGGGAGACAATCAGTTACAATTTACTCAAATTATTTTTATACACTTGTAAAACACAACACATTGTGATTTTAAAGGTATGTTTTAAAATGATTAAGAAAAGTAATCTTGCACTGAAGGATAAAAATCATCAAATGAGAGAAAATTTCACACAATTCACCTCCAGGTTTATTGACATTATACAAGATGTGTCATAAAAGTATCAAGATTGAAGCTGTATTTACCAAGATAGAAATGAGCAATGAATGGAACATTAATTTTTTTCAGAATACAAGGTGTGTCATAAAAGTGCCAAGTTTGATGCTGATAGATACAATTATAACAAATCTTATTATCACCCAATCCTCTCTAAAAACCTACAACCAAAATTTACACAAATATTCCAAGCAACAAACAGAATGTTCCCTAAAAAAAAGAAAAAGAAAAAAGAAAAAGAAAAAAGAAAAACATACACACATACACTCATAACCAATCCACAATACATACATATAACCCAAACACCTAACACCTGTACAATCAAATCCACTATGATACACTCCCTATCAGAGAGAAAAGGAAAATCCACCTCCAACCTCTTCTGACACCATCAACCGACCACTCCATCCCTTATTCACAACCTCCTAATTCACTAGAAAGAAAATGTTCACCACTGAAGCAAGAACTCTATTCTTAAAGTCCAGAAGAAGGTCTAACAGACCAAAACGTTGCATTGTCGACATCACTACCTATAATAAACATCCATTTTCTACAAAATCCCATGTTTGTCTACCTCTCTCCACATACTGTCGGTTTAATCTCCTCATATTTTTCCTATATATATATTTTCTTTCTTCTTTTCAAAGTCTGTCGCAGACGTCACTCCATGTCTTCATTTGTGGACCCTATGGTGACTCATTAGTCTAATTCTGGACTTGCAGATGCGGTCACACACATTGCAGGGTAAATTCCCATCTAAATTTGATTGTTCATGATGATGAAGACGTCGCCGCTCTGCAGTCCTGTTTATCTCATTATTGAGCTGCTTAGCTCCTGTGCAGCAGGCGTCTCACCAACCCTGTCTGTTGGAGGTGTGATGTTACATTTCTTCAGTGTTATCTTAATATGGTCTTTGAACCACTTTTGGGGGGCTCCTGTCCTCGTGTGGTTCGAGTTCAATTCCTAGACGAAGCTGTTGGCATTTCACATAGTGCTAAAACCCTTGGGAAAGGTATGAATCCATATATTCTCCCTCCAGCTATGGGTTAAATAGTAGGGCAGACTGGGCTCTTTAACCTTGGGTAGGTCACCAGTCTAGGAGAGGGATAACTGAATTCAAAATACCTGAGGTCAGTCGTTGATTGGGTTCGTGGCATTCCTTGATGCACCAATTCTTTCCTATCGACTGTGCCAAAAAGCCTTCACCACTATAAACAAATCACTGTGTTGGTTGTTCACTAGATGAACACTCATGCGTCGAAAATCAATGAGAGAGTCCATTTTTTAATATATATATATATATATATATATATATATATATATACATACACACACACACAGAGACAGACTTTTACAGGGGTAAGGATACTTACCATTTTAGGTGATATTATAGATTCAGTAAAATAAGAATTCTGCTGCCCAGTTTTATTTTTGTCCGTTCGTTTTCTTCTACGGTGGCATCTCTGTGAGCTCTCCTCAAACTCTACATTTAAATCTTTGGGTTGCATTGATCTGTGTTTCTAAAAAAAAAATAAATAAAACTTCAAATTGGTAATATTTTTTTTTCTCTAATCTGACAACAAAATTCAATGGCCTTATTCTAGAAGAAACACAAAATGTATAAAAAATACGATGATAACAATGATACAGATATATTTAAATATCCTCTTTCTTATACATGCAAATATATAAACTTATCTTATCACTTCAAGGTTTGTTTTGTTTTGTTTTGTTTCCCAGCATATCAACCTCAGTGGGTCATTTAATGCTGATAAAGTTTTGAAATAAATTAATTCTTAATGGATACTCAATTTTTTTTATAAACACATTTTACTAAATAGATGGGACCCTAACAGGTACTACCACTCCAGGTCAGAGTGGACCAGGGAGCAATGGTGAAAAAGGTGTGCTCCACATTCTCCAAACCTGGAACCTCACCATCAGATAGAGTTTAACGTCATTCCCAAGACATGTAGAACCTCAACCACTGCCTTCTAGCACTCATATGCTAAAAAGGGTTGGGGCTTTCCATAAGGGCAATCATATAGGTGATAGGGCTTGACATGACCAGCTGATTGATCGGAGGGGGCCTCTCCGACCGCCGTCTAGCCTAAGTAAGGGTCTAAGTGGAATGTTGACTGCTCATCCACCAGGATTCCGTCCTTAAGCATGGTGGTCCCATTGGGGGGGAGGGGTCCTTACTCCCCTGCAGAGGTGCAGTCAGTGTATTCTAAAGCCCCAGCCAATAGGGCTATCACTTCAAGGAAGACTGTGTTTAAATTAGAGTGGGCAATAATAAAAATAGAACTAAATTATACATATGATTATGGGATTTTATTTCCTTAAATCAAATTTTTTTTACATTTCTTGTGATTATCAATTGAATGAAATAAGTTTGTATTTTTTGCTTATTGATTGATTTTGTCTTTCAATTTTTACTTTCATTGGACTTATTTTCTTTACATTGATTTTAGTAGATCTTCTTTTCACAGAATGGTTAATATCTTAAAGAAGAATTTGGTTTATTTTTAGCAGTTGTTGAAAATTTATTTTGCTATTTTTATTCTTTTTTTGTTTACCGATCTTAAATTATGATACAATCAACTTATTTTAAGTTCAAACAATAAAAAATAAAAATGTAAAAGTAAATGAAAAATGTTTTTCTGTACTTTTGATATTGCCTTCCCCCAAAATGTGAAGTTAACCTAAGAATTGTAATTCAGTTAATGTCTAAAATTATTACATTAATTAGAAAAATATCTTTTAAAAAAAATATAAATAATTTTTTTTAAATTAAAATTATTTTATTAAAAAAAAATCAAATTATTATTATGAATGTACATGTATATTCATATTTTATTTATTTGTAGACACCAGTGGTACTCAGTGGTCAATTTGAAATATGACAATGTACCAACTGGTGATATAGAACATCATGAATTGTGTTAAACTTATTCACAGCCTTTCAACAGTGCACTTAACTTTAGGAAACTCAAGATGCCACATGGAGTCAAATCTAGACATGAGTGAGGCAAGGTTTTGGGAAGAATCTACCCAACTATGGGTGGATATCTTAAAAGATGAATGTTGGACTATGAAACAGTCACAAGATTATAGGAAGATAATCAAATAACAAGAAAGTTACATGGAAAAAAGAAAAAAAAAAATATTTGCAAAATACAATAAAAATTTACATTGAAAGAAAGCAAAAATTTAATTATTACAGATGCCCAGCAAAGATAATAGTTTTTTTGGTTTATGTAGGGATTAATTAAATACATTAGTTGACATCTTTGAACTAATAACTCATTTAATAAATTAGTTGTCATTTCGGATATTTTTTTGGGGGGGGAAACCCAACTATTTAAATATGACGATGACATTTTGTATTAAAAGTCTTGTGCATTGCACAGGTAAAGCCAAAAACTGGAGACACAAAATAATTTACTTCTGGTTTGAGATTTCATTAGTTCACTTATGTAGTCAGCTTAAGAAATTCAAAACGTTTTGCTTTTACACTTGGAATAACTACTACCATTATTCAATTGAAGTAAGTATAAGATCTATTCATTTTATATTCTTCAGATTTAACTAATTAATTTTACATTTATTGTTAAAAAAAAAAAAAACAAAGAAAAAAACCAACCTTTTTAGAGGTTGAAATTCACTACAAAAAAAATGTCTTTTAGAAGTTTATCTAAAATTTGAAATTTTTTTCAAATAGAGAGAATATAAGAAAAGATATAATCTCTTTTTGAAAATGTTTATAAGTATAATGAAGAAAAAATAGACATTTTCAAACAGAGAATATAAGTAACATGAGAAAAGGTAGACATTTTCAATATTAAATTTATTTGACATTTACTTTATATAACATTCTTAAATGATCTTTTCATTAATTTTGTAATATAAAAACATTATATTCACTTCTATTTTACGTTTTTGAATGGTAAACTTAAAACTAAGATTCAGCATTTGTTTTAAATACCTTAAAGAAAAACAGTAAATAAAATTGCTCATAGAAAATTAAATTTTATCAAATATTTGTTTTTTAAAAATAACAATAGAGAAAAATAACTGACAAAATAATGCCATTTTTAAATAAATTTCATAGTGTAAAAACAAAATCCAGAAAGTCTTCTAAAAATCAAACTTAACAAAATATTGATGTTAACTTTTTATATGATAAAATTCTTAATGACATTTTCCTTTAATTTCAACAAGTAAAACGTCACATTATGATAAGATTAATAACTATGGTAAAAAGAAATCCACATAGATTTTTACTTATTAAAAACATACAAATTACATGTAATGATAAACTTCATTTTTTTGCATCATGGCATATGCAAAAATTAAGTTTATCTTTAAGTATATTCATTTGCTTTTAGAGAATATTAAATTGACTTTAAGCGAAAAGGGTTAAATAAAGTTTATTTAACATTTTTTTCTTAAAGTTTAAGTGAAAAATCTTAAATTAACTTTAAATTACAAATTTTAAATGAATTTTTTAAACCAAGATTTCCTAATGACATTTTTTAGTAGTGAATTTCAGACCCAAAAAGTTTGTTTTTAACAATAAATGTAAAATAATATAGTTAAGTCTAAATGATATAAAAATGAATAGATCTTATACTTACTTCAATTTAATAATGGTAAAAGTTACTTCAAGGGTAAAAGCAAAACTTCTTAAGCCAACTACACAAGCAAACTAGTAAAATCTCAAACCAGAAGTAAATTTTCGGGCCTCCAGTTTTTTTTTTTTTTTTTTACTTTATCTGTATGATGAGTGGGACTTTTGATATAGAACACCATGAATAGGACTCAAGAATTTCACTTGAAGTTTCAAGTCTCTGTCAATAGGGCTATTCCTGAAAATGCTGTTGAAGAATTAATAATAGAAAAAGATGTAATTTTACCCTTTTTTTGATAGGAAACAATCGTTCTTTTTCTTCTTGATCTTTGTTTGGAGATTCAACAGGAAAGGCATTCTCACAGACATGTTCTAAAGTTTTCTTACAACTACAAAACAAGTTTATTAAAAATCAATCACTGATCTGACAATAACATAAAATGGATTATTTGACATTACAGTAATTATGCATTCATTTTTTTTTTACAAGAATAAAATGTAAATAAATATACACTTTAACAGTAATGTTAACACTTTGCTGCAAAATTTTTGTTTTTTTAAAGTGTAAAGCACTTAAAATCCTGAGGAGGATTTAAATGAGTAAAACATTAACAGTCCACACATGTATGTTTATGTAGCCATCTTCTTTTTCTCTCTTGGTCATGCTCATCGTTGATGCTAATTTTGTACTGACAACGTTCGTTAGGGAAGAGTTATCTCCCCTAAACCAACCTTGTAATAAAAAATAACTATGGATTTTTTCACATTGGTTTTATACAACTTTAAAAATTATTCACAAGATACATCAAATATAGACAAAAAGAGAACTTAAAAATCAAAATAAAATAGAAACGATACTTACCTATCCACCCAAAGAACAGAAACTAAAGGTATGTCAAGTTTCTTGGCTCGTTCCCATGTTCGATTCGTGCCATCTTTGAAGACAACATGGGTTACATTAACATTCAATTTGTCATTGATTTGTGCTCCAAGTTTCCGTAGTTCCCCAGCAATCACATTACTTCGATTTTCACATTTGGAACGAACTTCTACATAGGCACATACACCTAAAAGAAAACATGAATTAGGATTGGTATTTTGAGGTATATTGACAATAATGTGGGTCATATAATGTCAAACAATTTCCTTTCATACTAACTAATAGGGTTCAGAAATGCTGATAGGTACGCATGCTGTGTCCCTGACGCACAAAAATCTAAAAGGACGCAGTAAAATCATATCCATGCATCCCAGTGTTTTTCTTTTTTCTTCCCTCATTTCAAGCTAACTGTAAATACATTTCAAAAGTTTCTTAGAAACAAATTATACAGGATAGGTTACAAGGTAGTAGCATTCCCAATTGATTTTTTTTTTTTTTTTTAGGTTATTGTTATCTAATCCCATTAGTTATATAGAGCTGTGTAAATAGAGTTCAGAACTGTTTGAATTATGCAAATATCCCAGTGGTTCAAAAGTTATGAGAATTTAAAACTCCGAAATTGGGGGTACAAAAGTGGACATGATTTTGTTAAAAAATGTCAAATCACAGACCAATTGAAAACAAGAAATTTAGTAATTTCTTCACCATTTCTTTATTTTGGGAACAATTTTGATAAACCTTTGCATTCTTATGTAAAATTGTATGTTCTTTCTGATTCTGGACTTAAATTTTATGTATCTCCATGCTAGAACCCATTATTTGGGGAATAAGAAGTAGGGATATCAAGATTTTTTTGTTGTTTTTTTAAGTTTACCACAAAATTATTTAACATTTTCATTTTAATACGGCATATATACACACATATATAGTCTTGATTTATATAAATAACATCACTTTAGAATTAAAAAATACCTTTTTAAATACCTGCTATGTTGTATTACATACAAGAATTAGAATAACTCTTTATATAATCTTATTTAACAAAGCTTGTCCTGTGTGTGCAGTTTTGTAACGCATTTTTGCCTTCAACTTTGTTCTATTGTGGTTTCACTCCCAAATGTCGGAAAAGAAAAAAACAAGTTCCTGCTTGTAGTTAAAAGTATCTCCTATGTAAGTGTAAAATTTCAAGAATATTGATAAAGATTAACCACTTTGATTTAACAAAAAAAAGGAAAAAAGAAAATTCGACCACAGAAAAAAATTCACATAACGCAATTTTGGCTGTTCGAAGACAAAATACCATTTTAACTCGCTGTAAAAAATAATTCAATGGATAAAAACATACAAATTACATATTTAGAAAGATTATTTCATTTTCTTTCCAACCATATAAATATTTTTAAAAATTGGACCTGAAATATGCTAGTAATTACTTTTTTAAGCCAATAAGGCAAGAATTACGATTCCTGTTCAGGACGTTTACGTTCGAAAATCGAGTAAATTTCACGGTTTTCTTTTCAAATTAAAACTTTGAGCAAATTCACTGACGGTATAGAATTGTTTTTATTTCACACATTATATATGGAAATAATTTTGAGACTTCTATTACTGGTATAGTGCTCTTTTTTGGCTTCTCTTATATTTTTTGAAGAAATCACCTTCAACTATGCTCTATTGTATTTTTGCTTCCACAGGGCCTAGAATCCAAAAAAAAAAAGAAAAAAAAAAGGTCCTGTTCATACTTCCAGGTGTCTTCTAATTGAGTGTAAAATTTCAAGAATATTGATTAACCACTATGATTTTGAAAAACAAAGTAGCATTTAAAAATTAGTCTAAAAAAAAAATATATATATTTTATGTTTTAGTTGTTCAAAGTAAAATATCATTTTAACTCACTGTAAAAAATAATTCAATGGATAAAAATTACATATTTAGAAAGATTATTTTCTTTTCTTTCGAACCATATACATATTTTCAAGATTGGACCAGAAATACCGAGAAATTGCGATTGGAACTAATTAAGGTGAAAAATTGTCTCTGTCCAACAATTTGCGAAACGAGCTGGTAATGCTAAAGTTAGGAGTTAGATGGCTTTAGTTCAGACCCATAAATTTTTCCGGGGACTCATTCAAAGCAATTATGAGTGTCCCAGGACACACTAAATCAAAAAGCTATCAGCAACACTGAGGGTTAATAGTTTCTTATGAACCAGCAGAGTTTTGCATTCTATGAATTAAGAATGTTTAGCTGAAAGGTTCTTGGACTGACCATGACTCATATACAAGATTTTCTACATATTTATCCTGCAGTTCAATAAACTTGGTACATCAATTCTCAAGTTTCTTTAATCATTCAAAAACAATAATCATGGGCAAACTATGAACTTTTCAGCTACCCCCCCCACCCCCCTGTAACTAACTCTCTTTGATATTCTATATGTAATTATTTTTTCTTTCAACATTTTGGTTGTGCATGCTTAGATTAAAATGTGGAGAAATTCTTTTAAAAAAACAAACACAGGATGTCATGAACGATGGAAATTCTTTATGTCAATACTTAAGTATTTGGTTTTTTAAACAAAACCTTCTTCAGGACATTGAAAATTTGTAAGAGTAAAGGATGAAAGATGTTCAGTGTATGTTGAATGTGTGATAAAAGGTTATTTACTGTTATTTACTTGGCGTTTATAGATAAAAGCCGATGACGCGATCATTTCATGTGAAAGCGAAAATTAATGATCAGAAACCGTCGAATGTCAAATGTGAATTGTCCACGAGTAAATGTTAAAAAAGGTTATGACATATTTCATATGAATATCAATGTGTAGAAATGAGAAAAATGTTAATTGATAAAATGTTTAACATACATATATATATATATATATATATATATATATATATATATAAATAAACAAACAATACATCTGCATATATATAGATAGATAGACATATTATGTTGTGTTGTTATTGCCGGCGTTTGTAATTTTATAGCTATTGATTATTGATTTGCCTATGTGTGGGGATATGTTAAAGAAACCAGGTCTATAATTAACATTATCTATATTACTTATAGCACTGGCTTCGAAGATTGGTGATAGATTAAAATGTAGCAACTTAGGAAAGGTTAGAGAAAAGTAACTGAACACCTTGAAAATTCTTTAATATAACATTTATACATGTTAATTCCGAAGTCTAAAAATGTTTTTAAAATACTTAATAGAAAAGTAACAGCTAAATTACGAAGGTAATCCTAAAAGTAAGGTCACCAAAGTGCTTATGTAGAAAAATAGATATATGTTCAAACTTTTAAATGATGTAAACATCATTGGCAATAAACAATAAACGTTTGTGTGATTTCTAAATATTTTGGAGACCTTAACTCTGGGATTACCCTTGTAAATGGGGATCAGATTAAATTAATCCCAGAAATTTATAATCTTAGTAGCTATTTTAATCAGGATTTATTTAGCTTTCCTATTATATATACCGGGGAAAAAATAAAGGGAATCCAATTCTATTTCTTATACAAGCACAAAATTAATTTGCTGAAATTCTAATATACCTTTTATCTCGGAAATAAATAACTCCAATTTAAAAAAAACAAAAAATAAAAAATAAAAAATAAAAACAGACAGTACTTGGGATTGGAGATAAAATTTATAAAAGAAAAGTATTATTTTAAAATCTAGCATCTCTAACTCATTTCTTTAACAAAAGAAAAAACTCACTTTCATTTATAGATAAAATATCCAGATGGAATTTAATGGGTTCTTTCCATTTTTCTATCTAAGGCAAAATAATCAATACAATTCAGAAAAAAAATGGATCAACAATTTTAGCTTTGCTTTATAAAATGGAAATATTTTTGTATAGAGGATAAAAAATAAAGCAACTTCAATGTGTGTGTGTGTGTGTGTGTGTATATATATATATATATATATATATATATATAAAAATAAAAGAAAGTTTTTTGTATGTACGTGTCGACGTATAACTCAGAAAAGAGGAGTCACTCAGATTTTAAATCTTGCATATAGATTAATATCCTTCAAAGAAATACACCAAATTTGCTTATTGATTTTTACTAATTAAAGGATATAATTAATTAAGCCAAAATCACCCAATTTGCGGAACTGTCCGTATACCAGCACCTGCTGATAATAAAATATTGTTTGCTGCCTGACTTTTGTTACAGAAATTTACAGCGATACCAGCAGTGAAGTTTAATTTTAGTAAATAAATTTTGCAGTCTAAGCCGTTCTGCTCAGAATCTATCGCCTATTCTTGGTCCAATCTTAAAAATATGTATATGGTTGGAAAGAAAAGAAAATAATCTTTCTGAATATGTAATTTTTATGCGTTTTTATCTATTGAATTATTTTTTACAGCGAGTTAAAAAAAAAAAAAATTGACTTCGGAGAGCTGATAAGTATGATTTTTTTTTCAGACTAAATTTAAGGATCCGGCTTAAAATACTAGATAAGGGTGGAATCCACACCGAATTCTACAAAAAACCGGCCAGCAGGGACTTGTTCGTCCACCACAAATCGGCCCTTCCCCTTGGTGCAAAGACCGGATACATAAAGAACGAACTTACCCGTATCCGGAACAAATGCAGCAGGAGGCAGGACCAGATCACACACACCACACACTTCATGTCCATACTGAAGGCCAACGGTTACCCCACTTCAGTCACAAAGCGACTGAAACCAACAGAAGGCCGAAAACCACATCACTTCTAACACCTGCTTTCTAAGGCTACCACATTTCAACGAGAGTATAACCGCAGCAATACGCAAGGCGATCCGGAAGGAAGGCCTGGACATACAACTCGCCATTACGGACCTTCACTTCGGAGACAACTCTCAAGAACCAACATAGGTACACAATAATTGCACACTGGCGAACTGCCCTATCCGCGACACAGGTATGTGCCATGAATTTAATGTAGTATACCGCACACAATGCGAAAAATGCAACCACTTCTACATAGGCAGCACCACCAGACATCTACACATTAGGATCAAAGAACACTTACACACACACAAGCATCCACATTCCGCAAACACTTAATTAAGTGCAACAACACGGAGAGAAGCATCACAGTCAAAATAGAGGCCAAAGAAAGAAATCTGGGTAACCTCCGAATTAAAGAGGCATTATTAATAGCTAAACTGCACCCAGAGATCAATAACAGAACCGAACTCAGCGCAGAGTTCATAATACAATAAACCCACAATCAACGCGCACACTTACATGTATATGCACTCACACACATACAACATACACCCACTTATGCAATAGAGAATTTATAACGCAACGAATCTACTATGAGAGACAAACGAAAAAAACACGCACCCACACCAACAGACCAGTATACACACACTCGAGCTAATGCACTAGTCTTTTAACAAATATGATTTACTCTGATCACTGATATATTTGACTAGATAATTGACTTTACATTAAAGAATATGAATTCCCTTGCTAATCTCCTAATAATTAATTCATGTGACCAGGCCGTGTAACCTCCTAAAACTCAACCCAGCACACACTAGAAATACTTTTACAAGAACAAAAAAGTAAGAGATTAAATATATATATGTATAATAATAATAATAATAATAATAATAGAAAATAAGTAAATAAATAAATAAAACAATTCATAAAATAAATAGACAAATGGATATATACTAAAAACGAATAAATAAATAAAATAAAACTAAAAAATATATATATATATAAAAATAACTAATAATATAAATAAATAAATAAACAGTAAAATAAAAGTAAATAAAACAAATTAATTTGAAATGAAATAAGATAAATATAATGCTAAAAAATAAAAAACAAAGCAGAATAGAATCTAGCTGACCCTTTAATCGCAATTTTTAATAAAATTAAGTTCATTCTAAGCTCCTAAAACCAACACACACACACACACACACACACACACACACACATATATATATATTAATGTACATGTACAAAGCACACACACTATAAATAAACACACACATACATTAATGTACAGGAAATAGGCATACACGCCCACATATAACACACACACACACACACACACACACACACACACACACACACACACACACACTCATGGTGTTAGGACTGACCAGATACGCCGCCTGATAGGCAGTAAATCCACACACCCGCACCCATAAACAATCAAGCAATATCTGGAATGTTAGTCTCAGACACATAGCAATAAAAAAGAGATCAGATGATCCTGTTAATAAGCAAACAAACAAAAAAAAAATAAATAAATAAATAAATAAATAAAATAAAATAAAAATAAAACCTTGCTTAGAGGCGATACAAATCTGGAATAGTAATAAAATAAAATAAAAAGAAATGATCAGACACACATACATAAGCACCACGCACACACACATACGCTTACATTTACACACACAAGCACGCGCACACACACACTTACACACACAAACACACACATAAGCAAGCACCCCAACCATACACATACACACACTGAATTTGGAAGACCCAAGGCAGAACGAATGTAGCAGCCGCTAAGACAACTTCAGTTCCAGTATTCTTCTGAGGATGGGAATCTCTTCCCGAAATATTGAGAAATAAATGACAGGTTAACAAAAAACATCCTAGTTACCTTCTTTTTTCTTTACACTCGCATTGTGACAGCCTTCAAAACCAACCAACAAAAATTCTTTTTTCTCGCCTATTTACGGTTCAATCTTCTTTAAGATATTCATATGATTAGAAAGAGAATTAAATAATCTTTCTAAATATGTGATTTGAGTTTTTAACCATGGATTATTTTTTACAGAGAGTTAAAAAAATAATATTTTGCTTCAGACAGCCTAGAATTCGTAGTATAATTTTTCATACTAAATTTTAACATAAAATCAAATCTTATTTTTCACATATTTCTGTTCCTATCTTAAAAATATTCATTTGGTTACAAAGAAAAAAAAAAATCTTTCTAAATATGTAATTAGTATGTCTTTTCATACATTGAATTATTTTTTACAGCGAATTAAATAATAAATCAAACAAAAACGATAACTCAACTTTTAAAAAATTAATTCCTGTCGTTCGTCAATTGTAAACAAAGCCTTTTTTATTTTTCATAATCGCGTTAATTTATTTATTTTAATATTAGAAATACAAATAAAATCATGATACTAATGCAGAATAGTGCGCAAGAGATAATACCATTAAATTACCTAATACATTTCATGGAAATACCTGAAAACTCAAATTGTTATCAAATTTATAGTATAGTATATTTTACTATAATTTGACATTCGATTGGCTACGCTTTGAATTAATAATGTTATTTTTTTTTTAAGATTATTAATCGTTTTACATAAATTTGATTACTTTATTTAATTCTTTTGTTTTTTTTTTCAAATATTAATTTGAAGTTTAGCAAATCGCGTCATTTATATTTTATTTAAAAAATATAGTTAATCATTGAATTAAAATTTCTTACTATATCATTATGTGATGTCATTCCCTCAAATCTGACGAAAAGAAAATTCCCTGATCTCCCACCAGGCCGGATTAAATTAAGATCTTTTTTACATGATTTTTATGGGTCATCCTGCGAGGACCGCAAGCGCTATTTAGTAGTAATAGATCTGCAAACGATTATTAAACCATGTTTTTATCTCCTCTACCTGGGCTTCGCCGGGTAACTGCAGCTAACATATATATATATATATAAAGAAGTTTATATATATATATATATATATATATATATATATATAAAGGAGTCACACCTGTTTTGGTATGTATGTGTTGATTCAGAAATTAGATGCTATTCAGCATTATTATTGTGCATACACTTTAATGTGTTTATAATAAGGAAAAGTACAAAATTTAGTTATGATTTTTACTGATTAAATATAATTCAATAATTAAAAATCAATTGATTTGTGGAACTCTCCACAGTTCTTTATAAGTACAAAAAGCATAAGCAAAATTGTCCAACTACAACTAAGGACACATATTTCATTCTTAGGTTCTTTTTATTGTTACATTTTTAGAGATAAAAAAAAATAAATTAAACAAATACATTTTCATCACTTTAACTCAAGAAGCAATTAAGAACTGAATTTAAATCTGCCAGGTGTACAAAAATTTTTTTAGAAAAATAAAATTGTTTCAAAACACTCACGAGTTTAGAGTTACATTTTTTAAAATAATATTTTAAATGTAAAAAAAAAAATAATAATAAAGTAATAAAAAATTCCTAAAATAAACTTTGTAATACACAAATTATTTAAAATTTGATAAGGAATTTGTTAAACTATTTTCCTCTTACCCCTTTCTCTCTTACTCACTGGAGTTTCTAAAATCCTTTTAGTCCAGTCATGAACCCATTAACATGCTAATTCTACAGCAAACAATGGTAAATCACAAATGCAATATATGTCTATATAATGTATACTTAAAAAATGAATAGAAGAAAAAAAAAAAAAGAACTACGGTGAAATTGGTATCAACATATGTTATTGTGTCTCTCATATTGAATAGCTACTAATGTTTATATGATCAACTCGGCCAGAGAATAAATTAAATACACTGGCACTAAAATTCCAGAAACCTTTATCACTTTGCAGATGTAGTAGTGAACATGTCACATGATGGTACAAATATTCTGAACAATGAAAAACTAAACCCTAAATCTGCAAATACTCAACAAAAGACTAATTTTTGTTTTCTCCATTTTTCCATTTCTTTCTCAAATTCATTTTTGTTCTCATTCAAAAGCAAAAACACATTCTTCACATAGAGGAATCATTTTAATAAAACAGATTTCATTTATTAGTGTCATAAAAACGTGTATAAATGATTCATCTATTTCAAATGCACTTTAAGTTATATTGTTCACAAAATCTGAATAAAGAATTTCAATTCTAAATAAATAAAATGTACTTTTAAATATCATTTTCATTCAATTGTTCTCTTTTATAAATAAACATTCATCTTCTTACCTTCAAGAACTTTGATCTCTTTAGTTGTTGAGGAAACTTCCATCTTTGTGCAAGTCTCAAGATTTAAACTGAAAATTATTTAAAAAATAAAAACAATTATTTTTTCAAACCAACAACTAAATTTGATTAAATTCATGTTGTGTTTTTTTTTTTTAATTCAGACTGTGCACTCATCCAAATGTGAGATTTATGGATTAAAAAAAAAAAAAGGGCCAAATTTTCTTCTTTAACACAGTCTATCTTATTAAGATTGAAAAGGTTTTATTCTTAAGAAAATTTTGGTGGTCTGGAAATACCTAAACAATTTCTTTCATCTTAGATTTTGCTGAGTGATGCAACAAGAAAAAATATTTCAGGTCAATTTTTTTATTTAAGCCAAACAAGAGCAAAACTAGAAAATTCATGGGTTAAAACATAAAATTCACATTTATATAAGAATATAGTTCATCTTTACTGCAACAGTTGAAAAAGATTATGAGTACCTGTTTAATGTTTCAAATTGGTGTGTTCAGGTATGAAAAAAAATGTACATAAACAAAATATTATGCCACACTGAGTTGTGTACAATATGGAAATCTATTTTTTGGACTTGAATGAAATCAAAAGGACAGACATTATAAAACAATAAAAACAGTTTATTTTTTTAAAATACAGAACAATTTCATAAAGCAATGTATTTTCACTGTTCCATATTGTATACAATAATGCATGATGTCATACTTTGTTGTGTACATTTCTTTGTATTCCCAAGTGCAAGTAACACTGAACAGACCAATTCTAAACATTAAACAGGTACCAAATTCTTGGTTGTGAAGTTTTTATTCATAGCCTGAAAAGTGATCAAAGATGAAATTTTTATAAACATAAAAATGACAATTGATTAACAAATATATAAATAAAACAAGAACAAAAATTAGGCTCCAACAATTTAGGCACAGATTTTCACTTAAAAAACGAATTAAAATTAATTAAATTGATTATTTAAGGTCAAATTTTTGTTTTAGTTGAAAAATAGTAACATAATGAGCATCAGTAAAAAAACAAATAATAAGTGACAATTCACTAACCCAGATTGATAAACAAAAGATTACAAAAAATCAGGGAATTATCTGATTTTAATAAAATTTTCAGTGTTGACTTACTAATCAATGAATTTGATAATGCATCTGTTATTTTATTTTTAAAAATGCAGATTTCTTTCAGGTTACTTGCACCCCCACTTTTTGGGGTCTAATAACACTCAGGCTATTTAGGGCTATGTCTTTATATTAAAATTAACATTTTGAATTACAGTGAATGTTTTAATTAAAAATAGTAATAAAGAAATTAACTTCCCCTTCTTTTAAATTTCTGAATCGTTTCAATCAATGGAAATAAATTGAAATTCTTTAAAATAAATATTACTGTTAGATTCATCCATAGCAGGGTCTAGAACAACAATTTATATACCTAATTAATATATAAAATTAATTTCAAAATATAATGTCCATAATTTTAAGTTTTTTAGATTTTAAAAACAAATAATTATTTAATAACAAGCTTACTTTAGTAGGCTGATATAATAATTAATAGAGAAATCAAAAGTTAGGCCGCCACCCTTTTAAACAGAACAAACATCGATGTATAATTTTTTTCACTGATAATCTAAAAGTAAATTATATTTAATAAACAACAGAGAAAAAAAAAAATTCAAAAAATATTTCTTTTTTTTTTTTTTTTTTACATTTAATTTTCACATTTTCCAAAATCGATCCTTTAAATTTTTTTTTTCTATTCACACCTTTTGTCTTTTTATTTATGCAGAAATTATTTTCAATTATAACCCCACCGATATTTTGTGCACCAAAATAGGGGAGGGGGTCAAAGTTAAGTGACCTGAAACAAATCAGAAAGTTTTTAAATAAAATAACTGATGCATTATAAAATTCATTAATTGATAAATCAACACTGAAAATTTCATTAATCTGATAATTCCGTGATTTTTGGTAATTTTTTTTTTTTTTCAATAGGGGGTAGTGATCTGATTTTGTAAAATAAAAAAATAAATCAGGAGACGAAATTTAAAAGATTCTAAAATTCACGATGCACATTGCACAATATTAACAAATTTCACCTAAATATTATTATTATTATGTTTATATTATTATATAATAAACCCAACAAAGTAAATTTTCATTAATTCTGAGATAATATATATTAAATATACGAAAGAAATTAGAAATACCACCAAAAAAACATTCTGAAAAAAATAAACTGAAATTAAAGTAAAATTTTTAAAATGTCCAGAATATTTTTAGTACATTACCGCAGACATAACTATTGCTCTTTAGATAGAAAAAGTCTTAAAATTACAAGATCTAATAACAAACACACCTGCAAATTAACTGTTGTGGGGATATATCCCCACAACAGTTAATTTGAAGGTGTTTGTTATTTTTTTAAGGTCTTAGAATTACGAGATCTAACCTATCTTTTGGTCCCCAGCTGGCGCAGCAATCATTCAAAATGTTAAAATCAAAATAAAATTTTCTAAAATTAATCAATAGAATTTTTTCTAAAACAAATGAAGAATAAGCAGTGTTTGTTATGGATTCTAAACGGCCCGAAAATATATTAGACTTGGGATTTTCAATAAGCAGGACAGGACCCCCCCCCCTCCTGTAATTAACGAAAAACAAGTATCTCAAAATCAATTAATTGTTATTAACAGAAAAAGATTTAGAATAAAGAGATCTACCTAAAGAGCATAACATAACAGTCGGGAATGAAACGGGTAAAATTGTACCAAAATTAACAAAAAAAAAAGTATACGTATAAATGCTTTCCATAATTTTTATTACAATATTACTGAAGTAAAGTTAAACTTTCTTTAATGTCGTAAATACATCATCGTATAAATTCAATGGTTTTCAAGGTAGAATACGACCTTACCAAACTTTATTTGAGAAAAAATAAAACCTACATAACAGAAAGAAGACACATCTGTCACATGTAAATATTTTTTAAAAAATCATTTTTTTACCTCAATCAACGTTTTCTTTCTAATCACAACATCAACAAATTGCGATCATTAAAGTACCTATAGATTTCCTGATTAATCCAGCAAGTTCCAAGATCACAATATTTCAGTAATAATATTAAGGAACGCGTTTTCTAAAACAAATTTGTCTTATATCATGATCCTGCCTTTTTGAAAATTCCGCCATTTATTCTCATTTTCGTTGGATGAGATTTCGAACGAGATTTGGCTAAATCTCGCTAACTGCTTATCACGTGGACTTGTTTACTTGTCTCACGATGGGGTCAAGTACTATGGTCATAATCTTTGACTTGGTCAAATGTTATCTGAGCGACCTTGGATGTTATTATTTTATAACTACGTAATTTAAAGAATAACTTATTTCATAGTTAACTTTTGCTTTGTTGAGTATATTTGGTTGAATAAAAAGTAAAATTAGATCTGCTGCTCGGTACAGTAATTACAGGAACTGGCAATCCCCAGTTTATGGGTAATGTTTTTGTTTGTTTTTCACTCCTGTTAATTAGAATGGTTCGGTCAGTGGAGAGATAAAAGCCAAGGCAGATTCTCTCCAGTTAGGATTCCCCACCCGTTGCCTTATTACCCTAATTGAATAAAAAAAAAAAAAACTACTACGACGACGACGACGACAATGATATTTCTCGTGGCGGTGGTGTCAGGAGAAAATAAATAAATAAAAAGAATTTTAATTTATTTTTTATAATCATTTCAAATGAGATGATCGGAGAAACAAGTCAAAGTTGTTTATATAGAGTTTAACCAGAATAGGACACCGAAAGACCAACAAGTCAGCCATTTTCTTTATCTTTTTCTCCCCTCCCCACTACTCTAACAAAGTCTCGGAATTTGCTGAGATTTCGTCGTGAGTAGAGTCGTAGGGAGGGAGGGGTGGTCTCTTAGATTGTGGGTGATTTACCAGGACCTTGCTAGGAGATATGAGATGTGAACGGAAATCTAGGGAGTTGTCGTTCCCTAGATTTTGTTGGCTTGGGAAAAAAAAGAAGAGAGAGAGAGAGAGAGAGAGAAAGGTTTTGTTGTTAAAAAATGAATAATAAAAAAGCTTAATGACAAACCTTTCAGTTTTATTCAAGCCTTGCTTGTGCTTGTCAAATTAATTATTCCGGGATTCCTATGTTTGGACACCACCTCCCAACCACATGGCAATGTGGTGAGATACAGGCACACGGCTCTCCCCACCTCCGGGAGACAAAGAACCTGGAGTCGTGCTCATTGCATAAAACTAGCTAAAGTATTTATGGGGCCCCTAAGTGGATTTTGATTGCTCACATATTTATAAATCAAACATTAGGTACCACCAATTGTGACATCATAGATGTATTTTACAAAATAAATCTAACCCCCCTGATTGTAAAGAATTTACCAAAAATCAAGGAATTAACCGATATTAATGTTTGTTTTAAATGTTTAAAGTGTTAAATGAATGAATTTTATAATGCATCAGTTATTTTATTTCAAAACTTTATTTTGGGGGCGCAAAATATCAGTGGGGTTATATAAATTTGAAACTAATTACAGTATTTAAAAAAAAGACAAAAGGTGTGAATAGAAGTGGGAAAAATTTAAAGGAGCACTTTTGGTAGAATATAAGTACTGAAAATCTGAAAATTATATGTAAAAAAAATAAAATAAAATTTTTGGAGATTTTTTGTTTGTTTCTGTTTTTTACTGTTGTTTATTGACTTTTAGATTATGAGTGAAAAAATTATACATCGATATTTGTCCTGTCGAAAACGGTGGGGAGGCTAACTTTTCAATTGTTTTCTCCAAAAATTATTCGATAACAATACTGAAGTAAGCTTATTATTAAATAAATATTTGTTTTTAGAATCTAAAAATATGGAATTTAAAATATCATTAATCATAGGCATTATATTTTAAATGAATTTTAACTATTAATTAGGTATATAAATTGTTGCTCTAGATGAATGTAGAAAACGGTAATATTCATTTTAAAGAATTTCAATCTATTTCCATTGAATCAGTTTGATTGAAACAATTCAGAAATCTAAAAGAAAGAATTCATTGATTAATAAATCTACACTGAAAATTTTATTAAAATCAAATAATTCCCTGATTTTTGGTAATTTTTTGTTTATCAATATGAGCCTCCGGATTTTTTAACATATTTCTCGATGACTTTTGTAAACAAAAAATGCCAGATTTTTTTTAACTCTTTAGTTTTTCTGTGTGTTTGGAACAAAAAAAAAGATATTTCATTTAAATCAATATAAAAACAAGTCAGTCATTTTTCTGTACATAGTGTATTTAATGTTTTTTTGTTATTGATTTCTGAGAAGAAACTGTTAAAGTCTTTTAGATCTTAAATAATGTGTGTGTTTTAGTACATAATTATTTCACACAAAGCACCCATTTTGTTCAAATTTTGGCAGAATTTAATGTTTAAAATGTATTAGAAATTAATTACATATGTGATATTATTTTGCTTTTTTTTTTACTGATGCTCATTATGTTACTACTTTTTGACCTTAAATAATCGATTTAAATTAATTCTAATTTGTTTTTAAAATGAAAATTGGCAAACATCTTGGTGGTACCTATCAAACGCCCATTAATTTTATTAACTGGAGTTACTTATCTTCTAAGTTCTTAGTGGGGCACTCAGTGAGAATCAGTTCTGATCTGTTATCCTAACTCACTAACCATCACTCTGTCGGCAGCACTTAACATACGTTGATTGTATACCCTGCAGGGATGTAAGAGTCCCTCCAAAATAATGGGTTACCTGGATACGACACTAAACTGCATCTGGTGGTGAGGCTCCTGTCCTGGAGCTCTGGGGAGTGTGAAGTCACCACTTTGTTCCCATTACTCCCAAGCCCACTCTGACCTAGAGTGGTAGTACCTTTTAGGGTCCCATCTACAGGTCAAAGAGACCTGTTTACAAATTATTTTTATAATTATATATAATAGGAATACTTGATATCATATCAATATGCAAAAAACTCTTAAGAAACTACACAAAACATGTTAATATAAATGTACAGTGTATGCAATTAATTAACCTAACATAAAATAACTTCAGACAGGTTGATATGCCATTAAAAGATCAATAAATCAATAACCATTATTATAGCACACAAGACACACTAATAACTTTATTTGCTATTTCTTGGAATTTTGTCCAATTGGACATATAGCCTAGTGGATAAAGGAGTTAGATTAAAACAGTTCTAAGTGACAGTTATCTCTAGACTGCAGGTTCAATCCTGGTCAAGGACAGCAGTAACATAGAATAATAATTAACACAGCTTAATACCTGTACCCCAGCTATGGTTAGCAGAATGAGAACAGGATATCCCTGTGAACTGAATAAAGGGTTAGGTTCAAAGTTCTGTGATGGCTCCCAATTACGACAAGAAGGTTCCCGAGTCCGACAAGAAACAAGAAATACCTGAAGAAGGCCGGAGGGCACATCAGCTGAAATGTTGTACAGATAACAATGAAGATGAGGACAATAGTCTGAATGATCCAAATAATCCTAACTTTATTAGCTTTAGCTCATTGTTTTCTAAATCATGCCAAGGTCAGCCTGGCATGTTTTTACAATAAAAAGTTACCTGCCACATGTTTTTATAAGCACACAAATTACTTTCTTCCATCATCAGCATATTGCCTCTGCCTCAGGTTGAGTAAGCATACTTCAGTTTTGACTCACATTCACAAATATGGGTCAGTCTAAGGAAAACCAAACTCACTTAGTAATGAGTGACAAGATCAGCTTACTAACCATTACTGCAACAAGGCATTTATTCTAAGTAAATAATTATAGTCACTTTCAGTGTCTGCCGAGGATTGGTTCCAGGATATTTCTTGTGTGTAATGCAGGGGTTGGCAACCTTGTACTACATAGAGGCTAGAAGCCACATCTGTGAGAGAATGGCGGGTGACATATATCACCGTAGTCCTTGTAGCATACAGTAATGATTTATCGCGTGGGGTGGGGGTCAAGCAGCATGATTGTAACATTGTATAAGTGTTATAGACCAGATGTATTCGTGGGCTTATTACCAGATTTTGCTTTACTCATTACCAGATTTTGATAATCATGATTATATGAGAGGAATAATAATTCTTACCAGAGAAATAGTATGTGACTTCTGTGTATGTTTATAAATAGAATTTAAAAAAACGAGCATCTAAGCCACCATCTGTTTAATTTGCGGGTCGAATTAATATAATATTTCTCTTAGTGACTGTAGGCCAGATGATTATGGATTGTGGGCCAGATCTGGCCCGCAGACCATAGGTTGTTAACCCCTGGTGTAGTGGGAACTATAAAACCAATAATGTATACCTGTCATTGTGTTTGGGTACCATAAATCCTGCTGACAGTAAAAGAGAAGTAATACAAGTGAGATAAAACTTGTAGGAAATAAAGAAAAGACTTTATCAGTTGATGTACAAGGATTAGTTGTCTTCACATATCATTCAGTTGCCATTTCTTTTGTTGAAATTGTTGCTGCTGGTCTTTACTGAGAATTCAGGATCTCTTCAAAGTGCTGCTGCTTATTGTTGACATCCTACTGCTGCTTAGTGACTATTCAGTGTCATAACTTGCTAAATTTATGAATAAATTTAACAAGTTTTTAAAAAAGAAGAAAAAGGGAGGAGATTTATCGATTGTTAATGTAATTTAAATTAGGCATGTCATATTGCTCATCTGGTATGTGGTTCATTTGAACAAACGGTGAACAAGAGTTACTGCCCTTTGACCCAAGAATGTAAACAGGTAGGAGCGAAAAAAATCGAAAAAAGCAGACGTTAAGTTTAAGGGCAAAAAAGTCAGGAAAGAAAGTTAGAGAAATAAGTGAGTTGAGTCGGCTGTTTGTTTCTGGGAAAAAAATTTTTTTTAATAAAATAATTATCTATTGTTTGTAAATTGTCCAATTGTCTGAATCTTTTTTCATTTTCTTGAAAAAAAAAACAAAAACAAAAAAAAACATTCATATTTTTTCCCTGGGAATACTTGTTTTTCCTCGGAGAGTCATTTGCCTTAGCTGCTCAGGAACACACAACTGACGAAGGAGTTGGAATAGATCGACAGACACTTCATGACACAGTAATCTCTTCAAAGTTGCTGAGTGTTGAGGTCTCTTTGATGTTATCACCACCAAACGCGAATTTTTTCTGGCTAAAAATTTGAGTTTCTTCTATACACATTCCCTTTTTTAATGATTGCTTTAATCATACTGATGGCGATTTTAAACTTGATGGAGATCTTTGATATCTAATTCCACAACTAGGGTTAATTATCACCTCATGAAATTCTTGAAATTCCTTTGTAAAAAAAAAACTTTGCATATACCATCTCTATTTTCAATGACCATTCAAGGAAAATATTATGCTGTATTCTCATCTTGTATAATATACTCATATATAAATGACAATTCTTAAACCTTTGTTGAGAAATATTTATATATAGTTATTTACTAAGCTTAGCTTAGATGTGGCACAAGGCCAGAAGTATGGGGCGCCCAATGAGAATCGAACTTACTAACAATGGTCTGCAAATCTAACTTGCTAACCATTACAGCGAGGTGCCCGAAATATTTATATATATAAGAGTTCCCCGCTTATACTTATAGATTGGCCAGGGCCACGTGATTGACTCTTCTAACCAATCACTGGCAGTACTAGTGGCCTGATAAGATACTTAACCCCCCCCCATGTTGGTCACACATCAAATACACACTCTTGACGCACATAGGATTGCCGGGATCTTTACCAATACTCACGAAGGACTTATATGATTACCAGTAACTGAGGACACTTTAGTAACCAAACGATTCACATTGTAGACGGACTCTTTATCAAGGATTCCAGATAAGCACTTCTGCTATAAGGCCAAGGAAGGGCCTTTAAAAACTTAACAATTTTCAATGACCATTCAAGGAAAATATTATGCTGTATTCTCATCTTGTATAATATACCCATATATAAATGAACAATTCCTAAACCTCAAGGCATAAAATTTGGTTTGGTTTGTGGCATATCAACCTCGCTTATAGATTGACCTATTTGGGGCACATTAAGGGGGGCAATGGTTGGCAAGTTTGTTTACCAGACCTATTACAAGTGACTTTGATTCTCACTGGTCCCATACTTCTGACCTAGTGCCTAAAGTAAATAATTATACTGTTTTCTGGATGTACCAGAGACACCCACCTTGAAGAGAATTACTACTATATGAATTTTAAACAATAGAAATGAACCAGATTTCTCTATTATCATTGTTAAGTTTTTAAGTGCCATAATCGGCCAGTTGATTCTAGGTAGAGAGTCCTCCGATTTGGTTCCTTTGGTAATCCTCTCAGGTAGAGAATCCTAGGTTCCTTCGTCGAATGTTGTGAGTAATATATCAGCCAGCAGTATGACCAGCGATTGGCTAAGGAATAGACCACATCATCTCGCCTAGTCTATAAGTATAAGCGGGAACTAGCACATACCTTATATAAGTAAAAAATCCAACAATCATAAATGTTGTCTTTTTAAAGTAAGTACTTATCTTAAAAAAAGATAACATTTAAGATCGTAATTTGTTGGTTTTCTCTATTTTATTAGAAATAAAAATCACCATAAAGCTGGGAGAGGCAATTATAAAAATAAAAAAAAGTTCTAAAAATTTTAAGGTTGATAAAATTTAACCTAACTATATCAATAACAATTCATGTTTTTTGAAAACTATTTGTGTAAATAATCTGAATTTCACTTATCTTTTTCTAAGCTAGACAACAATAAACAAATGTTGAGGAGGGTATTTGATTTGGTTTGGTTTGGTTTGGTTTTACAGCATATCAACCTCATTGGGTCATTTAATGCCGATAAAGTTTTGGAATAAATCAATTCTTAATGCATAATATAATTTTTTAATAAATACATTTTTCTATTTAACCCATAGATGGGACCCTAACAGGTACTACCACTCCGGGTCAGAGTGGACCAGGGAGCAATGGTGATGAAGGGTGCTCTACATTCCCCAAACCTCCAAAACTGGAACCTCACCATCAGATAGAGTTTAATCATTCCCAGGACATGTAGACCTCAGTCATCACCTTCTAGCACCCATATGATAAAAAGGGGTTGGGGCTTGCCATAAGGGCAATAGGGTTGGGAAAATCATATAGGCGCTAGGGCTTGACGTGACTAGCCGATTGATCGGAGGGAGCATCTCTGACTGCCTGTCTAGCCCAAGATAGGGCTAAAGTGGAGTATTTTAATTCATGGACTGCTCAACCACCTGGGTTCTATCCTTAAGCATCATGGGTCGCCACCCATGGCCAACAGGTGGCCCCATTGGGGGAGTCTTACCCCTCTGCAGAGGTGCATTCTAACGCACCAGCCGACAGGGCAGGAGGGTATTTGAATGAAAGAGGATATCCATAACAGCATCAGGTCTTTTGCTTTTGGTTCCATATTAATTCCTGCATCTTAGGTTCACATTTTGATATAATGGAATGACCCATCTTCTCCGTACCTCAACAGTGGTGATGGTTCTAGCCACTATTTAAGAACACACACATTACTCTGTGCAGAACTCACTTGAAGTACTTAGACGACCAACTCTCCTCCTAATACTCACATGACCTTACTATATAACACATTTGGTTCAACCAATTTCCAAATGTTTGTAGAACATTTCAATGTAAATGATGAAAATGGGTGGTATTAGATCATTTTTAGAACACCACACATTATTTCATTTTGGAAAAGAGAAATTTCTTTTTTACGATAAGAAGCAAAACTTAATTGTTTGAATAAAAATTTCATAAAAGATATTTCTTTACTTATGTGACATATCAAATCTATTATATTTAGTCTCTTTTCTAGAAATATTACAAAATAAAATGTTGTTGGAATAATTTTTGTATATAAGGTGTTCTGTGGATCACAACTTAAATTTGGTCAATTGGTGATTGAATTTTAACATCTATATTCATAAGTATTCCTTGTGTTTTCTTTTAACATTTAGGACCATATGACCTTTAGGCATCCCATTTTGATCTTGATTCAGAAAGGACGTGTTTTTCATTTACACCATCAATATCCGGTTATTTTTAACAAACAATCTTTAGATTTAAAAAAAAAAATTATAAATCTAACCCCTAAAAAACAACCGGATATTGAGGGTGTAAATGAAAAACACATCCTTTCTGAATCAAGATCAAAAAGGGGTGCCTAAATGTAATATGGTCCAACATTTATATTGATAATTATTCATTGTGTTTCCTTTTAACAAGGGTTTTACCAAAATACCATTTTTTAAAATTCACCTTAAATGACATTTTGGAAATCAGTTTTATTGGCGAAAGTTTTCAGTATTGAATCTAATTGGTCTGCAAAAGATTGTCTTCAATTTCTGATAAAATCCAAAGAAAGAACAATGATTCGCATAGAAAGAAAAAAGTTAAAAAGATTTTTTTTTTTTTTTTTTTTAAATCAAATTGTTTTATCAGCAGTTGAAGAAGATGCATAAAGATGCCTTGAATCAGTAGCATGAGTTAAAATCTGAACATTCAATTCTCTGTAACTAAAAAAAAAAACCAACAAAAAAACAATAACAAAAAACAAACAAAAAAAAATACACCTAATATACAGACTTAAAACAAGTTTCCTTTAATCCAATTGGTCAAAATTTAGTGCCTTTTTGTTGTACTCTCTGGATTGATGAAGTCCTAAATAGTCAACTGTGACACAATGGTGTTGTTTACATGCAAACAATAAATATATATATGTATATTGAGCACCTTTTTGATCTCCATGTTTCTAACACACGTGGGCATGCCTACAAAGTCAGAAAACAGCATAGCTAATATGACTTTCGGAAACAATTTTTCACGCTCAGAGTTGCCGAGGCATGGAATAAGCTGTCTGCATCTATCGTGGACTGCTGAAACACTGCATCTTTCAAATCCCCCATGTTTTCTGTAGTCCGCCAACACTATATCTGATACTCGCACGCACACACATACGTGTATATTATTACTGTATGCTGTTCATGTTTCTGACACTAATACATTATTCTGTGTACTAGACATGAGACTTTGATGAGTTGTGGTGCACCTGAGCACTGTACACAATAAATTTCGTTATTATTATTTATATATATGTATGTATGTATGTATATGTGAGCTGGGCATTAAGAAGCAAACACTAGAAGATGGTTATAAGTATAAGAGTACATGTGTGTGTGTGTGTGTGTGTGTGTGTGTGTGTGTGTACACATATGTGTATATGATGACAAATCACAAAGAGAAGTTTAGGAACTATAGAAAAAAAATCAAAAACTGATATGGTTAAAAAATAAACAGATTTCTAAAAAGTTCACAAAAGCCATTAAATGTAAAACCATCTTGAATGAAAGATTTCACTGGGTAGTGATTCAAGACAACTTAATGATAAATATCTTTAACTCTTAACATCCTGTTAAGAATTTTCTAAGTCCATAGCCCAATTCCTATAACCATTTATCAAAAATGGGTCAAAATGGCCATTTCATTAAAAGTTACCTGTTATTTCCCTTAAAGACTTCTAAATATGTTTAATATTACATTTAAACAAAGGCTATCGTTTGGGGCAGATTAGGAAAATGAATGCGACTTCCGGCCAGGTGGAATGAGGTGGTATAGGACGTTAAGAGTTTTAAGTGGCCAAATTTTAAGAGAAACAGGATCCCAAATGCTAATAGCTAGAAAAATAGCAACAATTTCACTGAAAAAAAAAAAAAAAAAAAAAATTTGCATTTTTTTTAAGAGAAATTGGAGTCACAAATCTAGCAGGCAAAAGTTATGGCACATTTCTGGGGAGGGGGGGGGTCTGACCAGGTGGACAGGGGTGGTGGTGGATTTTGCATATATACAAGGCTGCTCTGAACCCCAAGCAGAAAGACTTAGAGCTGTTCCAATGGGCAGTTGATTCCAGGTTGAGTAGGTAGGAAATAAGCCAAGACGCATATCATATGAAACCAGTCAGACTTGTAGAAGAGAACTTTCTTTTGCCAGCTGGCGGCATGAAATTAAGTGCCCTCTACTCCACTCAAATTGTACGAGGTGTCACACCTTCCTCCTCCATTAGCATCATATCATCAAATTTTTGTTGTCATGCATTTCTTTTGTGAATCTGTCTGTAGCACGTGCCTTTTGAACCGGCATGAGATTATTTTAGCGTCTGAGGTGGAGCAGCACACCTACCATCAGCTCCTTTACCGTACAGATCCCTGTGCTACTCATATGCTGAGTTAGCGACGGCCGGTATCGAACTAGGAACCTTGTAGTTTCTAGCCGAACACTCTACCGGCTGAGCTAACCCAGCCCTTCTAATATATAATCATGTCAAATTTACAGACCAGGAAATGCTCAATGTATTTAATACCAGCAGTGATTCTAGAAATAAAATAAGGTTTTAGGGTAATCATTAATTCCCATGGGTCATTAAAAGAAAAAAAAAAAAAAAAAAGAAAATAAATAAATAAAAAAAAGCATGAATAGGAAAAATGGATTTTTAAAAATTCTCAAAGTAACTCAAGAGTACCAACTGCAGAAACTTTAATTTTGTGATACTCAATGTCCACAATAAGGTAAGAATAGTATACAACAAGTATTACACAGGGCCGGTTTAGCTCAGTCAGTAGAGCGTTCGGCTAGAAACCACAAAGTTCCTAGTTCAATACCGGTCCTCACCAACTCAGCGTATGAGTAGCACAGTGATATGTACGGTAAAGTAAGGAGCTGACGGTAGGTTTGGTGCTCCACCTCAGATGCTAAGATAATCTCCTTGGTCTAGCGCAAGTGAAAAGGGGATAGACTCCCTCGCTGATTGGCTGATACCGACTTTAGGCCGCCCCAACGACTTTACTTTTTATTAAACCAGCAAATCATCTTGGAGACTAAGTTGTTAACTATAGCAGGTACCCACCCAGTGACAGGCTATTACAACCCAGAAGGTAAATATTTATTTTAATTGAAATTATGGATAAGGTCTCCAATAAACACCCTAGCTTCTCAAGCTATTGAAAGGTTCACATTTTAACTCGTCACTGGTAAGTTTCGCTTCAAACATAATTATAAACAAAACAAACTGACAATAATTTGCACTTATATTTCTATCTGATAAAAACAAATTTTATAAATTGTGTGATACTATTTCTAAACAATATCCTTTTATTCAAATAAATATAAAAAACAATTTTGTAAATAAAAACTGTTTGTATTTCTCTTATTAAATAAAAACTATTTTAGTATAAAAATGTGTTTTTTTTAAATTTATCATAAGTGTTGAAAAATATTCATAAACTTGATTTTCACAAATTGTAAAATTTGTTTTTGTCAGATACAAATATAAGTGCAAATTATTGTCAGTTTGTTTTGTTTACAATTATGTTTGAAGAGAAACTTACCAGTGTCAAGTTAAGATGTGAACCATTCAATAGCTTGAGAAGCTAGGGTGTTTATTGGAAACTTGATCCATAATTTCAATTAAAATAAACATTTACCTATCTGGGTTGTGTCAGGTGCTTACTGGAGACCTGATCCGAAATTATTTTTAATGACTATAACAAATTCTTAATAGAGTAGTTTATATACATAAAGGAAATATATATTTACACCTTTTAACATACATGCTCTTTCTCTCAAACACAAATTCATAAAATTTTATAAAGTTAAAAAAACTTTAGTCTCTTTTTACTAAAGACAAAGTGCTGAATTAATCATTTTCCCATCCTTAAACTATTTCTCTTTATTAAGCAGTGGCTGCTGATAAGATACATAGAATATATAGGATACAATCATTTTTCAATTTAAATAATTCTTCGACTATTTTTGTAGACTGCCCAAACACTGAATCTTTCAAAGCCTCCATACTTCCAGTAGTCTGCCGACACTATACCTGATGCCCCTCTCCACACACATATGCACACACACACACGCACACATACATACATGCATATTACTACTGTAAACTGTTCATGTTCATGACACTAATACATTATTTTGTGTACTAGACATGAGACTTTGATGAGTTGTGGTGCACCTGAGCACTGTACACATACATGTATATTATTACTGTATGCTATTCATGTTCCTGACACGAATACATTATTCTATGTACTAGACATGAGACTTTGATGAAGAATATTTACGGGGCTGGTAAAATAAGCATAAAATTAGGTTTGTGTTAACAACACTCTTCCTAGATTTTCACTCACAATTATTGACCCTATAATTTTTAAAATTAATAATTAAAGTATTTTTTTAAAATCTATTTTAAAACATCACATCAATTTTATTTATTTTTTTACGGCAAGAAAACAATCTTATTTCTTATGTTTTCCTTCCCTCAATAAAGTATAGCTTTGTAATAATAAGAGAGAGAAAAGATAGAGAGAGAGGGTGCAAAGTCATCAGTCAGCAGTCATAGAAATGCCCCGTCCCATTACCTAATTTTCTCTCCTCATACTTATGTATTATACATGTTTTGAGAGAGGGGCAGAGAAATAAGCAATACTTAGATAGAGATTGGTCGGGTTTTGACTTAATTGTAAATTACAACTAATTAGAACCAAATAAATGGGAATTTTTTTCAAACATTAATTAGATTTATCATTAGATAATATTTTGGGATATTTTCTCTATCATTACTGTACCTAGATAAAAATCCTTTAGGTGGCAAAGGTTGATTCACTCAGCTTTAGTATAATAATAGATTCATATATATTTAGCAAGGTAAGCAAGTTTTTAACATTGTAAATTGATTGTTCCTTTTATTTCAAATAAAATGCATAAATGAGAGAAATTATTAACAAATAATGAATGTTTGATACTTTCTGATGAGGCACTTACAAGTTTATTAAAACTTATTTTCAAATTTCTTGAGAAAAGATTCTGAAATTTAGTTTATTATATTCTGGCTCAGGGATCACCAAACTTTTTTCACAGTGGGCCGGATAATTGAAAAACAACGAGTGTGGGCCATATTATTATTGTGATCACTTCAAATTAAATGTTTTGATCAATTGTAATTTTATTAAAATCTTATGTATTGAAAATATAGTGTTTTTCCTTTCCAAAAATGTTTGTCTCATAACCTTTGACCTGTTTGATGCTTCACAGTTTCTCTCTGAAAATTACCTGGGTTTTTCAAGCATTCGTAATAAATGAAAATTCGGAATTGCATAAGTAACAAGTGAAATGCTCACACACACAAAATTTTGTAACCTACCTACAGTAGTCAAGTCCATGAAGATTTAGAAAGCTTAACATGATATTTAAATGGTATCAGAACGTCTCGTGTTCCATATGTTTTAACAAACAAATTCAAGTACCGTTAGCAGGCCTGATAAAATACCTTTACGGGCTGGATCTGGCCCGCAGACCGTAGCTCGGTGACCCCTGTTCTGGCTTATAAAAATATAAATAATAGTACCAATAAATATTAGAGATAAAAATCACATGATTAATATTATCCAAATATAAATTGCTGTAAAGTAATAATAAAGTTATTTTTGTGTTCACCTTCAAAATCGTTCAGATTTTAGAAATTATTTACAGAAAGTTAAAAGTTGTTAAAATTACATTTACAAATATAAAAAGGCAAAACTTGAAAGCAGGTTGAAAAATTACAATTTATCTAATCAGACTGGATAGAAAAGAAAGAAATGGACTCAATCATAATACATTGCCTATTTATTTTCTTCACTCAAGAAAATTTGAGTGTTTCTTTTTACATTTATTTTCTATGACCATGAAAAATTAATTTTTATTAATATATTCTCACAATATGAGAATAGGTAAAAACACTGTAATGAATTTAAGATTGTCAACAAGTTGAAAAATAGGAAAAAAAAAAAAAAATATAGATGACATAAAAATTATTTTAGCAACTCATTAACATAAAAACAATGACAATTGTGTCTTAGGTTCTTGTGCAAACCACTTCTTCATTAAAACTGTTTGAATTGAATATCGATAGGTTACCAAAAATTATATATATAACAAAAGAAATACCTTTCCCCCCAAAAGATGTTATGTACTAAGATATTAGCTAATAAGGGAAAATTAAAGTGGTTATTTTATTTATAAATCCTGTCAAATATCAACACAAGAAATTATTTTACTTTTTCTTTTCAAACTGAAAAGAAAAATAGTAATTAGGCTTCAACTATTTAAGGGAAATAAGATAAGTTTAGGGGTTAAATCGAACTAACAGACCTAAATTCCACCATTGTATGTCACCCCACCGAAAGAAGAAAGAAAAAATACCAAAAATCATGGAATTAACTGAATTTAATGAAATTTTCAGTGTTGATATATTAATGAATAAAAGATATAATGCATCAGTTATTTTATTTAAAAACTTTTACATTTTTTCAGGTCAGTTAACTTTGAACCACATATCTTTGAGGCGTAACACAAATTCTCAAAGATACATGGTTCAAAGTTAACTGACCAGAAAAAATTAAAAAGTTTTTAAATAAAATAATTGGTGCATTATATCTTTTATTCATTAATATATCTACACAAAAAATTCATTAAATTCGGTTAATTCCATGATTTTTGGTATTTTTTCTTTCTTCTTTTGGCGGGGTGACATACTTAAGTTCGATTTAACCAGTTTAGGTTATGTCAAGGTGAAGTTGGCTCAACAGGAAGGGGAGGGGGATCTTGTCAAGAGATCATTTAAATATGGACATTATAAGAAAAAGGCAACCCACAATTGGGTGTGCTTGACAATCAAGCAATTTTTTATTTTAATTTTCTTCTTTTTGAAATAGTTGGGATAGAGAGAGAAAAAAATAAGAGGATATATATATATATATTTTTTTTTTTTTGAAAGATACAGTTTTTATTTATTTACTTTTTTTAATCCTCTCAATTTTTATCTTTGTAAAATGAGTATTGTGGTGTTTTAATCAAAACAAACCCTCCAACACAGAGCAAAGTGAAAAAAAAACAAAACAAAAAACAGTGAAAACAATCAATTAGATGGGAACATGCAACTTCACTTAAATGTGACACGCACACACACACACAAAAAAAAAAAAAAAAAAAAAAAAAAAATGAAACATGGATAAAAGGGAAATTTCTTTTTGAAAGAGCCAAACTAAATGAATCTGTTATTACTAGACCGAGAGTATTAGAAATAAACAAAGTGTTATGTAACATCTTATAGCCCCATAAGAATCACAGGTTTTTACAAGTATCCAAATTTGCTGACTGCAGATTTGTTCTATATTCATTCATCCACACTTTGATTTGAGAACCAAAAGACTTGCCCAACATGTTGATGCTTATTTCAAGGCTTATTTAAGCCAAGTTTTGAGCAAGTTAAAGAAACAATATCAGATGAGTTAAGCCAACCTCCCCAAAAGATGGCTACTTTTCAAATCAAACCTGTTTATAAGGGGAAAAAAAAAAAAAAAAAAAAACACATCACCAAAACATTCATCTTGTTGAAGTCAATGATTATTTTCATGACATCCCATTAAAATACCCACCCCAATTTGGTTTTGTCTTGAATTTTATTGTCCCAACTATTTCTTGTTTCTTTTTTTTTTTCTTCCTTTACTCTGATTTAAAGATATAATTTCATCTTTCTTCCCAGTTTTTTAATAGATTTTAAAACATTCCTCCACCCCACTGTTCTTATTAGAAGTAAAAAAAAAAAAAGAAAAAAAAAAAAGAAAAAAAAAAAAAAAAAAAAAGAATTATCAATCCCAACAATCAATCAGCCCAACAATCAAACCAATCAATTGATTAATCCATCGCTTCTGGATTAGAATCAACCGATGAGGTCCGCTGTGAATCTGAATTGTCAGATTCAAGTCCTCCAGCTATTGCAGCCTGAAATCGCTCCTGCGTTTGCTGCAGACGTCGAAAGCGGATTATCATATTTCGAATCAAAGAGGCTTGCCATGAATAGCGTGAAGATCGAGGGGGTGCCCGGAACCCACTGAGCATGGGTCCCCCAGGTTCAGACATAGATCGGACAATATTCCGACGGTTCATTTGGCTAGGTCGACCTACATCATCATCAAAACCCTGGTGAGATATTTGGCTCATCAATCTGCGCCCAAAGTTCATAACACCAGGCAATCCAGAGGCACCACCTTGTATATTACCAGTCTCCATGAAGGGTGTGTCTTCTGGAATATCTGGTTCAGTCCTGTCATGCCTCAATGTTGAGGAAGATGAGGATGAAGATGGTGCAGATGCTGCACTCGAGCCATTTAAGTCTGAGGAGGGCTGAGATGTTGCACTGGGAGTGTTATTATCTGATGACCGACTTGAACTTTCTCCATCACTTCGAGCCGTTGCACTACCATTAGTATCACTGCCAGAGGGGCTGGTGTGGGAACCTGTCTGCTGCTGCTGCTGTTGTTGCTGCTGCTGCTGCTGCTGCGGGTGTTGCTGTTCTGAATTGCTTTGTGTGACACGACTGCGGGCCTCCTGCATTATGTCTTCATAAATTTCTGCTTGCTGCTCAATGGCAGGTAGCTCATAGTGATGAAAGAAGAACACCATTGTGTGCTAAAAAGGAAAAAAAAGGAAAAGATTTTAGAGAGTAACCATACAAAGAAGAGGGAGATTGAATTAGTAATTAAAATGATCAATAACAATAAACCTTCCTTGAGATCTACAAAGTTTATTTTTGCTACTTTATTAGGTGTGTACTAAAGTTCCCAGCAAAAAACAGTTTTTCATTGTGATTCCGGAGAAATTTTGCATATACCCCATCTAGTTGTTAGTTTCAAGTGATGACTGAACGCAATCGCTATAATCAGTTTCTTCAACCACAAAAAGTCGCCTCTCGCAGTATTTTGCTGGCAACACCCACAGTAGTCCTTACTCAATCCGTCAAAAGTTCACTCGCTCAAACGTACGTCTCACTTCACTTTAAGAAGATCAAAACACGACCCCTCGTTCTATGTAGGTAGGACTTAAATAATAAGTAATTACCATCCCCACAATCTTACATCCGGGTTAATCACACGCTGCCTGACCCCTGTGGAATTTGCATATTCAACGGGGGTAACAGTAGTCTGCCTATAAGCCACTCCTCGTGACAAGGAGGCTGTGAGTTCAATATCTCGAGTCACTCGCTATACCCACCTTGCACAGGCCAGACATATATGGACGCGCTTAGTCCTTGGGGGCAGGGAATTCTCAATTCCACGGCCCCCATTTCTGCCACTCACCTCATGTTCTCTGTCACACCCCAATACTATTGAAAAAGAATGATGCACTAAAAAAAGAGGACTATGTTCCTTTATAGACAATAATTTTCTCCTCTTCTGATACTTTCAATTGTATTAAAAGAACCAAATGTTTTATACTGACCTGAATAAAAAGCCAAGAAGTAAACAGTGCCAGACCACTGTACTGACCATTGAAGCGGTAATGATAAGCATAGAAAGCAAAGTGATACAAGTAAAAGAACCTAAAATGAAAAGAATACATCAATATTTAATCAGAATAAAATTAACTAAAGTTTCTAAAGGGCAATACAAATAAACAATATTGAAATTGTAACAAAATGGGGTAATTAATGTAAATTTGTATTTTTGAACAAAAATAGAAAAGTGCTGTTAAAATTTACAATTTTCCTTAATTCAATGTTTCTAAGATACTTAACAATATTTTTTTTTTATTTCAATTTAAATGCAAAATACCATTTTAACTTGCTGTAAAAAAAATAATCCAATGGATAAAAAAACATAAAAATTTCATATTTAGAAAGATTTTTTTTTCCCCCCAACCATATGAATATTTTTAAGATTGGACCAGAAATGGTTAGAAATTGCAAGTTGACCTGATTAAAGTCTGAATTTGTCAATGTCCATCAAAAACAGTGAAAAAATGCTACTCAAGATTAAATTTAGTATCAATCTGTAGGTGATTTAAATTAATGAAACGTAATATTCTAGTATTCCTTTTTGATAGCTTTTAGAAGGTTTCACTATGTTCTAGATTGTAACCAATATTTAGGCATATACAGAATTCATATAAGGAGGAGAAAAAGAAGAAGAAGAAGAAAAACAACCCCACAGCACTCACCTGAGCCAGTACCTCTTACTGATCCTAGTGTGGCAACACATAGCATCATATTGATCAGCTATCCACACAATGAGAATTATGTAAAATGCTGTTGTTGTGTCATTAAAAAATTCAGACATAATTGTTTCCATTCCTGTAAGAATAACATGAAAGAAAATCATACAGGTTGAAATTACTTTTGTTTAAAGGAGAGTTCTAGGGGAAAAAATGATTGATTTTTAAAAAGTTGAAAGTAATGATTTTTAAAATATCTAAATTTAAAATTAATCATTAATTTATCTTATACAAAAAAAAAAAAAAAAGATTGAGTGGGGGTGGTGGGCTTGGCCTGTTTCATATTAAAATCAGAAAACTTTCATCAGCAAATTTATTGACATCTTTCTATTTGATTCTAAGATGCAATTTGTTTAACATGATTGTTTTAATAATACCAGCAAGAATCATAAGAATTTATTAACATTTACATAATATTCATATTTATTTACTTTGCATTGACAAAAGTTATCTTCAGTATATTATCAAAAACTTTTATCACCATTTATATACTGTTGATATTGAACATTTTTTCACTTATCCAATTGAAAAGTAAATCAACCAATTGTATTATACAGATTTTAAATTTACTTGGTTGAAACAAAAGTATACATCAATTTATAAGCACAAAATTAATAGTTTTATCAAATTCCTAATTGAAGAATAATATACAAGTCTAATTTTGTTTTGAAAAAATAAAATTTGATAAAATTTAATAAAAATACAATTATATGTCATATGTTTTGAGAAATTATAATCAAAATAGTTTTATCAAATTGTTTATTGAAGAAAAGAAGAAAGAAACAAAGCTAAGAAAAATTTCAAGAGTTCAATAATAGCAATGTGAAATGTGACAGGAAATTCATCCCAACACTAGGACAGGCAAAACAGTCCATTTCTAGATTATAGATTAAAACCTGCTAACTAAATAGCATATAATCTGAATGAATACTTACCCACAAGTGCAAGGATCACAGTTAAAAGAGGTGCAACAGGGAAGGCAATTGTTACATTCATCTCTAGCATTTGTAGAAGCTCAACTGTATAAAATAAAAATAAAAAATAGTTTTAAATATTTTCAGAAATAGAATATGCAATATTTAAAGATTTATTTTGTCTTCATTATTTTATAAAAAATATTTTCTTTTATCATTGTATAAAAAAAAAAAAAAGTATTATTTTCACACCAAATGTATAGACAATCTAAAGAAGACAATAAAGAGAGATGGATTCTTTTTTTTTGCACACCATTCTCCACACTTGCTACTTTTAATCACCTAAAAGTCTTTTTTTCACATTGGATATTCAGATAGAATGACAAATCTTTAGAATATATATATATATATATATATATATATATATATATATATAATATATATATATATATAATGTAGTTTGCTATACTTATAAATAAAGAGTGCTCAGTATCAGTGTTAGAACACATGTAGATCATAGATAAGAAACTGACAGTCAACAAGCACTGTTGACTGTATCTACACTATTCTTATATATATATAAGATGGTTAATCAAATTAGATCAATTCATACATTATAGTTGCTAAATCAAAACAGTTATTGAAGCAGTGTTTAAAACAATTATTACAAGAGAATTAATAAATGTGATACATACATATAAACATAAAAATCTGACTGTGTGAATATCTTAAGAGTGTTGACACGGAGACAGTCTGAAAGAGAAAGATTATTAAATTAACAATTATTCAATACTCACAAATTTATTTTAACAGAATGAAAATATTACATTTTAAATCAGTCAAAGAGAATGGTTCTTTTAATATCCTGGAAATGGTCTTAAAAAAAAAAGTAACCCAAACATACAAGTGATGAAAATTTGATTAAGAATTTGAGAGTGAGAATTATCTACAAATCAAAGTTAATAAAAGCAGAGCCTTTTCATAATTTCTTACAAAAGAAGAAATCATTTATGTTGTCTGTAAATGATTGTTTAATTTGTTTTTATTATACATACCATTATACTAATCAATCTACATTATTAAGTAGTTCCCAAGTTGATTGTTTTGGACTATATGACCTTTGGGCACCCCTTTTTGATCTCGATTAAGAAAGGACATGGTTTTCATTTACACCGTCAATATCCGTTTATAAAACTAACCCCTAACCCCTAACAAACAACCGGATATTGACGGTGTAAATGAAAAACATGTCCTTTCTTAATCGAGATCAAAAAGGGGTGCCTAAGGGTAATATGGTCTGATTGTTTTAATTGTTATTTATTATTATTATTTCAGGAGTTCCAAATTTATAGCATTTGTTAAATTGCTTTACCAGAAAAAGTAACACTAAATAGAAAAGTAAAGAATAAATAGTAAAATTGGAATAAACTTTCAGACTCATTCATTGTTTTGTATTCATAAAAACTGATGACTTAATAGAATAACAAGAAAGTACATTTTAGTGTATATGTTATAAAAATAATGTAGATATAGATATCATATATACCGTATTAAATGGCACATCAGATCCCCACTTGTAAAAAGAAAAAAAAGGGACTCAAAATCTTTTTTAGGTCTTGTAGAAATGTTGGGGTTTGGTTTAGTTATTGTTTAATGGTATATCAACCCTTGTGGGTTATTTAATGCCAAATATTGTTTTTTGTATTTATAAGCAAATAGATTGTAGATATTTTTGTTTGGTTTGGTTTTATAAACTGGTCGAAATAAATTTCATTAACTTCATGTGTACTAATAAACTGGTGGTTTAAATGCTCTTAAGGTTTGGTTTCATTTTGTTTTACGGCATATCAACCGCGATGGGTTATTTAATGCCGACAAAGTTGTGAAATAAATTCATTCTCAATGCATAATACAATTTTGTTTATAAACTCCTGTTTTTCTATTTAACCCATAGATGGGACCCTAACAGGTATTACCACTCCGGGTCAGAGTGGACCAGGGAGCAATTCCCCAAACCTCCAAAACTGGAGCCTCACCATCAGATAGAGTTTAACGTCATTCCCAGGACATGTAGACCCTCACTCATCGCCTTCTAGCACCCATAAGAAATAACCTTAAGAGCATTTTAATGCTATTAAAGTAAAGTTATTGGGGTGACCTAAAGTCGGTATCAGCCAGGCAGCAAGAGAGTCTATCTCCTTTTCACTAGCGCTAGACCAAGGAGATTGTTTTTTTTAGCATCTGAGGTGAAGCGCCACACCTACCATCAGCTCTTACTTTACCGCACAGATCCCTGTGCTACTTATGTGCTGAGTTGGCAAAGACCTGTATCGAACCCAGAACCTTGTGGTTCTTAGGCAGACACTCTACCGACTGAGAATAACAAAAATCTCACTATGATGTGACGTTTTTGCTCTTATGGTAATAGTAAAGGTAAGTAAAGTCGTCAGGGTGGTATCAGCCAGTCAGCGAGGGAGTCTATCCCCTTTTCACTAGCGCTAGACCAAGGAGATTGTTTTTGCCTCTGAGGTGGGGCGTCACATGTACCACCAGCTCCTTACTTTACCGCACAGATCTCTGTGCTACTCATACACTGAATTGGCGAGGGCCGGTATTGATGCAAAAATGAAATCATCATTATAATATAGATTAGATAGATTTATAACTAAATCTGTTCTTACAAAATGAGTTAATAATTAAACCTATGTCCCCATTCAGTTTTGTTTCAGAGCTCATAAAAAATAGAGCGGTGCCAAACCTTGAAAAATATTAGGTCTGTGCAAAAGTTTCCAGCCCTCTCTTTTGTAAAACTAGAGATTAAATAGAATTCACCCCCACCCCTTTTTTAAAAATAAAAATGCTACAAACTTTTGCAACCATCTGATTAAAACTCTTAACATCCTATAACTGCCTCATTCCACCCGGCCAGAAATCTCATTCATTTTCCTAATCCACCCCAAACGATAGCCTTTGTTTGAATGTAATATTAAACATATTTAGATGTCTTTGATTTAAGGGAAATAACAGGTAACTTTAGATGCTAAGGTCATTTTTAGCCATTTTTTTAATATATCCTTATAGGAATTGGGCTCTGGACTTAGAAAATTCTCAACCGGATGTTAAGAGTTAAAATAATTGATAATAGAAATATTTCAAAATAATCAGTTGCCGCCAAATGTAAGTATAAAGTTAAGAAACTTACAAATAGAAACATGATGAGTGCAGCAGCCATGTAAGAACTTCGTGTCATCCACATACTAACAAATTTATAATGTTCTCCTGTAACTACATTTCGAAGGAAACCTTGGAAAAAGGAAAAAGGTACAAAGGAAATCACAACATTTGGAAATGTTAAAATGTATTTCACTTACAAAAGATAATCAAAGAATTTCAAAAGGAAGCAGATTGGTTTCTTTAAAAGGAGATTTTTTTTTTTTTTTTGTTTTGTTTCAAATTAGATCCAGTTTTGAAACAGAATATTCAAGCATTTAACCAAATTAGCTATTTAGCATTTCATTAAAAAAAGAAAGAAAAAAGAATGGTTAGATTGAATTTAACAGACCTAAATTCCACCATCGTATGTCACCCAGCTGGAAAAACAACAACAAAAGACCCCAAATAATCAGGGAATTAACTGAATTTAATGAAATTTTCAGTGCTGATATATTAATGAATAAAAGATATGATGCACCAGTTATTTTATTTAAAACCTTTTACATTTTTTCAGGTCGGTTAACTTTGAACCACATATCTTTGAGGCATAACACAGATTCTCAAAGATACATGGTTCAAAGTTAACTGACCTGAAAAAAATGTAAAAGTTTTTAAATAAAATAACTGGTGCATTATATCTTTTATTCATTAATATATCAACACTGAAAATTTCATTAAATTCAGTTAATTCCCTGATTTTTGGTATTTTTTTTTCTTTCGGCGAGGTGACATACGATGGTGGAATTTAGGTCCATTAAGTTTGATTTAACCAAAAAAACTTTACTAAAGAAGTTATTTTTTTTTTTAATAACAAAAGTCTGAAAATAAACATCTGTAACACAAGCTGCACTAAACAGTGGATATAAAAAAAAAAATTTCTAAATTAAAAGAAATGAATTGAAAATCTACCTTTGTGATCTTCCTGTTCTGCCAATTGTTTAATGCTTGACATAAGAATATCATCATATCCAAGAAATTCCTCCAATAAAAATCTGGTGAAACTGTCACCAAAACATTTGTCTTTCAGTGGATCTGTAAAATATTGACCAAACAAAATGGATTAAATGCTGAAGAATTCATATTTAATGATGGGTGTGTCAATACTTTATTTATTTCAAGCTAAACTGAATTTGGGACAACTAACTTTGGATGTACAAATTTATTTAGTAAAATTAAATTCAATGGCATCCTTTTTAAATATGCTTTGAAATGTCAAAATATATTAGTGTGATTAAACCATATCAAAATATTTGTGATCTATAGCAAAGAAAATAAAGAATAATATTTTAGTTTAAAGAATCATTCTATTTAAGAACGCTTATGTTCAGATATATAAATAAAAGGAAGAATAAAATTGAGTTAATTTCTCAAATATAATCCTTAAGAAATCCTCAGTGCTTCTAATATAATAAGAGGGTGTTGAAAAATCTTTGACTAAAAAGAGAATGACCCAGAGAATCAGGAAATGTATAGACTATTTCAAATATTCATCACATTTGGCACATTGTTTTCTCAAGTTTCTTTAAACTTAAAAAAGTAATTTATTTCTTGGTTGAACTAAGAACTTTATGTAACAAATAAAAGTAAATACAAAATTTCAGAAAGCAGTTTCATTAGACATTTTGAAAATAAGGAGGAATTTTATCAATATAGTAACAATTATTCAAATCAAATTTAGAATGCATTTTGAAAACGATTACCAAAATATTAAGGGGATCCCTAATGAAAGTATTTTTCTATAAGTGATACCAACACCCTCACTCCTATTGATCTCAATTGCTTAAACTTGAAAGCAACGAAAATTTAATTTAAAATTTAATGAAACAAGAGGAATTCTATGTTTGATAGGATGGAATTAGAAATAAACTGTTTTACTACACCATTATGTTATTAAAATTACAAAAAAAAATCAAAGTTAACAGCAAAGACCAAACTTAACCATTACATAAAATCAGAGTTAGTCAATAATCTTGGTTATAACTATTGACAAAATTAAGTGAATTGTTATACCAAGAGTTGATTTTTTTAAAAATTCAACCATTGCTTTTGTAAATGAAGGAATATTCTTTTGATCCTGTAAAATCATCTACATTTAAATAACATTATTTTAAAGCTCCCCTTCACACCATCTTTCAATAACGACATTAAAAAGAAAAGAAAATTTGCTTTACCAAGTATGACTAACATCACAGTTATATTGAGACGCTCTCGTGTCTTGGGAGACAACCGAAGGAAACCATATTCTAAGGAGTATTCCACTATATACTTTTCTTCTGGCCACACTGAAAAAAGAAAATGAACAAGAAAAACAATGAGTAAAGAAAAATTAAAGAACTCAACATAAAATACAGATCAGAAAGATTTAGAATTTCATAAAGACTTTCAATTTGTGGTTATATTAAAAGAAAAGTGGTGCTAGGATTGACGATACTGAAGCCATCCTTTACTTTGTGTGGGTGTGTGTGTGCGTGTGTGTATATAAGTATTCCCAGATTATTTTTTTTATTTTAGGTTATTGTTATTTAATCCCATTAGACAGATCTGGAGAAAAAAAAGGTTGAAATATGCAAATATTCCCAATGATTCAAAAGTTATGAAAATTTAAAAACCTGAAATTTAGGATATAAATGTGATTTAAGACATCATTTTGCCCTCAAAATATGTGTAATCACAGATTAATTCAAAACAAGAAATTCATTTCTTTATTTTTGGTGCAAATTGATGAAACTTGATAATCTTATGTAAAATTATTTGTTCTATTTGATCATGCACTCAGATTGTAATCATCTCTATATTGTAAGCCATTATTTAGAAATTAAAATGTATAGACTTCAATCTTTTTTTTAAGTTTATCACAAGATTACTCAACATATTTTAATCTAAATACTGTATAATGATGGTAATTTCCTTGGCAATTATTTTTGTATATTTGCTGAGTTAGAAGCTCAAGTGATGCATCATGTTTCTGCTGTTTACTCAGATCCAATAAAATGTTTATTCTTTTTTAAACATATTGTTTGTTGTAGTATCTCCTTAAAATTTTTGTGCAAAAGATTTTATGTTCCATAGTACACAACTTTTTTTTTTTTAACCCATTTCTATAAAGAATAAAAAGAATCTTCCAGTCAGTCTTAGTAATAATGACAAAAATTTGAATCTAAAAAGGTAATTTTATATTTTTGCATTTCATCTTGGATGATTTGGATGGTCTCATTTTTTACCAGAGGGTGTTGCAAGATGATAACAGTCGGAAGATTAAGGAACACCAGTATTAATATGTGTATGTGTGTGTGTTTACATTAATGTAACTAAGCAATAATGTTTTTGTAATTATTTTGTACCCCCTGTTTGAAGAATTACCTATGAACATAATAATTTTAAAATAAGACAAAAGAATTTTCCTTTGAAGTAGTTTGAAAATTTAAATTTTGCAGGATTAATTATGTGTTTTAGCAACATGAATTTCCCCACTGATAATAGAGATCTTCTCTCTCGCCTGAAAGATAAAGTAATGAAATTTTAAGTTTACTCTTGCATCTTTCTTTAGAGTAACAATGTGAATAAACTAAGATTTTTTTTTCCATTGGACAAACTTTTGTTGTTGTTGAAAATATACGAAAATAATTTCACCTAAAGAATTTTAAAGAAACATTTAGTCCATTTATTTAATTCATACAAAACAAACAACTTTATTTGAGAATATCATTCAGAAGATAGTGGATTAAAAATCTTTACCCTAAATTATTTTTTGTTAGCCAATGGGAGAAAATGTAAAAAAATAATCTCAAACTGTTCTCATTTACTGATCCAAGCCCTAATCCTAAGTTAATCCAAAGGAAACAACTAAAAGCATTAATCAGAATTGAAAAAAAATTAAATCACTTTCCTACTAATACATCTTCCTAGAGAAATAATTTTAAAATAAATAGTTTTATGGTTATTCAAGAGAAAGTTTTTGTTTGATAAAGTTAAAGAAATAATTCCTTTTTTGACACCGATTTTTACATCAAATCATGCAAAAAAAAACCTGTCAAATGAACATGAAGGAAAAGAGAGTTAGCTACATCAAGTTAACATGTTTATTATGGAGAAGGAGAAAGAGAAAGCAAGGAAAATATCTATAGATAGGGATTCCCAGATATCACTAAGTCAAGCAAGGGGAATGAAGAAAAGTGGTCATATTGAGTGTAAACAAATTCTGATATTTTAGTAAATACATTCAAAACAGATTGGTTCTGAGAAAAAAAAAAAAAATCTTTTTGGTACAAATAATATTCAATATATGTGAAATAATAATAGAAAAAAATTTTGTCATTGGGACATTGCTATGAAAAAATCAGAAATCATCAATAACTTAAAATTGGTTTACTATAAGACTTTTTTTAATAGCAGTTTTGGATTCCTTGGTCAAAAATGCTTTTATAAACCAATTCTTAGGAGTAGGGAAGCTCTAGAACTCATTTTACAGACAAAAATAGGTTTCAAAAAGTCGCCATTTTTTGGGACCCTCTTCAAATTTGGAGAGCTATAAATCGACATAACTCTGCCAATTGCATCCGGCGTCCCTGATGCATAAAAATCTAAAAGGAAACAGTAAAATCATATCCATGCTTCCCAGTGTTTTTCTTTTTGCTTCCTCCACCATTCCAACCTATGTGTAAATACATTTCAATATTTTCTTAGAAACAAATTACACAGGATAGGTTACAATGTAGGAGTTAGACGGCTTTAATTGTTTCCCCAGATCATAAATAAATTTATAAAGAAACTTTAGTTGGGACACATTCAAAGCAAATATGTGCATCCAAGGATGCACTAAATCAAAAAACTATCAGCATCACTGGTCATACCACAAATATCTTTGATTTTACAATAAGCGTGATTTCGAATACAAATAAAAACAGTATTGCAGGACATTGGTAGTTAGTTTATAGTAGGAACTGGCACCAACTATATACAAAAACCACTTTTCTTCATCAGTAAATCTAAGAGGTTATTTTTTTTTCTGAAAATAATATATAAAGATATTGTGATAATTAAAAACAAAAAATATCCAATTTAGTGAGGAAAACTAACTTACCTGCTCGTGCTAACATTTCCAGTTCAGATACAGAGGACAGAGAGATTCTGTCATATTGGTAATTCAAAACATCATTGGTAGAATATTGCAATGGTAAGGACGATGAAGAATTACTGCTCACATTTTCTACTGGGTCAGAAACTAACACTGAGGGTGATTCTATTTGGGATTCTTCAGTCTCTCCCTGCTCTTCGGATTTTATATTGTCATTTTCAGACCCCTCACTCGGTTGTGTAACTTCAGCTTTTGCACTCTGCGCTTTTTTCTCTTCTTCAGATTGTAAGTTAACAATAAAACTAGGGTCCGAGTACTCTTTACGGTAAGAATGCAAAATGGTGTAATTCTCCGATGCATTGCGCACAATTTCTACTCGTAAGATGCCTTGGCGTGGCCAAGTTTTTTGAACACTTTGCAAACAGTTTATGGGTGAACGTGTAAACACAATGTGAATGTAACTAAACACCATGAGAAATATCAAAGCCTGCAAAAAAATAAAAATATGATTAATGATTTTTGATAAATCACAACAAAATAAAATTCAATATGAGGTTTTTTTTGTTGTTTTTTTTCCACCTTGGAAGCAATTTAAAATCAAAATGAAATAGAATAATTTGCATAGAATGCAATTTTGCAGTGTTGAAAATTTTATTACTACCAAGGTGTAAGGGATCTAAATTTATTTCTTTTTCAATGAATTTGGGTTCAATGCAGTGAGTTTATGTAGAGAGATTTTTATTGCTCTGAAATTTGTCTGAATTTCTGAGTTTAGGAATTATTATTATTATTATTATTATTATTATTATCAGAGATGCTGATAGGTATGCGTCCTGCGTCATTGACACAGAAAAATCTAAAAGGACGCAGAAAAATCAAACCCATGCGTCCCAGTGATTTTTTTCCTTCTCCCACCATTTCAAACTAACTGTAAATACATTTCAATATTTTCTTGGAAACCAATTACACTGTATTGAATACAAGGTAGTGGTTAGACAGCTTTAGCTGTTCATAGATAAGAATTTTACAATTCATTAAAAAAACTTTTGGTTGAGACCCATCAAATTTCCCGGGAACTCATTCAAATCAAATCCATATGTACCAGGACACATTAAATTAAAATCTATCAGCATCACTGTATTATACATATATAACAACCCTTAGATTAGCATTCCCAGTTGATTTTTTTTTATTTGAGGTTATTGTTATTTAATCATATTAGTTACATAGAGCTTTGTAAATGGAGTTCAGAACTGTTTGAATTATGCAAGTACCCCAGTGGTTCAAAAGTTATGAGAATTTAAAACTCCGAAATTGGGAGTACAAAAGTGGACATGATTTTGTTAAAAACATATGTCAAATCATGGACCAATTCAAAACAAGAAATTTAGTAATTTCTACACCATTGGGGAATAAGAAGTAGGGATATCAACATTTTTTTTTTTTAATTTACCACAAGATTATTCAACATTTTCATTTTAATACGGCATATATACAAACATAATGTATCAATTTATATAAATAACATCACTTTAGACTTAAAAATACCTTTTTAAATACCTGCTATGTTGTATTACATACAAGAAATAGAATAACTCTTAATATAATTTTATTTAACAAAGCTTGTCCAGTGTGTGCAGCTTTGTTATGTGTAATAATACCGTTTTAACTCACCGTAAGAAAATAATACTGTTTTAACTCGTCATAAAAAATTATTCAATGGGTCAAAACACATAAAAGTTACATATTTAGAAAGATTATTTTCTTTTCTTTCCAACCATATAAATATTTTTTAAAATTAACCAGAAATAAGCGATGAATTACTATTTAAACTGGTAGGGCCTGAATAAACGGCGCCTAGTTGAGAGTTCAAAATTCAAAGTTTCAAAGCAAATCCCTGACAGTATACAATCGTTTTTATTTCATACATAAAATATGAAAATAATTCTGATATAGCGCCTTTTTTTTTTTTTGCTTATCTTAGAATTTTTGAAGAAATTGCTTTTAATTTTGATCTATTGTAGTTTCACTCCCAAAGGTCGGAAAAGAAAAAAACAAGTTTCTGCTTGTAGTTAAAAGTGTCTCCTATTTAAGAGTAAAATTTCATGAATATTGATAAAGATTAACCACTTTGATTTACAAAAAAATGTAACACAGAAAATTTGACGTGGAAAAAAATTTGTATAACACATTTTCGGCCCTTTTAAGACAAAATACTGTTTTAACTTGCTGTAAAAAATAATTCAATGGATAAAAACACATACAAATTACATATTTAGAAAGATTATTTCATTTTATTTCCAACCATATAAATATTTTAAAAATTGACCCGAAATAAGCTAGTAATTACTTTTTTAAGCCAATAAGGCCAGAATTCTTTTCAAAATTAAAACTTTGAGTAAAATCACTGATGTATACAATCGTTTTTATTTCACACATTATATATGAAAATAATTCTGAGTGTCTTCTATTACTGGTATAGTGCTTCTCTTACATTTTTTGAAGAAATCGCCTTCAAATTTGCTCTATTGTATTTTCGCTTCCATGGGGCCTAGAAACTAAAAAAAAAAAAAAAAAAAAGGTCCTGTTTGTACTTCCAGGTGTCTTCTAATTGAGTGTAAAATTTCAAGAATATTGATAAAATTAGCCACTATGATTTTGAAAAACAAAGTAGCGTGTAAAAATTAGTCTAAAAAACAAAAAAGAAGTCATATTTTATGTTTATGGCTGTCCAAAGCAAAATATTATTTTAACTCTCTGTAAAAAATTATTCAATTAGATAAAAAGACATAAAAATTAAATTTCTTTCCAAACAAATATTTTTAAGATTGAATCAGAAATACCCGAGAAATTGTGATTTGAACTAATTAAGGTGAAAAATTGTCTATATCCAACGATTTTACAAAACGAACTGGCAATGCTACTTAGATTAAGTACATCAGTGTATAATAAGTGTTTATATTATTACATATTTAATTCATTTCATAAGTTTCATCTATTGTTTATTACTACTAAATTTTTGATCACTTCATTCTCCAAATGGAAAAATAAACAGTATGATATTGATATAAAAGAAACTTCTCACAAGATTAATTCATATTCCAAACAGATTGTTAAAGAATCGGCTAAAAATATGATAAAAAGAGACTAATCAAAATGAAAATATATTCTAATTGTTTTAGTTTAAGTTATTTATCAATATAGAATTTCTTTTATTTAAATATTTTCAATGTGTGTGAATGATTCTAGAACCAGTAGATTATAATCTATACTACAATGATGAAATTTGTGTCTGTCAGAGGATTATGGTCAAAGTGTCTGATTTTTTTGCATGAATATTTACCTGACCTTGGGCATTGACATTGACTTCCAAGGTCATTGGGGATCAGCAGATAACTAAATATATCACTTCTGACCAAATGGAGCACAATGGGCCCCAGATTGGGAAACTTTGGAAATAGGAGTATGTCATACTGATGAATAGTCCTAAAAAGAGGTAAGATAGTATTTTTCAACTTCATATATGTCATTAGAATTTGAAATAGCCTATTTTCTCCTAAGCATAATAGTTCCATTCTGAAGAGTTTGTGAGACTAGAGCAGATTGCCTCCAATATAGGCTCCTTTTTTGTTTTCTTCACATCTGGGATTGTCATTAAAACAGATAAGTTATGTCTATTGAAAATGAGACAATTTAAGCTGTGAAAACTTAATCAGATATTGATAGACAAGTCAAACAAGCCAAAAAAAAAAATCCCAAGACATTTTATTTATTACTGATTCTTTGATAAATCTGTCAAACCATTCCAGGCATTAATCAAGGTAGAAAAACTGAACTTGAAATAAACACCACAATTCTATCAGATCAGAATTTAATGAAGCTCTATGAATAACACCCATATTTTGTAACAATACATATAGATTATAAGATCATAATCAATCTAGAAAAATATCTTCTACAAGACTGATATACCATTGTTGGTTATTTCCTATAAGTCTAACATGATCAAAGGGGAACCACTCTTGACTGATAAATTATTTATTTATTTTCCCATTAAACTAACCCTAAACCCATCTTCTTTTTTCCTAGTAGATCAATAAATAAATAAATAATTTATCAGTCAAGAGTGGTTCCCCTTTGATCATGTTAGACTTATAGGAAATAACCCCATTATTTTAGGCAGATTAAACAATCTGGAGTGGGATTGGATTGTGTGATCAGTGGCACTTTTGTGGCTGAAACTGAGTGACTATTTGACACACATGACAGTGTCATATCATTCAAGTAATCTGCACATGACATCAGTGAGATGGGCAATGGGAGAGATCTTCTTGGACAAAAACTGGAAATAATTCTGAATGTCTTTATTATTTGCTTCCAAGCAATTTCTCAGAATAATAGTAACTATCATTAAGATTTATCAGCTCAAGTGAGTGGTAAAGTGTTCCATGCAAAGTGTGGTTGATTTTTACCCAAGGAAAGTTGTCACATATGTTAAACACAGCGGAGTCACAAAAAATCGTTGAATTTCATCAATTTCACTTTTGAGATGATGAAACAACTGAAAGAATACTAGAGAGTTGACGTTGCAATAGGAGAAGATTTTATTGATGCTTTTCAGATGATAACTTTTTGATGGTATCAATCACCTCCTCAGAGAAGAAACACCTTCCCTGTGGCTCATTTGTTGACGTTCCTCCTGTTCCACCAGCTATGCTGTATCTATCAAGATATAGTCCTGTTGCTTGATGAATTGTATCTAGAACTCTTTTGAACGACGAATGGGTTCACCTAGTGTGCTAGATTTCTCTACCCAGTGCTTCTAATCAATGTGGTAGTGATACAAGACTTTCAGAAACCATGTTGTCACATTAATGTAGGAGTGAGCTTTGGTGATACTTATTTGATCTGATGTTGAGAGAAGCTTTTTAGTCAACACTTGACATGTATCAAAATCCCCACTTTTACAAGGTACCTCTCACCATCTTCATTAACCAACTATTGATCCCAACATATTGTCAGGTGACTGCCACTCCTTCATTCGTTGTATACTCATCACTGTGAACTTACATGTGACAGCTGTTCGGAACACTTTTGTGCAGCAGGAACATAAAAAGTCCTCATGTTGGGAATCAGAATGTGGCATGAGAAATTCAACAACAATTGCAATTGGGTTGTGATTGACCAGGCCGACCTTTAACAACAGGGCCCCGGTCACACTACTTATAGATCCACATATCGGCAGAGTTTCACGTTTTCAGCATGCTCTCCTGAGTTTTGCCCAGTCCACCCTTGCTGCTTTCTTAAATTGGAACGATCATGCTTAGGAGACCTTGATCCGTTTCAGACTCTCATATAAGAAACAACGGGCACAATGAAACTGCACAGAAACTGTACAGAGACGTGCAACCAAACGAATACCCTCCATCAGGCATCTACCATACTCTGAACGTCTCACTGCCCTGGGAATGGATTCGTTGAAACTTCGGCGTCTGGCAACTGACCTGGTAAATGCTCATAAGGTCATTAATCATCTTAACAACAGCACCTTTGTGATCTCCATCTTTCTATCACACGTGGGCATGCCTACAAAGTCAGAAAACAGTAATGCTCACGTGACTTTTGGAAACATTTTTTTTCACGCTCAGAATTGCGGAGACATGGAATAAACTGCCCGCGTCTGTTGTAGGCTGCCGAAGCACTGAATCTTTCAAAGCCTCCATGCTTCCTGTGATCCGCTGACACTATACCTGATGCCACTCTCCACACAAACGTGCACACATACATGCATATTGCTACTGTAAACTGTTCATGTTCCTGACACTAATACATTATTCTGTGTACTTGACATGAGACTTTGAGGAGTTGCGGTGCACCTGAGCACTGTACACAATAAATTTCATTATTTTATTAATATTAATGTCCTGCATGCATTCAGAGTATGATTCATTGGTAGAGAAATTCCTAGAGGCATCTAGGGAAATTCCTAGGGTGCATCTAGGGAAATTCCTAGGGTGCATCTAGGGAAATTTCTGGGGTGCATCTAGGGAAATTAAGAAATACATCATATGTTCTCAAATGGAATTCTTGTTAATACATTTACTAAATTAAAGATGGATAGAAATGAAATTCACAATATCCTTTTTAGAGGGTGTCCTATGGAATTATAGGACTTAAATGGATGCTTCTGGACTAACCATTATTAAGATATTGAATTATTTAAGCAGAGAAATCAGACAATTTTTAGTGAAAACAAATGTATCACTGATTAAAATGTGGGGAAAATACTATTTTCTGGTAGTTCATTTCAAAGAATAAATTATTTTAGTATCTACTATTTGTTTCTACAATATATAGCAATAAAACTACCTTTTTTCTGATATTCTTCAGCCAACAAAAACAGATTGTTGGGCCATATAATATTTTACAAAACTGATGATAAATTTGATTTGCTTCTAAAAAATAAAACAGCTATGAGTCACATGGTGGAAATGAAAGATTCTTGAAATGTTTAATCTATATTTTTCAAAAATACTATACTTTAGTATGCAAGGACTAGTCATTTAAGATATTTTACCATTTAGTACCAAAAATTATACAAATTTTATGCAAAGACCTATTTTTCACCACTTTTTAACCCAAATTTGAGAAAAATCACCATTTTTTTGGTGTTTCTCCTCATATGAAAGGTAATTAAAGTAACATTATGGTTCATACTCTATCTGCAACTTATAGAAAGAAAATAACCTATTTTTTTCTTATCTGAAACCATTTTATTAACACTGATGGGTTACATAGATATTTCTGAGATTGAAAATATACAGTCACGATTGGCAAATTAAAAATTTTCTGAAAATCTGAAACTTCAAACTGACATAAATTGAGCTAGAGACTTCATTTTTTTTCTTCTTCAGAATTTTATGTAGATTTGGATGATACTAAGTATCATCAAATATAGCAAACTGATTTTTTAGCCTATTCCACCTCTGGGCCAGACTAAGATAGAGACTTTGATATGAACGTTTTTTTTCCTCATAAATGGTGAGATGAACAAAATCAGATTATTATTTTTTTTCTTCTTGTTATGTTAGATGTTCACAAATAAGTAGCATAAAATAATTCTAAAAGTTTTCAAAAAATGGATGAACAAGAAATACCGTGTCTTAAAAGGCTCTCAGAAACTAAATAGAATTTTTCTATTTAAGATTCTTTTTGTTATGCATTTATGCCAGGTTCATATTTCTTTATCGATAGAATCTTCTTCTAAAATGTATCTAAGAATTATTTCATAAAAACATTATCTTCCCCAATAATCTTGCCAAGCACCTTTGCTAGTCTTTTTCTCATCCACATTTGACATAATAATGAATTAATGAAATAGAGAAAAAAAACTGTTTTATTTGTTGTTTTATTTAAAATTTTATCCATGAATACCGGACATGAAAATTTTGATTAGCTCAGTCGGTAGAGCGTTGGGCTAGAAACTACAAGGTTCATAGTTCGATACCGGCCCTCACCAACTCAGCATATGAGTAGCACAGGGATCCATGCGGTAAAGTAAGGAGCTGATGGTAGGTGTGGCGCTCTGCCCCAGACGCAAAAAACAATCTCCTTGGTATAGTGCTATTGAAAAGGGGATAGACTCCCTCGCTGACTGGCTGATACTGACTTTAGGCCGCCCCAACGACTTTACTTTTTACTTATAACTAATTAGGTTTATACTGGACACTGTTGGAGAAGTAAGGACTCATAAGTGGCTTCTTCTGTGGACACCTACACATGAATTATTATTGTTGGCCAACCAGTTATGTGCAGACACTAGATGCTGAGGACTTGTCAGGAGCAATGACCAATAGGGACAGGTGGCAAGAGTGAGTCATGGATATCTGTGCTGTCAGTATGATTTGATGATGATTCTTAATTTAATTATTTTTACAAATCAATAAAAATTTGTCTTTGTCTATTTCATGACATACCGTCCTACTTAGCATACTGCATTATTTCAGTCCTCTGCAGAGACCCCTCACTTTTTGACCAAGTTAATATCAAATGCCTAATTTTAAGTATTAAGATTAATAACAGGTTATCAATCATATGGAAATCTGATCACTCTCATAAAATAAAACAGAATTCTTCCATGCAGTAGCTGTGTCAGTACTATTATATGGTTACACTACTTGAACTTTAATGAAATGCTTGGAGAAAAAAGCTAGATGGGAACTATATGAGAATGCTGAAAACTATTTTTTTTTTAAATCCTGGAAGCAGCACCCTATAAAACAGCAGCTATATGACCACTTACCCCCCCCTACCTTAAACCATCCAAGTAAGACAAACAAGATATGCTGGGCACAGCTGGAGAAGCAGAACTCATGTGATGTTCACCTATGGACTCCTACACATGGACACACCAATGTTGGTCGACCAGCAAAAACTTACATTCATCAGCTCTGTATAGACACTGGATGCCATGTAGAGAACCTACCAGGAGTGTTAGCCAATACAGATAGATGGCAAAAGTAATCAAGGGAATCCGTGCTGTTGGCACAATTTGATTATTTTACCAGTGGTTATGAAATATTTTCAGGGATAATTCCTAAAAGCCATTTCTTGTTGATGGTGAGTAAAGTGGACTTTATTATTATTTTATATTATCCTCACTTCCTAAGAATATTGGCTGCTCTGTTGACAGGGCTTAGAATATACTGACTGCACCGCTTGTAGAAAAGTAAGACACCCCAAAAGGGGGTGTCTTGAAGGACACAACTGCATCTGATGGTGAAGTTCTTGTTCTGAAGCTCTGAGGAATGTGGAGTACCCTTTCATTGCCATTAACCCCAGTGGTAGTACCTGTTAGGGTCCTATCTATGGGCCAAATAGATCTGTTTAAAAAACATTTGTATTTGATAGTAATACTTGATACCATGCAACTGTAAATTATTTGTATTAAGCTAAAAAAATTACTTGAAGCTAAAATTGTTTATTAAGGATTATTACTAATCACTTGAAACCATATAACTATATGCAAACAAATGACTATTATTAAATAGAATTAATTACTTAAAACCATATAATTATTAAGTAGAAATACTTGAAACAGTATAACTGTGTGAAAAAAAAAACTCTTAAACAATTGCAAACATGTAAATATAAATGCACAATGAACACAATTCTCTAACCTCAAGGCATAAAATAACCCTAGACAGGTTGACATGTCATTTCAATCAATCAGAATACTAGAGAGGATAAGATCCCAGGTAAGTTTCTAATGAAGACCTATAAATATTCATGTATCATTGTTTACTGACAAAGTGAATGCTTCTCAGCTTTGAAGTCATTTGTTAGTAATCCAGCAATTATAGGAAATCACTAACACACACATAAAAAAGAAAACTGTTTAAATAAAATACAGTAATTATTCAGCTTTATACAAGAGTGCAAAACTTAAATTCAGATTCAAACATAAATACATTATTAAATAAAACAATAACAGAGTGAATGACAAGCCACCAGTTTTACAAAACAGGATTTCCTTTAGCTTAAAGTTTCTCAAACAATTTCCCGTTTCCTAACACTGAGGATGAGAAGATTTGTTTACTACCTATATTCATTCAGGATGGGCAAATATTAAATGACAAGGAAAATTTGGGGTATCAAGCATTTTGATTGGATGCCAAGACAACAAAGAAACTGACAACCAACCAACTGTATCAAGACAATAAAATTTTTAAAATTCAGTATAGAGAGGTTGCAAAAGGGGAAAAAAAAAAAAAAAAAAAAAAAAAAAAAAAAAAAAAAAAAAGGTAATTAACCTTTATATACCTTAAGGTTTGTCAAAATTAAGAATGCTACTATCTCCAGTTATGACAACAAAGATTAAACTTAATAGAAGACAATTCTACTTGTTGATTTTTGTGTGTTTTTTTTATTTTTTTTTATCTTTATTCAGAAACTTTAAAAACCAAAACATTTAAAATTAAAAACCTGGTATAATATCTCTTTTTCTAGATTAACATCTAAAAGATTACAATCTAGGTTAAACACATGAATGAAAAGATAAAATTTAGAATATGTCTTTCTTAATTATGACAATGGTTAAAATTAAGAAAGACAAAAATATTCTAAATTTTGAGACAGGCACCACGAGTAATGTGTTTAAGCTAGATTGTAATCTGTTAGATGGCATTTAAGAAAAAATAAAAAAAAAAAATACCAGGTTTTTTATTTTGAATCTTTATTTCTAATGTTTCTGAATGTAGATTTAAAAAAAAAAAAAAAAAAAAAAACACACAGCACCCCAAAATCAACAATTGGAAATGTCTCCTATTGTGTCTTTATTGTCTTAAATGGAAATGGTAAGCCTGTTCTCAGAACAACCAATAATAATAATCTGAAGATATCATGGAATAAATAGATTTCCTTTTTTATTGCATTCAATACAGGGAGTTGATTATCACAGAGAATAATAATTTGACAAAACTAAAACTTGTTTACCTTAAGAAGGATGATAAATTCAAATCCTCTTCTGAAAGACAGAGGGAAAGTCCTGGCATAAGCAAGAGCAATCCTATAGAAGAGAGCGTGAAACAGTCTGTCGCGTGCATTGACGAAAGGGTTATTCTGCTGCTGCTGTATCCGTCCTATGGCACCGGGCGGCACTCCAGCAGCAGCGGCTGGGGCAGCAGCCACTGTGGCCAGATTGTTTCGAACCTGGTCGTTGTTATTATTGTTGTTATTATTGTTGTTGTTGTTCTCCACATGGGGTGGGTTGGTCAGTACTGGCATGGTGGCAGCACACATGCACACAGTGTACTGCCCAGTCACTCACACAGTCTGTAAAAGAAGAAGAAGAAAAAAGATACAATTCAATAAAGAAATAAACATAAATCAACAATATTTGTCTTGTTATTTAAAGAACATTATTTAAGAAAAAAAAAAAAAAAGGGAAAAAAAGAAAAGGGGGGGTGTAAAAGAAAATAAGAATTCAATTCATGAAACAATACTTCAAAATTTTCTTCCAAACTGGGAAAAGAAAGAGGAGGGAAAAATAAATAAAAGTTTTTAAAAAAGTTTTTTCAATTTTTACTTTGCTGCTATATGCAATAGTAAAAATAAAAAGTGAGTGTCACAACCCTGTTAGAAAATGATAAACATTTTACAAATACTAAACTTACTATGAAAAGGTACTTCTTTTATTTTTATCTTGTTTTGAAATTGAAGCATGTCTATGGTAATGAATCTTGCTAATACAGAATTAGAAAAACTCTATGAACTTGATTTACAATTCTAACCACACTGTATTTTTTTGGTATTTTTATTCAGTTTCCCTGAAATTCCTTATGTCCCAAATAAAGCTTACATTTTACCATTCTTTTGTGACATGATCCACCAAAGAAATCAACTGAAGTTTGAATGAACAAGGGAAGCAATCTGAATGTAAATGTTACACATTATTCCAACAATGCAAAGAAATGTACAATAAATACATGTACCAGCATGTTCTCAAGTGGACTGAATTAATCAAGTGCATTATTTTAGATACTTTTCTTATCCAGAAAGTTTAACTCTGCATCAACAGAGTTATAAAAAATGAGAGAGTGTCACAGAGTTACTCCAATATTCAGCAGTGAGGAGAAAAGCAACAAGTTGTATTAATTGTGAAGCAACTAAAAAATAAATAAATAAAAAAATTGCAAACCCAGTTTATAGCTACGTATCTGTGTAATATGAGAGAGAGAGAGAGAGAATCTAGGCCCAGTGAATTTTAGAGGCAAGAATTTTACACTAACTTTGTAACTTGACACTCAACAAACACAACTATAATTTTATACCCATAATTCTTGTACTATTCACTTGTATTTTGTTTTTTTAGCTTCAATTGAAAATAGTTTTAGACAACAGTCCTTGCTTTGAAAATATGATCTTAAAGATCAGATTAAAGTTTATTTTAGTTACACTCACAAGGAAAATACCAAGAAATGTTATGCTCTTAAAAATGAAGAGTATATCCAAATAGTTGAAATTAAAAACATTATTTAGAAGATAAAATAAGATATAAAAAAACATTTACTATTAGAAAAAACAAATAAATAGTTATGGTTAGTAACTATCACTGATATCACAATTTAGCTGAGTAATACCAATTTCTACCCACCAGCTTCCAACATGTAATCTCTATAGCAGATCACATGTATATGTAAATAATATATGAAATTTAAAAAAAAAAAAAAAAATGCTCCATTCATCAATATTATTTTATAGAAGTATGTATGCATGTTCAGTTGATTAAATTTTAATATGTCAGGTCATCCAAAATAATTGCTAAAAAATCTATTAATAATGGAGATTCGCTTCCGGTTTTTGTCTGTAACAAAAACTATGTCACTACTTACATCACATTACCCAAAATCGTCATAACATAGAATAAATACATTCAAAATTTGAACATGCAACATTAGCCAGTCCTCATTGTTTTTTAAAACAAGTTTTAATAAATACATGACTGGTATTATATATATCTATATATAGTTTGTTTTATTTTAATACATATTTAAAGTTTACATTTCAAATTGTTTTATTTTTTAATCCTTTAATGAATTTGATGATTTTACTTACTTAGGGTACAAACTCGCTGACATTTAATTTTTAACTCCCACCCCTCAGGCAATATGTTTCAAAAATCTATTTTTACATCACCTGGAGGGTGTTTTTTATTTTGCTAGTGTAAATAATATGAAATTAAAAAAAAATTTTTTTTAAATGCTCCATTCATCAATATTATTTTATAGAAAGTATGTATGCATGTTCAGTTGATTAAATTTTAATATATCAGGTCATCCAAAATAATTGCTAAAAAATATAATTAATACAGTTAAAACATTTTCTTTAATTGATATCCTCAAAAATACACTTAAAATATTGTTATAGAGAAACTCCTACAAAATGAAAAAAGATATTTACATAGATACTTTTGACAAAATAAACAGCATTTTTTAGGTTACAAAACTCATCAATCTGTGTAAATTGTGTAAATAGCATCTTTTAAAAATAGAAACTCAATCGGGAGGTTCTATATTAGATTAAATTAGATTGACAGAAATAAAAAAAACATTTTTGAGTCAAAACTAAACTTCTACAGACACCCCCCACCCACATTTAATCCTGATCATGAGTAAATACCATGCCATATCTAGACTAAATCAACATCTAAACTCAGAAAAGCTAACCTCAAGAGTTGAAAAAAAAAATTAACATTAATGGTACTCGAGTTGCTTTAGGATAATTGTCTTAATAGAAAGAGGTGTTAGAATTTGAAGAAAATACAGACTCATTTAAATTTACTAAATAGCAAAGTACAATTTAAAATAAGAAAGACAAAACAATTGAAAACATTAAACAATCACAGTGCTATGTTATAAAAGAAAAAAAAAAGGGTTATTTCCTATAACTCCAACATAAACAAAGGGGAACCACTCTTGACTGATAAATCATTTATTTATTTATTGATCTACTAGGAAAAAAAAGACGGGTTTAGGGTTAGGGTTTAGGGTTAGTTTAATGGGAAAATAAATAATTTATCAGTCAAGGGTGGTTCCCCTTTGTTTATGTTAGAGTTATAGGAAATAACCAAAAAAAGTTACTCCCAAATCATCAACTTAACACAGAATCTGATAAGAACATTATATGAGAGTAGCTCGACCTATGTAAAGGACATAGTATTGCCAATATTGAAAATATCTCCCAAAAAGTATTTCTGCTCTCTTGATCTGTGTTTCTCCTGTTTTAAAGGCAGTCTTTTCTGGATTCTTTTCTGTTGCAACTGTGATTCAGTTGCCCACCATTTCCACCAAAATTCCACAAAGTTTAATCAAAAAGAAAACTTATCATATATTTTGTGACCTTTATTTTTTAAAATCTAGCCCAAACTTAAGACCATAGTTATTACTTCCAACCAAAGAATCCCCAGTTTGGGAAATTCCAACTTTGAGATTGAAAGCCCGTTGTTATTTGTACATGATTTTAATCATTGTATAATAAATAGAGGTTTTGTTATTTACTCTGCCTTTATTTATTTTTTCTGAATTATTGAAGTGGTTGACAGCATTTAACAGCATTGGTGAATTTAATCAACTTCAATTACAAGTACTAGCAAATATATGCACCCTCCGGGTGCAAGTATTTAAGTTTTAATGTAATAAAATATTGTATTAAATTAGAACGGCTAATGAAACTAAATAAGAATACAGATAAAAAGATTTGAAACAGAGGGAGTATAAAAAAAGATTTGAAACAGAGGGAGTATAATAAAAAATAGAACAACTGAAACTTACTCTTCCATCACTCGTCTTTCATTGTTATTTTTTTCTAATTTAAGTATTTAGTTAAAAGAGGAAGTAAAGAATAAAATGACATTTATTTTTTCTTGTTAATGGATTTCATTTAAGATTCATTGAAGAGATTTTTGCTTATATTCATTAAAATAAAACCAAACAGTTAGAAATCAATAATACTAAGCACATGTTTATTAAATTTCGATTTTTTAATATTAATATGCAAATTAGCCTTTTATTTTTTTGTATATATAAATATAATTGCATGTTATCAGTACGTAGACATAGTTAACAGTATTAATAATGTAAGACAATTTTATTAATAATTGAGATTTAGATAAAAATAAAATCATGGAGAATGTGATGTAAATAACTAAGGGAATTGTGATTTGAGTAGGAATATAGTTTCGGTTACAGACAGAAAAACACACAATCCCCATTATAATAAGATTATAAATAACTGATATTAATCAGGGACAGAAATACTGATATCTGAATAAACATTTTATCAAAAAGACCAGAAGTTTTTAAAGGAATTAGAAAAATTAGCATGACTAGCAAAATTTAAAAAGGTTATTAACCTTTGAGGTTTCCTTTTATCTAATCTATAAGATTACAATTAAATATGAAAAAAAAGAAAAGAAATGTAATGAAAAGATGATAGTGAAGAGCAAATGTTTTTAAAATGTGTTTGTTTTTTGTTTATTCCAAAAGAGAAAAATCGTAGCATATTGAAATCAATGCAGGACTCTTAAGATGAAAGCTAATCTGTTTTTAATATCGAATGAGTAAAACATTCAAATATTCTAATTTTGCCTGCTACACACACAGAAGTCATTGATAGGATAAATCAAATTGTAATATCACACAATTAAAATTATGATATGAGTTTTAAGACATGAAGTGAAAGGTAAAATTAAACAAATGAAATACTATTTTTTCTGAATAGCAAGACATGAAGGTTGGCTAGAGGAATAAAGCAAAGATTTTTTTCTTTTTCATTTTTATAGATTTCTCTTAAAAGTCTGATGAAAGACTATTTCCTCACTTTCTAGAAATGTTTATATAAAGAAGGATGCATGTTTCTATTTTCTTAGATGAAAATGTGTGGCACTCAAAAAATGGTCAGACATATTTATATATGAAACCTTTTTTCACTAACATCATTAAATCCACCAACTAAGATTTTGGGGTTATTTCCTATAACTCCAACATAAACAAAGGGGAACCATTCTTGACTGATAAATTATTTATTGATCTACTAGGAAAAAAGAAGACGGGGTTAGGGTTAGTTTAATGGGAAAATAAATAAATAATTTATCAGTCAAGAGTGGTTCCCCTTTGTTTATGTTGGAGTTATAGGAAATAACCGCACAACTTCTATTTGCTAAAACTTTTTAAGCAATTGAATGTAGTGAATAAACTGATTTTTAAAACAATGTAATCTTTGAACTATTTTGTTTATGCTAACTGTGTCAATATTGAACAATATTATCTTTTGTGTTTAAGTCTCAAATCCATCCATAACAATTGATATCTATAGGTGTCACATTTTTAGAAATCCTCAATTGTTTATTAAAGTAAATAGATTTTCTTTTTTTTCTTTTTTTTTCAAGGTGAAATTACAGTAATGTCATCTGAACTAGGCATTTGGTTTATAAAAGCAGACCTGTTATCTTTCAGGTCACTTGTCTATGTGACTAACCAGTATTTGGTATTTAGTTTTTGTATCACTAATTCTTGTTCATTTTGTTAATTAATCTTAAGAAAAAAATAGATATGTCACTGATTTATATCCTAGTCAACTGTTAAGGACAGTTGGCATTGCACCTGGGTTGTCAAATAGAATAGTTTTAAGAATGATGACAATAATTATTATCATTATTAATGGTAGCAATTAATACAATGTATAGGTTATATATATGGAAAATGGAGGCTTATGATCTAATGGTTAGAGTCGTAGGAAATGGACTCGTCGACCCAAGTTCAATTCGTGGACGAAGCTGTTTGCATTTCACATGGCACTAATATCCTTGGGAAAGGTATGAATCCAATTCACCCTCCAGCTATGGGTAAATAGCAGGGCAGACTGGGTTCTTTAACGATGGCTAGGTAACCAGTCTAGGAGAAGGAAAACTGAATTCAAACCTGTTAAACTCTGCTTAAGAAATTGACCTTGTGTTGCATCCTGCTCGTGCGGAGGGGTTGGTAAATATATATATATATATATATGGAAAATGATTACATATATTCAAACTAGACATAATAATTTCACTTTCACTGATATTAACAATTTTTTTTACAATGAAAGCTTTGCTCCTAAATTATTTTTTTTTTTTTTTTTAAAACATGCATAAGTATAATTGTAAAAATTCTATGTAAAAAGAACATTAAACTAACCCTAAACCATAACCCTAAACCTGTCTTTTTTCCTAGTAGATCAATAAATAAATAAATAATTTATCAGTCAAGAGTGGTTCCCCTTTGATCATGTTAGACTTATAGGAAATAACCATTATCTTTTTACCAAATGAGAGAACACAAAAAACTGATATATTATTTATTTATTTTCCCATTAAACTAACCCTAAATGCGTCTTCTTTTTTCCTAGTAGATCAATAAATAAATAAATAATTTATCAGTCAAGAGTGGTTCCCCTTTATTTATGTTGGAGTTATAGGAAATAACCAGTTGTGCAATTATCATGCAAAAGAGAAATCTACATTGTCAGACAAAAGCCTATGTTGAACACCAGGAAATCACTGACCCATTTTGACTTCCATGACACCATCAATCATAATGTCATATGTCCTGATACCATTATATTCATTTCAACCAAACAGTGACCCAAAACTTTTCCCACTCAAGGGGAAGATTTTCCTCTGAATATAAGTATTCAGGAAGGGCCGGTTTAGATCAGTCAGTAATGAACCTCAAGGTTCCTGGTTCGATACTGGCCCTCACCAACTCAGCGTATGAGTAGCATAGGGATCTGTGTGGTAAAATGAGGAGCTGATGGTAGGTGCGGCACTCCGCCTCAAATACTAAAAAAACAATCTCCTTGGTCTAGCGCTAGTGAAAAGGGGGTAGACTCCCTCGCTGTCTGGCTGATACCGACTTTAGGCCACTCCGATGACTTTACTATACTTACAGGTATTCAGACGAAAATATCACTATTTTTAAAAAATTTATTTTACAATTACCAAGAGAATTTGGTAATCTTCAACTTGTTCCTCAGAAATTCCTACTATAAAATAAACTGAACCCTCATTTTATGTCCATGTTTTTGCAATAAATGTTTTAAATATGTTTGCGATAAATGTTTTTAAATAAAGAAAATATATATATGTTTGCAATAAATGTTTTTAAATAAAGAAAATGTATTCAGTATTGTAAAATAATGGGTGCAAGAAAAATAAAACAGGGTAGGAATTTACGAGGAACAAGTTAAGGATTACCGAGAATGTATGTATGACATTATAATAGAAAATTACAGCTGATAAAGTATTTGTCCTATAAAAATTAATTCACATGATGGTTAGAAATTATTTATCATAATTAATACTATCCATTATATGAATACATAATTGAATAAATCTTTAGTTAATTACTCAATACATTTTATTTGCTTTTGGAATTTTTGATAAATAAATAAACATACAAGGCAATATTTTTTGTTCTCCCCAGAACAGAAGTTATCTGCAAGTTTGTAATGCACTAATTAATTTCAGCAACATAAAGCAAATAAACAAAGATAGATAGTCATTGACTTAGGACTGAAAAAAATAAATAAATAAAAATTTTAATTTGTGTGATAGGTTCTAAGTGTTGATCCCATATCAAACAAACAAACACAAAGAAGCAAAAACAAAATGTCTGAATTTAAATTGTTTAAGAATCGTTTGTGGCTTGGAGAGAATGTCAGCAAAACTGTTCCTTATCATTCTGAAAACTCCTGTGCATTTAAAAATGTAAATAAGTCCATGCTGTTCATCTATTACCGGTTTAACCCTAAAACATACTTACCTCGGGTGACATTTGAGACTGGTTACCAGATCAGACCTGCATTTCATCAAAAACATTTTTAAATCATTTATTACCTCCCTTGAGTAAAATTGCACACACCTACTAATCATCATTACACAAGAGAATAAATGATTTCCTTAGAAAGAAAAAATATTAAATTAAAAACCAAAACTGAAGTGAAAAACCACAGTATCAAGGGGGGATGAAAGTGATACCAAAATCAAAATTGTCCAACTCTAGATATCAGATTATGAGAATTGAACAGAGAGAAATAAAAGTTTGTTAAGTAAACAGTTGTATACACATTTGTTGATTGGTGTCATGAGAAAAGAAGACAAAACAGACAGACTAGTTAATTCAAGACTTGTTACTAAAGTGGAGCTTTTACACTTGGTAGAATATAATTTTTACACAGAAAAAAGTCTGGGAAAAAGAAAATGGTAGCATTTTGTGTGTAGAAAGGATTTCTCCTCAACTGAAAAAATAACTTAAAAACCCACATAAAAGCCAGCAAAACACAAATAAAGATTTTTTAAATAAATTTTTTTTTTAAAAAAAATTTAAAAATAATGAATATGTTTGTCTATTTTTTTCTATCATACACAGGAGCAATTTAACAGTTGCTAAACTGACCAGTTATTTGTATCTTATTTTTATATAGGTATGGTTTGTTTTAAGGCATATCAACCTCAGTGGGTCATTTAATGCCAATAAAGTTTTGAAATAAATCAATTCTTAATGGATAATACAATTTTTTTATAAATACATTTTTCTATTTAACCCATAGATGGGACCCCTAACAGGTACTACCACTCCGGGTCAGAGTGAACCAGGGAGAAATGGTGATGAAGGGATGCTCCACATTCCACAAACCCCCAAAACTGGAACCTCACCATCAGATAGAGTTTAACGTCATTCCCAGGACATGTAGACCCTCAGTCACTGCCTTCTAGCACCCATATGATAAAAAGCGGTTGGGGCTTTCCATAAGGGCAATAGGGTGTGTATGGAGTATTGCAAGTCATCAACTGCTCATCCACCTGGGCTCTATCCTTAAGCATCACAGGTCGCCACCCATGGCCAACAGGGAGTCTTACCCCTCTGCAGAGATGCATTCTAATGCCCCAGCCGACAGGATGGATAGTTATCTTTGTTTATAAAATTAACTACAACCACAATATCCAATTTAGAGTAGTTTAATGGGCTTTAATAATTTTATCTTGTGCTGACCATTAGTTTCTGCAGTCCACAAATCCCTAATCGGAAAGTGGTAAGGAGAACTCTCATACAAACCCTTTTTTAGTTTACGCCGCTGGTCAGGACAGGCGACACAGTAAGCAGCTCTCTCATTTCTTTTTTTGTTTTCTATTTCTTCGAAAAATATTTGCTGGTATCCTTTTATTGAATGCTATTTGTTTTTCCTTGTACAATTTCACAGTGTTTATTAAAATAAACTTGATGACATCTGTAAGAAACATCATGTGTCCCTTTTTACAAAAAACAGTGGCAGTAAAAAAAGCAATGATCCTCAGCTTTTGTATCTTGTTTGCCAACAAGTTCACTACCAGCACAACAGATGCAATAAATAGATATATATATACATAAGAGTAACTTTGCACACAACTTAAACATATAAGATTAAGAGAGAATATTTGTGAAAGATATCATTTCCTATTATCTTTATATTATCTTTCTATCTAACAGACTTCTGGAAAAGAATATTAAATGGCTCATTAGTAATAAGAAGGATGAGAACATCAAGTATAAGGAATTTCATTTTCGGTTTGTTAGAATTAGTGCTTTATTTGATTGGTAAGAAAGTAAGATGACACCACATCATAAAAAAAGTTAAAGACCATCTCTAGAGATATAACCAAGACAAGAAAAAAATTTAATTGCATGAATTAAATATGAAATTATTGTGCTTAGCACACTGACTAAAACAAACAAAAATCTTTACAGCACCTAATTAGCACTAAAGCCAAAAAAAAAAAAGAAGGAAAAAAAAAAAAAAAAGCAGATGGATGATATTAGACCATTTATCAGATAGCAACATATTATAATTCACCAAATATCAGTCAGCTATGGTTCCACCATTTTGGGTCCAATTTCAACCAAAGTTTGAGAAATTGTTAGAGAATGTCTAAAAGGTTTTAGACTGTACTAGGAAACACCAATTCAAACTGTTTTTTTAGGTGGAATCTTCTCTCACTTTGTCTTACCTTAGCATTCCCAGTTGATTTTTTTTATTTGAGGTTATTGTTATTTAATCACATTAGTTATATAGAGCTTTGTAAATGGAGTTCAGAACTGTTTGAATTATGCAAATATCCCCAGTGGTTCAAAAGTTATGAGAATTTAAAGCCCCGAAATTGGGGGTACAAAAGTGGACATGATTTTGTTCAAAAAACTGATTAAAAAGGTAAAAATTTGTCAATGTCCACCAATTTCAGCAAAGAGGTGGTAATGCTACCTCGCAGTAAAAAGGTGTTTTGCCTAACACCCAGTCCGACCAACCAAACAATCCCCCCCCTCTCTCTCCATGCACGTAGACCTTCTGTCATGACTAGGTGTCATTATAGATGGAAAAAAATAGAGGGGGGAAATAAATGTTTGTTCTGCTTATGATCAGTCTTTCGATCTCCAGTCTGTTTAAGATTGGTTTGGTTTCTTTGCACAATTATGGGGTTTCAAGTAAATGTTCTTTGTTGAGGGGAGCAAATCAAACACCTTATTCGCAGGCTACAACACTGTCGTTGTCTACCAGCAGCTGAAGTCGCAACACTCTTCCTGCCATCACCCCACTTCTACTTATACTGCCGTTTCCCCTTATCATCCGGGCACATCAGTCGAACATCACGCCTGTGCACAATTCTCGTGCATTTGGAGGAACGCGTCTAGGCCCCAACATCCTCGCGTCCATCCAGCGCCTAAATTTCATTTCTTTCCATTCCGGAGGGTGCGGGTTCGACTCCGGCAGGCAAGACACTTTCACTCTTTTTACAAACAAGTACGGTGGTACTCGTTCTCCGTCACAGTCATTTTAAGTGAGAATCCAAAGGTTGATCAGTCAGCCAGCCAAACTTAGAATATTTTTCCTTTTTTTTAAAATCAACTTAATACTATCTCTTTGAGTCTGAAAACTAATATAAAATATTTGAATTAAAATTACTAACTAAATTCTGATGGATACAAGAATTATATTGGAAAAGTGAAAAGTTATACAAAAATGTCAGTTTTTAGAATTAAAATTTTTAATCAATATATATATTATTCTTTTAAAGATGATTACATTAATCTTCTTATGTGCACATACTGTCCTATTATCTAACACTATTGCTTACTTAAAAGTGAGACAATAAATTTAAATTATTTTGTATAATAGATAAATTACATTGAATAAAATAGAAAATTGAAGTTTCTATTTTAAGACTTAATGTCAATGTTCTTTTATTTTTAATGTTTTAAAAATAATATATTGCAACAATTTTATCACAATTATATTATGAACAACATTCTATACATTGTTTAATTATAATGGTTTTGTTAAATCTTGTTACAGTGTATTATAATGAAGTTAGAATTAGTTCACTTGGATGAATATTCATATCAGACAATATAAACATTGTTATCTACAACAGGCCAATATTAACTGAAATATCAAATGACCTGTAATAAAAAGTACTTAATAAAATAACATTTTTCCTTCACAACTTTTCAAAAGATTATTAATGCAAAATTAGTTGTATATTAAAAAAAAAATCTAAGAGCGTCCACTTCAAATCCATATCCTGTTAAATTCAGGGAACTTACATTAACTTTATCTTACGACAAACAGAAGAAAACATATTTAAAGAAAAGAAATAAAATTAAATTAAATTAAATTAGTGAAATAGATCACTAATTAGGACTGAGCCTATTTTAGTAGTGACCACTCCAAGCGGAGATTTAACAGGTTTGAATTCAGTTTTCCTTCTCCTAGACTGGTTGCCTAGCCAAGGTTAAAGAGCCCAGTCTGCCCTACTATTTACCCATAGCTGGAGGGAGAGTAGTTGGATTCATACCTTTCCCAAGAGTATTAGCATTATGTGAACTGTAGCTTCGTCCAGGATTTGAACTCTGGTCGACGAGTCCATTTCCTACGACTAACCATTACACCACAGCCTCCAACAAAAAGGATATTTTTGATATTCTGCAACTATTTCTCTAAAAAGTTCTACCAATATGATCAATTTTCACAAGTATCTAGTTACTTCTCTAAACATCAATCATCCATTTTTAAATGGTGTTGGACTTAAAACTGTAATAATCCATTCCTCTTGAACTAAAAGTGTCTAGCTTCATAAGGATTGGTCTTGGTTTTGAATTCAGAATTTGTCCTTGTCCTAGACTGGTTGCCTTACTATAGCTAAAGAGCCCAGTCTGTCAGACAATTTACCCATAGCTGGAAGAAAAAGAGGACACATGAAGCTATTATTATAAACAAATTTTAAAACACAAATATCCGAAATAAAGATTTGCATATTTTCTATACGGATTAACAACTGAAGAAAGTATCACGTAACTGCCTACATTACAATTAGCAGTTATTTAGTACTTAATATTAGTTCTATCTAAATCAAGTGAATATCAGTTGATACACAAAATAGTCCTTTAAAAAATAAATAACTCATTATTGGACAAGTTGATATTTGTGGTAAGGTTTCTATCTGAAGATCTTTTAAAGTGTATCAGTATATTTAATTAAACAACTCAATTTTGAAATATATAGCCTCAATAATTATTTCCCAAGCCATGTAACATTGTTAAAGGCATACTTCAACTGTTATATCCTTTTTTTTTTTTTTTTGTTCTGGTAGCAGACATGAACTTCCTGTAAGCCTTTAATGGTAATATCCTGGGGGCACAGTAGACTCAATGATTCTATGACATGATGGCACTGTCTCTAATAAAATAACAGTAAATATTAATCAAATTCTAGATGCCAGAGATTTTTAAAAATGTAAAATATTTTAAAATTTATTTTAAATATTTTGAATTTTTTACATTTTTTAAATTTGTTATTTAATTTTTTAAATTTAATATTTTAAAATATTTAAACAATTTAAAAATATTTTTTGAATTAAAAAAAAAAAAAATGTTATTCTTGCTACATGATTATGCTAGAACTATTGAAGATTTCATGCAAACATGCACAAGTTGAAGAAAAAAAATATTGAAAATTCTTTTTATAGATTTATTTTAATTTTTCATTAGAAATATCTTAAAACCTTGATATTATATAAAACTATGCTTGATTAATCGAATAGAAAAAAATGCACAATTTAACAAGTTCCTTTTGAGAGGAGGCTATTTAATTGAATATATAATTTTTCTTTAATCGGAAATGTTCTGCATTTAAGATCTATGGAAGACAGTTACAGAAATAAATCTGGATAACTGCCTTTGTTTAGTTCCCTTTCAAGTATCTTTTTCCAGTCAGACATCTGTTTGTCCAATCAATTCTTCACCACCATACCTCCACACCAATTCCTTCAAATGCCTTTAAAACACTTGAGGTCAAGGAAATTTCACATGCCAAGTTTCATGAAGGTCAATTACCCAATGGGTCTATAGGTAACAAGCACCAGAAATGAAATATAAAAACAATAAAGATTAGGGATGTACTAATACGTGCAACTGCTAAAGCATTCATTTTTAATAACATTTTGTCTATTTAAAGCAATAAAAGATTAGCTTTCTTCATTTTCATAGTTTAATCTTCTAAAGATGAAAATATCAAATAATCTTGTCGTAAAAAAAAAAAACAAAAGATGCTGATATCCGTACTTCTTCTCTAAATAATGGGTTACAGCATAGAGATACATACAATTTGAGTACAGAATCAGAAAGAACACACAATTTTTACATAAGAGTGCCATGTTTTATCAAAATTGCTCCAAAAATAAAGAAATGGTGAAAAGATTATTGAATTTCTTGTTTTGAATTGGTCCGTGTTTTAACATTTTTTTAACAAGATCATGTCTACTTTTGTACCCCCAATTTCGGGGTTTTAAGTTCTCATAACTTTTGAACCACTGGGGATATTTGTATAATTCAAACAGTTTTGAACTCCATTTACACAGCTCTATATAACTACTAGGACTAAATAACAATAACCTCAAATAGAAAAAAATCAACTGGGAATGCTACAACATTGCACCTTCCAGACATTTTAAGTTTCTAACTGAATAAAAATAGACCAATTGAAGAAGAGAAAATATTCTTTGTAAAACTACAAAAAGAGAAAACATGCTACAAAGATTATTCAATCTGAATTGACAAAAAAAAAAAAATATATTTTCAAGTCTTTTTAATAAAATAACTGATTCATTATAAAAATTAAGTCATTAATGAATAAAGAGCTGAAAATTTTATTAAAATCAGACAATTCCCTGATTTTTAGTATTTGTTTTAAAATTAAGAAATTTGTTTAAAAATTATTACCTCCCTTTCTTATCTTTGGCCATCCCTAATGTACATCATAATCTTTCAAATTTACATTAGGCTTCGTACAGACAGCAATTAAGTCACCCATGTACTTGTAAAATCTAGTACTATAGTATATAGTACTGAGAAAATTGCTGTAAAAAATCAAATGGTATTTGAAAAATGAATCCCAGTAAAATTATAACCAACTTTTTTTGTTTTTTAGTGAAAAGTAACAAGCTTGAATGATTATTGAGGTTATGGTTTACTAATATGAATTTTTTAAAAGTTTTTACTCTTTCTTTAAATATACTCTTACTGTCCTCCCTCTTTTAAAATTCCCTTCAGAAAAAAAAAAAAAAAAAAAAAAAAAAAATCAAGATCTTAATAGAAACAAAAACAGAATTTGGTCTTCCTATTCTGATTTACCAAAAGGAAAGAAAAAATTGTCACTACATCAGAAAAGAAATATTGCAAATTGTTCCTAAATGGATCACAACAAAACTGACTTAACATTACATTGAGAATACAGTGACTCTGATAGCTTTTTGATTTAGTGCGCCCTAGGACACACATATTTGCTTTGAATGAGTCCCCAGGAAATTTGATGAGTCCCAACTAAAGTTTCTTGATAAATTGAAGGCTTTTTTTTTTAATTTATGATCTGGAGAAACAACTAAAGCTGTCTAACTCTTACCTTGTAACCTATCCTGTGTAATTCGTTTCTAAGAAACAATTGAAATGTATTTACAGTTAGCTTGAAATGGTGAGGGAAGAAAAAAGAAAAACACTGGGATGCATGGATATTATTTTACTGCGTCCTTTTAGATCTGTATGCATCAGGAATGCAGGACGCGTACCTATCAGCATCTCTGAGAATACAATAGATATCAACAAAATGTGTACAGATTTTCACTTTAAATTAATTAAATCAATTTAAGGTCAAATTTTTGTTTGAGTCGTCAAGTAGTAACATAATGAGCAACAGTAAAAACAGCAAAATAATATTACATATGTAATTTATTTTTAATACATTTAAAAAAATTAAATTCGCCCCAAAAATGACTAAGTGAAGATTTATGATGCATTCAAAACAAACCATATTATCAACATTTTAAAACACTTTTAAAAGTTTCTTCTTAGAAATCAATGACAAAAAACATTAAATACACTATGTACAGAACAATTATTAACTTGTTGATGTTTTATTTAAATGAAATATCCTTTTTTGTTCCAAACACAGAGAAAAACTAAAACACTCTAAAAAATTCTTGTGGGTTCTGTTTACAAAAAGAATTGAATGGGAAATCTTGTTTTCTACAAGTGGCTCAGATTGATCAAGAAAAAATTACCAATAATCAGGGAATTATCAGATTTTAATAAAATTCTCACTGTTGATTTATTAATCAATGAATTCTTTTGTTTAAATTTCTGAATCGTTTCAATCAAACTGATTCAAATAGAAATAAATCAAAATTATTTAAAATAAATATTACCGTTTGCACCATTCATGTACACCTTGAGAGCAATAATTTATATACCGAATTAATAGATAAAATTCATTTAAAATATAAAAGCACCTAATTTTAAATTTCATATTTTTAGATTCTAAAAACAAATATCTATTTAATAACAAGCTTACTTGTTAAGTACTAATTAAGTATGGCTATCTAATAACCATTGGAGAAGACTCAATTGAAAAGTTAAGCCCATACCCTTTTAAACAGAACAAATATCAATGTAATATTTTTTCAATGAATCTAAAAGGAAATTTTACTTCATAAACAACAGAGTAAAAAAAAACTCCCAATTTATTTTTTTACATTTAATTTTACGATTTTCGGTACTTATTTTCTACCAAAATCACTCTTTTAAAATTTTATTTTTTTATTTACACCTTCGGCCTTTTGTCTTTTTATTTATACTGTAATTAGTTTCACTTTTATATAACACCATCAATGTCTTGTGGCCCCAAAAATAAGGAGGGAGTCAAAGTTAGGTCACCTGAAAAAGGAAAATCAAACTTTTGAAATAAAATAACTGATGCATTATAAAATTCATATATTGATAAATCAACACTGAACATTTCATTAAAATTGAACCATTCCCTGATTTTGGGTATTTTATTTATTTATCTATTTTTTTTTTTTCAATCAGGGAAATTAAATTGATTTTGTAAAATACGTCAATGACGTCATCTTTGTTGATCTAGGTATATCCAATTTGTCAAAAAATCCATGTTTTTACAATACAAATTTAACCCCCCTGTTTGAAAAAGCAATTTACCAAAAAATCAGGGAATTAGCCGATTTCAATGAAATTTTCAGTGTTGATTTAACAATGAATGAATTTTATAATGCATCAGTTATTTTATTTCAGAACTTTCTGATTTTTTTCAGGTCACTTAACTTCTCTCCCACCCACCCCTATTTTGGGGCGCAAAATATTGGTGGGATTAGATGTGATGGATACTTTTTTCTGCATAAATAAAAAGACAGAAGAAAAAAAAAAATTAAGGAATCTGCTCTGGTAGTAAATAAGTACCGAAAACCGGAAAATGAAATTAAAATAAAAACTAAAAAAATAATTTGAGATTTTTTTTTTTTTTTTTACTCATTTCGATAATTATTTAATAGGCTATTATCTTATCAAAGAAAAAAATATACATCAATATTTGTTCCGTTTAAAAGGGGGGGGGTGCTAAATTTCCAATACAGTTTTCGACCAAAAAAATATGGGTGATTGATACTAAAGTAAAGTAGTTATTAAAAAAAATGTTTTTAGAATCTAATAATATGACATTTTAAACTTAACATCATGCTGCTCATATTTTTAATGAATTTTAATTTATCATAGCAGAAATACCTAATTAAATCAGTAAGTTTTGAAATATAACTGGTGCATTATAACATTCATTATTTGATAAATCAACACTTAAAATTCCATTAAAATCGGATAATACCCTGATTTTTGGTAAAAAAAATTTCAATCGCGAGTGTTAAATTTATTTTGTAAACACGGATTTTACAGCAACTCACGGGCGGCCATCTTGAGCAAAATTGACCGAAAAAATAGTTTTAAATGTATTAAAAATAAATTACATGTGTAATATTATTTTGCTTTTTTTTTCTTTTTTTTTTTTTTTACTACTTTTCGATTTTTCGACTACTTTTCGACTTAGACAAAAATTTGACCTTAAATAATTGATTTAATTAATTTAAATTGAAAATCTGCATACATTTTGTTGATATCTATTGTATTCTCAGAGATGCTGATCGATTTAATTAATTTTAATTTGTTTTTAAAATGAAAAGCAGACGAGTTTTTGGGTATCCCTAGCTGATACATAGTTATATAAATGAAAACGCAGCTGTTTAGTGTTTATATACTTTGCGTTTATTTATGTCAATAATTAAAAATGAGAATTATGCTTACTTTCCAGATTATCCTAAATATATAAATAAAAAAAATAGTCTCAATAAGTATCTCTCACGTGAAATAAAATAAGCTACTAGTATTGAGTAAAATTTGTAAAGCCGATCCCGATCTGAAATGTGTTTTGTAGGAAAAGGCCCAACAGGTTGATTCTTTTTTCTTTTTATAAAGCGTCACATAACCAAACACCCACAAAAAAAGACAAGAATGAGATGAAAGAAAGAGGTAAAACATATTGGTACTAACCACAAGACATTCTAAGAGGCAGCAGTATAATAGTATAACAAATATTTTCCTCAAAATACGCGATATTCCAGACAGAACAACTATGGTGTCAATTACGTAAGTTCACGACAAATAAAATGGGAACACTTAAAGAGAAAAAAAAATTTAAATTTACATATGTAAAAGTGTGAATCTATTTCAGTGAATGCTATTATTATTCATTCGATCAAATAACTTAGTTTTGTGAATTTCATCTCAATGTCAAGTTTAGTTTTTTTTTAAATTTTTTATTTAAAAAAAAAACAACAGATGCAACAAAAAAGACAATCACGTCAGATTTATCAAAAATACAAAACGAAATAAGAATGTTTGTTTGTTTGTTTCTTTTTTTTTTTTTAATGGTAAAAATGTCTTAAATATCGGCCATACAAACGCATCTTCATTTTCGTATTTAACGACACACAAAGAGTTTAAAATTAAATATCGGTGAAGAAGTTTAATTCAGTGCATTACCCATTACTATTTTGTATTTTAATTACATTATGCAAATATATAATTAATGTTTACTTAATATCTTTAAAAAGTGAGATAAACAACACATTTAACGAGATAACCAACTATCACTACGATGTTTATTTAGGAAACAAGTGCAAATAAATAAGTTTAAAAAGTTATACAAGTTAACTAGATAGTTTTATTAACATTTTCAGAAAAGAGAAAAATAAAAATGTATTGTGTGGTCAAATAATAGCTGAGGAAAAAAAAAGGTTATAAAACGTGAAATATCAAAACAAGTCAACTACTATTTGAACACTTTAACGACGAAAGCTGTTAGAGAAAATAAAGTTGACTACTATAGAAAACAAAGTAATTGATGGTGGATTTTTTTTTAAATTGATAATTTGTAAACCAGAAACCTACACCAACTTGAAATATCTCACATTATTCAAATTCAACACTGACAACAACAAACCCTAGGGACGTTTTAAAGGAAAGTAAACAATTTAAATGTTGCCTTAGAAAACGAAAATAAACGGCCAAGCAAGAAGTGTTATGTAATTAAAAGAATGTACACTGCTGTTTTGAAAGAGATTCTTTCTCTACGTTGGAACCAATACTACTGACCTCGAGAAAAAACACTGACATTATTATTACATACGTCGACCGAGTTAGTCAAGCTACGAAACGAACCATTATTATTATTACTACTACTACAACTGCTATGACAAGTAAACATCTGTAAATATCGGTTTCAACCCACAATAAACCAAATAACTAATTCCACATATATGTTAGTAAACTAGAAAAGGTCCTAAGAAACTACTTTACATTAGGATGGAACCGAGATCTGACTCTTCACTGCCACCATCACCAATCATCTGCCAATTCTGTTGTCATAGGCGTATTTTACAAAATATATTTATCCGCCCCCCCCCCATCCGATTTATCAATGATTGAATTTTATAATGCATCAATTATTTTATTTCAAAACTTTATGGTTTTTTTCCAGGTCACTTAACTTTGACCCCCCTCCATTTTATTTTTGGGACACAAAAAATATCAGTGGGGTTATATACTTTTGTAATTAATTATAGTAAAAAAGACAAATGACCGAATGTGTAAATAGAAGAAAAATTAAGGGAGCGACCGGTAGAAAATAAGTATCGAAAATCGGAAAATTAAATGTAAAAATAAATTTTATTTCTAAATTTTGATTTTTTTTTTTTTTACTCTGTTGTTTAAGTATATAATTGCCTATTATATTATAAGTGAAAAAAATATACATTGATATTTGTTCTGTTGAAAAGGGTGGAGGCCTAACTTTTTAATTGAGTTTTCTCAAAAAAATTATTAGATAACAAAAATAAAGTAGATGAGTTATTAATATTTGTTTTTAGAATCTAAAAATATTAAATTTAAAACTTATAATTAGGTATATAAATTGTTGCTCTCAAGGCACATATAGGTGGCACATACAGTAATATCTATTTGAAATAATTTTGATTTATTTTCATTGAACCAGTTTGATTGAAATGATTCCTGACCTTCTATCAATATGTCTTGTCCAGTGTCATGTGATGTCAGAGGGGGGCTGATACATAACCTCGATCTTATGGAGGTTTATTTTTAGCCCAAATGCCTTTGCAGAGTTTGTGAATCATGTGATTATTTCCTGGGCGTCTTTAGTGGTTTGTGTGCCAGGAAGGCAGTGTCGTCTGCATGAGTTCATGCCCCAGGACACTTTTAATTTGTCTTGCAGATTTGAATTGTTTGATATTGAACAGGTCTGCTCCTGGGTGAAGTTAGGATATTTGCCTCTCATCCCACTTATAAGGGCGTGACACAAGGACATTTTTATGTGGGACAACCCACAAGCCGAAGCTCATGGGTGGTAGGTGGAAAAAATTGCGCCGATTCCGTCGCAATAAACCCAGCCCTGCCCCTTTAAATGAAGGGGGCAGGTATTGCCTGGGGGGATAGCCCCCTGGGATTGATGCTGTTAATTTAACACACCGGTCCAGTGGCTAAAGCACACCGGACCCCCACCTCGAAGGACGGGTTGTTAGTGCTGGGTGGAGGCATCAGATAGGACCATAGAAAGAAAAAATGAGTAGGTGCAAGGACACAGCCCTGTTTCACTCCACTCCTAACCTCAAATAACTCAGAGAGCTCTCCCCCTAAGCTGACCGATTACCTAATTCCTGTAAGCTTGGTGAAGTGGTCAGGGCATCCCAGTCTCCATAGGATGTCTCATAGCGCTTCTCTGTTCACCGTGCTAAAGGCTTTTGTGAAGTTAACAAAGATCATTTAGAGGGACATATTCTGTTCAATTTGTCTCAAGGAAAAGATCATGTCTGTGATTCCCCAGTTTGCACAGAACCCACACTCTGCCTCAGGTAGAAATTGATAGTCTGTTATGCGGGTGAACACTTTTCCCGGTATGGACAAAAGTGAGATCCTGTGGTAGTTGCCACAGGCTTGTCTGTCTCCCTTCTTGAAAATGGTTACTAGTTGTGCATCCCTCCAGTCTGCAGGGATTTTCAAGTTTTCCCAGGCATCCTTCACAATGATGTAGAGCACCTCAGTGAGTCAACTACCTCCTCTCTTTTTAACTCCAGTATGCAGTCCGTCTGTACCGGGAGACTCTCTTTGTGGAGCATGGAGATGACCCTTCTCACTTCATCCAGGTCCAGACATTTACTCATCCAGTGCAGGATTGGTCTTTGTTCAATGTTGTCAGCTGCATGCTGATCCACAGTCAACAGTTTATTGAGCCGTGCGGAAATGGGGTCCTTCCGTGTGGCGAGAAGGTCGCTCTTCTGTGAGCAGCGTTTTTGTTGTCAAGAGCCAGCAGTTGGTCTTGGTGGTTCACCCTTGGACCCTATACAGTTCTCATGCTTTGGTAAAAACCTTTTGGGTCACCTAAGGTCTGTGAGACTGGAGTTTGGCCGCTTTCATCATCAACCATTTATTTTTGAGTTCTCTGCACCTCCATTGGAGGAGTTGACAGTAGGCCTCATATCTGGGCCTGGATGCCCTAATGATCCTGCCAAGCATGTTAAACCTGGCTAGGTTCCTGCTGTCAATGAGTTAAAGTTCTGCACGGTTTCCATCAAACCAGTCCTCATGCCAAGTTTATCCCTGGATACTTCATAGATTGATTTAAAGTTGTTCCATTTCCCCTCATACCTGGTGGGATCTCAGTCAATCTCTCATTCAGAGAGGCTTCTAGGTCCTCCCTGACGCTCTTAATCCGGATTCTGCTGGTGACTAGTTTTTAGTTGACAGTTTGCCTTTTCTCTTTATCTGCCTCACTTGTAGCCTGGTGGTAGATTTTATAAGGACATGGTCAGTACTGCAGTTGGCACCTCTCATTGCTCTTGTGTCCAGAAAATCTGGCAAATCACTCTGACACGTGATGATGTCAATGAAATACCAGTGTCTGGATCTTGGATACATCTAGGAGTTTTTGTGAAATTCCTTGTGCTTGAAACAGGAGTTGAAGACCAGCTGGTATTCTGGGCAGATAGATAACAGCAGATTGCCATTGGTATTGACCTTACTCGTCCCAAACCTACGGAGAACCTTCGGCCAGGTAGAGTGTGATTTACAAACCCTAGCATTAAAGTCTCCCAGAAGGATGACTTTGTTAGGGTTTGGGTTAGCACAAAGTGTCTGGTCAAGTTTGTCATAAAAGATGTTAATGTTTGCAGCACTGTTGGTCTTAGTCTGGGCATAGGCAGTACAATATCTACCTTTGACCAACAGAAGCCTGAGAATGATAAATCTATCACATACTGGCTTTCTAACCGCAAAAGCCACACTGGATTCACTTCTGTCAGTTGAACATTTCCCACTCTAGTAGAAGTCGTAGCCCATCTATTTTCTGATGCTGCCATTCTGAGCGAATTTGACTTTGCTCAGTGCGGCAATGTCAATATTGTGTATTTGGAATTCTTTGGATATTGTGGTGATCCTTCTTTTTGGTCTATTTGAGTTGGGTCTATCGAGCATTGTCCGGATGACCCAAGGTTGAGATCTTTGTAAGTTTGGATTTTTTTTTATTCTGGGCGATGTCCGGCCAGTATGGGTACTTATTTTTGTTGGAGTATATATTTTGATGTAGAAAGCAGACAAAGTTTGTTTAGGATACACAAGGTTTTGTCAGTTGTTTGTGTGCCCCTCTTCTCCAGCAGGAATGTGCTGCAAGGAGGGTCCAGGACAAGATCAGCATCTCAGTGGTTGTAATGACTGGCTGAGAGTATATCAAGGTGTATACATACACCCTTACATGTTGTCACATATCTGGCTCTGTCCTCCCATATAATAATGAGCTAGAAAGAAGTACAATGTGCCTCTCAAAGCTCAAAGAAATAAAAAATAAAAATAAAAATTACCTGTCCAAATGGATACTAACACAGTAATATTTCATATTTCAAATACAATACAATTAGGAATAATAAAATAAAAAATAAAATACAAATTACAGTTATCAAATTATTTACTTAATAACACTATTACAATAACATTATTTGTTTTATTTTGGATTTGAAATGGATAGCATTAAACTTTAAAAACAGATTTCTCATTTGAATTAGAATTAATAATAAAAGGACAACACGTGTAAATGAATAAAACTATAATTAAGAAATTTATATTGCTAATAATCATTAAAAATAATTATTCTTATTAATTAGATTTGAATATATCAAAATTTAACTAATAAATTCATAAAATAAATATTAGAAATTATACATTAAAATTACTTTCAATGTTGATAAAATTATATCAAATTATAACTGTTTATTTTTCTTAACGCATTTTATCGTAATTATATTTCACATTTCAAATATAGTATAATTATGAATGAATCGCAGACCTTATGAGCCTATATATACTGGACACTCAGTAGAATTGTCCAACCTACACAAATAGGGTTGTACAAGGATAACGGACTTATGGTAATTCCAGATAGCAATCGCCCAATGGGATCCAACATAAAAAAGAAAATCATCAAGTTCCTGGGCCTCAAAGTAGACATCTCAGCTAATTGCAGAATAGTTAACTACCTAGACATTATACTCAACCTTGACAACACATTATAACCATACATGAAAAAAAAAAAAAAAAAAAAAAAAAAAACCCACCCCACCAACAACAACATTAAATTAAACCACCCAAGGTCCATCATCACGCAAATAGTTAACACTAGGATAAATAGGCTATCCATAGACAAATATTTGGGGAAAGCAAAATAATTTACAACAAAACCCTACATAAAAGTGGCCTCACACAAAAATTAAAATACCAAGATAAACTAAGAAATCTCAACAATAGATCATTGAAAAAACAAAAGATGGAGGGCCATCTGGTTCAATCCACCATTCTGTAAACTTTCAACTATTAGCATAGGTTATATTTTCTTTAAGCTAGTCGATAGACACTTCAACCCCGATAACCCCCTACACAAAATATTAAACAAAAAAACACTGAAAATTAGTTATTCATGCACGAGCAACAGGGATAGCATCATTAACACACATAATAAGAAAAGACTAGCACAATTCCAAAAACATCACACAACCCTCAGACAAACATAACAGGGAATCAGAATGCAACTGTAGGAACAAGAGAGAGTGCCCGGTAGACGGGAGGTGTACAATGGAAAATGCAATTTACCAGGCTACCATCTACCCCGCAGTGAACATAACTGCATACAGCTGGAAGCAAAGGTACTACAACCATAGATACTCCTTCTCAAACTCAACACATAAAAACCAAACGACCCTGTCAAAACATTTCTGGAGGTTGAAGAAGAACAATCTCACCCTACAAATCACATGACAGATAATAAGGAAATCAAAGACCCCCATTAACTTCAGAAGTAAGTGCCCACTTTACATAGAAGAAAAAATGCAGATAATTAAATTTAGAGACAGAAAGAAACCGTTAAATACTAAAAAGGAATTGATCTTTAAATGCAGGCACAAAAATAGATATAAACTAGAGTAATTAGGAAAAACCCACTGGTGCATAATGCAAAATATTATAAGATAGGTTTGATGGTGTGCAAGTGTATATATATGTATGCATGTGCGGGTTATATGTATGTATATATGTATAGTTAAATATGTCTGCATGTGTGTATATATGAAAATATATGTGGTTGTGTATATATGGGTATGCATTTTTAACGTGTGTGTACAGGGAGATATATGTATATGGATATATGTGTGGATCGTATGTATGTGCATATATATGTGTATGAGTATGTGCATATTTTAGGTGTATGTGGATATGTATAGGTGTATGCTTACGTGTAAAGATATGTATGTGTTGATTGTATATATGTGGGCATGTATGTATGCAGGGTGTGTATAGGAACATATGTATAGGGTATGTACATGTATTGTACATATATGTAGGTATATATGTAGTTGTATGCAAATAGATGTAGGTATGATGTGTGTGCATATATATATATATATATATATATATATATATATATACACACACACAGTGATGCTGATAGCTTTTTAATTTAGTGTGTCCTGGGATGCATGTATTTGATTTGAATGAGTCCCCAGGAAATTTTATGGGTCCCAACTAAAGTTTCTTAATAAATTATAGTTTTTATTTATGAACAACTAAAGCTATCTAACCCTTACCATGTGCCTCATACAGTGTAATTTGTTTCCAAGAAAATATTGAAATGTATTTACAATGGTGTAGAAGAATAAAAAACACTGGGACACATTAATACGATTTTTCTGCGTCAGTGACACAGGATTTCTTTCACTCACTCACTCACTCTCTCTCTATATATATATATATATACACATATACATACATACATACACACACACACACGTGTGTATGCATGCACTAATATGTATATATATAAATATATAGATATGTGTATATGTATATGTATATGGGGATATATGTAATTCCCTGATTTTTGGTAATTCTTTTAAAATTTAAAAATTCATTACCAGTAAAATTGCACATACCTATGAATCATTACACAAGAGAATGAATAGATTTCTTAGAAAAAAAACTGCAGTTATCAAGGGAAAAAACAAAATCGATACTGACATCAAAATTGTTAAACTGCCCAACTTTAGCATCTATGGTCTAATTCTTTAACCCCTCAGAATCTAAAATACAACTCAGAAGTTAACTTTGCAGATTACTTGAGTGTTTCCAAATATGACATTTGCTAGATGTTCTCTCCTGCCACGTAAAATGAACGCTCTATAAATTCTGTTATTTTGGATTCTGTCAATTGGTGCATAAGGGTTAATATTTGGTTTTAAGTAAGGGTAATAAAAATTAATGGTCATGCGTTAAAACCAGTGCACCTGAAAACCGCAAATTAAAAGGATAGGTAAAAAAGTAGAGATTATTCACCTAATGTCAGTTTTTAGTCTTTAAAGATATTTAGTCATAGAATTCATGACTTAGATTTAAGTTTGATTATTAAATAATTAATTAGTGAAATAGATCACTAATTAGGACTGAGCCTATTCTAGTTGTGACCACGCCAAGCGGAGTTTAACAGGTTTGAATTCAGAGTTTTCCTTCTCCTAGACTGGTTGCCTAACCAAGGTTAAAGAGCCCATAGCTGGAGGGAACGTAGTTGGATTCATACCTTTCCCAAGAGTATTAGCACTATGTGAACTGTAGCTTCATCCAGGATTTGAACTCGGGTCGACGAGTCCATTTCCTACAACACTAATCATCACACCACGCACTTCCAAGTAAACTTACTAAATAAATTACCAACTATAAATAAAAAAAGTAAGTAAAGTTGACGGAGTGGACTATCGTCGCTATTAGCCAAACAGCAAGGGAGTCTATCCCCTTTTTACTAGCACTAGATCAGGAGGATTGTTTTTCCTGAGGTGGAGCGCCACACCTACCGTCAGCTCCCCACTTTACCGCACAGATCAGATAACCCAATGTGTGCTCCAAGTTAGCGGGGCCCTGTATTGAATCAGGAACCTTGTGATTCCAAGGCAGGTGCTCTACTGACTAAGCTAAACTGGCCCCAAATATTATATTTATCAACAACTTGGTAAAATTTGAAAAGAAATGATTGCATGAACTATCCATATTTGTTTTTCCTTGGATAATACATTTTAGAGAGAAAAACTGAAAAGAACTATTCTAATTATTCTTACTATCTAATTTTAGGTATATTTTCGAGATACAAACATATTGGTTTATAAAAATATCTTCATTTTTCTTGATTACAACAATTTTATATCGTGATTAGTGTACTGCCTTACCAGAAAGAATTATCCTTAAAAACTTCTAACACATAAAATTTAACATTAGACGAAACTGGCAACTACTTTTTATTTTCTCACTATTTTGTTTTGCTGACTTCATTTATTTACTTTTATCACAAAAAGTATTTTTAAACATTTAACTTAGATAATTTAGGACCCCAATTTTCCGTTTCAAATTTTTCTTAAAACTTATGGTGAATTCAGTTTTTTTTTTTTTCATTTTTATAGTATTTTATGACAAAATTGCTATGAAATATACTATAATTATTATAAAAACTGAAAAAAAATAAAAAAAAAAAAAAAGAAAAAAAAGAAAAGAAAAAAAAAAAAAACATAATTCAAAGTTTGATTACATTTAAAGAAATAGCAAATACCTACACGTTTTGTTTTTTTTTAAATGTTAAAATCCAAGTCCAAAAATAAATTATATGTAAATGTAACATGTCTAGACAATAAAACAATGGAATGCTGCAGTGCATAATTATCTTTGATGACTTCCTTTTACATCCTCCATTATGTTATAAACACATGCAAGCAGAGACTTGGTGTCATCAAAGCTGTTAGATTAAATGGGATCAGTCCTCATTTATGCAGATTCAGGTGCAAATTATGGTAAGAGCATGATGTAGTCTATCATCATCTACTAATTCCAGAATCCTATTGCAATGCCATTTCTCTTTTTTTGATTAAAGAATCCTTCATAAAATTGTGAGTGATATTTGGTCGCATTAAACCAGGAATTCCATCTGGTTGCCCCTTTCACTTGTTCCTTTGGCAAGGAACCTTCAAGCCATTTTAGGTATTGCTGATTTGATGATAGTAATCCAATTCTGGCCAGTGTAAAAATACTTCACCAACAACATTTAAAATAGGGGCTAAGCACAACTCATGGTAACTGTTAACAAAGACATTTGACAACACTTTTCTATGAGATTTTTTACGGTTACAAAGGCAATAATATCCTCAAATATAATATCCACAGGAGTTACAGCTCTGACGCATGGCTGATTTATAGTTTGATGATTGCATTTTCCCAAGATTACAACATCAATAAGAAATGACACCCTCGATGTTTGCAATCACATTCAAAATGTTGTGCTCACAACATTTATTTGTTCTGTTATGATGTTAATAGATTGATTTGCAAGTTTCGGTTTCAGGGCAGAAAAATGAAAAGCAAACAATTTGGGCACAATTGACAGTTGGAATAGCACAAACTTCCTTAAAATATTTAATAGGAATGGATTCATTCTGTGTAGGGAATGTCAAACAAAGTGCACATTTTTTTTTTAAATCAAGAACAAAATCATCCCATACTTCTTTACACTTTAAAGTTGTAATTGTCTTCTGTTTCAGGTGAGATTTATTATTTATTTATTTATACAATTGGTTTTGAAAAATAAATAAAATATGAGAAAATAATCATTAATGTTATTAACAGATTTTTTTATCAAATTAAATTTATTTCACAATGGTGAAGATGATGCAATTATGAATCTGAGAATTCCTGTGTTACGATAAGCTTTGGGGTAAGAAGCTTCATCAGAATCTTTTGAAAGGTGAAATATTAACTGAATGTAATTGTTTGTGTTTTGTTATTCACTTTTTCCTTGATTTTTACTCACATTTTGTCGGATTTTTTGCTAATCTGTTATTTCCCATATATACAATTCTGATTGTTTCTGATAAGAAAAAACTCCCAAATTTGTTGCTGAGATCCATGCGATGATGACCCCAGCAAGACAATCAGATCAATAGCCAGGGATATGGTAGGGTGTGAGTTTCTTATCAGGCAGGTAGTGCATTAAGATATTTGGCATTTCTAATACAAGTTGGGAAAGGGCCAATTTTTAATACAAGCCATGAAGGACAAGAGGAAAGATTGCACTACAAAGCTTTTGAAAAAGCTCAAGCCATGCCATACAAGCAGGAGAATCCATTCTTGCCTGCTACCAACTTCCTATATTGCAATCCCCTTGATTATTGTGGTGGTGGAAACACCAAAAATTAACTGATGGAAAGGAGAATGACACCATTTACGAATTTAAACAAGGAAATCATTGAAAAAAGGTCTTGCAGAAGATTATGAAGTCATCTGGGAGCTGTTGTTGAAGCCAATGGCAATTTCTTTGAATAAATTTAATCTATAGTATTTAAAGATATTTTCATTTTTGTGTAATTTAGACGACAATTTACCCATCGCACCAACTATATATATATATATATATATATATATATATATATAGATATAGAGAGAGAGAGAGAGAGAGAGAGAGAGTAGGTATACAGTAGTGTACGCACAAATAGATGTATTATAATAAAAATTATGTAAGGAAAAATATTAAAAATCGTAATAATGATTTTAATGAATTCTAATATTAAATGAATCCATAGCACCACAATTACAATACTGGTGCAATCCTTATTGTATACATACTTTTGCAGCACCCCTGTACATGTATAACACATTCGACAAGGGAGGTAAGCAAAATTCAGGGATGAAAAAAAAATTGTTTTTCTCTCCGAAAAATAAGGTAAATGTTGTCATAAAATTCAGATACACCGATCAAATTTTCATAGTTAACCTATTTCCTTTTTAACGTTAACATTCTATTTATATATAAAAAAAATAAAGTTAGGAATTATTCAACAATTTTTATGCATTTAATATAGATGCAAGCAAGAGAAATAAAAAGCTTAAATAATAATAAAAAAATATAATAAGTAATAAATTAAAGGCAGATTTAGTTTGCAATTCTAGTATGATAAATAATACATATCAATAACAATCTTCTTCGTTATATTGTTCAACTAAATATTAGGAACAAAAATGCACACATTTTATAGTAAAATTTAAATGGTGGCACATAATTTGATGATAATTTTTGATAAACTCCCAAAAGAATGATATAATACAACAATCGTTGGGATGTTTCTTTTTGCTATTACACAACCGAATGTGTAGCACAGTTTCTTCGTTTGGCTTTCTTCTGCAACTTGTTAAAAATACACCAAGATAAAGAATTTAACCTCACGCACAAAAAGTAGTTATTTACTTAGTGCTAATAAATTATACTGCAGTAGATTGAATAGATGGGTTTTTTTAAGCTTTTAGTTTGTTTATACGATTTTAAAAAATGTATAATCATTAAATTAAACCCAAGAAAATATTAGTGGCAATTAAATCATGTTTTTTACTGATTAAGTTGGTTGAAAATAACATGGTTTGTACTAGTTATTTAGCCTTTAAAGAAAAAATCAAATCGGTAAAGAAATCAGATAGCTCTAACCGGTTAGAGAAGTGACTGAACTAAATCACAAAAAAAGAAAAAAAAAAAAAAATGCAGTTTTAATTATTTTTTTTATGTCAATTGTATACATGTTGAAAAACCAACACATACGACTAATAACATCAATTTATTATTCAAAATTCAAATTGTAAATATAAATATGAGTTTTAGCATCACTAACAAGTGAGGAAACATAACGCGTTTTATAAAAACTAAAACGTAAACAACGTCAGTTCATTTTATGCAAAGGCCACGAAATGGAGGATCAAATTATAACACAATTTATTAAAAACTAATCCCTCAATTTTTATCACTACGTTTTACTGTATAGCACATATTTAAAAAGCACGAGATGAAGAGACTTAAAACTAAATATATTTCAACTAGGTGACTGTTTGTAGTTTTTAATATCGGACTGATAAGCATAAAACAACGAGACGTTAAAAGAAGAGAAGGAAATAACATAAAATGCAAACAGACTTTACCTTGTACATGACAGTGACAAGTTGGAAGCTAGCTGATTGGGGAGCCATGACGGCGCTCTCTAGTACTGAAGATAGATAAATTCCCAACTTTTGGATTACTCTTTTATTTAAAAAAATAAATAAATGAAAATAAAATGAAAAAGTTGCACCAATTTTATTCTTTATTGGATTAAAATTCAAACCAGTAAATCATTTATCGAAATAATTCATCATTATGAGTATTTTTCTTTACAAAGCTTCAGCAATATTTTTTGTCCTTTGATAATCACGTACAATTCTATTCAACATTAAATTAACTTTATTATGTACTTTAAATGAGAAACTTACACAATCATTAAAATATGACAGAAATTCATCGCCGCTTTTTATATTAATTTGTTTATTTATCTATTCATTCATTTTTGCAATTAAAAAGAATAAACTGTTGATAACTGCAAAATATTTTTTTAATGTAAGGAACGCAAAGAAAATTATGTAATTAATCTTAAAGACTTACATTCCGTTAAAAAAATTTAAAAATTAAAATTAGTGAAATAGATCACTAATTAGGACTGAGCCTATTCTATTAGTGACCACCACAAGTGGATTTAACAGGTTTGAATTAAGAGTTTTCCTTCTCCTAGTCTGGTTGCCTAACCAAGTTTAAAGAGTCCAGTCTGCCCTACTATTTACCCATAGCAGGAGAGAAAGTAGTTAGATTCATACCTTTCCCAAGGATATTAGCACGATGTGAGATAGTGGGTGTATAGCATGTTTTACAAGCATAAGACTATACTGCTCAAGAAGGGGTTGAAGACTATAAGGCACTTCTAATCCTGATTGGTCCCGTTTACAATAAAATAAAATAAAAATATAGAAAAAAATGCCGAGACTATTTTTTATGCTTTCAATTCAGATCTTCCTATTTCATGAAATTATAACGGTTTCATAACCCTTAAGGTTTTTTTGTTGGAACCTTTTCGTCCACTAAGGACGATGGCGTAGTGTCCAAAAATAAATATATAGATGAATAAAAAATTATCTGCATCTGCGCAAGTGGCTGTGCAGGCCAATCACTGAGTGACAGTCTTTGGTGCACTGACTGCACACAAACTTTGATGCCTTCTGGGGCTGTTGTTTTTTCTCCCTCTTTCTGGCTCTCTTTGCTGTCGATGCAACTCTCTTCTCCACCTCACTCCTCTTCTTAACCAAGAATACTAAAAGAGAAATCACAATACATGACTACTATGAATTTAAAAACTCCCGCGGAATAACAGCAACAACCGGAAACAGGTCACTGCTGATTAAGAAACATCTCCTTACATGAAATTGCTAATTTACATTTTAAACTTTTTATTTATTTATTCAAGAAACAAATCAGTTATAAGATATGTTAATTTTTCATCCATGAACGACAATTCACGGTGTCTTTTTATTGACTTAACGTACGACTAAACATACAATAAAATTATTAGATCTTCAAAGTCATTTTATATATCGCAAACCATTTGTATTTACCCAATCTTTCCACCATGACCAGAATGTGATATAAAGTCAATTTATAAGCGGAGTACAGCTGGTTTGAATTCAGAGTTTTCCTTCTCCTAAATAATTACCTATCCAAAGCTAAATAATCTAGTCTGTTCTACTTAACCATATCTGGGATGCGGGGGAAAATAGATGGATGAATGCCTTTCCTAACGGATTTAGCATCAAATGATCCTCATCCAGGATTTGAATTCGGGTCGCCAATTTCATTTCTTACGATAACATATTTTAACGGATAGTCTTTCAGATGGCTAGCGGGAGCTATAATACCAACGGGTGAAGGTTGGCCTTGTACGTTTGTCGTCTTTGGGTACCATAACTCGCGTTTACAAAAAAAAAAAAAAATGAGTGAGAGGTAACACAAGAGGGACGAGACTTGTATAGCATAAATAAACAAAACACTTTGTAATGAATTGAAGCAGTCTCTGGAACAGACGCTGTCATAGTCGACTGTAGTAGGTGACTGTCTATTACCGATGCGGTACTTTTTTTAAAATCTCATTTGCATATGATACTACACCTCCCTGAATCGAAATGGCTTTATGCCCTTCGTAGATCTTTGATTTCTTCTAAAGACTCTTGGAAATCTAAACGATCTTTCTCGGAAAGTCCCCTGATTTCTTTTGATAGGGACCTAGGTCTAAGTTCATTTTCTTCTTCTGATTCATCGTCAGATATTTTTTCATTCTCATCCATTGATTGTTTATTTTCTGTAATTTAAGATAAAAAATGAAACTAGTCTTACATTTGGCTGGGAAGAAAATGGCGCCCGAAATTTAATTTCTTTTTCTAAGAGTACAGACTGTAAATGAGGGGGTTGGTGGAGTGGAATAAATAAGCCGAATTTTTTGGCAGTCGGCAGTTGTGATTTCGAAGGCAAGCTATTGTGAGCTGATCTGATAACGAGCTATTTCGGCGTGGATAAACTGGCGAAGGGAAATGATTAAGCTATTTAATGGCGAGGGGGATTTTGTGGTATGGCTGAAAAAGCTAAAGCTAGTGGCCGAACTCGTGAAGATCTCTGACTTGGCAAGTTTTATTCCACTTTTTATGGAGGGAGATGCACTTGCTCACTACATGGAGATGAGTGAAGTAGAGCAGCAGGATGAAGCGATGATTGAGAAGAGGCTGGGAGAGGCATTTACAGAAGGGCCCTTTGAGGCATATGAGAAACTTCAAAAGTTTAAGTGGACCGGACAGTCCGTAGAGGTGTATGCCAACAGCATCAGGAGGCTGGCAGGACTAGCTGGATATGTAGGACGAGGGCTGGACCAAACAGCGAAATTGGCATTCGTAACTGGTTTCCCGGATAATATATCAATGAGTCTGCAACAATTGCCCGGCATAAAAACAATGGAGATCGCGGATCTTATACCAACTGCGAGGGTGTTGACAAGAACACGAGGTCAGAATTCCGGGACGGTGGGAGCGGTTGCATGTAGCAAAGAACCGACTGAAAAATATGCAATGGGGTCATCATCCGCTATTCGGTGCTACAGATGTCAGGGGCCATACCGACTCAGAGATTGTAAAGTACCACTAAGAGGTATAAACTATGTGCTACAGTGTGAAAGTTTGGGCATATTGCCAGATACTGCCCCCTGAACCAGGGAAACGATCAAGGGGAAGTGTTTGCGCCAGCGGCTGCCCCTTCAACGGAGTGAGGGCGCGGTATGGGTATCTCCCGATCATAGAGGAGTTAGTGGCTAGCATAAGGGCGACGGCTCTCATTGATACCGGCTGTACCACCACTTTACTCAGTCCCAAGCTCACTCGTGGATGTGGTGGGGGTAGGACCACAATAAGAGCAGTGGGCGGAACTAAAGTGGAATGCAGAGGAACCAGACAGATAAAAATAGAATTAGGTGGAGAAAGGTTGACAACAAAGGCAATCATTATGGAACGCTAATCAATGATATAGACATTATCATTGGGATGGATGCTATTTGCAGACTGGGAGGGTTGACTGTAAAAATGGCGAAGTCAAGTTCGGAGAGACATACTGTGCTGTAGCTGCCGAAGAGAAGAATTGCTGCGAAATTGAGGACAAGGATTTTAAAGCAGAGTTTGACGGCAAAAAATGGACTGTGGAATGCCGGTGGAAAGGAGAACCCCCACTGTCAGAAAATAAAGTGGAATATTACAAAACTCCCTTAAAGAAGCGAGAAAGAGTGGAGTATGAGAAAGAGGCGGAAAGGTGGATTGCGGAGGGAATTCTCCTACCATGAAGAGTATAAAGAAAAGAGACACTAACGGCAATAACTCCGAGATTTGTAATGGAGTTAACCACGAGTGTGGCAGACAGGTTAAGAGTCAAAGAAGTAAAACGAACAACTAGCAATATGAATAAAAGACTGTATTACAGAATAATAAAAGTTGCAAACTTTAGTTCGTTCGCGCAAATAATAATTTGTCACTTAACTGGTGTATCCTGAGATATGGGGTATTAACGGAGCCCTTTGCTACGACCCTCTGTTCCGTTCGGATATGATGGACTTCTGCTTTGCGTCCGACTCCGATTCTGGTTGTCTGTTGAAGAAGAGGAGCGACCCTTTTTTAGTCTGTCCCCAGTGAGAGCTGGATCAGAAGAGATAGGACGAGTCTGCTTATTCGGCTTTGCCGCCAAAGTATGCTGGCTCGTGATTGGTTGGTTTGAAACAGAGGCTCGCAGACAAAGGACGATAACCCCCATACCCCAGAATTCTCAATATTCTCCGACGAAGGAAAAAACATGCAATGATGAAATTATTGTATGTTTGCATGCATGTGTAATTTTGATTTAGAAATATTTTCAAGCTCAAGGCTCTGATATTTCAGGCATTATTATAGCCATTCTAAAAATTGATTGACAATATTATGTTATTGTAATGGACCCATTTATTAGGGGTATGTAAATGTATAAAAATGGTGGAGATTTCGAGATTGTGTTATCTCAGATACAATTGTTTATAAGAATGTAATTTGTTTTAATGGAAATATCTTCGAGTTCGAGACTCTGATATTTCGGGCATTATTGTAGCCATACTAATTGTTTGACAATATTTTGTAATTGTAATGTAGTCCAGGAGTAATTATTTTTTGTTAATGTTCCTGTGTAATTTTTGAGATATTGTTATCTCTGACACAAGTTTGTTTTGTGTGTAGTGGTCCAGTTTAACGTCATGCGCCAGGACAACTTATTCCATCCATGTTGGAGGTTGCCATTTATTAATTGGTCCTGCGTTTAAGGGATGTAGCCTTTTGTAGTAAATTGGAAGTCTAAATTTCTTTTTTCTTTCTTTTCCAATTTGGCCTTTTATCCAATTTTGCTTGTGGAGAACTGCAATTAATTTTTTTTTTTTGTTTTTATCTTGTTGCTTTGCTTATTCTTTTTCCTTTTTACTTTTAGTAGTGACTCCTTGTTAGGTTTCTTTTTTGATAGCTTCGTTCTATCAAATAATTCTGGAGCTACAAAGTAATTGGAGGGAACAAACATGATATTGTCTTCACTCCAAGGAAGTTTCGCCACATAACTGTTTTTGAGGTCTTCCTCAACGGAGAAAGCAGTAGGTTCTACTGTGACCATCCCAGGATTTCTTCTGACTGCGACCAGTTCTTTATCTGGGGATATTTCTGTGTCTGTATTTCCTTCGACTTGTTCTATGTCTAGAAATATTTTGAATTCCATAACTAAGTCACTTATAGTGTTGAGCCACTACCTCGGTAAAGTTATTATCTATTTCGTAGGTCTCGGTTGAGCAGATACCAGCAAGACGTCTAACCCAGTCGCTCCCAATACCCCGCAAAAATTCAGTAGATAAGTCTTGTCGCAAACGCCATTAAGTTTGCAAATTGTACCTTTCTGAATATATGCTTTTTTTTGTTTTATTCTATCTTCAATTGTTGTTGTCTTCTTCATCCGAATTTAATTGCCTATATTTTAACCTGGGAAATTATATGAGGCCCAGCAAGTCCTTAATTTATAGCTTTTTCTTTCTTTCTATCTGCTGTATCAATACATCTTGTAATATCACAAAATTTTTCCTGGTCAGTTTTTATCCATACTCGACCACCTATTCTTAAAACGAGTAATCTACAGTCTATGTCTTTTATTGCAATTCCTCTATATTCTGTTGCTTTTTTTCTTGCTTTTTTTCTTCTTTTTTTTTGTCACAGTCATTTCTTCAGATTTTAAAAAAAAAATCATGCCATTTTGGTTTTAATTTATCTGGGTGAGTCGCAAATGTTGTATGTATTTACCCTACCTCTTCGCTACGGGCAGGATGTGACACAAGGTCAATTTTTCAGTGGAGTAAAATTGAATTAAATCTAGTTTTCCTTCTCCTAGATTGGTTATTTTACAAAGACAAGAGAACCCTGTCTGTCCTACTATTTATCCATAGCTAGGAGGTGGATTTTTGCCTTCCCCAAAAAGTGAAGTGAAAGTGAAATGCAAACAGCCTAGTCCAGGATTTGAACTTAGGTCGCCGATTCCATTTCGTATGATGATGCTAATCGTGCCTCCGGAATTATTATATGTTTCGCTAATGTTGGCGAACCCCCTCCCCTGATGAATTCTACGGGATTGGCTTTTGTCATCGTAATGGAAGTACTGTAATGGAATGCCATCAACACGATGTTGTCTTGAGATTCTTTTTGCTATTTTTACATTGCTCTCTGCCTCTCCGTTTGACTATGAAAAATACAGGCGAACTGTGAGGAGTGTAAATCCATATTCCTTCGCAAAATCTTTGAATACTGTGCTACAAATTTGCCCTACATTATTGCTGACAAGATTTATAAGCATTTCCCATTTCGTGAGTATATTTTTCAGCTTTCCTATGATGCTGGTGCTTATTAAGATGTGCTATTTCTATAAAATGTGAGAAATAGACAATCGCTACTATAACAGTGGCAGCGATAGTGTCGCAGGAGTTGCTGGGTAACTCTGGAGTTCATTAGCTTCTTGCCTTTCCTTTCGATCACAGCAGTAGTGTGGAGAGGGGGGATTTGCTGTCTGGACAACAGCTTATCCTCCACCAAACCGCCCAGGCTATGTAGTTCCGCTAAGAAAGAAAATGGACACTACGCCATCGTCTTTCGTAGACGGAAGGATGTCAACTATATATTGGCGTCGTTTCCGTGAAAATGGACATCCTTTGCTATGGAGTTTTCGATAGAAGAATTGGTATAATCTTTTTCAATAGATAGTGTTTATTGCAATAAAACAACTAAAAAAACAAACACATTTTTAAAGTGTTATATACTCGTTCCTCATCGAGTACATAAACGGGGAGGGTCATCTCGGGTTTATAATGGAGAGGGGAGAGACGGGTAGTTAGATTAGAGATAATAGAAGATCATAGTGATGATATATATTTTTTTATTACTCTGCTTGCTGATGCTTCGTCTAGTGGTTCTATCTCGCTGGACGCCATTTTCTTTGGGCTGGTTTTCTTCTTCTTCATCGATTCTTTTTGCTGAGCTGGGCATTGTCTTTAATATGGAATTAACTACAAGACTTGGTGTTACTTGATCAAGTTTTATTTCTTAGCCCATGATTCAACCGCGGGGAGAGATAGACTCCGTCAGAACCGACAATTGCGTCTGCTCTCCCTGAAAGCTGGGTTGCATCTGTTCTAAACTAGAAACTATTCTCTCGTGTCTGTATCAGAAGTCAGTTGGGGTCATCTAAAATGCCAATCAAAATCCCCAACTGTTATGGAAAATTACCCACCCCCACTTTTAAATCTAACGAACCTTAATTCAAATTTTAACTACAGATACGTTCCTAATTTATGATTGCCGATGAATTGTAACAAAAGTCCCGACCTCGTTGAATATTCTTGACTATCAAACTGTTATATTTCATAATATGTTTTCTACGTCTATTCGGGCCTATAGGGAGATAATAAATAATCATCTCTGATAGAGAATGGGCCTAACTATTGAGTGCCTCGTGAACTGTCACATGAAAGTCTCAGAAACCCATTCCTGGATTTCTTTTGTCTTTGTTCTTTGAATAGTAGAGATATCTCCTATCCTTGCCACCGAACAGTAAAGAAACATTTTATTTTTTATAATCAAGTAAACCTTTTCCATTTTGGTACCCCTTTTACATACTGCTTGTTCATAGAATATGTGCATATTTCTAGATGTTATGAAAAATTATATTAGGATTTTGAATAAGTTCTCGCTGTTTTCCAATAGATGGCGTTCCCAGAACTGCATGTAGCTTCAGATGGTAACACATCTATTAGGAAGTGCTATAAGCAAGTCTGAAATTCACTGAATGTCATTTCGCCGAGGTGTAAATAAATTTTACCGCACTACTTTATTCAAAAGAAATCTGCAGCTGAAACATACAGAATTCTTGTTGAGACTTATGGTAATGATGCTCTGTTGGAAATAACATGCAGAGAATGGTTTAGAATATTTTCATGCTGAAGATAAAGAATGCTTTGGTGCACTGAAAAGGTTTGAAGGCATTACTTCGTGACGACCATATAAGGCACAAGCTGAACTTGCAGAATCATTCAGAGTTGATCACACAACAATTTTGAAACACTTGAAACCATTAGGAATAATTCAAAATCAAGGACATTAAATGCTGTTTGAGTTGAAGACGTCTTGTCACATGTGAACAGCTGCTTCAATTGTGGTAAATACGTTGACAAGATAATGATAAAAAGTAAGGAAAACACGACACAAGGCTTTAGACAATATCGGAAATTCAACAGAGAATTATCGTCCCCTGCCGCTAGGGGGAAAATCGCCAACAGGAGGTTGGCGCGAGAATCAAACCAAACCTCACTTATCAGGAAGCAGTCACCGAGGGAAGTCGCAAAAATAAGCGATCCATTGACTTATCACCGAGAACAGTTACTAGGGAAGGACGTGAAAATAAGTGCCTCCAGCCACCTCGCCCATAACCAGCAAACTTTCTAAGGCGTTGTATCAGCATACTTTCTAAGGCTGATACAATAGCATACTAACAGAAGGCTGAAGAACGAGAAACGACCTGACGAAGCATCTTAACATTTCAACCAGCGACCAGAATACCCCTGTTATCACCACTTCTCCAACGAACAGTATTTAACCTCACAGATAAGTCTTGTAGAAAATGCCATTAAAATTTGCAACAACATTTCTGTACCTTTTGATAATACAAGTGTCTGCATTTATATTCGTATTTGTTTCTTTCTTTCGTCCGAAATAGCCAACTACGGAGAATAAGGGCCCCAACGAATCCCCGTAAATACTCTTAACAAGAGTTACTCTGACTATTGATGGTTTTTATGAATGAATAGCAGAACTGACGAAGCCCTAATAATTTCAGAGAAACGTCTAGCAAACCGACATGAAGACATTTTTTAAGAAAGAAAGAAAGAAAGAAGAAAGAAAGAAACTTGTTGTTTTAGGTTTGTTGGCAATGAACTACCGCAATAATAAATAAATAAATAAAAAACGATAAAACATTTTTGTGAGTACGTATTTTTGTTTCGGCCGTGGGCCATTACTGTAAATTAATAATTTTTTTTTGTAAAATCATTTTTTCATTTTGGCCTTGTGCCATACATGGTAATTGTTGAATACGGACTATTCACTAATTATTTTTGTTGCTAATAAATTCATTGAATTTATAATTTGTCTCTAGCTTCATTCTCTTTGTTTTTCTAGCTGTTAATCTTTAATAAGTTTTATTGGAAATAATATGACCGTACACAGTTAACTCCCCTTAACCATTGCTAAACAAATGGACTGTGCTCTTTAGCCATCACCTGATAAGAAACCTTGTGTGATTGGCTAAGGGCCTTTATCAGCGATCAATCAAAACACACATTACTAGGCTTAGTTTAGCCGCCAAAATTCAAGGGTTGATACTATCAACCCTCCTCTTTTCGCTGCAACCAGCCGCCGAAGAACGACGTGCTTCATGAAGCCAGCCTACCCACAGAGCCGGTGACGCGTAAAGTCAAACATTTCAACTACAAGAGACATTTCCTACCAGAGACAGATAAGTTTCGCATTATTTTGCAACCCCATACCTCCTACATCTACATTATACAATTGTACAATTTATAACACGTTTGTAAACCACACACATTTTGTATGTCATACATTACATATTGTATATTTCATTTGTATAAAGCCTTTGAGTTGTGCTTCATTACCTGTTGACTTTATCATTATCTTGTTTACGTAATTAACATAAGTTTGCCAATTTGTTACTATATTCAAAATGGTATGTCTTAAAAAAAAACCTTTCCTTTTTCAAATAAATCCCTTCATTTTGCATATTATTAGCCTATTTAATGCTTAATGGAAAAATCTAAGCATTATAGTTAATTACCTTTTTAGTTTTAAATAAGAAAATTGAGTTGTTGGAGATAAATATTCGTGGTTCAAGAATTATTTGGTGTGGCTATGTATATAACATATACATGACCACACATACACTATATACTATATGTTCTTTTGAAATTTTATTGTGAATTGATCTGCTTTCTGCTTATAAGTTCCGAAGTATCTAAACAGTTAATAATATACTATTTTTCGTTATTTCCTATAACACCAACAGGAACAAAGGGGAACCACTCTTGACTGATAAATTATTTATTTATTTACCCATTAAACTAACCCTAAACCCTAACCCTAACCCTAACGCCTAACCCTAAATCCTAACCCTAACCCCGTCTTCTTTTTTCCCAGTAGATTAATAAATAAATAATTTATCAGTCAAGAGTGGTTCCTCTTTGTTTATGTTGGAGTTATAGGAAATAACCCTATTTATGTCTTTGTACATCTAGTATATTTTTGAAAAAAGGTTTATTTTTTGCTTTGTTTCATTTTTAAAAAGTTGTATTTACTTTCCCTCTCCATTTTGTCGCAATTTTGAATTCTTTGTAATTCTGATAAAGTATAATTAACTCGTATTTACTAAGTGTCGTTTTGTTACGTTATTAGAGGGTCCTTGGGTAATTAAGGTTCGAAAACAGGATCAGTTTTAGTAAAAATAAAATACGTAATGAAGAAGGAAAGAAATATTTTGAAAAAATATTTTGAAAGAAGAAATTAATTTGGAATGCATTTGTTGAAATTCCATCAGAAAATTGCTGGGTTTGAATATTTTCGGAAGAATTATAAACACTGGCCAGAGGAATGTCCGATTGTTTTGACTAAAATTCCAGGTTAACAATTTGACAATTGTTACATACGCCTATCGCCCGACGCCGTACGGCGTTTCCATCAGAGACACAGAAAGGATTAAAAGGCATGCACACAGAAATTTAGCAATAACAACGACAAAACGTGATATTATTTTAACACATAACATTTATTTCGATGTTTAAAATCCTTTGGAATCTAAAGGCGGCCGCCGACAGGCTAGAGTTTTTCAGTGTCCTTTTGGTGGAAATTCTCATTCAAAATCGATATATATGCAAGGCACATATGAAGGAAGTTACACTTATCTTTCTTTTGTATGGGTTATTCCTTTTCCGTGGATATTTTTCCGGTCTTCATTCCTTTATCCGGCCTTGTCATTTTGATAACTTTGTTTCGGGAGACATTCTTCGTCTTCCCTTCCCCCACGAGATGTTCTCTGGTCGGCCATCTGGTATACACTACCCCAGACTGACAACTCCCTGTTGCCCTCCCCTCCTCTAAGCCGTGACGTCACCTGTATCAGTACGTTTGGCATACGTAGGGAAAGCGGCGAGCTAGTATCAGGCGTTCATTTCGTGTCTTCCTCTTCCTAGCTATGTCATGAATCAGCGAAATTTTTAGGGTCACAAGCTGGGACTTCTGAGGGGGGGGGGTTCTTCTGGCGTCGCGCAGTCTCTCAGAATGTTCCAAAACGTTCCATGAGTTGATGGAACGTAACACAATATACAATGAAATTAAAATATATGACGTAAGAAAACAATCAGCTGATTATCAGTGAATTATAAAAGAAGGGCGAATAGTCGAAGAGAACAAGAGGAGAGCAAGCGAACTCCAGACCACGAACGGTCTATTGAGGAGACACGCGACGCGGCTGAATTAGCCTATAGAAAAAAAGAACAACCTTTCTTTCTTTCTTTCTCTTTCCTATCCCAAAACTCGCAGCTGACAGGCGAATGTCACAAGCTTAGTGTATCTAATTTAAGCGATTCTGTTATTGTAACACCCTTTCTATCTCTCTTTGCGTCAACGACTACTACTAGGATTTATCACGGCCAAAATAAACATTTGTTGACAACAAGTTACGGACTTCTTTTTAATCGACAAGGGTTGACACGGACTTAGTTGAAGGCACTTCTAAAGTCAACGCAAGTTTCATGCTCACTACTACGTACTATCTGTATTTTCGTGCCGACGCGATCAATATCAGAAATTCATTTGTCAGGTCGTAAAATACCAAAAACTTTTTTTCTATTTGTCCACTATTCTATCGAACAAATTCTTATCGAACTTTGCTATTTTACCAACAAATTTTACATTCATATTTATGTTGTGAACATTACACATTTTTTTTCATTTATTTCAAATTTATTCTATTGACAAACAACCTCAGAATAAATTTATTTATTAATTGTTAAATATATGTCTTGTGTTAATTTATCCGTATTTTCTGCCTAAACTGTGTCTTGTTATTTTACTGTCATTTTAAGTATTATTTGTGAAGTCGGAACATGCAACACCGATTCTGTTATTGTAACACTCTTTCTATTTCTCTTTGCGTCAACGACTACTACTAGGATTTATCTACACTTTGCATTCTACATTCATTTAGCTAGTAGATTAAGAAATATTAATCTACAAATTTCCTTTTGCAGTTTGTTTCTTTTTTCTTTCTTTCTTTCTTTTCTTTTTTTTTTTTTTTTTTTTGACTCAAGTTGATATTCTTATTTGGTGACTTGAGTTAAGTTACCATATTTTATTTAGAATTTAGTTGGGTATATTTTCTCTTAAGGCTTTCTGTGGATTATTGTTACCTTAATTGGTGTGTTAAGAAAATTTGATCACCTCTTTTTTCCCTACCATTCTACTGAATTAGCTCGGGTGGAGAAACTATACTCAGCAGATAGTTTTTTTTAGAAAATTCTGTGAATGTATTTTATTAAATATCTTACGGTAAATTTTTAAATAATCTTTTTTTCCTAAGACACGGAAAATATAGCCTTGTAAATGAGTTTATAAATTTGCTTGGCATATTTGTTAATTAGTGAAAACTGTTAGCTTATATTTTAGCTTATATAAGGTTTAATTAAGCTTTTTAGAGACACCGCAAAATTTTCCTCGTATAGACGAGCGTAAAGCTGAGTAACAATTATTTTTTGAAGAGCATTTACTTGTGACTTTATTTGCTCCCTATTTTGAAGTTTCAAATTTTTACCGCTAATTTTTGTCTTTTTTTAATTTTTAATAATAACTCCAACATCGGTCGAATAATAGACAAATCAAGTAAAAGTGATCATGCCATGCCTACAACACGCCGTATTCTAGCTACTGGCAAAATGAGCCTAAAATGCGTTTTTGACAAAATGACTTTAGTTTTTATACCAAAAATCAGGGAATTATCGGATTTTAATGAAATTTTCAGTGTTTATTTATCACTGAATGATGTTTATAATGGATTATTTATTTTATTTCAAAACTTTCTCATTTTTTTCAGGTCACTTAATTTTGACCCCCCCCTTATGTTGGGGGGTGTAACATTTTTGCGAGTAGGGTCCTTTTCGATACTAATTACAGTATAAATAATGAGATAAAATACCGAACTTATGAATAGAAACAAACAAAAAAAATTTTACGGTGGTTTTTCTATGAGAAAATAAGTACCGAAAATTGGAAAATAAAATGTAAAAAAATAATAAATAATTAATTTTTTGGGGATTTTTTTTACTCATTTCGATAATTATTTAATTGGCTATTATCTTATAAAAGAAAAAATTATACATTGATATTTTTTATGCTTAAAAAAAGAGGGGGTACATTTTCAATAGAGTTTTTCTTCAAAACTTATTACTTTATGTGTCTAAAATAAGGTTTGCATTAAATAGATATTTATTTCTAGAAACTAAAAATATAACATTTTAAACTTAACATCAGACTTTTCACATTTTAAATGAATTTTATATATTAATTTTTCATAGCAAAAATACTAAATGAAAATTTTGAAATAAAATAACTGATGCATTATAAAATGCATTAATTGATAAATCAATACTGAAAATTTCATTAAAATCGAATAATTACCTGATTTTTGGTAATTTTTTTTTTTTTTTTTGCAATCGCGAATATTACATAAAAAATTGTAAACAAGCGCTTTAAAACCATTGAAAAAATAGACAAAATGGCAGATCGCGTCGAAATTGACCAAAACAAATCGTTTTAAATCTTTTGAAAATAAACTGTATATGTAATGATATTTTTCTTTTTTTAATGATGGTCATTATATTCCTACTTATCGATTTTGACAAAGTTTGACCTTAAATAATAGATTTAATTATTTTTAAATCGCTTTTAAAATTCGTAGCAGATGACAAAATTGCCAGTGCCTATCGTATTCCAATCATTCATGTTAGGGGAGATAACTCATGTATCATCGTAACTCATTTTTGGCGAGGTTACGTCCCCTGCACTTGTATACTGTAAAGTAAAGTCAGCGGAGTGGCCTATTGTAGGTATCAACCGGACGGCTGTGCCAAAAGTAATGCCTGTCAGGTCATACCTCTTTTATCAATGTGAGACATATATAACTATATACATATGCAGAGTAAGTATTTTTCTACAACATGGCACAATTCAAAATGGAGTGCATTTGCACCATCTGTCAGATCAATTTCAGGAAAAGTCCTTCAGGCAATTTACGCTTCAACATCTGCTTTCAACAGTTTTTACTGCATGGTGTCTCTTCAGTACTCATTTAAACTTTTCTACCAATTCTTTTTTTTTCCATTACATCCATCAATTGTCATCTCATCATAGACATTTTTTTAGCTTTTTTTCTTCTGTACATCAACAGCAATACAACCTCTTTCAATCAAGAAATCAACTGCTCTTTGATGTTGCTTAATTTTCATTGTTATACAACACCTGAATAGACAGACATTTGCAATTATATGGTATTTTTTACCGGGCACCATATATTTTCCCACATTAACAGACATTGGCAATTATATGGTCTTTTTTGCCGTGCACCTTATATTTTCCCACATTAACAGACATTGGCTATTAAATTCTGATGAAGAAGACTCAACAAACAAAGATAAAAACATATATTCATAAAAATACAATTTGCAAACTTAATGGCATTGCCGCCAGACTTATCTGCTGAGTTCCATTTTGTTCTGGCAGAAACTGGATAATACGTCTTGCTGCTCAAGTTCAAGTCAGAGAAGGGATTCAATTTTGGCGCCAATCTACGGTATCTCAAGGGCAGATAACTAACCCTAATTTTTCCAATAATCATGCAATAAGAATAATTCTATCTGGTTTCGAGCAATAATTTTGGAGAAAATAGTGAACAGGCGTTGCTTTCAGTCCTTTTTTTTTTTTTTTGCGTGACTGTTGACTTTTGTATCATGTCCAATAAAAGTGCCAGATTGACCCATGGCAGGACCCCTAGGCTTCAAGCTTCTTTGGGTCCCTCAACATTCCCTCTAATTTTCATTCTCTTCTTTCTTACAATTTTGATTGGGCCCTGCTCTTGGTGGGCCCCTTGGCTTCAACCTTATGAATAATGTGTCACTGTCAGGTAAATTCATTGTTGGTAAATTCATTTTCAAGTACATTTATTGCCAGTAGATTTATCGTATGGTAAATTTATTGCAGGTAAATTATTTGTGGCTAAATTCAGAATTTAATCATTGATTTTAAAAATTTAATAAAAAGAGCTTAAGGATTAGGGTAACCCTATATTATAAGAGCAATTAATGTGATATGATGAATTTACCTACAATAAATTTGCCTAAAATCCTTTTGCATAGTAGTAGTGTATATGTTACAATTTATGCGCAGTCATAAATTGTGAACGTACCTGTAGCTAGAAATTTGAATTAGGGACGTTAATTTAGAATGATGGGGTCATAAGGAAAGTTACTTTCGATGGTTAATAACGTTGACCCCTTGAAAAATGGTGTGCGATTGGGTGCCATGAAAAATAATTTTAGTTTAGCAGATTCAACCCGATTTTCAAGGAGCATAGACACGTTATTAGCTTCAGGATCAATCCCCCTGTGCGGCGGAATCAATATGGGCTAAGAAATAAAACTTGATCAAGAAACACCAAGTCTTGTTATTAATTGAATGTTAAGATAATGACCAGCCTAGCCCAGTCCTGTAAAAAGAATTGATAAAGAAGAAGACCAATCCTTAACAACAGATGCCCACTGGACAAAAGAACGGCGACCAACAAAATAGATTGGTTTGGTTTTACGGCATATCAACCTCAGTGGGTCATTTAATGCTGATAAAGTTTTGAAATAAATTCAATTCTTAATGGATAATACAATTTTTTTTATAAATACATTTTTCTATTTAACCCATAGATGGGACCCTAACAGGTACTACCACTCTGGGTCAGAGTGGACCAGGAAGCAATGGTGATGTAGGGTGCTCCACATTCCCCAGACCTCCAGAACTGGAACCTCACCATCAGAATTTAACATCATACCCATGACAGGAAAACCCTCTGCCACTGCCTTCTAGTACCCATATGATAAAAAGGGTTGGGGGTTGCCATAAGGGCAATAGGGTTGAAACAATCATATTAGGTGCTAGGGCTTGACATGACCAGCCGATTGATCAGAGCGGGCCACTCCGACCGCCTGTCTAACCTAAGTTGGGGCCAAAGAGGAGTGTTGCATGTCATGGACTGCTCAGCCACCAGAATTACGTCCTTAAGCATCATGGGCTGCCACAGGTGACCCCATTGGGGTGGGTCTTACCCCTCTGCAGAGGTGCAATCGGTGTATTCTACAGCCCCATTGACAGGGCTGGGTACTTCTGCTAGTAAATAATTAAACAATGTGCAGGATGAAACATTTTTTTAAAGATCTTTAAAAAGAAAAAAAAAGAAAAGAAAAAGAAAAAAAAAAAAAAGAAAAGAAAAAGAAAAAAAAAAAAGAGAAGAAAAAAAGAAAAAAGAAGAAACAAAAAGAAAAAAAAAAAAAGAACAAAAAAAAAGAAGAAACAAAAGAAGGAAAAAAGAAGAAAAAAGAAAAAAAAACATTAATAACAACAAAGAAGAATATGTAGCTTTATACAATTTATTTTGCATTAATCAAAATATATGGTAGCACCTAATAAGAAAAACCACAGTGCACATCATTATGAGCACAAAAGTTCCAGAATATCAATAAATGTTTTATAATTGAATTTCAATTATTCATGTTCCATTTAGATTTGCAGGGATTTTAAAACCAAAATACAGTATCAACTATAAATAAGTACGAAACACTTTTTTTATAAAAAGTAAATTTCTAAACCAAGGATAACAAGTATTTATTATTTCTAGAACAGTGGTTCCCGACCAGAAGTGCTCACAACCTCTGGGTGTGTGAGCATCATTCCAGGGGGTGCGAGAAGCGTCCGTTTAAATTTAGATTAAATATTTTTCTTTTGTAATTAATATTATTTATATTTCCGTTTCTTTATTTCAGATTGTTATTATTATTTACAGAGTGAAATATATATGATCTTTTGATAAAACTGTAATATTGATTCCCATTCTATATTTTTGAACAAAAGTATAAATTGTAGGGGAGGGGTAGGTCAGAGCAAAACTCTTTTAAGGGGTATGGGTATAGAAAAAGGTTGGGAACCACTGTTCTAGAGGATATTATTAGTTATTATTTATTACCTAACTCTACAGCATTGAAACTAACAAAAAAACAACAAGTATCCTTGACAATCTCTCACTAACTGTCCCTATCATTTATTCTTCTCAAGAGTATCCGCACAGAACTGGTCTATGTAGGTTTTTGCTGGATGGCCCAAACTTTTTTGCCGGGCCTCATATAATTTCCCTAGTTTAAAGGTAGGCAATTAAATTCGGATGAAAAAGACAACAACAATTGAAGATAAAAAAAAATATATTCAGAAAGGTATAAATTGAAAACTTAATGGCATTTGCAACCAGACTTATCTGCTGAAGCTATTTGCAGTTTTTGGGAGCAACTGGATTTAGACATCTTGCAGATTTTGGTTCAACATTATAAGTGACTTAGTCATAGAATTCAATTTAGGTGCCAATAACATATATTGGTGATTTCAGCCCCTGGTGCCAAGGGAAGATAATTAAGCCCTAATTTTCCAATACATGTCCATGTGTTGGTTTTCCACAGGAGGACATGCTTATGAGGTCATCCTTTCTTCTCCAGCAGTGTCCAGCATGTCTTCTTCATTTCACTTGGATGATTTGTGTGATAGGGGGCAGGTGGCTGTATAGCTGCTTTCTTGTGGGGTGTTGTTTCCACGATTCATTCAAGATTGTATGCAGCATTCTTGTGCATCTAGTTTATTTTCTAGGCACTTTGTTAGGGTCCAAGTGGTACAGCCATACAGTAGCACTAATACAACTACAGCTTGGAAGAATTGTTGCTTTAACTTATTGGTGAGATCTCAATACATGCATAGGGACAGCATGAATTCTGCTATAAACAGATTATCAGTTCTATGGAAATCAGATCTCAAGTTAATAAATAATACTATTGTGTTAGTATAACATTCAGTTCTAAGACTAACAACAACAAGAAAGGAATTAATATTTCCTTTAATTCAAACAATTTATTGGTCAGCATAAAACAACAAACAACAATATAAAGTCCTTCCTGTATATAAAGTTGAGTTTAAGGGACTTACCGGCGCATTGGAGAAGATATCTTAGGGTGGTTTCCTGAGCCCCTGAATTTGTTGCCTCGTGGCACCGCGGGTGGATTCTGTCTGACTACTTTTTGGATATTGCGCCAAAACTCTGGGCTATCACGTGATTGGTATATCCAATCACAGAGCCTCTCCCTCACTCACTCTATATACAGGAATAACCATTTTACTGACCCAACAATACCTAATAATATCCATTTTGATTGTAAATATTCTATTAGAAATTCAAAAAGGTCTGATATGTTTAGAAGAAATTAACTTCTTATAAAAAAATGTTAATGTGTACTTATTTATGGGTGATAGTGTACATAATTAAAAAACAAAAACCTTTCATTTCATTAAAGAGATGCTTTAAAAGTAAAATATATTTTGTATAAAATATATAATAATATTGTGGAAGTCAACAGAGTGAAATAGCACAAAAATATATTAACCTTTTGTCATAATAGTTTGTCTGAAAAATAACAACTGATTTTATATATAAAGGCGTAATGAAACTGACCATTATTTACTAAACAACTGAATACTTTGCATTTACTCAGCTAAATCATTCACTCACCAGAAAAAGGGGAAAAAAAGATCAATGGATTCATTGATAAATATATAAATATGTCCAATTTAAATATAGATTGATTCTAAGTCTACAAAAACCTACCAAGTAAATAGTTTGATTCTCTAGATTATTTGTGCATCTGTCCCAAAATGCTTGATACACTTAGTGTATGAAGTCTATATGCAAATGTAACAACTCTTATTGGGACAGAGTATTGATATTGTAGCAATTGTCTGCCCCTGCTTGGGATGGAAGAGTTATCTTCCCTTGTGTTTAAGGTTTTGACTGCTAGGCACCCCTGACTATTTAATCAGGAAAGCGCCAACTTTGAATCCTCATTATCTCAGGGACTTCACCCCCCCCCCCCCAACACAACGTTAGTAAGTGACATTGCTTTATGGACTCTCTGTAACTTTTCTATTGTACATTTTTGTATCTCCTGAATACTTCCTTATTGTATTATGCTGATGTGAAAAACTCTATAATAATAATGATAATAATAGAGTGAAAATGATAATAATAAATGAAATGGATCACCCAATCTAGACCAGATCAAACCTAGTATTATTTAACAAGAAGAAAAGAACTGAATAAATACCTGAACCTTGCCAGAGAACTGAACAAATTGTGGAACATGAAGTTAACGATGATAGCAATCATAGTTAGAGACCTTGGATCAGCCCTAATAAACTGGAAAAGAAACTGAGTGAACTGAAGATCAGAGGAAGAATCAAGACCATCTAGACAACAGCACTGCTAAATTCAGCTAGGATACTCAGGAGAGTCCTGGAGATCTTAGGAGACTTCAGTAAAAAACATCAGTTGAGGCTGTTAGGAAAAACTCATGAGGAGTAAAAATAATACCAGTTAGTGGTGGTGTGAAAAACTTGCAAGGAGTATAATAATGATAAGTGTAGGATGTGTGGAACTGAGACAAAACAGTTTATCACATAATAAGCAAATTCAGCAAACTAGCACAAAGTGAGTATCAGATTAGGCATGACTGGGTGGGAAAGGCAGTTCACTGGGAATTGTGAAAGAAATTAAAATTTGACCATATTACCAAGTAGTACATGCACACACCGGAATCTGTCTTAGAGAATGAGACACATAAAATTCTCTGGGACTTTGAGATACAAACAGATTGCTTAATGCCAGCCAGAAGACCAGATCTGGTATTAATTAACAAGAAAAGAACTTGTCATCTAGTGGATTTTGCTATTCCGGCGGACCACAAAGTGAAAATGAAAGAAAACAAAAAGATAGACAAATAACTAGACCTTGCCTTAGAACTAAAAAAAAAAATATAGAATATGAATATGAGGGTGAAGGTCAGAGTGTACCTGAAAGTAATGGCAATGAAAGAGTACTTTACAGCTTCCAGATTTCCAGAACTGGAGCCTCACCATTAGATGCACTTTAGTGTCATACTCAGAAAATGAAGCTGTATTGGTCTTACAATTCACTTGGAAAGGTCCCAAAAAGGATGGGAAAAAGACTGGAGGAACTAGAAATCAGAGGAAGAATTGAAACCATCCAGACTAATGCATTGCTGCAATCGGCTAGAATACTCAGAAGAGTCTGGAGATCTAAGGAAACTTGTTGTCACTCAGACTCCAGTGAAAGACCATCATAGCATAGTGCCCATAAAAAATGACATGATTATGTATGAATTGGCTCTTGTGTCTAGGATCAGTATAGTATCTGTGCACTTTGCCTACAATTTAAGTTTTACTCCCTTGCATTGCTGCTTATGATCAGAGTGTAGTATCTGCATCTGTGGGGATTAAAATAAAAATAAAATAAAATTTAGAAAAAAAAAAACTTCCATGGGCCTTCACCGGAAGAACCTTCCGCATGTCCGAGAAAAGGAACTGACTTCTGACTCCCAAGAGAATATTTCAGCCATTCGAGTTTAGGCCATAACTGGGTCTAGTCACTCCTACTGGTCAGGGAGATTTCCCCTTGCACAGGCGACTATAAGTGGGAATAAAGCCTAAATTATAAAACCACTTTTGACTTTGTCTCTTTCTTTTTCGTTCCTTGAATTCCCTTCCTTTTCAGCGTGACCACCAAATGAGATGGGGTTAAAAGTAAAACCCTAAGAACACATAATAAGAATATCCAGTTACCTTTAAACCTTAAAATACCCAAACCTCTTACTACCCCATACATCCTTGATTATCTTTAAAACTATAAAACATAAAATATGAAGATGAAAACAGTTATTATTTTAAAGGGAATAAAATTTAAAACTTCTTCAAAATTATGTACAGAATTAAAAAAAACAACAGATGTATAAATCTTATTATAATGGAGATTGTGTGTTTGTCTGTAACCGAAACTATATCACTACTCAAGCCACAATTCCCTTAATTATTTACGTCACATTCTCCAGGATTTTATTTCTATTTAACTCTCTATTATTAATAAAATTGTTTTACATGATTAATACTGTTGGCCATATTTACATACTAGATATTTACCACGTGTACGGGTTAGGCACAAGGCCCTATTAATGTGGGATCACCCACAAGCCAAGACTCATGGGTGATGGGTGAAAAAAAAAAAGAAGAAACTTAAGGCATGTTTAATATTTATTGCATTTTTACTAATCTATTTATCTATCTATCTATCCATATATAAAGGGCAGTTGTGTGTATGTGTATGTCCGGAGGAAACTTTGAAAATAAAACAATTAACAACAAAGTAAATATATATACACATTAAATATCACCAGGGCTTGGTTTTTGAGCTAAAATAATAAAAATTTGATTTATATTTGCTAAAAGGATTAAAAAATAAAATTTAAATGATAACAGAATGGAATATTTTTTTTAATATTTTGAATAGTAGACATTAACGTTTATTTCAGAATGGCTGGATCAATGCAAGATGTTTTTTTTTACAGGAGGATTTTAATGGAGCATCTGACGAGGATCCAACTCACGATTGAGTAATAATGGATTCGCAGGACTAACTTAAAAAAAATCCCCCTTCTACCCTGGTGATGCCGGGTGGCCACTTCTAGAGATATATAAGTGTCTCTTGCTGGGCTTTAAAAAAAATCTTGTCTGGGTGGGGGGTGGGTACTTTTATCATTAGAAAATTTTCAAGTTTTGGTAAGTTGGGGGTGACAAAAGAGAATGAGACAGAGAGATAGAGAATTCAAGAAAGAGCAAGTGAAGGGGAGAATTGAAAGAAAGAAAGAGTGAAGAAGAAGTGAAATGGAAGGGAGAAGCAAAAGAAAGAGAAAGAGCCAGAAGAAGAAAATTGAAAGAAAGTGAGACAGAGTACATGGAATGAAAGATTAAAAGAAAGAAAAGAGAGGATGAATTGAATAAAAGTACAATTACAAAGGGAATTGAAGGATAAAAAGTAAAAGTAGAGAGAAAGAGAGAGAGAAAGAGAGAGAGAGTAAGAGAGAGAGGGATCATTTTTTTGATAATCTCCCTTTGTTATTGAGTTCATTATGATAAAAAATCTTTGCATAATTGTTAGGAACACCTAACAAAATGGACTTAAAACAAAAAATAGAGTTGCTTCCCTTTGTTTTGTCAACGCGTTTTGTTTACATTTGAATGTTTTGAAAACGCCAGCGTTCTGAGATCCTGGTTAAGCTCGCTTGAGAGTAGAAGCATTTTCTACTCTGTGTTTTAATAAATCCTTGTTAATTTTATAACAAACCTGGTCTTGCATTATCATTCCTATCCTCCATATAATTTATCTGTATGTTAAAAACATAATAATGAAATAATCTTTGTAAATTTCTGTAAGAAAGTAAGAAAAAGAAAAATGATAAAAAGTGGAATTTCCACCAGTGTACTGCTAGCAGCGATGCTGATAGCTTTTTGATTTAGTGCGTCCTGGGACGCACATATTTTCTTTGAATGGGTCCCCAGGAAAATTAATGGGTCCCAACTAAAGCTTCTTAATAGATTGTAAGGGTTTTTATTTATGATCTGGGGAAACAATTAACGCCGGCTAACTCCTACCTTGTAACCTATCCTGTGTAATTTGTTTCTAAGAAACAATTGAAATATATTTACAGTTAGCTTGAAATGGTGGGAGAAGAAAAAAAACAAAACACTGGGATGCATGAATATGATTTTACAGCGTCCTTTTAGATTTTTGTGCATCAGGGACAGGACATGTACCTATCAGCATCATTTTTTAAATTTTAATTAGTTCTTGTAAAATTTATTTACACGTCTATAGATACAACTACTATTATCAGATTGAATATTCAATCAGCTCGCCAGAGGAGAGGGAGGAATATAACACAGGATCAATTTAATGTGGAGGCCCATATAATATGTGTGACCCAATGACAAAATCAGTCAGTCTCTGTAACCTTTTGTGTAATGGGGAGGTGCTGCCCCAGGACCAGGTTCACATTGGTGGGAGGGAGACTGTGTCCTTCTCTAAGACAAGAATATGGCTGAGAAACAGAAAAAAGATATGACATACTGATCTTAAGGCAGATGTGTAGAGAGGCAATACTTTAATCCTAGACAGGGTGCACGTATACTACAGCCTGATCCTAGCAGAAGTTATGGATAGACAAACAAATAAACAAACAGAAAAAATCACACTATACATCATATAGATGAATAATAAATAATAAATGCATAAAATGTTTAGATATAATAAATAATAGAATAATTCTTCAAAGCCGTTGTCGTGTCAGTGCTACTGTATGGCTGCACCACCTGGACCATAATGAAGCGCCAAGAGAATAAACTAGATGGGAGCTGCACAAGAATGCTGTGTGCAGTCTTAAACAAATCGTGGAAACAACACCTCACGAGAAAACAGTTATACGGCCACTTGCCACATATCACCCAAAACATCCGAGTAAGAAGGACAAGACACGCAGGACACTGCTGGAGAAGCAAGGACGAACTCATAAGCGACGTCCTCCTGTGGAAGCCAGCACATGAGCACGCCAGTGTGGGCCGACCAGCAAAGACGTACATTGACCAGCTCTGTGAGGATACTGGATGCTGTGTAGAGGACCTCCCAAGAACAATGAGTGATAGGGACGGCTGGAGAGAGATTGTCATGGATATCTGCGCTGATAGCACGACATGATCATGATGATGAAATATCCAAGGCCTAAAAGTAAAATTTGAGAAATTTTTTTTTATCCTGTTGAATTTGATTAGACAATCCAAAAGGTTAATAAGTACAAAGGAGCCAGATGAAAGTCATTAAAAATGGACGGGTGTTGAAAGCTGACATTAAGAAATAAAATTAGTCTGATTACTCTACCAATGTTAGAATTAGAATTACTGTATTTGACGGCATATAGGTCGCACTTTTTTTCAAAAATTTTGGCTCAAAAATTGCCCTGCATCTTATATATTGTAGGTGAAGTTTGAAACCTCCCGTAGGCCTAGGCTAATTTTCTCTATGATGCTCACTAACCCAGCTTACGCTCAGTACTTTTACCTACCCTAAACTGCCAAATTGCTTTTATACAGCTATGTTTCTGTTTGTGTAATGCACAGCTAGACTGTTTTCAACAATATATGCTTAAATACACTAAAAATTGTTTTTCCTGAATCTGACCTGCTGAAATGAGGGTGCATCTTATATGCCCATGCGTCTTATATGCCGTCAAATATGGTAGTGAAATAGATCATTAATTAGGACTGAGCCTATTCTAGTAGTGACCACCCCAAGCAGAGTTGAACAGGTTTGAATTCAGAGTTTTCCTTCTCCTAGACTGTTTGCCTAACCAAGGTTAAAGAGCTCAGTCTGCCCTAATATTTATCCATAGCTGGAGGGAGAGTAGTGGGATTCATACTTTTCCCAAGGGTATTAGCGCCATGTGAACTGTAGCTTTGTCCAGGATTTGAAGCCGGGTTGACAAGTCAATTTCCTACGACTCTAACCATTAGACCCCGCACCTCCAACTTAAATGAGTTCAAATCCTGGACAAGGCTGGTTGCATTTCATATATTACTAATACCCTTAAGAAAGGTATACATCTAACTATTCTCCCTCTAGCTATGTGTAAATAGTAGGGCAGAATGGGCTCTTTAACATTTGTCTACAAGAAGGATAACTCTGATCTGGATATTTAGAAACTACTCAAGAAGAATTTATCTGAAGGTAGTTTCTAAATCTTATTATAATGGAGATTTGGTGTCTATCTGTAACCGAAACTATATCACTACTCAAGTCACAATTCCCGTAGTTATTTACGTCAAATTCTCCATTATTTTATTTTTACTTAAATTTCAATTATTAATAAAATTGTTTTAATATTGTTGACCATATCTACATACTAATAACATTCAATTGTATTTATATATACAACAAAATAGCGGTTTACAGTGTGAACGGGAATATTAATTTGCATATTGATATTCTGTTAAATTGACATTGTGTCACATCCTGTTTGTGTGGAGAGGTTGGTAAATACATACCAATGCGAAATGACAGCAAACACAGATCCTACACTGAACATTTCCCCATGTGACATAGTCATTTCAATTGAAAGATTGAACACTTCATTTCCAGAATTATGTTCAGTATTATTTTACATTTCTCATGCATTTCTATAATGACACTAAACATTTCTTTAATATATATTAACACTATAATGACACTAAGCAGTTTTTGATGTTCACAGAAAGTCGGAATACAAAACAACTTTTTTGCAGGATTTATTCTCCCTATAATAGAAATTCTAATTGGAATAGGTAATAGTAAATGTAAGATAAATTGTTTGCTAGACCCTGGTAGCCAGAGATCTTATCTAGCAAACAGAGAAGGAGTTCATATTAAAAACCTTCTTGGGTTCTGCACAACGTTGCTTAAAAGAATTAAGATTAGATGTTAATCTTCCTAAATTAAATGGTTCTTTGCCATTCCTTATTGATGATACTCTTAATTTGGAGTTCAAAATAGCAGGACTCAGTCGTATTGTTAGGAACATAAAAAGATCCGGTTATAAACTAGCTGCAGATTTTAGTAGCGTAAAAAGTGATAGCATTTCGGTGCATGGGTTGCTGGGAATAGATATTTTGAAGTACATGGGCCCCATGCAACTCATAGATTGTTTAGGTGGTTCTGCCCTTGAATATTTCTCAAGGTGTTGTTCCCTTTTGGTAATGTGGCTGATTTTGAATGCATATCAAAAGTACATGTCTATTTATTTATTCTACATGTTTGGTGGTTGATGAGTGACCAATAACGGATCGATGGTCTAAAAATATTTTTTTTGCATAGGGCCAAGTTCAAGTTTTAGTAGTAGTCGTTTAGTAGTAGTAGTCATCGTTAGTTCAAAAACAACATACGCCAGTCATATAGTCACAAGGGGGCTGTTTATTTATTTCTAGGCTCGTGGGTTCTTTTTCAGAGAGAAGGAAAGAGAGAGCGAGAGAGAGAGAGAGCGAGAGAGGGGGGGTAAGGTCAAATTATTCTATCGTAAATCATGTTTGATACTACTATGCGAAACTCATACGGGTGAAACCTGGAAAGCCCCCGTCTACCTCCCATGAAGCCTAGCCGAAAAAGTCCGATTTTCCTCTTCTTTCGTTTGTCTGTCGTTTGTTTGTCGCTTAACTTCATTCATTCAAAAGCAGAGGATTGGTTTGGTTTTGTTTTACGGCATATCAACCTCAGTGGGTCATTTAATGCTGATAAAGTTTTGAAATAAATCAATTCTTAATGGATAATACAATTTTTTTATAAATACATTTTTCTATTTAACCAAGATAGGGCCAAAGTGGAGTATTGCAAGTCATGAACTGCTCATCCACCTGGGTTCTATCCTTAAGCATCACGGCCAACAGGTGGCCCCATTGGGGGATTCTTACTCCTCTGCAGAGGTGCAGTCAGTGCATTCTAACGCCCCAGCCGACAGGGCGGGAAGCAGAGGATGATTAGGACTAATAAAGTAGATCTTAGTTGAAATTTGGCATTGTGTGCACACTGATGAAGTAATAATATGAGATTCTATAAATGTGTGCAATCATAAAATGTTTTTACAGCCACGTGTGGGGGTGGCTGGATGAGACACAGGGATGGATCAACACAGGGACAAGTTTAAAGATTGTCCAAATCCTGTCAGCACACCCCTTTATGGGGGGGGGGGCATGTCCGGTGTCAGGCATAAACCCAACCCTTAATCCTTTTAGGTATTGGTAGGGGGTGCTTCCTGGAAGGATGGCTCTCTGAGACGGGACTGATTTATTTTCAAAAAAATATAAAGTATATATTTGTATGTGACCATGAAAATATTTTTAAGAAGAACTAAAAAAAAGAAAAAATGAATATTTTGTCAACTCCTTGTAAAACCTTTGATATTTATAGAATGTATAAAAAATGTATGGAATGTATACAAAATGTATGGAATGTATACAAAATTCATGAAATGCATATAAAATTTATGGAATGTATACAAAATTTATGGAATGTATACAAAATTTTAAAAAATAGGATATCAACTTGTTTTAGGAAGAATATAGTCTGTGGGGATTAATAAAAATTAAATTAAACCAAATAAAAATAAATAAAAACAAAAGTAAAACAAAGTTGAATTAAATAAATTGAATTAAATAAAAAAATATTTAAAGAATTGAATTAAATAAAAAAAACATTAAAAAATTGAATTAATAAAAAAAAAACATTAAAAATTGAATTAAATAAAAAAAAACATTAAAAAATTGAATTAAATAAAAAAAATATTAAAAATTGAATTAAATAAAAAAAAATATTAAAAAATTGAATTAAATAAAAAAATATTAAAAAATTGAATTAAAAAAAAAAATATAAAAAAATTGAATTAAATAAAAAAAACATTAAAAAATTGAATTAAAATAAAAAAATATTAAAAAATTGAATTAAATAAAAAAAATATTAAAAAATTGAATTAAATAAAAAAAAATATAAAAGACACAAAAAGTAACAATTTCCCAGAAGGCTTCAGACTGAAAGAGCCCTCTGAGCATGCGCAAAAAACCCCTGAATTCTTGGTGCCAAAAAGGTTTCTCAGCCCTTTTTACTCCAAGACTTTGAAGAGAAAACTTCCTATTGACTTGCTCGGGAAATATTTCCACTCAAAGAAATAGTGTGAACCCGCTAATAAAGGTCTTACTCTAAAGTCATCCTCGACTCTGTTTCTTCGCTTCTTTTCCTAAATTCCATTTCAGCTTACCAGCCCATAAGAAGGAAGAACCAGATGTATTGTGGGATAGGATACAACCAAATCACTCCCCATAAGTCTTAAAAGGATTCCAGTTCTATTATGCATAGTGAATTGAACAGACAACTCAGCAAAACAAACTTTTGGGCTTTTTTGTGTATTCTTTAAAAATATTTTAGAAATTGATATGTCCCAGGAACGGATATATTAGTAGAAGTAACAGAGTGGTGGCGCCATGGTAACAGCGTGGTACAATCGAGCAGGTAAGTAATAGTACTGGTGTGATATCATAGTCATAATAGTAGTAGGCATTGTACCTCTACATTTCTCTGTATTTATGGCTGACACCAGCCAATCATATTACTGTGAGGGGGGGGCAGGTGTATGCTTATTCATTGCATCTGAAATTTAAAAACAAAAATGAAAAAAAAAAAACCTGGCATAAGTTGATATGTATGATGCACAATGGGAAAAATATGGTTGTCATCAAAGTTAACTTTTTGTATTTGTATTTGTGGCACATTTTCATATTTGTCTCCAGTTTTTTTTTCTTTTCTTTTCGGCAATCCAGGTGTTGGATTTGAAGAATCGATGGAAATTGACATGTTGAATTTTTTAGAAGTTCTTAGAGAATCTTTTGAAGAATTTGAATCGGTTTTCTAAAAAAGATAAAAAGAAGAAAGAAAAAACAATTTGTACAAGATTATAAAAATGATATGGAATATAGATGAAAAATGTATTCAGCAATGTGTTTATATGGATGACTGGTTATTTCCTATAAGTCTAACATAAACAAAGGGGAACCACTCTTGAGTGATAAATTATTTATTTTCCCATTAAACTAACCCTAAACCCAAACCCTAACCCCGTCTTCTTTTTTCCTAGTAGATCAATAAATAAATGATTTATCAGTCAAGAGTGGTTCCCTTTGTTTATGTTGGAGTTATAGGAAATAACCAGAAAAAGTTTTTTTTCCTGGGTGAAATATGAGTTGCAAAATTCACCCTATTTATTAAATGACTCTCATAGTCCTGCTCCTAAGTATTTGAACAAACAGACAATTTGCTTGATTTTGTGAGTTAAAAGAGGAATCAAATTTTATTGCAATCATCATAAGAAGGCATATATAAATGTAAAGTTCTTATATTAAGGTTGGAAGGCTTAAAGTAACCTTCCAGCGTGGGTATATGTGTGTACATAAAATATTCCGACAAAGTTATAAAATAATAACAGACTTTATTCCGTGAGCGACGGAGAAAATACATTCAAGACAAATATATAAACAAAACAGAAACATAAACATAATATAGAGGAAATATGTGTTGGGCTTGTGTCATAAGGAATGCCACTTACTGGTAGCTGATTGGGGGGAAAGCCCCCCACCTAAGGGGCAGAGGTGTCAGGCGCCTAAACCATGTGAACTTGTTGCTGGTTCGAAAGAAAAAAGAAAGAATTCAGAATTCCCGGCTTCTGACCAAATACTGAACACCCTCTATCGGCGAACAATTGCAGCAAGGTCTTGATACACGATTTTGTGTGCTGTACCTTCAGAAATTCTCAGTTGTTCAGAAATGTCTTCTATTATAACTTTTCTGTCAGCTAAAATGACCAAATTAATTGAATACACCATTTCAATTTAGTCTTTGACGCTGTTCAAAATTGAAGCAAATCAAACAGAGTATTCAAGGCTTGAACAGAGGTCTGTCATCATATTTTTGGTGACTGAGAAGCGCAAACCATGTGAAATTTACAAGAGAAAGTTTTAGTTAAAAATGTCGGACCATATGACCTTAAGGCACCCCTTTTTGATCTTGATTAAGAAAGGACATGTTTTTCATTTACACCATCAATATCCGGTTGTTTGTTGGGTGTTAGGGTTAGGGGGTAGTTTTATAATTTTAAAAATAAATCTAAAAATCGTTTGTTAAAACCGGATATTGACGGTGTAAACGAAAAACATGTCCTTTCTTAATAGAGATCAAAAAGGGGTGCCTAAAGGTCTTATGGTCCTTTTTTTTTCTTTTTTCTTTTTTTGTGGTGAGAGTTCAATCTGTGACAATGAGGAAACTGTGTAGATCAAAAATAATAAACAGTAAGCACTTGGTGAGATTCAAACTCATTTCACTTTTGCTTTTGAGGAAACCTGTTTAAACACACCTACCATCAGCTCCTCACTTTACCGCACAGATCTCTGTGCTACTCATACGTTGAGTTGGCGAGGGCTGGTATCAAACCAGGAACCTTGTGATTCCTAATCAACTCTACATTAGCAGCATGAAAATATTATACTCCTAAAATTTGTGAATGGGCCTCTCTCTCTCTCTCTCTCTTCTCTCACTGGTCAGACACTCTTATTGGAGATGACAATCTATTGCTGTCATTTTCTTCTTGACCCCTTCTCTCTACATGTGTCAATTATGGTTGCCATCAGCAAGCTGACAAAGGGGTCAGTGATACCTGAAAGCAATCTTCCTCGCTCTCTCTCCTTCACCACTCTCTTACTGGATATATATAATCTATTGACTATCACTATCTTTCTTAACCCTCTCTTTAGTGATGATTCATAGCAGTCCGTGGCAGGACTCTGGTATCAACAAGTGAAGCCTTAATGTTTTGCTGACGTGTCATAATACCCCCACGCCCTGGGACCCTAACAGGTACTACCACTCCAGGTCAGTGTGGACCACGGAGCAATGGTGAAGGGGTGCTCCACATTCCCCAAACCTCCAGAACTGGAACCTCATCATCAGATAGAGTTTAATGTCATTCCCAGGACATGAGGACCCCCAGCCACCACCTTCTAGCACCCATATGATAAAAAGGGTTGGGGCAATCATATAGGTGCTAGGGCTTCACATGATCAGCCGTTTGATTGGAGGGGGCCCTCTCCGACTGCCATCTAGTCTAAGTAAGGGTCTAAGTGGAGTGTTGCATGTCATGGACTGCTCATTCACCAGGATTCCATCCTTAAGCATCACGGGTTGCCACCCATGGCCAACAGGTGGCCTGTATGTTTGTGAATCTGTGTTACGCCTCAAAAATATGTGGTTCAAAGTTAACTAATCAAAAAAAAATGTAAGAGTTTTCAAATAAAATAACAGGTGCATTATATTGATTATTCATTATAATAATAATGAAATTTATTGTGTACAGTGCTCAGGTGCACCACAACTCATCAAAGTCTCATGTCAAGTACACAGAATAATGCATTAGTATCAGGAACATGAACAGCATACAGTAATAATATACATGTATGTGTACAGTGCTCAGGTGCACCACAACTCATCAAAGTCTCATGTCAAGTACACAGAATAATGCATTAGTATCAGGAACATGAACAGCATACAGTAATAATATACATGTATGTGTACAGTGCTCAGGTGCACCACAACTCATCAAAGTCTCATGTCAAGTACACATAATAATGCATTAGTATCAGGAACATGAACAGCATACAGTAATAATATACATGTATGTGTACAGTGCTCAGGTGCACCACAACTCATCAAAGTCTCATGTCAAGTACACAGAATAATGTATTAGTGTTAGGAATATGAACAGTGTACAGTAATAATATACATGTATGTGTACAGTGCTCAGGTGCACCACAACTCAGCAAAATCTCATGTTAAGTACACAGAATAATGTATTAGTGTCAGGAAAATGAACAGTGTACAGTAATAATATACATGTATGTGTACAGTGCTCAGGTGCACCACAACTCATCAAAGTCTCATGTCAAGTACACAGAATAATGTATTAGTGTCAGGAACATGAATAGCATACAGTAATAATATACATGTATGTGTACAGTGCTCAGGTGCACCACAACTCATCAAAGTCTCATGTCAAGTACATAGAATAATGTATTAGTGTCAGGAACATGAATAGCATACAGTAATAATATACATGTATGTGTACAGTGCTCAGGTGCACCACAACTCATCAAAGTCTCATGTTAATACACAGAAATAATGTATTAGTGTGAGGAACATGAACAGTTTACAGTAGTAATATGCATGTATGTGTACAGTGCTCAGGTGCACCACAACTCATCAAAGTCTCATGTCAAGTATACAGAATAATGTATTAGTGTCAGGAACATGAACAGTTTACAGTAGTAATATGCATGTATGTGTGCGCGTGTGTGCATATGTATGTGGAGAGTGGCATCAGGTATAGTGTCGGCTGACCACAGGAAGCATGGAGGCTTTGAAAGACTCAGTGCTTCGGCAGCCTACAACAGACACGGGCAGTTTATTCCATGTCTCCGCAATTCTGAGCTTGAAAAAATGTTTCCGAAAGTCATGTGAGCAGTGCTGTTTTCTGACTTTGTAGGCATGCCCACGTGTGTTGGAAAAATGGAAATCAAAAAGGTGCTCAAGGTTGCTGTTGTTAAGATGATTAATGACCTTATGAGCGTTTACCAGGTCAGTTGCCAGATGCCGAAGTTTCAGCGAATCCATTCCCAGGGCTGCGAGACATTCAGAGTATGGTAGATGCCTGATGGAGGGTATCTGCCTGGTTGCACATCTCTGTACAGTTTCTAGGAGGTTAATATTCTGAGCAAGATAGGGGTTCCAGACTGGTGATGCAAACTCCAAGTGTGGCCGCACCATAGCTTTGTACAGCTTCAAATAGATAGCCGGTGAGCGGCTGACAAAGGTCTTGCTGAGTGACGCCAGGACACCCTCGGCCGTTTTGGCAATTTTGGAGATGTGTTTCATCCAACGTAAATCACTGCTAACAGTAATACCCAAATCCCGTTCACAAGAAGATATATCAACACTGAAAATTTCATTAAATTCGGTTAATTCCCTGATTTTTAGTATTTTTTTTTCTTTCGGTGGGGTGACATACGATGGTGAAATTTATGTCCATTAAGTAGGATATAACCATTTTAGAATATGAAGCCTGGTAAAAAGATTTTAAAATCTTGGTAAATACTTACTACTTTTCTTCTGGACATCTTCACTTTTATGCCTCATTATTGGTTCTTTGTTACTTTTGATGTTTATATCAACATCTTCATAAATATTTTGATCTGAAAAAAAACAAAAAACAAAAGAAAAACAAAGATGTTACAATAATATTACTAAATGTCTGTCTGTCTGTGTGTCTCTCTCTCTCTCTATATATATATATACCACACCTGCCACACCTCTGGGAAAAGTCAAAAATGGTTGTTGGCAAATTTTTATGACTACACTGGTCCCAATGTTTGGCCACCAAACTTCCCAGATCTTAACCCCATGGATTATTATGTATGTGACGCTGTTGAGAAAGACACCAATCGCCGTGCCAGTACTACAAAAGCCCAGTTAATCAACAAAATTAAGGTAGTTTTTGAGACCCTTCCCAGGGAAACTGTAATATCAGCTTATTCCAGGTTCCGGAGCAGGATTGAGGCTGTGATTGACACTAATGGCGTTTTTGAGTGAAACTTTTTGACAATAGTGTAATTTCCGTACCTGTTGAATTTCTTTACAGTCCATTAAATTTTGTAGTTACCAAACACTTTTTCTTTTTCCTTATGAAACTGTCAAATTTATCCCGAACAGCCTGTATATAGAGAGAGACGAGTGGAGAGATACATAATATAGTTTGCTATATTTATAAATAAAAAGTGCTCAATATCAGTGATAGAGCATATATATCTAAGCTAGGATAGGGTATTTACTGCTCATCCCACTTATGAGGGTGTGACACAAGGACATTTTTAGGTGGACCCACCCACAAGCCGAAGCTCATGGGTGGTAGGTGCAAAAAATGCATTGATCCTGTTGGCATTCCCCCTCAAGGGGGTACCCAGGCACTGGGCAATAAACCCAGCCCTGCTCCATTAAATTAAGGGGGCAGGTATTGCCTGGGGGAATAGCTCCTGGGATCAACACTGTTAACATTACTTATCCAGTTCAGAGGCCGAAGCACTCTGAACCCGCATCATGAGGGTCGGGGGTAAGGAAAGTATCTAAGCTAGGATAGTGTAGTGTATTAAAACAAATATCTAATCTAGTACATATACAAAGGGCAGTTGTGTGAATCTGTATGTCTGGATGAAACTATGAAAATAAAACAATTAACAACAAAGTAAATATATATACACATTAAATATCACCAGGGTTTGGTTTTTGAGCAAAAATAATGAAGGTTTGATTTATATTTGTGAAGATAATTAAAAAATAAAATTCAAATGATAACAACATAGAATTTCTTTCACATTTAAGATTTTAAATAGTAGACATTAATTTTTCTTTTCAGAGTGGCTGATCAACACAAGGTATTTTTTTTTTTTTTTTTTAATTTTTAATGGGGCATCCTGTGAGGATCCAACTCATGATTCACTAACAATGTATCTACGAGACTAACTTTTTTGCCACCCTATCTCTACCCAGGCGACGCTGGGTAGCCGCTTCTAGTAATTTATAAAGATAAAAAACAAAAACAAAAAAGAAGGAAAAAAATGCTGCTTCTTGCAGAACTAACCCTCTTCTGCAATAGAATTTGGCAAAGTGCAAAGGTTATTCTGTAAGACAGGTTTGCCATCAGATGATTTAGCCAAAGGAGCTGAAGAGGAGGAGGGGGAGGAGGACTCTTCAGTTTTAGATATGGATGTTGCATTGGAAGCCATATTCTCATACGTGTCAGAATCTGGAAATAAACAGAAAGCAGTAGTATTAAAATTTTAAAAAGACAATTTATTTAAAAACAAGGACACGTATATTGTGGGGATTTTTATCCCAGAAAAGCACTGTTTAGACCCTAAGTTTTGTAGGAGAATAAACTGTACTTCAAATGCAGTGAGGAGATGGGTGCTGCTTTTGAAGAAAGGAGACAAACAACTTTTTATACAAGAAAATGTTTACTGTACATATAAACAAATATCAAACAGGGATATACACAATGTAAAACAACCAAAGGAGTTCAAAAGTGTTTGGTAGGTAAAAGCTTGTTAAAAGGTAATTAAAGGGAATTAAAGGTAATTAAACTGTTGCAGATAAAAATGCCTGCAGAACTTAGCTGTAATCCTTGTGAGTTCTTTCCTCATAACTTGTTGAGCCCTGTAGAAATGTTTTTTGGTATGCGTTTGCCACTCTAGTTTCTACGTGGTGATGATTCTGGGTCGTCACCATATTGGGCCTACTAACGATATGGTCAAGTGTTGCTAGCCAGGCAAAAAGAGGCCGAATTCTTCAGAGCCCCCTCTTTTATAGTTAGCATCATGTGACCCTAAGAGACTGCTGCTGCTAGTGTCCGGTGAGGCCGGATAGCCTATCCCTTAATAAATTTCCACAATATAAAACAATGGGTGTATAAATTCTACATAGTCATAAAAACAGCAATTTAAGTAAGAAATGATCTTGTATGATAAAATTATTTAATGCAAAAATGCAGAAAAATATTTTTTTAAATTTTTGGCAGGAAATCAAACAAAAGAGTGATAAGCATAAAAGATAAACCAGTCTCTATGCTCGTAGTGTAATGGTTATCATCGTAGGAAGTGGATTCGACTACCCGCATTCAAATCATAAACAAAACTGTTTGCCTGTTCACATAGCACTAATACCCTTGGGGAAGATAAATATCTATTCTCCCTACAGCTATTGGAAAATAGTAAGACACACTATAGGCAACCAGTTTAAAAGAAGGAAAACTCTCAATTCAAACCATTGTCGCATCACGTACACAACTTACTATTTCGATGCTCCAAACTCTCGCTTTCCCTTCACCTCTCTACTTCTCCATGACTTTAAAAAAAAAAATGGGTCACCCAAGTGACCATTTCAATCAGCACGCAGGCCTTTCAGAATTGGGTCAACCGACTAAAAGACTTTCGTCCCTTCACTTCCGTTCACTAATGGCCTGAAATGCGCACAGTAAATAATCCAAGGATTCCACCTTGGGAGAAGTCCAATTCCAATCGCCCACGTAGAATTAATTCTGCCTGCAAACGCATTTTCGTCACAAACTCTGGCGAGGTGGCGTCGGATTCTTACAGTTAGCAATTGGGTTTCAGGCAACAGACCACCGGGGCACGGCCACTCCGGGTGTACCGGGCCCAGCTTGCCCCACATTGCGCCAGGCATGTGCGCTTGGAATCGTGTCGCGGTCACCACCTTGGTGGCTTGATCAAACCATCCTAGGTTGCCTCTGGTTGCTGAACAAAAGTCCAGCCATGGTGACCTTTTCCAGCAAAATCCACTTCTGGCAAACACTTAGAATGCCTCTCTCTTCTTTCTTTGGCTCCTTCTCGGCCTTGGCTCGACTCTGCCTCAGGTTTGAATCTTCACCTCGGCCCTGCCTCCGGTTCCTGTCTCCTGCTCTGCGCTACCTCGGACTCCTGCCTCCAGCCAGCTAGTTTCTGCTCCGGTCTCCCGCCTGCCGACGTTCCAGTCCTGCCGACCCTGATCCAGCCTTCTAGCGTAACTCCACTCAGCCATCTCCTAAGCCAGCCTCCTCCTCCTTTACAACAGTCCTTTTCAGGACCATTGACAACTACTGCCACTTCTCTCCTCTCGCCTCTCTCTGGCCACCTTCGGCTCCGGTTCGATCCTTCACCACGGCTCTAATTGCTTTATTCAGGAATGTAACTTAAATAAGTTTTTCTTATGAAAATATTTAACCTATATATAAATTTGCCACAAGAGACAGAGCTTTATTATTTATTTATTCATTTATAGAGGAACTGATTCACTTCAGTATTTAGAGTTTATTTAATACAGAATACAAACACCACAACAACATTAATTTCGCTTTATTTGATTCAAGGGAAGTTACTACACATGGTTATAATTAAGTTACATCCCTTGATAAACTACTTCCATTTATTTCATTGTAGTGAACAAATTCCCTTTAAATATCGTAAAAAGCTTTTTGATAGTAGGGAAATAAAAAGAGGAGGTCTTACAACAATGAGGAAAGTAGTTTACAAGTGTCCACTTTCGCCCTTATTCAAAATACAATTATCTAAGTATTTAGGTCAAACCGTCAAGCCCAAGTATCAGATATGTAAGGCTAAAAAAAAAAATTAAAAAGATAAAAACTATGGAAGGCTATTAGGATAACAAAACCAAAGATGTCAACCGTTAAATTTAAATGTAAAAATAAATAAAAAATAAATAAAAATCCATCGAAATTGCAGTAGATTTAATGAAAAGATTGAGGGTTATGGAACTTTCTAGCTAAAACTTCCTCTTGCATATTACATCAGAAATATAATGGAATTTCCTTGAGCATAAGGAACTTTCTGGAATATTCCAAGACATTCCATACTGCATTAGAAACACTACCCCCCCCCCCAAAAAAAAACGCCCCAAGGTGGTGTAAAAATTAATTTTTGCCACACTCTTTCGTAAAAAAAATCTAAACAGATCTTTGTAATCTTATATTTAAAAAAATAATAGACGTTTTGTTGTCAAAATTCAAATAAATGTTTTCTTTCTAATAAAACCAATTTTTTAACAGTTAAATTCAAATTAATTCAAATATTTTAGATTTTTCTTTTTTTCAAATGAAAAAATGTTTGTTTTGTTTTACAGCAGATAATGAAAATAGAACATTTTTTTCACTGTATGATAAAATATAAATTATTAATTAATACTAATAAGATTAAATATTTTTTTAAACACTGTCATTGAATCTGAAAAAAAGGGGGATAAGCATAATTAATGAAACTGTCATCAAATTTAATTTCATAATGAAAAGCAGACATGTGCAAACTTAAACCGGATACAGTTAAATCTTCAAATTTAATGTAGAAGATTATATGACTATTTCTTGTTTGTTAATAATTTTCTCAGAAAACTCAATACATTAGACAATTTTAAATATATATTAAAATAAAACAAACTATATATATAAATCAATAATACTGGGCATGTATTTATTAAAACTTTTGGACCTAGACACAATAAGCACCCCAGCCCAGATCTGTTTTGAAAGGAACTGAATTTTGCTTTTCACCGGTTGTTAGTAAACAAAACAGCCGGCCGATAAAAACCAGTAACATTTTTAGACTAAAATAGTTTTTGATTTTAATAAATTTTTTTAGTTATTTCATGTTGTTGTTTTTAGCATATGTGAAAAAATTAATTTTGCACTAAAGATAAACTAATATTGTTATTTAAAAAAAAAAAAATTAAAAACGAAAGAGATGTTTATTTATTTTTCCATGTGCCTCTACGAATAGTTAATATTAAAAAGTATTTATTAAAAAAAAAGATTTTGCTAGGGTTAGGGTTAGGTGTTAGGGTTAGCTGTTATTATTATTATAACCTATAATATACTTTTTATAGCTTTAACTATTCCCGTGTTAAACGTGTCTAACATTAAAAGTTTTATAATTAGAAAAGAATTGCTATTGAATTAACAACAACAACATGAAATAAGTAAAAAAAAAAGTGTCTTTAATATAAAAATGTGTCTTTCGTTTATAGTTTTATAATTAAAAAAAAGTGTGTCTAAAAATCGTCTGTTAACAAACAACCACATTTTAATGGTGAAAAGAAAAACATGTCCTTTTGAATCTAGGTCTCACCTGGGGTGCTTATTGGTGTCAAGGGCCAAACTTTTAATTTAAAAAACGTGGACTGTTTAATGTGGAATATTTAATTTCTGAGTATATATAATACAATGTTGTTCTTCATTCTATGTATATAGATTTTGACCATAAATTAAATACTCACTGTTAAACTTATGCAATTCTTGAAGGTATTGTGATGTATGCAGTGACATAGTTTCAGTTACAGACAGACACTGAATCTCCATTATAAAGTAAAGTTGTTGTGGTGGCTTAAAGTCGGTATCAGCCAGAGAGTGAGGGAGTCTATCCTCTTTTCACCAGCGCTAGACCAAGGAGATTGTTTTTAGCATCTGAGCTGGAGCCCCACACCTACCATAAGCTCCTCATTTTACTACACATATCCCTGTGCTACTCATAAGCTGAGTTAGCGAGGGCTGGTATCAAACCCGGAACCTTATGGTTCCTAGTCGGATGCTCAAAGCACTAAAGTAAGGAATACAAATTTTCCCCAATTGATAGTCACTATGTTTCCAAAGTTCTCTACCTTATCATAAAACAACAGGTAACCCTTAACTTTTTCCTCGTAAATTCCTACCATAAAATAAACTGAACCTCATTTGATGTCCGTGTTTTTGCAATAAATGTTTTATGTTTCTTGCACCTGTTATTTTACAATACTAAATATATTTTCTTTATTTGTTAAAAATAAAGAAAATATATTTAGTATTGTAAAATAACGGGTGCAAGAAATAAAACATTTATTGCAAAAACACAGACATAAAATGAGGGTTCAGTTTATTTTATGGTAGGAATTTACGAGGAACAAGTTAAGGATTACCAAATAACAACCATTGTCTTGATTACTATTTCTCCCCATTGCAATGCCCAGCAATCTATCTCAGATAGTACATATATATAATGCTGCTAGGTTTTCTATAGTTGCATTGGCTAAAAGGAATCAGGTACAAATTCTATAATCATGTGACCTAAATATTCCTTGATGTCAACAAAACAATGGATGAAATATAATATATGATAAATTTTATTTAACCTCTTTTCTCCTAGTAGCTTCAAGTTTCATATATATATATATATATATATATATATATATATATATATATATAGGGCAGTTGTGTGAATCTGTATGTCCGGAGGAAACTTTGAAAATAAAACAATTAACGACAAAGTAAATATATATACACATTAAATATCACCAGGGCTTGGTTTTTGAGCAAAAGTAATGAAGATTTGATTTATATTATCGAATACATTTAAAAATTAAATAGTATGATAAAATAACATTAAATTTTACCCGGCATATTTCCAGCATTTCTTGCTAAAAGTAAAAAAATGAAATGAATAAAGGAAGCTCTATCAATTTTTTCTTTTCATTTTTTTCATATTAAATCTAAATTTTTACCGATTTAAAGTTGTAGTAAATATTTTTTTGTATAGGATAAACAATCGTTTATTTAATCTATTTTTTTTATTATATAATTCTTATGGGCTGTTTAAGAATTAACCACTTAGTTACACTTTTGACATTACGGTGAGTTATGTGTGATTTTTAGATTTTTTTTTTCTGCATTTAATATTTTAAATAGGAGACATTAACTTTCCACAGAGATTTCAGGCCTGTGGACTTTTTAAAAATTTCTGTCATCTTTTTGATTTAAAAAATGATATACAATTATGTTGATTTCCGATCGTCTTTGTATGTGTACTAAATTCTACATCATACAAAAAATAAAAATAAAAATATCTAAATTTAAATATGGTCGTTTTATCTTTTCAGTTATTATATCATTCCCATGGCAGCAAGACGTTCAGAGTATGGTAGATGCCTGATGGAGGGTATTCGTTTGGTTGCACGTCTCTGTACAGTTTCTAGGAGGTTAATATTCTGAGCAAGATGTGGCTGAAGGTTTGGGTAAATACATACTTATTCCCCTAGGACTTAGAAAGCTGAGGGTCATATTCTATAAGAAAACTGTAATAGAAATGACAATGACTTACCGGAAGCTAAACACATTCGCTGTCTCGCATGTCGATCTACTTTCTGAGAACTGTTTGCAAAACTGCCATTTTTATGTTCTTTGCACAACGGAGTTCATCAAATGCTTTCCTCTGAACATAACTATTTGGTATGGCCACAGAGATTTTTCAACACGAACCTGCAGGAATGCTTTCCTGAGATCCAGAATAGACACGTTCTGGAAAGCATACCTGCAGGTTCGTGTTGAAAAATCTCTGTGGCCATACCAAATAGTTATGTCCAGAGGAAAGCCTTTGATGAACCCCGTCGTACAAAGAACAAAAACACTCACTTTTATCTGTTCTTAGGAATAAGCTTTTTAAATGGAATGTGCATTAAGAATAAGATATGTCCAAAAACGGAAATTTTCTGGAAATTCCTGCATTAGTTGTCCTAGCATACAGAGTTTATCTGAACACCTTCTATAAAAGTAATGATAGAAAATGAGAGGCAAGCAAGATTACATCAATGGGAGAGTGGTTTAATAGATGAAAACAGTTCTTCTTCTTTAACCAGAACTTGTACTGAATTCTGTATCTTTTCAAGAATTGATAAAAGACATGATGGACAATGTAATCAGGACTCAATTTCTTTTTCTTTTACAAACATCCCAAGTGAGTTGAGATAAAAAAAAAAAATATGGACCAAGTTACCTTTAAGCACTCCAGGGGCGACCTGGATTCAGAAGGACATGTTTCGCTTTGTACCATCAACATCCGGTTGTTTGTTAACAGATGATTTTTAGACGCATTTTTTTTAAATTATAAAACTAACTGCTAACCCTAACCCCTAACCCTAACAAAATCTATTTTTAAATAAATACTTTTCAGTATTAACTATCCGTAGAGGCACATGGAAAATAAATAAACATGTCTTTCGTTTTAAGTTTTATTTAAAATAGCTAATTTTTTTTAATTAAAATCAAAAACTATTTTATCAAATTAAGAATTAAAAATTAATATTTTTTCCTAATTTAAAAAAAAAATATTGTTAGTGTTGAAAAATATTCATCAACTTCTGATTAATAAGCAAAACTTGTGATTTATTAAAAGTAATGCTCTGGTGCCAGAGCGCGATTAAGCGTGATTTAGGATTGTCCCATAAAACTGTTAACTATTCCCGTATAAACTTGTTTTTTGTTTAAAGTTTTGTAAATAAAAAAACTATTCTTATTTAAAAAAAAAAAAAAACTATTGAAATAAACAAAAAATGCATCTAAAAATTGTCTGGAAAAAAAAAAAGGATTTTGACGGTGTAAATGAAAAACATGTCCTTCTGAATCCAGGTTGCCCCTGGGGTGCTTAAAGGTGACTTGGTCCAAAAAAAACAACCAAAAATTAACATGAAAGAAAATACAAGTCAAAATTAATAATGATAATAATAATGGTTGATGATGTTTCATATAAAAATTAAAAATATGAATGAAAAATTACCTGAATCATGTTTGGAATTTTCTATAAACGTGAGACTAGATTTTCGTTCTTTTTTCTTCTGCATCTTGAGTAATCGTTTTCGTAACTTGTTTGCTTTTTGTATACTAAAAGATGATAAAGATCTTCTGAGTTGATGCAATTGAGGACCAATACGAGATTCTTTCTTGGAAACAGATCTGAAAGAAAAAACAAAAACAAAATAATAATAATAATATCTTTTTCAGCTAGTATATTTGTGGGGATTAAAATAAAACGAAAATAGAATTAGAATTAAAAAAACAAAAAACAACAACAAACTTCCATTGGGCCTTCACCGGAAGAACTCTCTGCTCATGTCTAACAAAAAGGACTGTCCCCCGACCCCCAAAAGAATATCTTAGCCATTCAAACTTAGGCCGTAACTGGGGCTGGTTGCTCCTACTAGCCAGGGAGATATTCCCTTGCTACAGATGACTATGATGCAGTCAATAAAGCCTAAATCATAAAACCACCTTCTGTCTCTTCCTTTTTTCAATGCAACCACCAAATGAGATGGGGTTAAAGTAAAAAAAACAAACCAAAGAACAACCAGGAATATCCCAGCTACTTTAAACCTGTAAAACACCCAAAACCACATCTACCCCATATATTAGGTCTGAGACCTGTCAGTTGCCCTTTATAAAGATTCATCTTAATTCCACAGAATATTTATACTCTTTTTATATCTAACCTTGCAAGAAAAAAAATAAATGTATTTTTTTTAATTCACAAATGAAATTCATGGTAACAGTTATCAGTTGTCTGGGGCGTTAGAATGCATCGACTGCATCTCTGCAGAGGGTAAAACTCCCCAAATGGGCCACCTGTTGGCCGTGGATGGCAACCTGTGATGCTTTAGGACGGAGTCTTGGTGGATGAGCAGTCCATGACCTGCAACACTCCACTTAGACTTACTTACGCTAGACGGGTGGTCGGAGAGGCCCACCGATCAATCGGCTGATCATGTCAAGCCCTAGCACCTATATGATTTTCCCAACCCTATTGCCCTTATGGCAAGCCCCAATCCCTTTTTATCATATGGGTGCTAGAAGGCGGTGGCTGCGGGTCTACATGTCCTGGGAATGATGTTAAACTCTATCTGATGGTGAGGTTCCAGTTTTGGAGGTTTGGGGAATGTGGAGCACCCCTTCATCACCATTGGTCCCTGGTCCACTCTGACCCGGAGTGGTAGTACCTGTTAGGGTCCCATCTATGGGTTAAATAGAAAAATTTATTCATAAAAAAAAAAAAATGGTATATCCATTGAGTATTAATTTATTTCAAAATTTAATCGGCATTAAATGACCCACTGAGGTTGCCATAAACCAAAACCAAACCATTGAAAATGGTAATAGCAACCAGATGGTTGGTTGGTTGATTGATTTTAACAGCATATCAATCCATCTGGGGTTATGTCATGCCTAGCAGTTAGGAAGTAATATATGTTGTGTATCTATATTTACACTTTTGTAGTAATTGGTTTTAACAAAGTGTTAGCATCATTGGGGATCATGTTGTATGGTATTGATTAGGTTCATGTCTATATTCTATGGTATAATTTTATTTCCTTAAAAAGGACAGAATGTCTTCTATACTGACTTTTTCAAATAGATCTTTCATATTGTTTGCATTAAAATAACAGTTTCTGATTTGAGCAAAAACCCTGCATTCTATGAATAAGTGTTTAACAGTCAAAGGTGTTTGACGTGTTTCACACTGGGGCAACCAGAGTTCAAATCCTAAATGTTTGCATTTCCCTTATAGCCTTAATATCCTCATAAAAGGTATGAAACTATTTCTCCCTGCAGTTATGTGTAAATAGTAGGGCAGACTTGAATCTAAGAGAAGGAAAACAGAATTCAAAGCAGCTGTATTCTACTTAAAAATAAAAACACTGACCTTGTGTCACATGTGGTGGAAGAGTTAGATAAATACAACCAATGAAACCGAACTTACTTAAAAGTATTTAGTAAGCTTAACAGTCAGGCACAAGGCTATATACATGGAGCACCAAGTGAGGATAAAAAACAATGCACAGTAATAATAGTCTCCTCGGCTTGCTTGATAACTCAGCAAAAGCATAAAAAATTTAAGATTAATTTGGATGATTTCAAAAATAATGGTAAGAAAAATAATCTAAGAGGACATTTTTGGATTACTTAAGAGAATTTGGTCTGTACATAAATACTGTGTTAATAGTGCATATGATTTGTGCAAAGTTTTTTTTTTCTAAGGTTGATGGGGAAAAAAAGGAAGATGTCCAAGGAGACAACAAACAAATAATAATAATAACAAAACAGCATGCATTAAGTGAATGCAGTAAAATAGCACAACAAGAATACAAAGCTAGGCACAACCGGGTTGGAAGGTGATCCACTTGGAATTATGCAAAAAACTAAATTTCGACCATATAAAAAAAGGTATATGCATAAACCAGAATCTGTTCTTGAGAATGAAACTCTTAAAATTCTCTGGGAGTTTGAGATTAAGATGGATCACCTCATCCCAGGTAGAAAACCAAACCTAGTATTGATTAACAAAAAAAAAAACACTTGTCACCTGGGAAGATTTTGCAGTTCCAGCAGATCACAGGATGAAGATGAAGGAAAACGAAAAGATAGACAAATACCTGGACCTTGCCAGAGAATTAAAAAAACTGTAGAATATGAGGGTCAAAGTGATACCAGTTGTAGTTGGTGCACTTGGAACGGTCCTAATAAGTTTGGAAAAAAGACTGGAGGAACTGAAAATCAGAGGAAGAATTAAGACCATCCAGACTACTGCATTGCTGCAATTGGCTAGAATACTCAGAAAAGTCCTGAAGACTTGAGGAGACTTGGTGTCACTCAGACTTCAGTGTAAGACCATCAGTTAATTCTGGCATGAAAAACTCATAGGAGTGGACATAATAATAATAATAATAATAATAATAATAATAAAGAAAGGGAAACCTCAAAAGAGAAACAGAATCACTTATAATTGCTGCACAAAATAATGCCATAAGGACAAACTACATCAAAGCGAAAATTGATAAGACCCAACAGAATAGTAAGTGTAGACTTTGCGGTAATAGAGATGAGACTGTTAACCATATACTTTGCGAATGTAGCAAACTAGCACAACGGGAATACAAAGCTAGACACGACTGGGTTGGGAAGGTGATCCACTGGGAATTATGCAAAAAATTAAATTTTGACCACACAACAAAATGGTATATCCATAAACCAGAATCTGTTCTTGAGAACGAAACGCACAAAATTCTCTGGGACTTTGAGATAAAAACGGATCACCTTATCCCAGCAAGAAGGCCAGACCTAGTGTTGATAAACAAAAAAGAAAGAACTTGTCAACTGGTGGATTTTGCAGTGCCAGCAGATTACAGGTGAAGTTAAAGGAAAATGAAAAAATAGACAAATATCTGGACCTTGCCAGAGAACTGAAAAAGTTATGGAATATGAAAGTGAAAGTGATACCAATTGTGGTTGGTGCACTTGGAACAGTCCCAAAAGGATTAGAAAAGGGTTTGGAAAGTTTGGATATCAAGGAAGGATTGAAACCATTCAGAACACTGCACTGCTGCAATCTGCCAGAATACTCAGAAGAGTCCTGGAGAACTGAGGAGACTCACTGTCACTCAGACTCCAGTGAAAGACCATCAGCTAACACTGATGTGAAAACTCAAAAGGAGTAAATAATAATAATGTGTATTTGATATGCAGTTTTATGATAAATTTAAAGCAGTTAAAATTGTTTTACATTTTTAAAGTATAAATTTTCAATCTATAGCAAAACAGCCAACAACCCAACCACAAAAATATGGCATCAAGAAAGATTGATAAAAAGAGGATGACTTTGAAAAATTAGATTTTGGATTCTGCGAACAAGGGGCTCTTTTACAGTTCAATTGGTTAGAGCAGCTGGTGTGTTTAAACAGGTTTCCTCAAAAGCAAAAGGGAAATGAGTTTGAATCTCACCAAGTGCTTACTGTTTATTATTTTTGATCTACACAGTTTCCTCATTGTCACAGATTGAACTCTCACACAAAAAAAAAAGAAGGACCATATGACTTTAGGCACCCCTTTTTGATCTCGATTAAGAAAGGGCATGTTTTTCATTTACACCATCAATATCCAGTTGTTTTAACAGACATTTAAAAATTTTTTTTTAATTATAAAACTAACTTCTAAACCTAACCCCTAACAAACAACCGGATATTAACGGTGTAAATGAAAAACATGTCTTTCTTAGACGAGATCAAAAAGGGGTGCCTAAAGGTAATATGGTAAAAAAAAAAAAAAAAAAAAAAAAAATAAAATATTAAGATAAAAGAAAAGAAAATACTAGTCAAAATAATAATAATAATAATAATAATAATAATAATAGCAAGCAGCAGCAGCAGACAATGCTTCATCTAAAAATGAAATTATGAAAAAATAAGACGACAATCACAACAGATTGTCTTCAAAACACTTGATATCATTTAAAGCAAAAATGTTAAATATTCATCCATTGTTTGTGCTAGATTTTCTAACAAATCAAAACAAAAATATTTTGTCTTCCACGAAACTGAGAAATTCTTTTATCTATATCATGAGGAGTTCTAATCAAAAACCTTGTTAACAGATAAGCATAGGCCATTTTTATTAAAATAAAAAACTGATATTTGGTTACTTGATGAATTGTGATAGAAATGATGTGCACTACTCTTGGCATCCATTACCCCCCCTCCTCCTATTTATGTTTTTTGTTTAAAAAAATTCATGCAACCTTTATTAACAACTGTCAAAGGGATTGAGAGGTAAATAATTATTTTAGTTTGTATATTGCTCTGCTTCCTGGCATTCGAGCACTTTTTACGCAACTTTTTTTTATTGAAATAATTGTTTTTTTTTTTGCATATCTTTTTTTTTCCTACATTACTTTTAAGTTTATGTTCACTGAAGGTGACCTTAGTGTGTGGTGTGTTGTGTGTGTGTGTGTATATATATATATACATACATATATACACACACGACAGAAAAGTTAAAGTGGCAATTGGATACTATATATATATATATACACACACTGACTTACAGGTCACTTTCAGTGGATACAAAACCTTGATGTTGAGTTACATTTCATTTATAAGAATTTATATTATAATTAATTTCAAATAACTAAATAAATAATAGAAAGCGCTGTTTAATTAGCATTTAATTATTAAATTCCAAGACAAATTACAGTGATCAGGGTGAGTGTGAACAAAGACACTCCCCCACACACAGACTTTTATTATTGATATTATTTGGATTATTCGGACTATTGGCCTCATCTTTATTGTTATTTGTACAATGTTTCAGCTGATGTGCCCTTCGGCTTTCTTCAGGTATTTCTTGTCAAACTCAGGAGCCTTCTCAAACTCGGGAAGCTTTGACAAGAAATACCTGAAGAAGGCCGAAGGGCACATTGGCTGAAATGTTGTACAGATAACAATAGTCCGAATAATCCGAATAATCCAAATTATCAAGCTTCATCTAAAAAATTCAGAGAAATTTTATTATTAAGTTGTTGCTTTTATCTCAAAGTCTGAGTATTTTAATGATCTTGCATTAACAAAAATTGGAAGAAGAAAGTTCTTCTAGTTCCTGCTTGATCACTGAAGTTAAGCAGCAAAGAGCTTGCTCAGTGTTTAGATGGGTGCAACCAAACGAATACCCTCCATCAGGCATCTGCCATATTCTGAACGTCTTGCTGCTCTGGGTATGAATTCGTTGAAACTCTGGTGTCTGGTAACTGACCTGGTAAATGCTCATAAGGTCATTAATCATCTTAACAACAGCAACCGTGAACACCTTTTTGATCTCCATGTTTCTAACACACGTGGGCATGCCTACAAAGTCAGAAAACAGCATAGCTCACATGACTTTCGGAAACATTTTTTCACACTCAGGGTTGCTGAGGCATGGAATAAACTGCCTGCATCCGTTGTAGGCTGCCTAAACACTGCACCTTTCAAAGCCTCCATGCTTCCTGTAATTCACCAACACCAAACCTGATACCCCCCTCCACACACATATGCACGCACGTGCACATATACATGTATATTATTACTGTATGCTATTCATGTACCTGACACTAGTACATTATTCTATGTACTAGACATGAGACTTTGATGAGTTGTGGTGCACCTGAGCACTGTACACAATAAATTTCATTATTATAATGACAGCAGGTACTGTAAGTAACAGACAAATGTTTTAAGGGTTGATAAAAACTTAAGAAAATCATCATCATCATGTTGCGCTGTTGGCACAGATATTCATGACAATCTCTCTCCATCCATCCCTATCGCTTTGCATTACACAAGCAGAAAAATAGCTGTATAAAAGCAATTTGGTAGGATGCATGGATTTTAGGGTAGGTAAAAGTACTGAGCGTAAGCTGGGTTAGTGAGCATCATAGAGAAAATTAGCCTAGGTCTACGGGAGGTTTCAAACTTCACCTACAATATATAAGACGCAGGGCAATTTTTTGAGCCAAAATTTTGGAAAAAAAGTGCGACCTATATGCCGTCAAATACAGTAATTCTAATTCTAACATTGGTAGAGTAATCAGACTAATTTTATTTCTTAATGTTACCTTTCAACACCCGTCCATTTTTAATGACTTTCATCTGGCTCCTTTGTACTTATCAACCTTTTGAATTGTCCAATCAAATTCAACAGGATAAAAAAAAAATTTCTCAAATTTTACTTTTAGGCCTTGGATATTTCATCATCATGATCATGTCGTGCTATCAGCACAGATATCCATGACAATCTCTCTCCAGCCATCCCTATCACTCATTGTTCTTGGGAGGTCCTCTACACAGCATCCAGTATCCTCAGAGCTGGTCAATGTACGTCTTTGCTGGTCGGCCCACACTGGCGTGCTCATGTGCTGGCTTCCACAGGAGGACGTCGCTTATGAGTTCGTCCTTGCTTCTCCAGCAGTCTCCCGCGTGTCTTGTCCATCTTACTCGGATGGTTTGGGTGATATGTGGCAGGTGGCCATACAGCTGCTTTCTCGTGGGGTGCTGTTTCCACGTCTTGTTCAGGATCACCCGCAGCATTCTTGTGCAGCTCCCATCTAGTTTATTCTCTAGTCGCTTCATTAGGGTCCAGGTGGTGCAGCCATACAGCAGCACTGATACGACAACGGCCTGGAAGAACTGTCTCTTTAACTTGTCTGTGAGATTGGATTTCCATATGACCGATAATTTACAAGCCGAATCCTTGCTACACAGCCTAGAAAAGGCAGCACGAAATGTCGGCCTATATGTAAACTCTGATAAAACTGAGTTCATGTCTTTCAAAAACAAAAGCGACATCTCAACCATCGATGGCAAACTCCTAAACTCGGTAGAACAATTTAGATACTTAGGCAGTAATATCTCCTCCACAGAAAATGACGTTAATGCACATATAGGAAAGGCATGGGCCACTATAAATAAATTATCGGCCAAGAAAATTATAGTTGATTATAATTGGACACTATTAATTCAACATAGTTGATTTTGGCCTAAAATGAAGAAAACCAGATTTTTGTCAAGGACTTAATTGAACAGTTGGTTAGTTGGTTGTTTTGCGGCATATCAACCCGTTGTGGGTTATTTAATGCTGGATCAAATTATCTTATTTCTCTGAATATTTTGAGATGAGACTTGATAATTAGCATTATTTGTATTATTCAAACTATTGTCCTCATCTTCATTGTTATCTGTACAACGTTTCGGCTGATGTGCCCTCCTGAATAAAGGGTTAGGTTCAAATTTCCATGATGGCTCCCGATTATGACAAGAAGGTTCCAGAGTCTGAGAAGGTTCCCAAGTCCGACAAGAAATACCTGAAGACCGGAGGGCACATCGGCCGAAACGTTGTACAGATAACAATGAAGATGAGGACAATTGTCTGAATAATTAAAGTTATTTTGATACCAGGTATGATATTGCTTACAGTACCTGCTTGTGCTTAAATAGTCACCTATCTAAGTATTAAACATGCTCATTGCTGCTTAACTTCAGTGATCTAGCGAGAACCGGTGCTTTCAACATGACTTGACCGTAAACATCTTAAACAGTACTTAGGAAAAGAATCTTTATGTTTGGTGGAATTCAAAGAGAACTATTTATTACAAATTACTGAAACCTGGAAAAAAAACTCTTACTGCCAAACACTGTAAAGAAGAATAAAGCTTATGTGTAGGGTCAGTGCTAGGGTCTGATGGTCCCCCACATCTGAATCTATGGTATGCCCCCCATCACCATCTTTGATACAAGGGACCACACTCTACTATATAAAACAGATTCTTTCTTTCTTTTCAAAGTCTGTCACAGACGACGATGACGTCATTCCATGTCTTCATTTGTGGACACTCTGGTGGCTCGTTAGTCCAATTCTGGACTTGCAGATGTGGTCAAACACATTGCACCCATCTACATTTGGTTGTTCATGACGACAAAGATGTCGCTGCTCTGCAGTCCTGTTTATCTCATTATTGAGCTGCTTAGCTCCTGTGCGGAAGGCGTCTCACCAACCCTGTCTGTTGGAGACCAGATCTTCCACGCTTGAAGGTGTGATATTACATTTCTTCAGTGTCATCTTAATATGGTCTTTGAACTGTTTTGGGTGGCTCCTGTCCTCTGCGTGCCATCTGTGAATTCACAGGGTAGTCTGTTTGCAGACATTCAGATGGTGTGACCCAACCATTGCAATTGGCATTGCAATAGGATGGTCTCAATGCTCTGCTTCGAATTTCTAAGTGTGGGATTTTGTGCCACCACTTTATGCCCAGTATGTGTTGGAGGCAGTTGATATGGAATGCCTCCAGTTTTTTCAGGTGTCTGTGATATAACACCCACGACTCACTTCCATACAAGAGTATGGATAGGCATACAGCTTTATATACAGAGATCTTGGTATTGATGGTGAGATTTCACTTCATACCACCTTCATAAAACAGATACAGAGAGAAAAAAGAACACTTTTGGATAGAGTAAGTTTTTAGCTCTAAAAAATGTTGTCAATGTGCATTTATCTTGACAAGAATGAAGAATTCTTCTGTCTTTGTAAGCCTACAAAGTCAGAAAACAGCATAGCTCACATGACTTTTGGAAACAATTTTTCATGCTCAGAGTTGCCGAGGCATGGAATAAACTGCTTGCATCCGTTATAGGCTGCTGAAATACTGCATCTTTCAGAGTCTCCACTTCCTGTAATCCACCAACACTATACCTGATACCCCCTCCACACACATATGCATGCACTGGCACACATACATGTATATTATTACTGTATGCTATTCATGTTCCTGATACTAATACATTGTTCTGTGTACTTGACATGAGACTTTGATGAGTTGTGGTGCACCTGAGCACTGTACACATACATGTATATTATTACTGTATGCTATTCATGTTCCTGACACTAATACATTATTCTGTGTACTTGACATGAGACTTTGATGAGTTGTGGTGCACCTGAGCACTGTACACATACATGTATATTATTACTGTATGCTATTCATGTTCCTGACACTAATACATTATTCTGTGTACTTGACATGAGACTTTGATGAGTTGTGGTGCACATGAGCCACCTGAGCACTGTACACAATAAATTTCACTATTATTATTCAATACCTATCAATGATAATCTTTCAGCAGAAACAGGAATAATTGGTACCATTCATTTAAATGTTTGGTCCATATGACCTTTAGGCACACCTTTTTGATCTCGATTAAGAAAGGACATGTTTTTCATTTACACCGTCAATATCCGGTTGTTTGTTAGGGGTTAGTTTTATAATTTTTTTAAAATCTAAAAATCGTCTGTTAAAACAACCAGATATTGACGATGTAAATGAAAAAATGTCCTTTCTTAATAGAGATCAAAAAGGGGTACCTAAAAGTCATATGGTCCAAATGTTTTATAAATTTTAACTCCTAGTTAAGACTAGGAGTTAAAACTTTGAGGTGAACCAGTAAAATTTATATAAATTTAATTATAAATGGAAACAGATTTTTTTTAAATAAATCATCTTTAAAGTTTGTAAGAGTCTAAATATCTTATAGAAACACCAAAACACCTAGGTAAACAAATCCTGAAATTAATGACATCTTTACTCTTAGTAACCTAAACAATTTAACTTAATTAATTAGCTTCTTCAAAATGAGCAATTGATTTTTACTTTTACCAAATCAATTATTAAATAATGGTCTGTAAAAATCATATGAAATACAAACATGTAATTTAAAAAAATAAATAATATCTTCTTTACATGGATAAAAGATAATGAGGTAATATTTGGGATTCAGACAAAATCACTTATTGAATAAGGGTTTGTAAAAATCATTTGAAATACAAACAGATACATTTCTTTAAATAAATATCTACTTTACCTGGATGAAAGATAATGAGGTAATATTTGAGATTCAGATTTTCTGTACATGTTGTCAACACTGTATGAATGTCTAAAATATGTTTGCATATATGTAAATGTTTTGTGGAATATTTCCTCAACGTCCAGAGACACTCGTTCAACAGGTGCTGTAAAACCATTTGAAAAATCCGACAAAGGAATATCTTCATACAGATCCAGTACCATTTTATGTCTGCTAGGTACTTCAATGCACACCCTGGAGCTGAAAGTCTCGTCAGGTTGGTTACCTTGAAAACTGGACATCGCAATAACAGAATCACGAACATAACAGTCCAGGGTCAATACTGCATCTGAAGACACCGAAGAGAAAAAATCGCCTGCTGCTACCTCCATTGGTAACCTCGGCAAATACTCAAACAGATCATGAATGTGCCATATGTCTCTATCTTCTTTTTCAATTAATTCCACGAGTATTAATTCCAAGTCCATGGGTAACTTTAGTTTTTCGTAATCCCCTTTTGAATTAAGTTTCTCACACTTTAGAACCCGACATTCCATCTGGGAACCTCGTCGGCCAGTTTTTGAAATGTGAGTCTGGAATTTGGGTACACGAATAATGTCACCGGCTTTCAGAGAAATGGTTTTAGGGAAATCTGTCGCAACATCCTCCATAACCCGTAGCTCTGTTCCGGGTTTGCAAAAGTAAAGGTCCGAGACACAATTAAAAGTCCGAGGAAGGCTGATAAAAGCTTGACGCAAGTTGGGACCCAGAATAAAGAAGCGTTTATTTTCAATTCGGGCTAGAATTTTGTCCACGTATTCTACACGTCGAAGAATCACGTTCGAATGTGACGATATGCTGCAGGTAAATTCTGGTGGTATATCTGGGTAAGTTACGATCTGTCCACATAGCGGAAAAAACACTGGAGGTTCAGAATGGTCCGATGCAATTTCCCATAATGTTCGACGGGCCCTGTATTTAGCTGGATGTTCATAATCAGGTGCACAAAAACATTTGATGACCATGTCTGAATCTAAAGGGAGTAGCCATTTATCATCGTTGTTTTTAAAAAAGTTACTTTTTGAAGTGTCCTCAATCACTCGAGTTTCGATGTAAATTTTCGGTATGTCCATGTAAAGGATGTCTCGTCCAGAAATTTGAGCAGAGTGGAGACTTGTCCGACTCCGACCCTGGGATCTTATAGGAAAATCACTATATGCAGATTCATTTAAACTTCGATACATTTCTTCCGTTTTGTTTTCAATTTCCATACCATCGTTTTCATTTTCTTCAATGGCTGTCGTGAAATCGTCGTTGTCAGTTCCTATTCGAATGACACTATCATGACAACTACGATGGTCTGTATCATCAGCTTGCCAAAGATATCGAGGTATGAAACTGGCTTCTACGAGATCCCAAACCGTGTGCGTCGATTCTGTGTCGACAACAAAAGTAAAATTCCCTCGACACGAAAGGGGCAACTCCATAACATTACCGTTTTCGTGTCGACATTGTAAATATTTGCCAAATTTACCTTCACGAACGATTCGTCGAAACTTGAATTTATCGCCAGTTTTGAAGCAGGTTTTCGGGTCCTTCAAAACATCAGTTATATCTGTAGAAATTGCAGGGGCTGTCGACGTTCTGTTCGCTTTGAACGTAGGTGGGCACACTCTCAACAGGTCCTTTACTGTTTCGTAAATAACAGGGGACTCACTGTCCTCGTTAGTACCTTCATGTGGAGGTGGAAGCACGATATATCTGGCTGGGTATTCTATGGACACCTCCATTGTGTCGTTGTCCTTACGGGGAGTTGGTGGTGGCCCATCATTTGTCTTTAGATCATCATCGGCTTTGCAGGGTGTCAACAAAACACTTTGAATGGCGACGGTCATCAATTCGATAGTAGATCCACACATCACATCAGGAATAGGGTTATCACTTCCTGGATCAACAATTACAACAGTTTGTGGTAAATCAAAGTCGTTGATAAAGTCACTTAACTGATAATTGTCATTATTTTCTTCAAAGGATTCTTCTGCTTCCGCCATGTTGCTTCCCCCTCTCTTTACCTGGCGGCCGCGCGACTGTTTAACTTGTATCTTACTACGCCCTATGGATGGCCAATCGGAGCACAAAACGACAGGTGTGACAATGCGATTCAACACCTAGATGTTTGCCTCGACTTGAAATGTAAACAAAAAAAAAAACGCAGGTTCGAAAGAGACTGAAAGTAAAAACATAACCGAGTAATAAGTAAGTCGACGATTTAATTATTTTATTCCCTAATATTATTCAATTATTATTAGACAAAAATTAATTTTTCGAAAATAAAAAGTATTATCTTTTTTTAATTCATTAATGAATAAAAGGTTGGATTATAAATATGGATTTTTTTTCTGATTTTGATTCGTAAAAAATGATGGGAAATTTTGTTTCTGGTTAAAATTGGAAGTTAAATTAATCTAGATAAATAAATTATTTTTAATATTAATTTTAATTAAGAATAAAATAAAAATTAAGTTTATTTAATTTTACTTCGCGATCAACTGCGTTTGTCTGTTTGTTTTTTTATGGACGGCGGGGGGGGGGACTATTGTGTTTATATGTAGTGACTTGCCTCGTGGCTAAATAGTTGTGTATTTTCCACTGGACCCATATTTCAATTTTGTGATTTACTAAGCTAAGTTTAAATCATGTGTACAATTTCTTCATTTGCACACACCACAAACCAAAAAGAAGAAACTGAATATTTTTATTGTATAATTTGTAATTAGAAGGAAAAAAAAAACAACACCTTTAGATACTTAGAGTTATTATCTTCTTCATTGCCAATGCAATTAATAATAAAACAAATCTAGTATAATTATTATATATAAAAAAGAAAAGACTAGTTAACTCTAAATTTGATAGACATTTTTATCACAAAAATATCAACACAATTACATGACTAATCAGTTTAATTAGAAGCTTTTTAAAATAATATTTCTAATATTCATTGTGTACAAAGTTGTTTTAAAATGATTGACGTTGTAAATGAAAAACATGTCCTTCTGAATCGAGATCAAAAAGGGGTGCCTAACAGTCATATGGTCCAGAATTTTTTTTTTAAAGAGAGTAAGGAATCAAGATATTTGTACAACTTCTGACAATGAAATAACATGACTGTATACTATACTGTACAAATATCTTGATTCTTTACTCTCTTTTAAAAAAAGACCATATGACCATATGACCTTTAGGCACCCCTTTTTGATCTCGATTCAGAAGGACATGTTTTTCATTTACACCGTCAATATCCGGTTGTTTGTTAGGGGTTAGGGTTAGGGGTTAGTTTTATGAATTAAAAAAAAACTAAAAGTCGTCTGTTAACAAATAACCGGATATTGACGGTGTAAATGAAAAACATGTCCTTCTGAATCGAGATCCAAAAGGGGTGCCTAAAGGTCATATGGTCCAAAATTCTATTTTTTAAGTTAAAAACCAAAACTTCATAATAAATCTAAAATGTTTTTCTCTGTTGCAGGTTTAAAAATTTTGTTTCTCATGTTCATACTTTGAAAATCCAAAGTGTGATTCTTTGATTGGGTTTGAGTCATTGTTTGATGATTCATTTCACTCAGAAGACCATCACTCAAAATACAATCATTTTTAAGGACAAACTTTTAAACCATAAAATATCTTTAAAAAATATTTATTCGTGTTATGTTTGTTCAGTGACATAAGAAATAATGATAATAGTAATATCATAATACTAAATAGTAATAATATCATATTACTAAAGTTTTGAGGATGTTTCATTTTTATATACACTAGCAAATATATGCACCCTCCGGGTGCAAGTATTTAAGTTTTAATATAATAAAATATCATGTTAAATTAGAAAGGCTAATGAAACTGAATAAGAATTCAGATAAAAATATTTGGAACAGAGGGGGTATAATCGGAAAATAGAACAACTTTGAAACTAACTGTTCCACCATTTTCCCTTACTCCCGTCTTTCAGTGGTAAATTTCCCCTAATTTAACTATTTAGTTAAAATAGGAAGAAAAGAATAAAATTACAGTTATTTCTTTATGTTAATAGATTTCTGTTAAGATTTATCCCCGAGATTTTTGCTCATATTTATTAAGATAAAACCAAACAATTAGAAATCAATAATACTAAGCATATATTTATTAAAATCAAATTTTTTAAGATCAATATACAAATTAGCCTTCCCATTCACACTGTAAACTGCTATTTCGTTGAATATATAAATATAATTGCATGTTATTAGTATGTAGTTATGGTTAACAGTCTTAATGATGTAAAACAATTTTACTAATAATTGAGGTTTAAATAAAAATAAAATCATGGAGAATGTGTGTAAATAACAAAGGGAATTGTGACTTGCGTAGTTTCGGTTACAGACAGACAAACCCACAATCTCCATTATAATAATAAGATATTACTAATGTATTATTACATATCGAGTACACTCCCTATTAGAGAGAGGGAGAGTCCACCTCCAACCTCTTCTGATACCATCAACCGACCCCACCCCTTTATTCATGACCTCCCCAATTCATTAGAAAGAAAATGTTCACTACTGAAGCAAGAACTTTATTCCTAAAGTCCTGAAGAAGGTTAACACACCAAAACGTTGCATCGTCGACATCACTACCTACAATAATTATCCATTTTCTACAACATCCTGTGTTTGTCTACTTTTCACCACATATTACTAATGTGTATGTAAAAATGAAACATCCCCAAAACTTTAGTTACTATAAAGATTATCTAATGAAAAATAAGACTTTAATTATAAAAGTCTTATTTTTCATTAGATTATCTTGTGTATTAAAGTTTAAACTTGTTGCTTCAAAAGAAGATCTAACCAAAGAGGGATTTAATAGTTATTATAAGTACTTTAATGAAAGCAAAATAATGCGTACCTTTTAATTAACAAAATCGTGAACATTTTTTAGTGCAAATGTCTTGATTATCAAGATATTTACACTAAAACATTTTTATTAAGGTAACATTAATATAAGATTAATTAGCAAGGTCTCTGGAATTTTAAAATTTTTTTTAAAACTCATACATACTTGACTTAATACAACTACAAATGCCGACTGTATTTATTATGCAAATCATTTTAAGGAAAAATAAACAAACAGTTGCACACCGAAAATTTATGAACATTTTTTTTGCTAGACCAGCATATAATTCATATGCAGGATAATCAAATGGCTTGTTTGATCACTTTTCTTTTCTCTTTAACATATCTATATATAAATAAATAAGGGAGACTACTCTATATAACCATCATTATCTCCCTTTAATACAGGCAAATATAATATTCACTATCATAGGTTTTTGCGTTTAGATAAGTTTTGTATATTTCTATTTAGCGATGATTGTCATCTTTATTGTTGTTGCTTTTTTTACAATAACAATTTTTATCTACAACTCCTGATTATGGAATTAGCATATTTCAAGGATGTTTTCAAGGTATGCCGAAATTTACTAAAGGGACGTAATAAATTTTTTTCGATTTTTTAAAAATTTAAGACAATTAATGAAATTTTAAGCACTTTATTCATAGGGAATTAGTTTTATAATGAATAGCTTTTTTTTTTTAAAGGAAAAAAAAAGAAAGGGTTTTTATCAATTAAGATTATAGTTTGTTTTTTTTTTGTTTTTTGGGGGGGGGGGCGTTCAACCTTTGGTTATTTGCATGAAAAAAAAAATCCAGTTCCTAATTTTTACATTTCTAGAAAGATCAAAACTTGAAGACTTACATCGAAAAAGAAAAGTTACATGAAAATTTAAAAGTTTTTCCGTAAAACTCAAAAAATAATTTTTGTAGTATGTTACTGTTTTCTCATTTTATTATTTCAAAAACAATATTTTTTCTTTGAATTGATGAAAAAAAAGTCTTTTCTCCGTTTCAATTGACTTATTTTTGTTCACTTAAAAGTTTAAATATAAATTTTAAATGTCTGGAAGGTAGGATGCTGTAAACAATATTTTTTCATGAATCAATATTTATTTAATCTTTCTAAAAATGTATGATTAAAAATGTGCAGTTTTCCAAGATTTTTATACATTTAAAGATTATTATTAAAATTGTTCTTTTTCGTTTACAGAAGACTATTCTAGTCGTAAGGAAAAATGGGTTTTCTCCTTTTTACTTCAAAATATCCAGATTTTCACTCAGGGTTTGCTCTCATACATTTTTTCCAATTGTACTGACTGTTTAAAAGTCTAAAAACATCATTTATCCCGCTTTAACTTTCGTTTTTAAACATACCTAATATTCCCCTTGTCTTTTTATTTTCTTTTTTCTTTATTTTATTATTTAGCAGAAAATAAACTAATAACAAATAAGATAAAAAACATTTTTTCTCTAATAGTTGAACATTCTGGCTTCATAAAATATACGGTTATTTCCTATAACTCCAACATAAACAAAGGGGAACTACTCTTGACTGAGAAATTATTTATTTATTTATTGATCTACTAGGAAAAAAGAAGAATGGGTTAGGGTTTAGGGTTAGTTTAATGGGAAAATAAATGAATAATTTATCAGTCAATAGTGGTTCCCCTTTGTTTATGTTGGAGTTATAGGAAATAATCAAATATACCTTAAACAAACTAGATTAAATTATTAACACTGATGATATAATTTTTTACCAAGCCATGCCAAGGAAAATAAAATGGAATAACTGAATATTGAGGGAAAATTGTTAAATTCATTGACAAAACAATTATAATTAATATTTAGTTGCCCCTCTTTAAGCTTTAATGACATTCTTAATTCTTTGAGACATGAATCTAATTTAAATTGATATTCATTATCAAAATTGTTCCAACTTTCCTGAATGGCAGTTAATAGATCATCTTTAGTGAATGGACTTTTCTTATGGACAACTTTTAATAATTTCTACCATAAATTTTCAACTGGATTTAGATCTGGATTGTTTGCTGACCATATCATTGATCTTAATAATAATAATAATGAAATTTATTGTGTACAGTGCTCAGGTGCACCACAACTCATCAAAGTCTCATGTCTAGTACACAGGAACATGAATAGTATACAGTAATAATAACATGTATGTGTACAGTGCGGTGCACCACAACTGTCTCATGTCTAGTACACAGAATAATGTATTAGTGTCAGGAACATGAATAGCATACAGTAATAATATACATGTATGTGTACAGTACAGGTGTCTCATGTCAAGTACACAGAATACATGAATAGCATACAGTACAAGATCATCAAAGTCTCATGTCTAGTAGAATAATGTATTAGTGTCAGGGCATACAGTAACAATATACATGTATGTGTGCATGTGCATGCATATGTGTGTGGATGGGAGTATTAGATATAGTATTGGCGGACTACAGGAAGCATGGAGGCTTTGAAAGATGCAGTGTTTAGCAGCCCACAATGGACGGAGGCAGCTTATTCCATGCTCGGCAACTCTGAGCATAAAACAATGTTTCCAAAAGTCATGTGAAAGTCATCTTATACATCTTTTCCTGAATAAAAGTTTCAATCCTCTTTTGATATGTGACAAGATGCATTATCAAAATGAAAAATGACTTCATCTTTACTTTTACTGCCTACTGGTCTCAAAGAAAGGGATGGCATGACTCTTCTTTACTGATATCATTAAGTTTATTTAATAATCACCGTGAAACTGTACAAGGAAAAACAAATAACATTCAATAAAGGGATAACAGCAAATACATTTCAAAGAAATCAAAAACTCTGAAAGAAACAGAAAACCTCAAAGAAATAGAAAATCCTTACCGTGTCGCCTGTCGCGACAAGTGGCATAAACTCAAAGGGCTCATATAAGTCTTCCCTTACTAATTTTCGGTTAGGGATTCGTAGCCCACAGAAACTAATGGTCAGCACAAAATGGAATTAATAAAACCCACTAAACTACTCTAAATTGGATATTGTGGTTGTAGTTAATTTTATAGACAAAAAAATAACTATATAAAAATGTTGCATAATATATGTGGTATCATAGATTATTGACAAGCACCTGTAGAATAGGGGGTTTCAAATCAGCACGTAGGCGGGTAAGTTTCCGTGGAAAAACATCAGCCGTTAGTAAAACCGGAAATTTTCACACGTCACGTGATTTTGACTTAGTTAAGTCAGTTCCAGCCGAGATGTCATGCAGGACAGATGTGTGACTGTGGGCTGGGCTCACTCCGGGAGACCCAACAAAGATACAACAAGTTAGAAGACCAGTCAGACAAGTAGAAAGAAGCAACAAGTAAAACAAGAACTTAGACGATTATGGATGGAATAGAAAGAGAATAAGTGAAGATACAACATGGCGTCTAGACAAAGAACAACCAAGTAAGTCATCTATCTGTCTATCTCTCTCTGATGCCACTACTCTCTCTCTATCATATAAGAACTCTTGTTATGGGTAATCCTTAACTATTTCCTCGTAAATTCCTACCATAAAATAAACTGAACCTTCATTTTATGTCCATGTTTTTGCAATAAATGTTTTATTTTTCTTGCAGCCGTTATTTTACTATACTAGATATATTTTATTTATTTATTCTAATATTCACTTCAATGTGTATATTCTAAAAGTTTTTATTTTGTGAGAATGGTTAGTTTTAAAGTGGGGGCTCCTTTTGTGGTTGTTATTTCTTTTCTTTTTTTTTTGCTTTGGTACTCTAAAATAAAAACGTCAGATATTAATCATCGTCGACGAAAAAACAAAATTACGGTCATAAAAGGAGGTTCCAATTTGTGCCTAAATTGTAAAATGAGCTCCCACTTTAAACTAACCATTCTCACAAAATAACTTTTGTAAACTTATGTATCAAAATAAAATAAAAAAACTTATTGAAAGTTGAATTTCCACAAACACTGTCAGTTGTTGTTATTATAATCAATTGATATTGATGTTATAAGAGTATTTACGGGGTTTGAAGGAGCTCTTATTTCTCCGTAGTTGAAGGCAAATTGTCGGACAAAGAAGACAAACACACAATGGAAATTTAATACATGTATTGACAAATAATACAATAACTTGTTGCAAATTTTATTGCTACCAGACTTATCTGTGAGTTAAGCAGTTCGTTGTAGAAGTTGGAATGTTGATAGGACGCTTCTTCGGACGTTTCTCGTTCTTCCTGGTAACCGGTTCTGTGATAAGTGAAAGTAGGGGATGCTATTTTAGAAGCTTCTTGCCTGGGTAACAGATGCTTTAAATGACGGTGGAAGGGGCCCTTTTCAAGTAGACTATTTGGTCCTCAGCCTTCTGTAGTGTGCTATTGTGACAGCCTTGTAGTATGTGGACACAATGCCTTAGAAAGTGTGCTGTGAAAAAATGCCTCCGTCCAAGTCGACGGTCAGTAGATAAGTGGGCCCTGTTATGGGCTAATGATGAGAGCGTTTATTTTTACGTCTCTCCTCCAGTAACTGCTATGCGATAAGTGAAGTATTTGGTTCGCCCCCCTAGCGGCAGGGGGAGATAATTTACTATCGAATTTCCAATAGTTATGTTCATCCATACTTTTTGTTTGAGTTTTTTTTTTAATGATGATTGTAGGACTGGATGTTCTAATTTTTAAAATGAAAGGTTGTCCCATTATTGCATAATTATATGAAGGGAAGAATAGTTATAATAAAGCAAACAATAACTTTTCTCCTCGACGAATGCTTCTTGAATTGTTTCATTATTATTCACTCTTGAGTCTTTATTAAAAAATTTCATTCATCCATGACTAAATATTGGAATGTTCTGGGTCATTTTTCTCTTATTCTTCATTGTGTGTAATTTTATACATAATGTGTTCAACAAAGAAATCTTGGTATGATTGTTTAAAGTCAGCATACCACCTCTTAACTGTTATTTCCGATAGAGCAGAGTCTGAATAACCCTTATCAAGCCATTGTTTTGCTTGAACATTACTTTTTCCCCAGAAAGCAATGCTTTATCAACACATGAAATTCAGATTTTTCCATTGTTTTGAAAATTTGCAACAGTAGCTTCACTTAAAAACTGTAATTTGTAAACTAATAATCCGATTGGGCTCAAATTTTGACACGTGCCATTTGAAGGTTAGTACTTTATAAAAATCATATGGATTTTTTTTATTAGAGGCGCCATCTATATGTCAGACCCGGAACTTATTGAGTAAGTGTGTCATGAAAATGGAAAATTTCAGGTAAATGCAACACAAGTTTTTTAAATCAACACAGGATTATAGTTTTTTTGGTGGCACAAGGTATTTTGTATGGCTCAGCAACTGTGGAATTATTTTTGCTGATGAGGAGCCCCACATCTACCATCAGCTTCCCATTTTACTGCACAGATCAGATAACTCAATCTGTGCTACTCATGCGTTGAATTGGTGGGGACTGATATCGAACTAGGAATCTTGCGATTCCAAGGTAGGTGCTCTAATGACAGAGAGGAAGGGATCGAGTATCAGAATGGGCGCTCGGTGTGATTCAAGCTCACGTCCCATTTATCTCTTGGCTTAAGCAAAGCTGAAACCCACCAGTGCTCTAACAAGTAAACTACGAAGAGCCATTGTATTAATAATAGTAATAATAATGATAATATCTTTTATTTTAATTAGTCACTTCACAAACTGAAAAAAAAAAATGACAAAAGTTTGTTACAATTCATGAGAGGTCATGAACTGTGAACAGACCTGTAGGTAGGAATATTTAAATTGAGGTCTGTTAACTTTAAAATCAGGGAGTCCATGGAAAATTACCGGTGACTGTTAATAACCCTTGACCCCTTAGAGGCATGCAATTTGGGCACCATGACAGACATGTGATATAGTTTAGTTTAGTTATTCAGATGTGAACCAGCTGTCACAGAGTGTAGATGTAATTGTTGGCTCTGACAGGATCCATTTCTACCCGTGGCAGAAACCAATATGGGCTTGAAGAAAATAAAACTTGATCAAGAACAAAGAAGGCCTTTGATTAAGACAGTGACCAGCCCAGCCCAAAGAAGTAAGAAGAAACAAGAAAGAAATCAACCCTTAACAGGAGATAGAAGTCAGCCCAAAGATAGCAGGAATCAGTCAACAAGCAGAAATGAAACAAGTAAGTTCTCTCATATCTAATATACAGGGTGTTCGGAAGAAATTTGACAGTTTCATAAGGAAAAAGAAAAAGTGCTTGGTAACTACAAAATTTAATGGATTGTAAAGACATTCAACAGGCACAGAAATTACACTACTGTCAAGAAGTTTCACTCAAAATAATTGCCATTATCATCGATCACAGCTTCAATCCTGCTCTGGAACCTGGAGCAAGCTGATGTTACAGTTTCCCTGGGAAGGGTCTCAAAAACTACCTTAATTCTGTTGATTAACTGGCCTTTTGTAGTACTGGCATGGCGATTGGTATCTTTCTCAACAGCGTCATATACATAATAATCCATGGGGTTAAGATCTGGGGAGTTCAGAGGCCAAACATTGGGACTGGTGTAGTCATAAAAATTGCCAACAATCATTTTTTAATTTTCCCAGAGGTGTGGCAGAATCCTGCTGCCATACATATAGCCTACCATTGGCTACCCTTGTTATCCAGGGATTGACTACAGTGTTTAGCAACTCCACGTAGGCATCTGAGGGTCCTCCAACAATTCTTTCTGCAGATTTTCGAGGAATTCTTCTGTACGAATGCAATTAGATTGTCTGTTATGTTGCTTTCTTCTAGCCACAGCCTCCCACTCTTCATTGCAATTTTCCAGTTCATACCTGATTGTTTTTACAGTGTTTAGGGAGCATTGGGCAGCAACCATAATCTCCTTATTTTGATGGCCAGCTCAGATCAGTTATTCTCTTCCATGATTCCGGTGGGTGCCAGTCATCTATTCTATCTGTCATCACGCATATGAATGAAGAAGGGTTCAAGCTTTTAAATGATGCATAGTGTGCGTCAATACCTCCAACCTACGGAGAAAAATAACCAAATATGAATATGTCAAATTTATCCCAAATTTAACCCTGTATCCTGTCTCTCTCGCTCACCGATTATATACACTCGATATAAGGGGTATATAAAGTCATCATCAGGGTGGCCTAAAGTCAGTATCAGCCAATCAGTGAGGGAGTCTATCCCCTTTTAACTAGCACTAGACCAACGAGATTGTTTTAGCATCTGAGGTGGAACGCCACACCTACCATCAGCTCCTTACTTTACCACACAGATCCCTGTGCTACTCATATTCTGAGTTGGTGAGGGCCGGTATCAAACTAGGAACCTTTTGGTTCTAGCCCAATGCTCTACTGACTGAGCTAACCCGGGGTATATAATAAGTGACAACTCACATCAAATTTGATTGATACATGATACTGAGAATGATTGGTTTACAAATGAAATTTGAAACCTCTTGCTGGTTGTGACATTTTGACCGAGGGACAAGAGCTGAGTCATGTGAAAAATCAACACAAATTGGTCGACCGTGTCAGCCGAGCTCAGAATACATTGATTGTATCCCCTGCTGAGAGGTACGACCCCTCACTAAAAATGGGTGTCCTGGGTATGATACTAAACTGTATCTAATGGTGAGATTCCAGTTGAAACAAGTGAACATTACTTTTTCTTCAGTCTGCTTGTTGCCAATTTTCTAACTGTTAATTTTCTCTTAAAATCTGGTCATTAAGAATATTTATCTTTAAGTGGTCTCAAATAACTGCCCAACCATTATTAAAAAAAAAAAAAATAATAATGAAATTTATTGTGTACAGTGCTCAGGTGCACCACAACTCATCAAATTCTCATGTCTAGTACATAGAATAATGTATTAGTGTCAGGAACATGAATAGCATACAGTAATAATATACATGTATGTGTACAGTGCTCAGGTGCACCACAACTCATCAAAGTCTCATGTCTAGTACATAGAATAATGTATTAGTGTCAGGAACATGAATAGCGTACAGTAATAATATACATGTATGTGTGTGTGTGCATGCATATGTGTATGGAGGGGGTATCAGGTATAGTTTTGGTGGATTACAGGAAGCATGGAGGTTTTGAAAGTTGCAGTATTTCGGCAGCCTACAACCGATGCAGGCAATTTATTCCATGTGTTAGCAACCCTAAACTTGAAAAAATATTTCCGAAAGTCATGTGAGCTATGCTGTTTTCTGACTTTGTAGGCATGCCCATGTGTGTTAAAATATGGAGATCAAAAAGGTGCCAAGGTTGCTGTTGTTAAGATGATTAATGACCTTGAGTGTTTACCAGGTCAGTTGCCAGATGCTGGAGTTTCAACGAATCCATTCCCAGGGCAGCAAGATGTTCAGAATATGGCAGATGCCTGATGGAGGGTATTCGTTTGGTTGTCTCTGTTCAGTTTCTAGGAGGTTAATATTCTGAGTGTTGTTTTTATTCAAGGCATTTAATGGCTTTTGTGAATTTTAGAAATATGTTTATTTTTCAACCATATCAATCTTTGATTTTTATAGTTTTTATAAACTTCTCTGACTGACACTCATCTATTACACACGCACACATACATGGAAACACACTCCTCCGATGTTTGTTCATTAAGTTTACACACACATATACCTACATACACATGGACATGCACACACACACAGGCATAAGCTAAATTCAGTATTTTTTGAAAGCTTAGGATATCTTCTTTTGAAATTTGAAAACTCCTCTTTTTGACCCCCTGCAGAATTTTTTTTTATTGGGGGTGGGGGGTATGCAAACCAGATTTAGTCAGGTAGATAAGAAGGTGGACCGGGGAAAAAATGTTACCAAGCTAAATTTGGAATTTTTTGAAAGCTTAGGGTAGTAGAAAATAATATTACCTAAATAGTTACTTCCCTTTGACCTTTGCCAAACACAGTCCATGGGTCTCTTAGCCATCACCTGATGAGAAACCTCATGCGATTGGCTAAGGGCCTTTGTCAGCAACCAATCAGAGCACACGTTACGAGGCTCAGTTTGGCCGCCAAATTTTGAGGGTTGATACCTTCAAATCACCCTCTTCTGCTATGAGTACCGTCGAAGAATGATGCGTTCCTTTCCACAGCAATAGACGTCGGAACGATGGGACTTTGAAACAGCTCACGGAAAGGCTGTTGACGCGTAACGTCAAACAAACAAAGCTAGTAAGACATTCCTACCTGGGACAGATAAGTCGTGCAAGCATTATCTTGCAACCCAAACCATACCATTACACACTACACTACTCAATTGTAACACATTTGTAAACACACACATTTGTATCACAAGTTACACATTGTATTGTATATTGTATGTTAGAAGTTCCTGTTTGATAAATGCATTTCGTTTTATAAGCCTTGTTGTGTTCGTTACATGTTATCTTTACCTTTATCTGTCTACATAATTAACAGCACAATTTTTCCTATAGGGTATCCTCTTTTGAAATTTGAAAACTCCTCTTTTTGATCCCCTGGAGAAATTTTTTTTTATGCTAACCAGATCTATTATGTATAAACTGTTGTATGGCTTCTATGTGAAAAATAAAATTGAAAATAAATCAATAACACACTCATGTTAGATTACTGAAAAAACAAAACAAAAACAGCTTAATTTGAAGGTTTCCATTTGATTTTATCAGCTCAAATGAACATATTTTTAATGTTGAACTAAAAAAAACCTTGTTTTAATGTTTTTTTTCTTAAAAAAAAATTATTGTGAATTTTAAACATGAACATTTAATGTATGAATTATGAAAAATACATTCTACATTATTCATTAAATTGAAAAAAGAATAATTAGTTAAATTTTAAATGACTATTTTTAAATAAATGTCTACTTCATGAATTGTAAGTTAAAATTCTAAAGGATATCAGTTAGACTTCCATATTTAATCTTATTAAATATAATACAATGATCAATGATCAGCTTTGTAAAAAATAGTTACGTTATTTTAAAAATCAAAGGAGTATGATTTTATTAATATATTTAGTATAATTATCTTTAAAAAAATGTTTTAATCACAAAATATTATCATTTTGATTGAAATTTTTTATTATATTAAAAACATGGGGTGGGGGGAAAATCTGGAAAAAAAAATTAATCAGTGAATTCTTTTAAATCAGTGGTTTTTTTTTTTTGTTTTTTTTTTTAAATCACCAATTTGTCCATTATTTAATTCCGTCCAACCATCTGAAAAAGGAAACTCCTCAGTCATATTCTTCAGAAATATAGACTCACCCAAGCAAATATAGACTCACCCAAGCAAAACTTTAAAATGGCATTAGATTGATTATCAAGAAGATGAATCAACATGTTATTAGATTTCAGCATTGTAATGAAACCCAAGATGAAATTATTTCTTCCGGGTAATGGTGGGTATCCCTGCTAGTCTATTATAACTAAAAATCAAACTTTCAGAAGTATGGAGATCACAAGATTGATAATATTTCTTGCATTCTGAGTCTTATGCCTCCAAAACAGTATATTTTCTGAATTAAAATTTTAAAAAAATGTATTTCTTTCCAAAAATATGCATATATATATATATATATATATATATATACACCAACCCCTCTGCATGAGCAGGATATGACACAAGGTCAATTTCTTAAGCGAAATTTAACAGGTTTGAATTCAGAGTTTTCCTTCTCCTAGACTGGTTACCTAGCCATGGTTAAAGTTTCCAGTCTGCCCTACTATTTACCAGTGGCTGGAGGGAGAGTAGATGGATGCATACATTTCCCAAGGTTATTAGCGCTATGTGAAATGCCAACAGCCTTGTCTAGGATTTGAACTTGGGTCGACAAGTCCATTTCCTATGACTTTAACTATTACGCCACACGCTTCCATAAAATCTGCATATAGATGTGTTTGTGGTGTAATGGTTATTATTATAGGAAATGGACATGGTGAACACGGAGTTCAAATCCTGGTTGAGGCTGTTTGCATTTCACATAATGCTAATAACGTATAAAAAGTATACATCCAATTATTCTCCCTTTAGTTATGGATAAATAGTAGCGCACACTAGGCTCTTTAACCTTTGTATGGTAACAAGTCAAGGAGAAGGAAAACTCTGAATTTAAATCTGTTAAAATCAGGCTTAAAAAATTGACCTTGTGTTGCATCCTGTTTGTGTGGAGGGGTTGGGTAAATACATATAGGTGTAGTGTATATGTATGTATATTCACATGGGTGCAAGTGTATCTGTACAGGTGGACATTACGAGTAGATATGTATGTACATTAGGGTAGGTTGATTTTTCACTTTTTAAAATATCAAATTGTTCATTTATGCAAAAATTGTGTATTAGTATACTAAATATTGATACCAAAAATTAGATCTTTTACTTGTACCATTGTTTGAGGAAATAGCATCAAAGATCGTCTACTAAAATTCACTAAAAATCCTTGTTTTTACAACATTTGGCCTAGAAATTGGTTAGAAAATTTACCGATTTCAATATTTAAATCAGAAAATGTTATTTTATTTTATTAAAATGAAACGAATTAAATATTATAAATAGAATTCAAATTGAAAATGTGTCCCACTCCATCACCACTGACACCTCTGATATGCTGCTTTTTACCTCATTAATAAGCTGTAACAGACGATCTTTGATGCTATTTCCTCAAACAATGGTACAAGTAAAATACCTAATTTTTGGTATTAGTATTCAGTATATCAACATACAACTTTCGCATAGATGGACAATTTGATATTTTTAAAAAGTGAAAAATTGACCTACCCTAATGTACATGGATGTGTCTGTGTATAGTAATATCAAAAGGATAACTAAACAATTATGGAAGGTCAGCAGATTTTGATAAGTGTTTGTTGAAAGAGAATGATTTCTTGATGGGGATGAAAACATTATTTAATGTCCATAATAAACATAGGAGCTTGGACAAAGAGCAGAGGGAGTTTGAACCTTGGGTAGAAAGCAGCAGTGAGTTACCAGGAACCCACCAAAAAAATAGATATCATGTATAATTAAAGTAAAGTCATTGGGGTGGCCTTAAGTTGATATCAGCCAGACAGCAAGAGAGTCTATCCCCTTTTAATTAGTGCTAGGCCAAGGAGATTGTTTTTTTAGCATCTGAGGTGGAGTGCCACACCTACCACCAGCTTCTCACTTTACTGCACAGATCCCTGTGCTACTTCCGGCCCTAAAGATACCATATATACTTGAGTATTATCCAATACTATCTGTGACTGTTGACTTTTCCAGATTGGAAATTGTAGGCATACCAGTTTAGACACACAGTTTGTATCTCACATATTTTGCAACCCCCAAATATCAAGCTAAACTTTAGGTTTCAGAAAGTCACATGATACATGAGTATATACAATAATTTTCCCACCTTCCTGGGCAGTCAACTGTTTAGATACAGGTACTCTTCGTGGAGAACTGTCCCGGCCTCCTGCCTCAAAATTCGCTAGCCGGTGGCTGCTGAAAAAAAAAACACCAGCTACGATTGAAGTCCGTAGCCGAAGTGGTGTTACTTGCAAAAAAGAACTAGGGTTGGGGTTGGGGTTTAGGGTTAGTTTAATGGGAAAATTAATAAATAATTTTAAAAAAATAATGTTTTTTCTGTATACAGGGTGACCCAGAAAAAACAGAACCCACACATTTTGTAATAAAACTTAATTTTATCTAGGGGGGTTTAGGTTTAGGGTTAGGGTTGGGGTTAGGTTTTTGGGAAAAACGCCCTAAGTTGGTTGTTTTTTTTGTTTTTTTTGCAAGTGACAACGCTTCGGCTACGGACTTCAATTGTAGCTGATGTTTTTTTTTCAGCAGCCACCACCTAGCAATTTTTGAGGCAGGAGGCCAGGACGGTTCTCCGTGAAGAGTACCAATACAGAGTAGGATAGAAAAGTGCGCAAGTGTCAAATGCAGCTCATGACCAAAATAAACCAGAAGAGAAATTGTCATCAATAAAGGGAAGGGGTGGGGGCACATGTCTTCTGTTATTTATTTTTACTTCTTTTTTTCTTTGTGGAATTGACCCAGTGACCCATAGCTTATAGTTTCAATTCAAACCTGCAGCTGACAAATCTTTTCTTAATAACAAACACAATATAAAATGAGTCATTTTGCAGGGTGAGTGTGTTCAGGATACTGAAGATACCGTTACGATTTTTGTGGCCATCCTTAGGCTTCAAGCAAGAGCACTCTCCAACAGATATCCCTTGGTTAAGCAGAGTGCAATTCTTAAGTGAAGAAACCTTTGGTTGTTCCTTGGTGTTCCTCAGTGTTAGGTAAAATCCTTGCATTCAGCAAAGTCCATTGTTGCAGGTCCTTTTGTCAATTTGAATAACGTGCAAATGAACGGCTGTCAATATCAGCGATTAAATAGTTAACTAACCATGTATTTGGGTTGTTGATTGGCTGGCGTTTAAACCACATGACCTCGCTGAGTCTATAAGTTTAAGTGTTGGATTACAGCATGCCTTATATACAGGTTGTGTATAGGCACCTCATGTAACCTAATGGTTTGTAAGCTAGCTTAGCATACGATAGATAGTGAGTTCGATTCTCATTGGGTGCCCCATACTTCTGGCTTTGTGCCATATCTAAGCTAAACTTAGTAAATAACTATATACAGCTGCTGATTGGCCGGGGTTTAAACCACATGACCTCGCTGAGTCTATAAGTTTAAGTGGTGGATTACAGCATGCCTTATATTCTGAAAAACTGATGCAGCCACAATGTATGAGTTGTATAGGAATAATTTCAAGAATATGAAGATGTCACTGTGTTGTCCTGACCCCAGGGTTCCTTAATTCCACTGAGCACTTATGGGATAGATTGAACTGAACAACTTTACAGAAACTCTCCATTATATAATTGCAACTGTCAAATGAGCTGTTGTTAACATATTAGTATCCATCAGAGGAGGAGAGTCTGTAGAGATTAAAATAAAATTAAAATTTGAAAAATAAACTCCCATGATCCTTCACTGAAAGAACCCTTTGCGTATATGCAGAAAAAAGGACCCACTTCCGACTCGAAAGAGAATCTCTCAGCCATTCGAGTTTAGGCCTTGACTGTGTCTGGTCACTACTACTGGCCAGGGAGATATTTCCTTGCCACGTGGTGGCTATGACTAGTGAATAAAGCCTAAATCATAAAACCACCCCTGTTGTTTGTCTCTTTTTGTTCCGTGAATTCCTTCCTTTTCAAAGCAACCGCCAAATGAGATGAGGTTAAAAGAAAACCCTAGGACCACGCACCAAGAATAACCACAATTACCTTTTAAACCTTAAAACACTAAGCCTCTTGTAAACCCCTAAGTCCATTAGGTAAGGACTGTTCTATGGTTACATGGGAGACCAACAACTTATTGGGCAGGTAGGCATAATGTTTTGGCGCATTGGAATATCTATAAAGGATATGGCAGATATTTGAGAACACACCTTCAGCTGACCATTTAATGCAAGACAACTCAACATAATATTATGTGGCCATACTTCCTATTTCTCTTTCAGATTGAGAGCATTAACATTGCAGCTTCAGTCTGACACAGGAAGTAAAAAAACCATGCTAAGTTTGTGGGGATTTAAATTAAAACGAAAATAAAATTAGAATAAAAAAAAACAAGAACTCCCATGGGGGCCTTCACCGAAAGAACCCTCCACATTTCCGACAAAAAGGACTGTCCCTCGACCCCCCAAAGAATCTCTCGGCCATTACAAGTCAGGCTTTAACTGGGTCTAGTTGCACCTATTAGCCAGGGTGATATTCCCTTGCTACAGGCGACTATGACCCAGTCAATAAAGCCTAAGTCCTAAAACTACCTCCTGCCTTTGTCTCTTTCCTTTTTTGTTCCTTAAATTCCATTTCAGCTTACCAGTCCACAAGAAGGAAAAACAGCTTTATTGGGGATAGGTTATAAGTACGAACGAAAAAAACCTTACCCCATAAGTTCTGTTCACCTTTTGGTGAATGATAAGTGACTCTATGTCAACTCCACAGAGGTAAACCATGGTGATATACACCAATGTTCTTTTCATCATTTGGCCAAACTAATTGATGTACACACACACACACATATATATATATATATATATATATATATAGGTTAAACCTAATGAGTCAGATATACCTACTAATAGTTTCGCTTAGTAGCTCATCAGGGTAAGAGTCAGATTCTTGCCCTGATGAGCTACTAAGCAAAACTATTAGTAGGCATATTTGACTCATTAGATTTAACTTTATTATTTGCTCTACTTAGGTATTGAACACTTTTTACATTAGATAATCCTAGCGCTTTATATATATTTTATATCTAAATATATAAGAGTAAGTTTTTGGTATGTACATGTCGATCTATAACACAGTCATTCAATTTGAAATCTTGCATATAGATTAATATCCTTCTAACTAAGAAACACGTCAAATTTGGTTATTGATTTTTACTAATTAAGGGATATAATTAATTAATTAAGCCAAAATCACCCAATTTGCAGAACTGTCCATATACCAGCACCTGCTGAGAATAAGATATTGTCCGCTGGCTGACTTTTTTTCCAGCGATTTATAGTTATTTACAGCAGAAATGTATAATTTTAGCAAATAAATTTCGCAGTCTAAGCCGTTCTGCTAGGAATTTATCACCTATTCTTGGTCCAATCTTTAAAATATTTATATCGTTGAAAAGAAAATAATATAATCTTTCTGAATGCAATTGTTATGTGTTTTTGTTAATTGAATTATTTTTTACAGTGAGTTAAAAAAAAAAAAAAATTGGCTTCAGAGAGCTGATATATATAATTTTTTTTTTCATTCTAAATTTCAAGAAAAAAAAACAAATTCTTTTTTCTCGCCTATTTATGGTTCAATCTTCTTTAAGATATCTATGTGGTTCGAAAGAGAATGAAATAATCTCTTTAAATATGTAATTTGATTGAGTTTTTATCAATAGAATTATTTTTTACAGCGAGTTAAAAAAATTATATTTTGCTTCAGTCAGCCTAGAATTCGTACTATATCATTTTTTCATACTTAAATTTTAACATAAAATCAAATCTTATTTATCGCATATTTCTGTTTCTATCTTTAAAATATTTATTTCGTTAGAAAAAAGATCTGTCTAAATATGTAATTAGTATGTCTTTTAATACATTTAATTATTTTTAAAGCGAATTAAATAACAAATCAAAAGAAAACATTTAACGACAAATCAACGTTTTTTTAATAAATTCTTGTGGTTCGCCAATTGTAAACAAAACCGTTTTTTTTTCATAATTGCGTGAATTTATTTATTTTAATATTAGAAATACAAATATAATCATGATACTAATGTAGAATAGTGCGCAAGAGATAATACCATTAGATTACCTAATACCTTTCACGGAAATACCTGAAAACTCAAATTGTTATCAAATTTATGATAAAGTATACTTTACTATAATAATTTGACATTCGATCGACTACGTTTTTTAATTAATAATGTTATAAGATTATTTATCGTTTTACATAAATTTGATTACTTTATTCAATTCTTTTTTTTCTTTTTCAAATATTAATTTGAAATTTAGCAAATCGCGTCATTTATATTTTATTTAAAAAAAATAGTTAATCATTGAATTAAAATTTCTTACTATATGTGATGGGCTAAACTTGCAAATCGGTCGGAAAATTTAGGGTGACCCAGAAAAAAACAGAACGCATAAATTTTGTAATATAATTGTTAATTTTAACTAGGGTTTAGGGTTAGAGGTGGGGTTTAGGGTTTAATGGGAAAATAAATAATTTGGGTTCGATTTTTTCTAGGTCATCTGTAAGTAAGTAAAGTCGTCGGGGCGGCCTAATGTCGGTATCAGCCAATCAGCGAGGGAGTCTATCCTCTTTTCACTAGCGCTAGACCAAGGAGATTGTTTTTGCATCTGAGGTGGAGCGCCACGCTGAGTTGGTGAGGGCCGGTATCAAACTAAGAACCTTGTGATTTCTAGCCGAACGCTCTACCGACGGAGCTAACTCGGCTGTAATATGTTTTAATTTTTGCAAGTTTAGCCATATGATGTCATTCCCTCAAATCTGACAAAAAGAAAATTTCCTGACCTCCCACCAGTTAGAATTAAATTAAGATCGTTTTTATTTGGTGATTTTTATGGGTCATCCTGCGAGGACCGAACTCGATATTCAGTAGTAATAGATCTGCAAACGATTATTAAACAATGTTTTTATCTCCACTACCCGGGCTTTGCCGGGTAGCCGTTGCTAGTATATGTATATTTTTTTTGGGGGGGGGGCCAAGTGTTATAGTATTAATTGGTTATTTTTGGTTGGTATGACACTCTTGGTCTTTTCTTTTTTTCATTTTTTCCCCAGGTGAAGTTTGGTAGTATATTTTTACTATCAAACTATTTGCCATTTTTTTTTCTTACCGCAAGGGTTTACCAATAAGTTTAGTATATATATATATATATATATATATATGTTTGTATGTATGTATGTATATATATGGAAGTGGATTTGTTACCATTGTAGGAAATGGACATGGCAAACCAAGTTCAAATCCTGAACAAGGCTATTTAAATTTCAGATAGCACTACCCTTGAGAAAAGTATGAATTCAATTAGTCTCCCTCCAGCTATGGGTAAATAGTAGGGCAGACTGGGCTCTTTAACATTGGCAATTGGTCTAGAAGAAACACTCTTAATTCAAACTTGTTAAACTCTGTTTAAAAATTGATCATGTTGCATCTTGCTAGTGTAGGGGATTCGGTAAATACATATAATATATATATATATAGTTAGAGCTTTAAAAAGACCGACTAAAAGATTCATTATTAAAAAAAAAAAATGTATATATTTTACAATAGAAGTTGGGGGGGGGCAAAAGGTAGCTAGCTAACTAGCTAAATATCATCAATCTATACAGCCTTCCCCCCCCCCTTTTAGGAGAAAAGAAAAGAAATTGTTCTTTTCTTTTCTTACTCATCCCATTTACCTGTTTTAATCGATTATCCTTGATATTTAGCTCTGTTGAGCGAGGGTCGAAACTAGTTAGCTAGCTACTAGTTTTTTTTTGCCTTTTGCCCACCTCCTTCTATTGTAAAATATATACATTTTTTTTTAATAATGAATCTTTTAGTGGGTCTTTTTAAAGCTCTAATAAAATTTGGTATGCCCCCCAAAAAATTTACAAATATATATAAGTATATTTTGGCAGCATTTTTTTCCTTTATACATGTTTGGTTGAATGCAACAGACATTTCATGTCTGACGAGTTTCTTTTTGATCTTTTTTATGTCTGGGTGGAGTTGGTTAATGAGTCCACTGAAGGTTCTATCAAGAGTACTATAGAGGATAAACGAGAAAAAAAAAAAAAACAAAACAAAAACAAACTTACTTATATTGTCCAAAATTCTGAAAACAAACATATTTTATGTCATCTTGAGTTAATCACAAAGTTGAAATTATGCTATCACAATATTTTAGATTAATGAAAATGTTGTCTTTCTTTTAATGGCGTTTGGTTTTGTTTGTTTTACGGCATATCAACCTGATTGGGTCATTTAATGCTGATAAATTTTTGAAATAAATTCATTTTTAATGGATACAAAATTTTTTTTATAAATACATTTTCTATTTAACCCATAGATGGAACCCTAACAGGTTCTACCACTCCGGGTCAGAGTGGACCAGGGAGCAATGGTGATGAAGGGGTGCTCCACATTCCCCAAACCTCCAGAACTGGAATCTCACCATCAGATAGAGTTTAATGTCATTACCAGGACATGTAGACCCTCAGTCACCGCCTTCTGTCATCCTGTCATCTTGAGTTTCAATAAAATATTGAAATTTCGCAATCACAATATTTCAATTTAATGGAAACACTTATTTTAAGAAAGAAATTTAAAAATCAGAAAATGTCCAACAATGTGTATCTATAACTCCAAGTTGAATATCAACAAATGGACCAGGTAGCCATTAGCACCCCAGCTGGGATCTGTTTTGAAAGGAACACCTTTTGTTTTTCACTGTAAACTCCCGGTTGTTTGTTTACAAACAACAACGATTTTTTTTTAATTAGAATTTCACTGTCAGATTTTTAAAAGTTTGTTCATATACATTTACAACCCAAAGACATGTTATTAAACAAAAATAGTTTTTGATTTTAATAAAAATTTCATGTTAATTCAATATGATTTTTTTTTTTTTTTTAAATTATAAAACTTTAAACGAAAGACGTTTTTATATTAAACACACATTTTTATATTAAAATAGTTTTTATTTAATCAGAAGAGAAATGAAGATATGTTTATTTAAATGAAAATAGTTTTTATTTACAAAATATTTTTTATGTTTATTTAAATAAAAGGATGTTATTCGGAAATGGTATCACACAATTTATAAAGTCTATTTTCCATGCACCTTCCGTACCACAACCGGAAGTGTATGGTAAAAAGCAAAAGGTGTTCTTTTCAAAACAGCTCCCAGCTGGGGTGCTTATTGGATACTTGGTCCCAACAAATAAACATTTCTGTATTGTTTTGCTTAATGGATTTCAATGTGAACATTCTGCTATGAAGTGAATCAATCTCAGGAACACATGTGTCTTCAGGCAATTGTAGTAGCCGACTGCCTATTACTGAGGCAGACTGCTTTTATAGTATTACCTCATTTGTATATGATACTACACCTCCCTGAACTGAAATGGCTTTATGCCCTTCATAGATCTCTGACTTCTGAAAATTCTTGGAAATCTAGACAGACTTTCAGGGAGAATATCATGACTTTTTCTGACAGGGAATCTAGGTCTAAGCTCATTTTCTGATTCAGCGTCAGATATTTTAAACATTCTCATCCAATGATTCTTCATTTTCATCATTGGATTCACTAGACCCCCCCCTCCCCTTCAGATTTAATTTCTATTTCGTAGAGCTCTATTCTACTTCTAAACTTTCAAAAGCTATATTTTGCCTTTGAGTCCATTTAAATTCAGCATGCTTCTTTCTTAATTCTGCAAATAGTTCTAGTATGTCACTGGATCTGGGTAGAAATTTGACCTCCATGATGGGAAGATGAAACTGTCAAGCTATTCAGGCCAACATGGAGAAGAAAGACAAGATCAAGAATGAATGGAAGTGCATTGTTGCCAGAAATGTGTAAAACATCAGAAAACCTGGCCAATAAGGGGAAATCAGGGAATATCCCATCAGGATTGAAAGGGTTCAGATAACAAACCAAAATAAATATGTGTCTTTGTTTTACTTGATGAAAGATTAAAAGTAACGCTCTGAACAGCTGTGAGACTACCTGTTCTGCGCTCTGCACCTTCAATGCACGATGTCTAGACCCCAAACGTTGTGATATTCTGTGCTGGCCGGTTTGAGGGCACGAGTCAGAAAACAGGTTCACAATGATTAAAAAAAAACAACTACAGTGTTTGTAAATGACGCGGATGGAAGAAGGGGGTGTGTGATACTTTAGAAATCTATCTCAACTGGCTGGCTACTGACTTCACACCTCTAGGGCCCGGGGTTGACTGCTCAGTGCTGGAGGTTAGCTATATTTATGTAAAACTCTCCTTCCCACCCATCTTCTCTGGACCACACACTTCGAACATTATTTTTTTTCAAAAGAGAATTCCTCATAAAAAATAGCCTCTTTGCTTTTAATACCTGGGTGCATAAGATATTATCACTAAGTGGCCTAACTTCATGGTGGTCGTACAAGTCTCTTAAACTTTAAGGCCTAATCATTGGATTCGTAAAAAGGTCAACCACCCACCCCTTTTACTTATGCTTGGCTTTAACCTATTCTTTTCTTATTCATTTATTTATTTATTCTGACCATGTTCGTCTTCAATCATAGTATCATACAGCCTTTTATTATTAGGATTTGATGGAAGTTCACTGAGCCTGAAATATTCGACTTATAATATATATAAATAGCACTTAGCCCAAAATATTGAGCTTACTGTGTATAGTAAAATAGTGCACAGTCTTAAACACTGAGCTTAAATCGAAAGGATTAAACATGAAAATATATTTAACATGAAAATTAGATATTAGATAATACAAAATAAAATAAAAAGACAATAAGAAAAAACACAAACAAGAAAATATCATTTACAGACATCTTTATTGTCTGATTATCCCCCATTCCCATCCCCACCCAAGTGACCCTTTCAACCCTACCCTTTTGACGGGTGTGCTGAGAACTACACATCAGGTCAGCATCAGTGTCTAAAGGGTAGGGTTAGTAGGAGTCAATGTTTCTTCAAAGTAAGGTTGCTGTCACTGTCATTCATACATCTGCAGCAGTAAAGCCATTGAAAAAATATTTAGACATTAATATATATATATATATATATATAAAAAAAAAAAAAAAAAAAAAAAAAAGAGAGGCCGGAGGGGAATTTAAAAAAATAAAAAAAATGAAATGTAAAAAGAAAGAAATTCTGCTTACTCATCACAGCCTTGTGTCACCCCAGCCTTCACAGCTAATGTTAACATTAACAGATGACTCAAGATAATCAAATACACTATTAAGTATTATATTGTTTTTAACAAAGAAAATAGATTTGTTTATAGATGTTAATATACTAGAGGGGGAGGGGTAAATGAAGTTGTAAGATAATTGATAAATAGATTTCAGATTGGATTTTATTTTGGGTGATCATCTTAGGTTGAAAGAAAAAGTAGAGAACTGAATTATTTGGGATAAGCTGTAATGAAAATCAGCTGAATGATAAGAAATTACCAAAATGAGGCTGGGTAAGATTGAAAAAAATAAAAAATATTTTACCTATTTTGGGATTATTTATTGAAAACAATTTTTAAATTTCTAACTGGGTAAACTTTTTTACTTCATTTTATTTATGAAACATAATTTAACAAATAAAAATTACAATCAAATTAATTATTATTATTATTTATTTTATTTTTTTAGTTCTGAACAGGAGAGGAGAAAAGATGAAGTGTCTTTTAGTGATGAGATTTTAAGTAGAAAGAATTAGTTGCATAATAAAGAAAGATAGAAAATGAGACTTGATTAATTAGTCATTGTTTGTTAAAATCATCAATCTTTGAAGGCATGAGTGTAAGAGAAGCAGAACAATCAAATGATGAAGTATACACATAAATACTTAGGTTCTTCATTTTGAGAAAACACAATCACCCGTCTTTATTTAGAGGAAAGATGGTTGGATTTACATAAAATGCCAATAAAATGTCCATACTAAAGTTTAAATACATGAAACGATTTCATGCTTTTATAAAATTTACTATTATTATTTATCATTATTTTTTCAGAAAAAACAACAAAAATCATCTATTTACATACATAATAGAATTCATATATGTAAAGACAATCTTAGGCAGAAATGCCAATCTATACATAAATAACCATTTCACTTTTTTAAAAGTTTTATCCTAAAGTTAAAATCAAGAGCTATAATAATTCCTTTTGTCAAAATGACAATCTCATATTGATGTTAACAAATGACCAAAGATAGAATTAAATTACTTTGTAAAATTATTTATCAATTAGTGAATTGTGTTCTTGCAATTCTGTTATTAAACAATGAAATTAAATTGGTATATGAACCTCAGCAATATTACAAGATGTCCCAATTGGTATTTACTAAACTGAGGTACTCAGTAAAGATTTAATTCACTCGTTTATAAAACTAGTTTGCTAAGGCACTTTCACAATAATGTACCAAAACATTAACTAAAATAAAAAGGTGTAATTGAAATTGAAAAGTTAAATGTTGCACGATCATTAATATTGCACAATATTCTTGATTGATTAAAAAAGAAATGTTGCACTATGAGGAATCCATTCAATGTTTGAAATTAATAACAATAACATTGTGCAATACTGAAAACCTTTTTAGAAACTTAACCATTCAATTAACAGTAGCTATACACTATTTCACTTATTAAATGTATATTTGTATACATTTATTAAGTTCTCTTAGCCTTTTCAATAAGTGAAATAATGTCTATACTCATTTCATCAATAAGGCTTTTATACAATATGTATTGCCAATAGATAGATTACATAGTAAAAAGGCAAAAATCAAAAGGCTTGCTCAATGATTTGAGATTTATTTTCAGTCAGCAAATAACTGAAAACCAAGTAATGTGAGGATTTGATATGAATTATTCAAAGAGACTGTGATGGAGTCAGTAAAATAGTTTAAAGACATTTGCCCACTTATCAGTATATATATATATTATATATATATATATATATATTGTCTTTAAGCATCTTTTGTGAGGTACATGCATAATTTGCTCTATAAAGTCAGGAAGTAACATACAGTGGAAAAATGAAATACTCAAAGTTTTAGAATACACCTTATCAATTACACATTAAATATATATATATATATTATTTACAAGCAAATAGACTTCTTCATTATATATTATTTTACTTATGAAATACTTACACTCAGATATACATTATTTACAATGAAGTGGACCTTCGAAAGGGAAAAGGGTAGATATCTTGTCAGTATTAGTGATTTTACAAGAATATAAATTGTTTGTCTAGAGAAGCCACACTTTTGAAAGGTGGAGTGTTGGAATAATCTGAGGGCGGGGGGGTACATGAAAAGCAGGAGACTTTTTTTTTGGGGGGGGGTCTGATTGCTTTCATTCACCTATCTTGGTCCTCTCACACTGGCATTAAATGTTTTACACTTTGCAGTGCATTGCCCTATTCTGCCATGAATTCCCCCACCCCCCCAACAAATGAAAATGAGGATGGCCTTCAAGAAAATAACAAAGAATAGATTAATAAAATGGTAGAAAATAAAATGCATTGGTATTGATGTGATATCTAAAAAGCAAATTTTATATATATATATATATATATATATATATATATATATATATATATCCTGTTCACAGCTCTTTAATTTTTTAAATTTTGTTATCATGGTATACATGTAGGTGAGAAAAAGGCTGACTGGCCATTGAAATGCCCCAGATGATTGGGTACTTTTGCCTTACACTTATTTCCAAAACATATGTTGGGGTGAGGTGTAGCAATAGTAATATGTCAGGAGATGGGGGAATACAGAAGAAGGGATGATTCAAAAATGATTTTTGGTAATATATGACCATTATACAGAAGTTGATGTGCCATAGATTTATATTTATTGACTGGTCCTCTCAAAAAATAAACCAGTACTATTTTTTTTTTTTTTAGACATAACACTACATTAAAATACATTCAGATGCATACAAACACACAAGTATAATGTGTATGCATAGGCCTACCCTCCCCACAAAGGTGGAATTTGACATAAGGTTGAGTTTTATGTAGGGTCTCTAATGCATAATATAGGTAAGGACAAAAACTGCTTAGCTGTTAGATTTCCCTTTTGAGACAACTCAGGTATCAGAGATTGATCCTTACCCTAACCCTTGAGATGAAATGGGAAGTTACAGCCATACCAGGATGGCTCCCTAAAAGCTGAACCATATACCTTTGTTCCTGGTCACAGATGTTTCTGTTACAAAGGCCAGAGAAGTGTGTGTGTGTGTAGACACACCGAATATAAGGAGCCCAAACAAAATAGATGAGCAGGCAAGGAATTGGCAATGATTTAAGTGCTTAAATTTTCATACTTCATTCACCAAGATGCTGCATGGCCTAAGTGAATACTGGACTACTTAGCTGTGAGTTTTGCTTTTTACAAAATCTTGAAGAAAAATAGTTATAGCAGAATAGACAGAAGACAGAACCAAGTATAAAAGAAAGATGATGATGATGATGATAATAATTATAATTAATGATAGTGTTAAAAGTGACAAATAAATAAAAATGATGTTTAAACAGAAAGAGATAAAAATGAAGGGAAAAATATTATTATTAATAATAATCATTAAAAAAAAAAAAAGAAGTCCACTTGAATATCTGTCTGAATTGAAGGCCCTGAGAGCAGACTGATACATAGGAAAGAATTGTTGATTGAATAACATACTGGCATAGAACTTACTGGCTTCAATACAAACTCTTAATGAAAAATCAACCACAATATAATGAAATGGTATTATATGTTGGTTGTTTGAATGTTAAAGGGATGAAAAATACCTATTGAGTATTGAGGAATACAAATACAGAAAATGATTTAAAAAATTTTTTTTTTTTTTTTTTTTTAACAATTTGATGTTTTCATTTAAATGAGAATCAGGAGGCGTTGAATTCAGAGTTGTCTTTTCTTTAGACATTACTAAGATTAGGAGAAATCTACCTCACTATGCAAGCCTTTCCTAAAATAAAAATATCTTTTTTTTTTTCTTCTATAAAGCAAATACATATGAAGAAATTATGAAAATATATCTCAACTCTTTATCCTATTATAATTTTTTTCTTTGTGGTAAATCTTATTTTAATTCAAACAAATGAATAAGATTGTTTACCTTTATGATAAATCGAGGAAGTAACCATGAGACTCTGGATATGAATATATGTTATTCTTACAGATTATAATATTAGTATAGAATTTATTAACACAAGTATTATGTTTTACTCCAAAAAAAAATAAAAAAATAAATAAAAATAAATAAATAAATAAAAAAGTTTTAATAAAAAAAAAAGAAAAAAAAAGGGGAGAGGGGGGATTTTTCGGGGGGAGAAATGTTATTAGCACACACAGTGTGCAGTATTGTTAGTACAACATTTGACAGCAACCATTACTCTGTCAGCTCAACACAATTTTTTTTTACATATCACCAGCAACGTTAGCAACTGTGTTACCATCTTTGTTTAATGGTCAACAACAGTCAGGATTGTTACTTTTTTGTTTTGCTTGTCCATATATATTATTATTATTTTTTTTTTAGTTTTTATTTATACAGTAACAAAAAATATAACATACGCCTTTCAACAATTCACACAGGACATAAGCAGAAAAATAAAAATTAAAAAAATAAAATATAATAACTGACCCCTCTCCCCACTTTCACCCTTACCCCTTTTCCTCATTTTTCACTCTCTTTCTCTCTCTCACACACACACACACACACACACACACACACACAAATACATGTGTGCTTATTTATATATGTAAATTCACTTATATAACTATTAGAAACTTTGGTGACATCCCAAAAAGTAGATGTAAAAAATAAAAATAATAAAATAATCACTTTTTTAAATGGCCACCAAATGTCTATTTGTATAAATGTCTTTTGCAAACACACACACACACACACACACACGTCTGTGCTTATTTATATCAAATTCCCTTTTATAACTATTAGAAAAAGTTTTATTCTTTAGATTTCATAAAGTTTTGCTGTAAGTCGTTTTTTTTTTTTTTTTTTAGAAAGAAAACATTTAGATGTAATGTTTTTATCTAAACACAAATTAGGTAATTTTTAAAGAACATTTTTTTTAAATAAAAATAATTGATACTGTAAATTTTTTGTTCCAACATGTTCCAATGAGGGAAAAAAAAAAGCCGAAATGGTTACTGGCACTTAATATGTATTAATGATCAATGATTGTAAAATACTAGAGTTCCACCTTACTTCTTAGTGATGGTAGATAAACTTGATTAAATAATGTATCCGAAATAACACTGAACTGAACAAGTTAAGTCTGTGACAAACAGATCCCAATTCTAGAAACCCTACACCAATAACAGCAGCCATTTATTACCATTTAAAAAACATTTGTAACTTGTATGAAGGGAGAGAATAACATTTGATAATGAGGAAAAGCAAGTTTATGACATAATGAGAAAGAGGGGGGGGAGAAAAAGAGAGATATCATTATTATTGCATAACTTTTTTTTCTTTTTTTTTTTGCTGATTGCGTTGCTGTTATGAAAAAGTGAAGAGCGAGAAAATTTGACTATTGCTGACCAAGAGAAATATTTGACAGAGGAATTAAAGATTGTAGCAAAAGTCAAATGGAATAAGGTGTTGGTAAACACAGCTTAAAAACTGGATTGAAAACTGCCTTTTATCACAGAATACACACTCTCACAATCATACACACACAAAAAAATGTACACCCTCATAGAAATATGAGAAATTATTATTCTTTGTACAAATGTCGTCTCTTTCTTCCTTTGGTTCATTAAAGTAAATTTTGTATTGGGGAAAAAAAAAATTTACAAAAAGCAAAGAGACCAACAGCATATCCCTAAGATATATTACTTATATATGATATATTACTTATATAAATATGTAGAATTAATTATCAAGTATGTTTTGTTATGCATGCATGTAAGTGGGTGTTTGATTTTTCTTAATGAAAGAATTTTTAAGTTATGACTGAATGTTTTACAGTTATATAGACATTATTGTTTTTGTTTGGTCACATTCCATTATTCTGTGTATGTATTTATTGAATGTGTCTACAGACTTTTTCCTTTTTTTTTTTTTGAATTGTCTAGTTGGTTGGATATTTACACAGAAGACATTTATGAAACTGAACCAGTTTTTGTATTGTTGGTCACTACAAGAAAAAAAAAAATGTATAAAGGAGAAGATTAAAAGAAAATAATAAGCCGCTTCCATGTTCCATAACTGGAATTTTTTTTCGTTTTTGTTTATAAATAAATAAATTTGGGTAAGTATTGACGGTCTGACTGACTACATGGGAGCACAACCATAGGTGAGAAAAACTTCTTTTTTTTTTTTCCTTTTCTTTCTTTTTTTAAAATTCTTTTTTTTATAGTATGATTGGCAAAATACGCAGAGGATATTTTTTTATGTCTTAACAAAAATATACCCGTAGAAAATATTATTATAAAAAGTCAATTTTCTATTTTTTTGTTGTTTATATATATATATATATATATATATATATATATATTCACACACACACACACACAAGATCATTCTAGTTATTAAAAAAAAAAAAAAAAAAAAAATTTTATAAGTCTTATTTCTCTCCATTCATATGTGACAAATTACGCAATCTGCTCGCAGCCCTTTTAATTCTCTGCTCATGAACACACACACACAACACAGACACCAATTACACTGACCATAAACATCAGCAGAAATTTTTCAAGTCTTTTTTTTCTGTTTGTTGTTTTTTTTTTTTTTTTAAATTGGAGTTAAATGGACAGCTTGCTTGAATTTTCTTTTTGAACCCTGAATGCATTTCTCGTTATTTTAAATCCTCCCTGATTGAGACAATGCATTCACCAAGTCAGCAAGAAAACCAGAAACTTAAAGAGTAATATCATGACACACACACATACACACACACAAAACAGAAATCTCATTCTTTCTCTTCTTATTTTCGCCTCTCCCATCCCCATTTTTCAGAGAAAGATTTTTTCACCTGAGAAATTCATGGAAGCATCTCACAGAATGAGAAAGTAGAAAAAAAAAAATGATTTTGACCATTTTGAATTAGAAAGTTAATAATAAAGAGAAGATGCTATGAAAATGTCCAGAAGAGAGAATCCTTCTTATCATTTGCAGAAGATTCTTCAAGGCCAGTGCAGTATTGAGTACAACTAAAGCACAACCAGAGATAATGAGGCCGCAATTCACATTTGTGTTGCCCCCAAAGAAAAGTGCAGCTACAAGTCATAATTGAACAATTTCAAAAGAGAGAGAAAGATAAACATAAAATACAGATAAGAAGAGGTAGTAAAATACACAATCTACAGATTTGGTAAACAACCCAAAGAATGAAGAGAGAGAGAGAGAGAGTGTGTGTGTGTGTCATGCATTGGTTGTTTGGAGATAATTGGACGGCTTAGAAACCAACACATGATACAGGCTGGGTCCTTTGGTGGTTTTTTTTTTTTTTTGAAAGCAGTTACCAAATCTGTTTCTGTATAAATTAAAAAGTTATTTTTATGTTAATTTTTAAAGTTAGCTGATAAAGTAGATTTTGTTGAGAAGAAACAATATTGAATTCAGAGCTGTAGATAATGTAGTTTTTCTAAAATAAAAATAAAAGCTTATACAATAGATTTACTCTATAATGTTATTTGTATGTTTGTGTTGTTTGGAGATACTCAAATATGTAGATCATAAAAAAAATAAAAAATTTTTTTAAGTTTTAGAGAAAAACAAAAAAAAATGCTTTCTTTGAAGGTAGTTGTATCACAGCCCTGAAAGTTATTAAACTTATTTTTAAAATAATAAAACCAAACTTTACTTTGTTCATCTTTCTTTCTCTTAAGGCAAAAATTAATTATAAAAAATATATGTGGAACATGTGGCTGCATATTTGTTTTTCACAAAGTAGAAGTAGTTGTAGAATAGAAAGAAGAATATGTGTATGTCTGCTATTTTGAAGAGAAACAGTCAGACTAATATATTTGGATGAAAAAGAAAATAAATGGTTAAAAATATTAACTCCATAAATCTTTCTTTTTTCATCCATATGGGATTTTCCCCCTTTTTTGATGCCTATTTAAAAATTTGATTGTTTTACTTTTCCCTCCACAAATGTGGATAGCAGCAGACTCCATGATTGTTATATGGTTGGTGATCTTTTCAGGACAAAGTCAGAGTCGATTGAATGGAGTTAACTGTTCATCTTGTAAGGTCACTTCACTCCCAGAGGATTAAAATTAATCCTATTTTCCACAGCACTGGGATAACCAATAGAAAGTTTATATATAAAAAATTTTTTTTTTAAAAAAGACCTTTCATTTTTATCATGGCTTTCTGTGAATCCATTTTCTACTTCAACTTTGTTAGGTGGTTTTTTAGTTCTGGCATTAATGTCTTAGAAAAACATCTGTAATATTATTTCATCCAGTGTCATTCACAAATAGTCAGATAAGCAAGTCACTGGCACACATCAATAGTCATTTCTTATATGAAATTATGCTTTCTTGATGGAAATTTTTTCAATTGCACGGGGTGAACAACTTTCACATGACAATACAAATCATGGATGATGTTAAGCATCTGGAGTTTCTTGGGTTTTGTTGATTTTTGCTTTTTCCTTTCTTGTTTTCATTTAGCTTTTCCACTTTTGAGATAATGTCATCATATTTGCTCTTATGTTCTGTTAGTGTATTTCCACAGAGTGTCAGCACGGACGGACCATCCAGCCTGCAATCACCTATTTGGTGCCAGAGCTGGTATTTCAGAGTCAACGGTTGATGAGTGCAACTGACAGACTCTGAGATTGAACTCAGAATTTATAAATATCAATATCAGTCATGTCTTCACTGACATTAGGATGGCAAGATTTCTGAAAGAAAAAGAAAAGCAAATAAGAATTAGAAATCATATGACCAACATTAATATCAATACAATATAAAGCAATACATTCATTATATATATATATATATATATATATATATATATATATATACTTTGGTGCGGTACCAAGTTTCTTGGTACAAGGTGATTCTAGACGGGTCCTAATTCTCTACCAGTAGTTTGTTGTAGAGTTCAGGTTCCATATGAGAGCTCAATGTTTAATTATTGTTATTTGGGAATAAAAGGCCTTAAATACCATGGGTATCGTGGTTATGGACCATTTCCACTTGCGAGTATGCTCATGAGCTTCTTCAGACCACTGATATATTTTATTTAGACAGGCACATGGCCAAACTCATTTTATATTCATACATTTCACCTCCTTCATTCAGGGGTGGTCATATTGCGTTTTTTTCTTTTCAAGTGTCTTTTTTATTGGTGGATTTTTTTTTTCTCCTTCATCCTTTCCCAGGGACTCATTCAAAGCAAATATGTGCACCCCAGGACACGCTAAATCAAAAAGCTATCAGCATCACTATATATATATATATATATATATATATATATATATATATATAGGATATGGCTGCTGAATACTAAAAGGACCTAAAAGAAATATATATATATATTACCTCATTTGCTGCCATCTGAGTCTGAACTATCTAATTCTTTCAACTTCCGTCTTTTGCTTTTGTAACTGTGTTCTTGTTCTACAGCACCTGGGAAAAAGAATTAAAAAACAAAGTTTATATACATTTCAGAAAGAACATATTTAAAAAAATAATTAAAATTATCTGACACTTTCAAAATGTCTGAATACAGTTTATTATTTAGTAGGATTTAAAGTTCTGCTTTAATTTGATTGAAAGATTATACTAAAAAAAAAAAAAAAAAAAAAAAAAAAAGAAGAGGTTGTATACAGGTAAGAATGTGATATCAATAGTATTATTCTTTTAATTACACTCACCTGGTAAAGGTGTGTGTACTTCTACTTTGACTGTTGCTGTTGCTTTTACTCTTGTTATGTGTTTCACAGGAGGTGTGCCATGCATGGAATTCTGAAAATATAAACAAAAGATAATTTGAAATTGAACACACACACACATTTTAGTGCAAGAAAAGAGCAAGTAATACATTTATTTCAATGTTTCTTCATTTCTGTTTGAATTATTCAATTTAAATCTGGGCCATGCCCCCCTTCCCCCAATCAAAATATTGATTTACAATTACTTCATGTTAAATTGTAATGAAATTACAGATTTTTTAAATTCATATATTTTCAAATTAGGTACATATATATCAATTACAAAGTTAAAAACTAATTTTTTTTTAAACAGAGAAAATACAATTGCAAAAGATGCAGTGAGATTTTAAAAATCTGTCTACTCACACTATCACTGGATTCTTTACGAGACACAGGAACTGTTGTAGTTTCTACAACAACTTCTGGTTGTACAATAATTTCATGTGAGGAGTATTGCGTGGGTTCCTCTGTAATGGTGCTAAGTGATATGTCAGATGGCATCCGTGGGTAGATGTGTCGACTGACAGACCGAACTGGTCTCTCCCGAGGACGTGGAGATGGCTCTGGCGTTGGTGCCTCAATCATGTCTCCATTGTCCTTGGGCACAATCTAAGAAAAATGAAAATGTAGGATAACAATCAGGATATAAAGGGATAGTAAGTTATTAGCATTTCAAAATTGTTTGTGGAAAAAATAGATAAATACCAATTAAAGTATACTAATTGGACCTGTGGAAATTAAATGGTTTAATTAAAAACCACCTCTGAGACACACATTAAATTTGTAGGTAGGTAGGTTGGTTGGTTAGATATTCTAGTATGCACACACACACACACGAGCATCTATTTATCTAATCCATCTGCATTAGGCAGGATGTGAGACAGAGTCAATTTTTAAGCTGAGTACAGCGAGTTTGAATTCAGAGTTTTCCTACTACTAGACTAGACGGCATACCAAGGCTAAAGAGCCCACTCTACACTACTATTTATGCATAGCCAAAGGGAGAAAAGATGGATTTATGCCTTTCTCAATGGCATTAGTAGGAAGTGAAATGCAAGCAGGCTCATCGAGGATTTGAACTCAGGTCACTGAGTCCATTTACTATATATATATATATATATATATATATATATATATATATATATATATATATATATATATATACACACACACACGTAGTAAAATCATATGTGTATGTGTGAGAGTTAAGATTCAATTAGCTTCCTTTACCATTTAGCATGACATATGTCAAATCCAAAAAAAACAAAAGTAATTACAACAGCATTAATAATATTTAGAAGATTTAACAGTTTGATTAAATATGTGAAATAAACATTAATAGAAGGTAATTTTTTTCTTCTTCAAATTTTGCTAATTAGATTAAATTATATCTCAATTTATTTTCATTTTAAACTAACACTAACATCCAATCTGAAACTTATTGTTTTGTAAAATGTAAGGCATTTCTTTACTCTTAAACAGAAGAGTTAGAAAGGTAAACAATGACTTACCTCCCCTGGTGGACCAGCCATTGATAAAATTACAGGCAAGAACCACAACCCATTGAGAAGGCCAAGTAGAACCAACACCAGTAAAACATTAAAAATATACCTGTGAAAATAAATAAAAAGATACATTAAAACAAAAACAAACAAAAAATGTAATAGAACATAATTAAAGTTTATAAACAATTACCTTATTAACAAAAATTCAAAAAGAGCAGCCAAACTTCAAATGATTGAGTAGAATATTTTTTTTTTTTTTCGTTTTAGATAAATGTATTCGAAATGTCACCGCGTCTGAGACAAGTGATGATTTTGTAAAATAATTTTAAATCTTGAATGCAAGAATAATTGGTTGCAGATAGTTAGTTACTAAAATTTATTAATTTTGCCATGTGTCATAAACATTCTTTATATTAATCTAAAGATTATATTTATATATTTTTCACTTTTAATATTATCGTCACACAAATCTATGAATTCACAAACAAGAAATAAATGAACTTAGGAGATGGATTTAAAAAAATTAAAATGGGGGGGGGGGGGCGATAATAAAATGACACCTGATAAAAAAAACAAAAAACATCATCACTATTTGACCCTTAGTCCCCTGAAATGAACTTTGGCTGGAAGAGAGGTCTGAAGGAAATTGGGGTAAAGGAAAGAACTGACAGAAGAAGGAACTCAAAAGCCGGAAGAAGAATGGAAAACATGGTGTGGGGCTTAATTCAGAACAGAAAGGTAACAATAGAGTAAAATAAATCAAAAGAAAACACACAAGGGGAAATTTTTAAATTTTATACTTCCTATTTTTAAACTGTTGAAATCAGAAAGAAGAAATTTTAAAAAAATGTAAAAAATTAATGCTTTACAAGAACGAACTACCCCCCCCCCAAAAAAAAAACACCCCTCTTTTTTTAATAGCAAAGCAAAAACATTGCAAAAGTTTCATTTGTTTTGTTATCGGCAGATAAATGAATGTGAAAATTAGTTATTTTTCTTAAATTCATTTTGAGAAGTAAAAAATAATGTTAAGAAAAAAAAAAAAAAAAAAAAAAGAAAGAAAGAAGAAAAAGGATTTATAACTATGGCTATTTTTCTATGGGATAAATTAAAGTGTTTACTTAATAAATTCTGACCTGCTATTCCAATTATTCACCTTGTAAACTACAAAATAAGGTCATTTTAAAAAATGCACTTTATTTAAAAGAGACCATTTTGTAGTTATGCCAGTGCAGACCTAATCATCACCCACACTTTACAAGAGATTTTTGCTTTTCTTTCTTTTAAATAAAACATTGAAAGGGTTTAGGAAATGTGAATAGTGTAATAAGAGTCAGGAGAGTTTTCAAGAAAGGAGAACAAGAAGGATAAAAATATAAAGGGGGTAGGGGAGAGAAAGAAGATAAAAAAAGGGGGAAAAGGAGAAAGATATCTCATCCTGGGTTGGTAGGCCACACACATTTAGCTTGCAGCCCTTTTAGCACTTCTCCAAGAAAACTCAGGAGTTCCACATGGTAGACTTTGGGGGCTAGGGTTAGGTGAAAGAGACATATTGTGGTGGGGGTGGTGGTGGGGGGTTTCTTGGTCTGACCTCAAAGAAGATTTGCTTATTCCCAGGACAGCTGACACAATCTGATAGATAGATAGATAGATAGACAGATAGAGAGAGAGGCTTATACTTAAGTGTATATAATTACACAAATAGTGTTTTTTCTTTTTAATCAAAAATAGCTTATGATTCAGTTATTGGCTTACAAAGGAATGCAAACTTGCACACAAACTATTTTAAATAAAAGAAGAAATAATAAGAATAAGAATATTAACAATATGAACAATAATAATCAAATGTAGTAAACTGGCTTAGAAGGAATACAAGAGTCGGCACAACCGAGTGGGGAAAAGTGACTGACTGGAAATATTTTGGAAAAGTGACTAAACTTTGATCCTAAAGACTAAGACAAATAGTATATGCACATAGCAGAATCTGTCCTGGAGAATGAGACATAAAATTCTTCAGTATTTTGAGACAGAAATGGATCAGCCAATCCCAACCAGATTTGGTTTTAATTAATAAAAAGAAAAGAACTTGCCAATTAGTAGACTTTGCCGTTTCAGCAGATCTGAGTAAAAGTAAAGGAAAGCAAAAAACTAAATAAATACTTGGGACTTGCCAAAGAGCAGAAAAAAAGTTATGGAACATTAAGACGACAGGGATACCAATAATAAAAGAGTTTGGAACAATACCAAAGAACCTAGAAAAGAGACTGGTGGGATTGGAGATCAGAGAAAGAAGTGAGACCATTCAGACCACAGCACTGACAAAATCAGTTAGAATACTGAGAAGATCCCTTAAAAGACTCGCTTTCATTTGAACAGCAGCAAAGACAACCAGTTAGAAAAAAATTCACAGAATAAAATAATGATTTAAATTTCTTTATTTGATTAACTTTTTTTATTTAAAAAAACCCACCTTTTCTTCAGACACTGTAATATTATTTTAATGAAGGGGTTTAATTTAAACAATTTTACTAGAATAGTAGTTAATTAGAAGGTTCTATCTATTGTGCAAATTTAATGTTCATACTAAGGTAGACTTTGTTTTCTCTCTCTCTCTCTCCTTCAAACATCCTGATTAGAAATTTAGGAAGTAGTGTTTTTTTCTCAAAATGTTTTGTCACATTTTGTTTTAGCAGTTCATACCAAAAAAAGTTTGCCTTTCACACCTGTTGTTGTTGTTATCTTAATTGTCATGGTTTTTTCTTCTCATTTAGATGACACACTTATTCATTCTTATTCTATAGGTTCAATGTATTAGTTTATTTTGCTACTTTTTCTCTTTGTATTGTGTTGTAGTCACTTGGCACTGTAACATTATAATTATTTTCATTGTACATTATTTGTGTGAACAACTGTGGTTTATAGTACTACCCTAAGGCTTTATTCAAGATCTATAATTAGCATTATTAGAGCTTAAGCTTTGAAAACTTGTGTTTTCCCTTCTTAAGGGGGGGGGACTTGGGAAGAAGTATTAAGTTAATTGTATGAAATACTGGGGGGGGGGGGTTTTTCACAGTCCAGTACTCAGCTTGAGGAAGACAAATATGATAAAGAAAGGGCTGATGTTCTTCTCCCAGGTGCAAGTAAGGGCATACTAGGGTCAAGCTTAGCATAATGTGTGGTCCCTAAAAAACCACAGATGTATCACCCCTGCTGGGATCCTAAAGCCTACAATGGAGACTGAAATATTTACCAGTACACTTGGGTTTTACAAGGAAACCATAAAAAACTAATTTTCTCTGACTGGAATAGTAAGTATCCCCATGACTGTTAATCAGCAATATTGACTTTTTACATCCAATAATTGGAAATAAATTTGAAGCAGTTTTAAAACACACAAATTATTTGGGGGGGGGGAGAGATCAAGAATCAATAAAAATAGGTTTATATATCAAAACACACAGTAAAAAGATTTTATTAATCAATCATCATCATTATTATTATAAATAAAAAAAATATTTTTTTCATAAAATGATATAAATAAATAAATATGAATAAAAAGTGCCATATTCAGAAATATTTGGTTATTATTTTTTTAAAAATTATATAAAAATCTGAACACTTTTTCTTCATTGTTAAAGATAGATTTACTTTCAACTGGCATTAGAAAATTTTCAGTTGCTCCTCCACTCCAATTAAGGAGTATCTGGTAACCCCTATTCCGGGGTGGGGGGTCTAAATTTATGTCTTTCAGCCTTTTTAATATATTTTTCTAACCACAATTTGCTTTCTTTAGCTGAAATAAAATTAACTTGTCCAGTCATAAAAGTCTGATACTTTTTGACTGACTTGTTGGCTAGTGTTTGGACTTTTTATGTATTCTGACACCAGTGAGGCTAGAAAAGGCTAAAAACAGGAGTCTTAAGGTAGGGGGGGGAGAGAGTGAGTTTGTACACGAAGGTGGGTGGTGTGTGGAGACTGAGGATGTTTACAGCTTTCTTCCTTTGGCAGGTCCCTTGGCTGGGGTAAAGAAGAGAGAGAGAGAAAAAAAAAGTGAGGAGGAGGGAATGTACTGACACAAGTGTCACTGGCTGCTATAATTTGGGTGGTCTGGCTAGCTAATCTGACTCTTCCATATCTTTCTTTCATGCACCCCCCCTTACCTATCCCCTCCCCCATGCTCTCTCACATAAATGTATTCACATTGAAGGATTTATTTCTTGACCTATCTAAGCCAAAATACACACATTTTTAAGGACCCTTTTACAATAGCACACATAGACATTCATTTTTACTTTTTCTTAACTACTCCATTGTACACAGAACTTTTCTTTTTTAAAAATATTTTGCTTCTCCAAATTCAACTTCCTTCATTACATATACAACCATAAAGTTACATAGCAAAGCAACTTTGATTATATATATATATATATATACCATAGTGTGAGATGGTCACCGTTTCAGCTTTTGCTGGAATGGTGTACCAAAGGCAGTATTATTGGTAGAGTGCTCAATATAAAATAGAGCTGTTATATAATATAATAAGATAAATATATAAAGGTTTTACATATCTATTTATTAGGTGACAAAGGAACAATCACAACCATATTGGTTTCATGGGATGCAATCATCAGGTGAAGATGTTTCAAATGTCTTATATATTTATCTTATTATATTATATTATATTATATATATATATATATATATATATGATAGATAGATAGATAGATATGCATATACACACACACTCAGATACATAGATACACAAATGCATACATTAACTTTGGGTTTCATTTTAATGAAACCAGATCACACAGAAACAATTTTGCATCCTTTTTTTTTTTTTTTTTTTTTTTTTTTTTAACAAAAAGATTTTTCACACACACAGATACATTTTTTTTTTTTTTTTACATCAATTCTAATAATAGAATTTATCAAACAACTAAGATTAAAAATGGACAGGGCACATAACTTGAAGAGAGGATAACAAACAGTGTAAAAGATTAAAAAAAAAGAAATGGTGCCCAAGAAATAACAAGCATGGCAGAGATGAAATAGAAGTTTTCCTGATAAAACACAGCAGATACTAACATAATCAATGTTGTAAGGAATTTTTGAAACGCTTTTATCTTATTTATTTATTAAACTGGAAGATTAAAGAAACAGTATTAAAAATAAATCAAATTTTGGACCATATTACCTTTAGGCACCCCTTTTTGATATCGACTAAGAAAGGACATGCTTTTCATTTACACCGTCTGGTTGTTTGTTAGGGGTTCATTTTATAATTAAAAAAAAAAAAATAAATAAAAAAATAATCTTAAAAATCGTCTGTTAAAACAACCGGATATTGACAGTGTAAAAACATGTCCTTTCTTAATTGAGATCAAAAAGGGGTGCCTAAAGGTCATATGGTCCCAAATTTTTCATATATGCCATCATTTTTGACAGCACAGTAAATAAACATTTTACTTATTTAAGATGTTATGAAAAGGCAAAAGTTACAATAGATAATTGCATTGCAACTTTTATAGATTGTAAATATAATGGACCCCCCCCCCCAAAAAAAAAGAAAAAAAAAAACATGTATGGTGAAACTTACTTTATAATGAAATCAAACTCTGCTCCCATCAACATGATGATGCCCAGAAGTGTAGAAATGCCCCCATGAACAACAGGTGCAAACGTATGCTCCAATGACATCAACATGCGCTTATTACGACTACCAACAGACGTTAAAAATCCCTGGAAAAGAAGTGAAAAAGCACAAAAATCAATAATAATATTAAGATATTTTTAAGATAAATGTTAATAAAGCATATAATGATACAAATAAGTGAGGAATTGTTCAACATAAAACTACAGCTGACTTTTTTTTTTAATTATTAAAATTAACTAAAGAGGTGCAGACTTGATGCAAGGTCGTTTTTACACAGCGATTTTAAGAGGGCATACTTCGAGGATCAAACTCATGATTTAGTAATAATGAATCTGCAAGACTAACTTCTATGCCCGCCTCTACCCAGGCGACACTGGTTAGCTGCCTCTAGTATAATTTATGATAAAAACCAGGATAGACAATTATTTGATAAATGAGTCTCTAGAAAAACATTGAGTACTTACCATACATACATGTACAACAAATTCCATGCCGATACCAACAGCAATGACAAGAGTAACCGCTGGGACTGCACTTAATTTAATACCAGCAAGACCCATGAAACCAAGTAAATGCAACACTAATAAAGCAAGGATGAGCACCTGTAAAGATAATAAAACAAAGTTCATTAAAACCATCTATACATATATAAAAGGCAGTTGGTGTGTATGTACGTATGTCCAGATGAAACTACGAGAATAAAACAATTAATGACAAAGTAAATATGTATATCCACATTAAATATCACTGGTTTTGCTTTTTGTGCAAAAATTATGAAAATTTGATAAAAATGTTTAAAATTTGCTTGAAGCATTGTGTTTATATTGGTTTGGTGGTGGTTGGTTTTGAAGGCTATCACAATGCAAGTGTAAAGAAAAAAGAAGGTATCTATGGTGTTGTTTGTTAACCTTTAATTTATTCTTAATATTTCAAGATAAAATCTCTTCGACAGAAGATTTTTTGAAACTATGAAGATTTGATTTATATTAAAAATTAAAATATACATAGAAATAGCATTGAAATTCTACTTAAAAATGTCCAGCATTTGTAAATCCCAAAAGGCGACGCTGGGTAGTCGCTTCTAGTTTAAAAGAAATCACATAACAGTGTACTAAACTTAAAGGATGAGACAACTATTGATGGTGATTGGTTGTTACATAGCAAACCTAACACAGAGCAGTGATGCTGATGATAGCTTTTTGATTCAGGGAGTCCTGGGATGCACATATTTGATTTGAAGGAGTCCCTGTGAAAATGTATGGGTCCCAACTAAAGCTAACTCCTACATTGTAACCTATCCTGTGCAATTTGTTTCTAAGAAACTATTGAAAATGTATTTACAGTTAGCTTGAAATGGTGAAGGAAGAAAAAAAGAAAAACACTGGGACGCATACCTATCAGCATTTCTGACAGAGTATTAATATTTTAAAGCTATAAATAATAATTGTTTAAAAAATGATATTTAACAGCAAGATTCTTTAAAAAAAATTTACTTTAGTATATTCTGATAGACAATGAAGTAGGTTAAAAAAGTTCACTTAACAGAAAATAAGAATAATTCAAAATAAAAAAAATAAAAAACTTACAATGATAAAAGCCAACCAGGGATTCATGAGGATGATTGCAATAGATAAGAATGTAACCACAAGGATATAGATGACTGATAAACTCAAATATGTTCGAAGATGTAAGTACTGTTCCCAATAAGTGAAAGGTACACCATGAGGATAGTTAGGGAGACCTTTTTTTTCAAATTCATCACATATTGAACGTATATGCTGAAAAGCAAAGAGATTAATCATTAGTACAAATCATTTGAAGGTAGAAAATGTTAAGGAGATTTTTATGAGAAAATTTCTGAATAAAAGTACTAAAACATTTGTTATGTTTGTATAAACAAATCCCCAATAAAAAAGTTGTTGTTGTTTGTTGATTTTAACAGCATATCAACCTGTCTGGGGTTATGTCATGCCTAACGGTTAGGAATTTATACATATCATGTATTTATATTTACACTTTTTAGTAATTGGTTTTAACAATGTGTTAGCATTATTGGGGATTATGTTGTATGGTATTGATTAGTTTCATGTCTATATTCTATGGTATAATTTATTTCTCTCAAAAGAGAACATCTTCCATGTTGACATTTTCAAACAGATCTTTCATATTGTTTGCTTTAAAATAACGGTTTCTGATGTGAGCAAAAAACTGCATTCCATGAATAAGTGTTTAACTGTCAAAGGTGTTTGACATGTTCCACATTGTGGTTGTTTTTCTTGTTTGAGTATATTGGAGTGCGTTAGTCTTGTATGACCAATGTGTAATCGAGATAAAAAGGGGTGTCTTAAGGTCATATGGTCTTAGAAGTGTAACAAGACTTACCCGAACTGTTTCTATGATGTCACTGGTATTTGACAAATTTGTAAGGTAGAATGGCAACTGGGCATATTGAAGTTGATGAGATTTGTGAACTAAAAGAAAGAAATACATCAAAATAATATTACAATACATATAATCATAGATAATAATGAACAATGGAAATGTTTCTATGTCAATAATATCTACTATGCTAATGCAAACATGTATAAAAATCAATAAATCTATCTTTTCTGGATTTGAATGTATAACTGAGAGTTAAGAAGGCAAGGGATACATCTGCTATGCAAGTGTTATTCTGCTAATTGAACAACACATACAAATTAAATAGGAAATATTAAATGCAAGCGAGTGCACAGATACTACACTGATCCTAGACAGAAGGCTGGATAGTGGGATTTGGATTCTAAGCCAAAGAGCACATTCGTACATAAATAATCTTTTTTTTTTATTTATGGTTACTATGCTTATAATAAACATATTTCATCTTTGGAATTTTTATAAAAGTTTTTTTTTAAATTTAAAAAAAATAAAAATTTTTAAAATGTGGTCTTACTTTCAAGGCTTGTATCGAGGTAGTCATGAACAAAAGGGTTTGGTGGTGGGTAGAAATCACCCATAGAAGAATCATAAGCCAAAACATCAGTGCCTCGCCAAGCAGACAAATAATTGTAGAAGCCAGATGGATTTATAATACCATCTTTCACAAGTCGAATTTTGTGAACCTGGAAAAGAAATATACAAGAATATTTTACAGGGATTTCATTTTTTTTTTTAAATTTAAAGTAAAATAAAACAGGATAGATGTGTTTAGAGTTAAAGTGTATATAAAGTTTGTGAATGTATTACATACAGATACAGAAAAAAGTTTTATTTAGTTCAATAAACTTTCTTGCGAGTTGTTAATTTATAAAAAATGGAGACACGTGGTCTAATGGTTAGAGTTGTAGAAAATGGACTTGTCGATCAGAGTTCAATTCCTCGATGAAGCTGTTTGCATTTCACAAGGCGCTAATACCATTGGGAAAGGTATGAATCCAATTCTCCCTCCAGTTATGGGTAAATAGCAGGGCAGACTGTGCTCTTTAACCATGGCTAGGTAACCAGTCTAGGAGAAGGAAAACTCTAAATTCAAACCTGTTAAACTCCACTTAAGAAATTGACCTTGTGTCACACCCTGCTCGTGCGGAGGGGTTGGTGTGTGTGTGTGTGTGTGGTATATATATATAATATATATATATATTATATATATATATATATTATAAAAAATGTTCTTTTGTTTAAACTTTTAAAATACATTTATTTGTATTTTTTCTCATGTGCTTAATGTCTTGTCTTTTTTCATTTTTTTTACTTCATACCCTTCAAAATCTATTTGGCATCTTTCGCAGTTATAATAATAATTAGACAACTTAGAAGAAAAAACACATAGAAAATATCATTTGGGGTCTAATTTAGAATTAATTAAACTTTTAAGAGATAAATTGTTGATTGCACTACAAAAGAAACGTATGAAATTATGCTCAGCTTTTATAACTCATGTAATATTACCTGATTGACGTTGTGAGGATCATCCACATTGCCTGTTTGTGCGAGAAGACGAAAAGCTAAAATTCCACCTTCTGTAGCATTTTTATACCAAGATTTTTGCCCAATGCAACCTTTAGCAACATTGTCATCAAATTCATTTTGTAGATCTGTTAAAAAATATGAATAAAGGGAAATAATTAAAATCAAGATTGGTACATAAAAACAGTTTGAAAATTGTCAAAATATGGGAGATACAATTAGAAATAAAAAGGATTAACTGCATATATTTCCTTTTAGTTTTTTTTTCTTATTCTGTATGGATATATATTTTATTTAGAATGGAGGATTAGAATATTTACAAAACCCATTTTCATGGATATAATATATGAAATACAAGAATAAAAATTATCATTTAAATAATATTAAATTAATAGAATTGCTTTTCCATTTCATAAAGGATTTATATATTTATCAAATACAATAGAGATGTAGTTATATAAATGTCAAGATCTTATCACTTAAATCAAAAGTAAAATTAACTTATAACATTTAATAATTAGTACAGAACATTTATTCCTAGTGTGTTTTTGTTGAGTAATGAAATTATAAATTTGATCTATTTGAAATAAAATCTTGATTTACCAAAATTAAAACCAATTCAATATCAACAATGTCAGTCATACATCCTCCTGTATAAAATCTGAAATGTAGTAACTTGAATAGAGTAAGAAGAAAATATATCTTCAGAAAATTCTTACCTAAGAGCCACTCTCTGAAAAGTTCCAACCAGAATGTTGGTAGAGAGCCATCCTCCCTTTTGATGATATGTTCAACCTGTTGGAATGCCTTGTGATAGGAATAAAGTAATTTCTGGTCATGTGCATAGTCAAAGTTGCCCTGGAAAAAGAAGAATTAAAATAAAAATCAAATATTCAATCTTTCAATATCATTTTACAAAAAGATCAATGAGACAAGAATAAATACAATTAACTACTTTCAACTGATGGGTCACAGCAAATGGTTAACTAGATAACAAGTTTGTTTGCGGAGAACCCCCCCCCCAAAAAAAAAACTTGAAATAAGATTTCTCTTAAATTTTTGAGATGCGGCTTGATAATTTGTATTATTCAGACTATTGTCCTCATCTTTATTGTTATCTGTACAACGTTTTGGCCGATGTGCCCTCCGGCCTCCTTCAGGTATTTCTTATCGGACTCGGGAACCAATTGAACAGATAGCATAGTGGATAAAGGCATTGGGTTAAGACAGTTCTAAGTGACAGTTATCTCTAGGCTGCAGTTCAATCCTGGTCAGGGGCAGCAGTAACATAGAATAATAATTAACACAGCTTAACGCCTCTACCCCAGCTATGATTAGCGGAATGAGAACAGGATACCCCCATGGATTGAATAATGGGTTAGGTTCAAAGTTCCGTGATGTCTCCCGCTTATGACAAGAAGGTTCCCAAGTTTGAAAAGAAAGTTCCCCGAGTCCAAATAATATGAACTTAAAATAAGATTTTAAATTTTAGACTAAAGAGTGTAATTAACAAAGTGCTTACCTTTGTAACTGCAAAGAAATTGTAAAATCCAAAGTATTTAGATTTTGCTTCCAAGAAGCTATACTCTGCAGTTCCATGTGGCACAATGTCTGTAAGGTCAAGACCATCTTCAACTTGCATGGCACCATACAGACCAACAATTGAGATAAAAACATACACCAAGATGGTAAACACCTGAAAGAGAATAAAAGTGAATTAGTTACATGCTTATTTTGTTTTAAAATAGGAATCATACACTCAAAATTAAAATAGGAATATAATTTATCAGTCAAGAGTGGTTCCCCTTTGTTTATGTTAGACTTATAGGAAATAACCGAATTTTATTAATATGGATAACAATTAACAGTTGTGATTAGAGTTAATTCATTTTTTTTTTGTACTCACCTTGACTGGCTTCTTCTCTAAACAAGGTCCATAAAGTTTCTTGACAATATAAGTAAGAGATAAGTTGAAGCATTTTTGTTGGGCTTGAGCACAACGACTTTTGCAAGTCACAGGGTCTTCAGGAGCAAGACACTGACGGGATGATGTGTTAGACTGACAACCAGCTAAAATAAAATAAAAAAATTAAAGGAATTAGTGATCAATATTAATTTTATGAACCGATGATAAATAAGATGTTATATTTATCTCTCACCATGTCTTTGACAATGGTGTTCTTTGTAATATACAAGAATAAGAAATTATTATCAATCAATTTACAAAAAAAAAAAAAAAATCTAGGAATACTCACGAGGAAAATGTTGCTGCTGTGACTGCTGTTGTTGTGATGAAGATGAAGAAGGAAGAGAAAGTGTTTTATCTGTCACTTTGGTGGTTGTGGGTGCAATGTGCATCACTGCCCGCTCAGGGGCCTGCTTGGCCAGACAAGTGACTGGATGAGACCCATTCACTGAAATTCGGGTCACTGTATGGTGTATGGCCACACTGGGTTGAGAATAAGGGATGTTCACGTGGGTGGAATGAGGAGGACTGTGATCCTTATGATCTGAATCCCCATGAGGGTTCAACTCAATAACTTGATTGGCTATTGCACTGATGGGGAAAAAAAAAAAAATGCAAGATTAGTTAAAGAGAAGTCAGTGACAACATATGCTTGTTTTTTTGTTTTTAAAGCAGTTATTTATAAGTAAATGATAGTTGTGTTGTAAGGATATCAGTGTTGAACTTTAAAGGAAGATGAATTTTGTTTATTATTAAATCATAAGGGAGAAATTGCTTCTTACCTTTGGGAACAGCAAAAAACATCAATGCGTTTGTCTTTTCTGCGGTAAAGGTCCCAACTGACAACTGCCGGCAGAATGAAGAGGACGGAACAGAGATTGAAAAGTACTAAGACTGCAGCCTGGCAACAAAAAAGAAAAGAAAAAAAATTGTAATACATGTACAAAATTGGTGGGGATGTTTTTTCAGGAAAATGAAAAGATAAAGATAATGATAGATAAAAAATGTATCTGCTGTGTGAATTCAATTGTTGGAAGAGTTTAAGAAAATGACTTATCTACGGGCCGGGTTAGCTCAGTCGGTATAGCGCAAAGTTCCTAGTTCAATACCGGCCCTTGCCAACTCAACATATGAGTAGCACAGGGATCAGTAAGGAGCTGATGGTAGGTGTGGCGCTCCACCTCAGACACATAAACAATCTCCTTGGTCTAGCACTAGTGAAGGGGGGGGAGAGAGAGACTGATATCGATATTTGGCTGCCCTGACGATTTTACTTACTTATAAGAGGAAGTTGTGGTAGTTGGTAATTATAAATGTAGTGACAATAAAGAGAGTTATAAAAATATCAGAATTTTCTTTTAGGATTAGGCACTGAAACAGCTTTCATGAATATTAATCACACACACACAGTGAAGCAGAAAATACACTCTTCCATTGAAATTTCACTTTTATACATCTATCTATACATATATAAAAGGGCAGTTGTGTGTATATGTATGTCTGGAGGAAACTTTGAAAATAAAACAATTAACGACAAAGTAAATATATATACACATTAAATATCACCAGGGCTTGGTTTTTGAGCAAAAATAATAGAGATTTGATTTATATTCGTGAAGATAATTAAAAAATAAAATTCAAATGATAACAGAATGGAATTTTTTTTTTTTTTTGCATTTGATATTTTAAATAGTAGACATTAATTTTTCTTTTCAGAGTGTCTGGATCAATGCAATGTTTTTTTACATGGGGATTTTAATGGGGCATGCAAGGATCCAACTTTTGATTCAACAATAACGGATCTGCGATACTACCTATTTTTTTTAACCCCTCACCTCTACCCAGGCAATGCTGGGTAGCCACTTCTAGTTTATAAATAATAGTGTACTCAATATTGGTGATAGAGCATATGTAGATCCAAGTTAGAAATAACGAAGTGTTTAGTGACTCAATTTCTTGTCTATGCAAAATTATCAGATCAAGATCTTAGGTGAGAAACTGGCAGTCACCAAGTGCTGTTAATTACACACACACACGTATTGACATTTGTGCACTCCTGCATACACCAGAAGTAAATAGAAAAGTTGTATAAGTGTGAATGTGGATTTGGTTTTATATATATATATATTTTTTTTTTTTTCCTGCCATAACAAAGATTAATCTTTCTTTGAACCTTCATAGTCAAATTTGTCTTACTTTATCAAACCAAATTGAATGGATTTTGTTTTAACAAATAAAAAAGTAGAAAGAAACCGGTGTTCAATTGAATTATTATTATTTTTCTTAATTATGTTAGTTTTCTTTTATCTTTTCTTTCAAAATTAAAGTAGATCTTAAGACTCTATTAACTGCCCCCCCCCCTCCATCTTCTTGGGTTTTTTCTTTTTTAGAAACTCTGTTTTGTCATTTAGAGTACATTTCCCTATTTTCTTTGATTTAATTCTTAACCACTATTTTCTTTTTATTTATTTATTTTACTTAAAAAAAACAAAACAACAAAAACAAAATAAAAAACAAAAAAAAAACAACAGTAGCCTGCTCTCTCTCTCTCCTCCTTCTCTCCCTCCCACATTGATATCTCTCAGCCATGTTTCTCTGGCTGTCAAATCTATGCCCCAGCCCCACAGCACAAGACAGACCAAAGCAGTCAAAGAGAAACATTTGATGAGGCCTTCAGTTTGAGAGAGAGAGAGAAAGAGAAAGAGAGAGAAATGGGAACTCTTGAGGAGGGAGAGAAAGAAGGGGAAAAAAAAAAAATCAGAAATAGGGTTGAGAATAAAGAACAGAGCTTGGTCCACTTCCCTGTTTCTCTCTTTGCCAAACAGTAAGGCGCCACCTGCCCCCTTTCTTAAAAGTTCTGTGTAAACAGAACCACAGAGCATGATGGGAAACTGGAAAAATGAGAAAAGGGAGAAGAGATCCCACTCTTTGCTAGCCTCATTTAGAGAGAGAGAGAGAGAGAGAGAGAGAGAGAGAGAGAGAGAGAGAGAGAGAGAGAGAGAGAGAGAGAGAGAGAGTTTTTTTTCTGTCTATTGATCCCCAACCAATCAAGTCAGTCAAAACTTACAGATTGTTATATGGAATTGCAAAGATGAATACATAGAAAGAAAAAAAAGAAAAAACCCAACAAGTGTATGGGAAGAGCAGGTATTAGCAAGAAAATGCATGACAAAAATAAGTGACATGCTTTGAATATTTTTTAGTAATCTTTGCTCAGCGATATTCTTTTCTCTCTCTTCTTTTTAAGGTTCAAAATTGCTTGTAAATTCTTAAAAGTGAGAAAGCAGTATTTAAAAAAAGAAAAAAAGAAAAAAGAATCTAATATATATTTTTCAGTTAATTTCTTTATTGTTTTGAATTCATACATTTCCAAAGGGTATTAGTGCCATGTGAAATGTCAACAGCTTTGTCCAGGAATTGAACTCGGGTTAGCAAGTCCATTTCCTACGACTAACCATTAAACCATGCACGTAAACACATACAAACTCTAGCATATTAATAGAGATAAATTAACTAATCCATAAAATAATTGAAAACTATCAATTGACGAGAATAGATCAATTTCTTAATTTAGGAAGTTTGGTTTACAAGTTTATATTTCTGAATATATTAAGTACTTAATATATATATATTATAATAAGTACTTAATATATATATATTATAATAAGTACTTAATATATTATAATAAGTACTTAAAAATCTTACACTTATTGAGGGCAAGATTTTTCTTTAGCATTTCTGCATAATATATCCTTTTTTTTTTTTTTTTAAATCTTTAAAGACTAATGTGATTACCAGTAAACATTTTCTATAACAAAATTACTCCAAGAATTGAAACTTCAAGATATAAAACATTTTTTTGTAGTCAACAAATGTTTAAGTGGTGGGAATGTTTCTAAAGAAGTTTATATACTTTAACAGTTTTTTCTACATTAAGAGGCCAAGAAACCGAAACTAGTGTTCTTTCTTGAAAAGACCAAGAAGAAAAGATGTCACCATTGTTGGAGTAAAAATCTCCCAAGGTAGGGCAGCTGGTTGAGGACTACCAAAAAAAGAAGAGAAGGGAAAAAAATAGATGAAGACAAGGTCAGAAATTTGGGGTTTCATATTTCACACATTGGGAATGTGTTAAAGGACTGTTTCATGAATTAGTTATGAATTGTGTGCTGACTGGGAGGTAAAACAGTTGACTGAAATAGATACCGGTAAAGAGTAGTCAAGCATATGGGAAAAACATTCAGACACAGTGTTCCTTGCAAGAATACGCACACACACAAGTTAAGAGAAAACCACCCCAGTGGTGGAAAAAAAGAGAAACTTCAAGTAAAAAAGGAGAAAAAAAGAAATAAGAAAAAAAAAAAAAAATCAATAAGAAAGCAGCAGAAAAAAATGAGAAAAAAAGAAAGAAAAAAAATATAAAAAGAAAAAAAAAAAAAGAAAAAGGAAAATAATGGTAATACAAGAAAAGAAAGATGAAAGAGAGGGCAAAGGTGAAAAGAGTGAAAAGAAAGAAAGAAAGAAAAAAAAAGAAGCTTAAAATGAGGAAGAAGGAGGATGATCATTTTTTTTCTCTCTCACTTTTTAAAAGACATTCAAGATTTAACATCTCCCTATGGAGAAAGCCTTAAACTGTTTTCTGTTTCAATTAAAAAAAAAAAAATGGTTTAGACAACAAAATGTATCCCCAATGATTTGACACAGACCAAATATAATTGTTCCAGTGAATGTGTTAGAATTAAACTAACTTAAACTTTCTTAGATGCTTGTGACATTGTCTTCTTCTTAATACGCATTCCCATTCAGCATCACTTAATCTGACTAATTCCCAAAAGAGAAATTCTCACTTCTCAGAATGGAGGGTTTTTGATAGTTCAGTTCCTAAGAGAGCTCAAACTGGAATCAACTGGCTCTATGAGAATAAACTTGGTAAGTGAGAAGGGGGATAGATAGATATATTTTTTTTTAGGCCATCAACCAACAAAAAACTAAAATCCAATTTTCAGAATAATCACCTCTTAAAAAAGAAAAAAAAGGAAAAAAAAAAAAAAAAAGAAGCTCAACTAATAATTTTACTTTTAGTGTAAATGCAAGACTTATTTTTTTCTTAACCCCCCCCCCCTTCAAAAAATAAATAAATATCCAATAGGTTTTTGTAATCAATCACAGAACAATTACAAAAGGTCTAAGTAGATGTTAGTGTCATAATTATAATGAGAACCGAATCTCCAGTTTCAATCATAAAGGAGGGTTTTTTTTTTTTATTAAAAATGTGAATGTTTGTGTTTATGTACTGATGCCACAGGCACTTGTGGGTGTTGGGTGGGAATGGAGGTGGGGGAGTGCAAATACCATTGAAATGTAGTAGTGTTGGTAAGAGTAGCAGTCATAGTGATAGTGGTGAGGCTGTGTTGAAACTTCCAGCAGGGCTGAGGTAAGTTACAGGCAGCAGCAGCAGCGTCGAGGGTTCGTGGGTGTAGGAGAGAAGAGGAGATAGTGTTCTGACCCACATATCATCAGGAGGTAGGCAGGTAGGAAGGAGATTGGTAGACCAGTCAGGGTGGGCTGCCTGCTTGTTTTTACTAATCTGTTAGAGCTACCTTCAACCCCTACCCACACACACACACACACAGGCACACACACACACAGGCACACACTACTCTGTACCTGCAGCAGAAGAAAAAGAAGTGGGAGGATAGAAGAAGAAGAAGAAGAAGAAGAAGAAGAAAAGTACAACCAGAAAGAAAGATTAAAAGAAAATAAAGGAAAAAAGAAAAAGAAGGAACAATGTAAAGAAAATGAAAAAAAGAGGACAAGAATTATAACTGGAGGAGAAGAAGAAGAAAAAAAGGAGAAAAAGAAGGAAAGGAAATATACACCCTAGTGACAAAGAGAAAAGGTTCGGTTATAAAGCTGGTATATCTTAAATTGTAATC
>CM042137.1:153605145-153695262 GCA_023376005.1 Doryteuthis pealeii
AGTCACATAAATGTGTTGATTAAAAATTAGACACTCACTAGAACTTAGTAGGATATGTTACATGGTAGGAATTAATTGGAAGGAAATAGTTAAAAATATAATTTCACCAGCAAAAAAGTTTTTTTTAAACACTAGTATCAAGGAAAAAAAATCCTTTAAATTGTTTACTGTGGTTCACACATCACTAGAAAAAGCATGTGTGTTTCAATGGGATTCTATTAAGAAAAATTCTTAGATGATTTTCTTAATTAGACTGAATTTTCCAAGTAGCTATTTTGTAAGGGAGATAATCTTAAATGACTAAATTTGCAAAAAGTAACAATAGAAAAACGAATGTAGTAGGAAGAGAAAAAAGTATCAAAGACAAATAAATTGCACTTAAATCTGGTAAATAAAGAAATTGAGATATGAATTGATTTGAGACTTACTTGTAAGGAAAAAGCCCTCAATGCAGGAATTGGGATGATTGCTGCAGCTAAGAATGCCATGATGTTACTCAGTGAAGTTAGCAATACACTAACTCCTGTTCTTTTCAAACATTCACCAGTTTGTTCCTGAAAAAGTAATTCAAAACATATTTATATTCTATTCACATCAAATTTAGTCACATATTAGGGGAAAAAAAAACAACAAAAAACAAAAAAAAAAAAATAAACAAAAACAAACAGTTACAAAATGTTGTTTCTGTTAACATAATAAACTATACAAACAAAGAACCTATGAAAAACAATTTGAGCAAACGGTTAATTTCGAAATAAAACAAGATTCGTGTTCTTTTTGTTTTAAAAATACAAAAGACATTAAATGATCAGAGATGCTGACAGGTACACGGCCTACGTCCCTGACGCATAAAAATTGAAAAGGACGCAATAAAATCATATCCATGTGTCTGAATGTTTTTCTTTTTTCTTCCCTCACCATTTCAAGCTAACTGTAAATACATTTGCAATTGTTTCTTAGAAACGAATTACACAGGATATGTTACAAGGTAGGAGTTAAATGGCTTTAGTTGTTTCCCCAGATCATAAATAAAAACCCTACAATTTATTAAGAAACTTTAGTTAAGACCCATCAAATTTCATGGGGACTCGTTCAAAGCAAATATGTGTGTCCCAGGATGCACTATATCAAAAAGCTATCAGCATCACTGAATGATACAAGGGAGGATCAATAAGTCTGTAGTCTGGTACAATTATTTGGTTTGATCTACGTGGGAAAAGCATTGGGTATAAGTGCATTGACAACGAAGGAAATAGTTAAAAATAAAATATTTGTCATGCAAAATAAATTATTTTTTCATCATTGGGTTATGTTTTTATGGATGGAGCTACATAAGAGTGGATCAATAAGTCTGTAACCTGATAGGTGATCTGAAATTTTCACTGTATAATGCTTGATATATGTGATTAAGCGAGAAACATTGAAATATGTACAGTGATAAGAATATAAATTATTTTGAATATATTTGTTGTTTAAAATAAAAGCTTTTTTGCCATTAGGCAACAGATTTATTGATGGAATTTATGCTTGCATTCATAGAATATAAATGCATATAAACTTTATTGTATTTATTCATGTTCTATGTATATCTATGGTCATTGATGGAATTATGTTTTACAAAACAATTTTTATTTCATTACATTTTAACAGGCAAATTCTTTTTCTTTTTTTAATAATCCTTAACTCTTAACATCCTGTTAAAAAATTTCCAAATCCAGAGCCCCATTCCTATAAGGACTTTTAAAATTTTTTTAAAATGGTTAAAAATGTTATTTCCTTTAAATTAAAGACTTCTAAATATGTTTAATATTACATTTAAATAAAAGCTATCATTTTGTATGGATTAGGAAAATGAATGTGACTTCCAGTCGGGTGGAATGAGGCAGTATAGGACGTTAAGAGTTAAACAAGGAATTATGTGTATTCATTATTCAACAGTTTCAATAGTTTAATATAAAGAAATGTAAAATGAAAACAAAATAGAAAAATAAGTAAAACATAAGATTTAAAGGAACCAAAATATATTTCATTTTAAGGTGCAAATGTTTACAAATGTGCAAATTGAAATTTTTCTAAGAATAAATACCTCTTCTGTCCCAAAATAGTTGCTAATTTGCATATAAATTGTATACACATTAGTGTATGAAATTCAACAACTATTTTGAGGAAGAGGAAGTAAGGAAAACTAATGATAATTTTTTAAAAAAAGCACAAAAAAAAATAATAAATAAATAAAAGCAAATGAAATTGCAGATAAAAATCTAAGATAATGATCATTTATACTCACATGTAAAGACCTTTTGTTAGCACAAAGAAACAGTAAATAAACAGGATAAGCAACATATTAAAAATTCATAGTCTTGTAAATGAAAAGCTATCTAGAAAATAGGAGTAATCAGATAAATATCAATCTTGATTGATTTTAATGGCATGTCAACCTTCATGGGGTTATTTTATGCCTAGAAGTTAGGGAATTGTGTACACTACATTTATATTTTTTGTAGTTTTTAAGTTTCTTTGCAGTTATATATCAAGTATTCCTATCTAATACAAATAATTTGCAAACAGATCTATTTGACCATAGATTGGACCCTAATATGTACTAAAACACCAGTGGATTATAATATTTTACTGTAAGTTCAACAGTTAAGACTCAGAACATACCAAATACTACTAATAATAAAAGGTTCAATACAGCACCAATTCATGGAATAGCTTCAAACAAATATGTCTGCTCTCTGGAGTGAAGTTTGAGAGTATTTTTGGAGCTCATGTACAGTTTATCTCAAGACCAAGAGGCTATGTTTCAAAGGATTAAATTCTTTTATGGACTTCAATGAACAATTCATTGTTTAAACTGTAAGCAAGGTTTTGTAATCACTGCAGAATTGACATTATTTATATAAGTTTCTAAAATGAAAGTTGTTGAAATGTTAAGTCATAACCTTTAAATATCATACAATAGCAAAGTATCAATTCAATGTAAGCAAAGTTTATAAAAAACATTTTCTTGGTGGTAAAAAAAAAAAATAAATTAAAAAATTAAAAAAATGTATAACCATTTTAGATAGAAAAATGAAAAATATTCCATTTGACTTACCATGAAAGGAATTTTAAGATGTGCATGTTCTGAATAGGTGTGTGCAATGAGAAACATATCATCCACACCAAGACCCAGGGCTAAAAATGGAATGATCTGAAAAAACAAAAACAATAACATTAGAATAAGAAGTTTGATTGGTAATAGGGATATGTATGTGTATATATATATATATATATATATATGTTTGTGTATGTATGCATGTATATATATGTGTGTATGTATGAATGTATGTATGTATATGTGTGTATGTATGCATGTATGTATATGTGTGTGTGTGCGCATATAAAGAAAAAAAGAAAGCTAATTTCTTAAAGAAATATTAATTTGTTAGGATTATGCCAGAGCTAATTGTAAGTAAAAATATAAGCATTTAAATTTAATCAATATAAGCAATTAAATTATATCAAACAGTGAGTGAATTATATACTAGTAGAAATGTATCCGTTTATTAAATCCAGGATTAATGCCTAGTAGCAAAAGTTCAACATATATCTCTTTCTCACACTCATATAGATTAACAGACTGAGACATATAGATATGTATAATGTGTCAAATTACAGGAGAGCCTAGTGAAAATGATAGCAACTGATGTTTCCTTTTGTTAACTTAAATCATAAATATCTATTTGTATAAAATGTTGTAAGCCAGTTCCATGTGTATATGTATCTGATACATTTGCCCATCATATGGACTAATAAAATAATGAAACAATTCAAATGTTACCTGTGTAGTGGATGCATTGAATTTAATTCCTATTACAGAGCAGAGACCAAGTCCAGCAGCAACAGACAGTCCGACAAGCAACACACCAGCCATCCCAATACCACACTGTGAATTGACAGGGTCATTACACTTGAGAAGAGAGATGCATGCATACAATACCTGAAATGATAACAACAACACAAGTATTAGGGATGGTCAATAAGATATGAAAATCTAAGATTAGGGGATATATATTATACATTGTATGGCTATTTCCTATAAGTCTAACATAAACAAAGGGGAACCACTCTTGACTGATAAATTATTTATCTATTTATTGGATCTACTAGGAAAAAAGAAGACGGGTTAGTTTAATGGTAAAATAAATAAATAATTTATCAGTAAGAGTGGTTCCCCTTTGTTTATGTTAGAGTTATAGGAAATAACCCCCCCCCCAAAAAAAAAACAACAAACATTAAAAAAAGAAAAAAAGAAAAAAAAGAGTTATCAACCCTTGATCAGTTATTCAATTGCAAAAATCAGTTATGCTCAAAAGTTATAGTTTTATTTCATTTTAAAAATCATGTTCAAAATTTATAGGCGAGAAACTGTCAGTAACCAAGCGCCATTGATTTCATATTCACGCTACCAAAACTTAGATATATATGCCCTATCAACGATACTGAGCACTCACTGACAATCTAAAGCGACAATTCTTTCAGGCCGCGTTTGTATCAGTGCTACTGTACGGCTGCACCACCTGGACCCTAAAGAAGCGACTGGAGAATAAACTAGACGGTAGCTGCACAAGAAAACAGCTGTACGGCCAGCTGCCCCATATCACACAAACCATCTGTGTAAGACGAACAAGACATGCTGGAGAAGCAAGGAGGAACCCATAAGTGACATTCTTCTGTGGAAGCTATCACACGGGCTTGCCAGCATGGGCCGACCAGCAAAGACATACATTGACCAGCTCTGCGCGGATACTGGATGCCACACAAAGGACCTCCCAGGAGCAAGGAATGATGGGGAAGGTTGGCAAGAGATTGTCATGGATATCCGTGCTGCCGGCACGAACATGATGATGATATTATCAATATACATACATAAATAAATTTTGGAAATTTAAAAATTTGTAAATTTTGGTAAAGATAAATATATATATATATATATAAGCAAGATTTGTATATAAAAACTTTCCGAACATGATAATTTTACACACCAATATACATACATTGAGGCACAAAGTGCAAAGTATAAAAAATGTTATTTACCATCACAAGGTATCCAAGAGCAACTCGTACCACACTAACATTTGAAAACTTTCTCATGATGTCTCCAAGTGATGTGGATGAAAAAACATGAATATTTTTCCTATGTTTTCCTTCAAACCGTTTTGTAATTTCCTGTAAAATTGAAGGGGAAAACATGAAAAATCATTAAAGATATCACTATTTCTGTCCTATAATAGTTGCTGTGTAATAAATCTATATGCAAATGTAACATCTATTATGAAACAGAGACAAAATTATCAGGAATTAAAGAACTAAAAAGCTAATGACATTATTCATTTTTGTTTAAATAAACAAGAAATGTTAATTTTTTTTGGTTTTGAAGATTTTATTTTAATCTAATATGCTAACATTGAGAAATTCACTCTTTTTATTACTAAGACATCAAGAAATTAAAAATAAACCTGTTAACTTTTAATTAGTGTCAAGAACAATGGGACTATAATATTTATTGATTATATAATCTGGTATCAATTCAGAGAAATGTTAAATTCCACTGTTATGATAAGAGACAGAAACAGAAATTGAAAAAGAATATAAAGTAACAAGAAGAAAGAAAGAAAGAAAGAAAGAGAGAGAGAGAGAGAGAGAGAGAGAGAGAGAAGAGAGAGAGAGAGAGAGAGAGAGAGAGAGAGAGAGAGAGATTCTTATCAATATAAAAATAATTGTTTATGACAGGAGTTATGCTAACTATTATACATAAATCATAATTGAAAGAAAGTGCATTATAGAAAATGTTTGTTTTGTTGAATAACTTTAAAAAAGAAAAACTGGATCAAGTCAACAATAGGGACCCCAGCTGTAAGCTGTTTTCAAAGGAACGGAATTTTGCTTTTCACCGCAAAACTTCCGATTCTAAATAAACAAACAACATTTTTTTTTAAATCAAAAACTATTTTAGTATAAAAACGTGTCTTTGGTTTGTATGAAATTATAATGTCAAAAAATCGTCTGTTGATTTTGTTTACTTAAACCGGAAGTTTGTGGTGAAAAGCAAAATTCAGTTCCTTCAAAACAGCTCGCAGCTGGGGTGCTTATTGTGACTTGATCCGAAAAACTAATTATGCAAATAATAAAGACATAAACTGATACTAGACAGGAATGAATGAAAATACATACATCTGTGAACTTCCTATGCCATGTTTGAAGGACTAACTTTGCCTTCTCTATCGTCCAATCAATAGTCCGCACTTTGTTATCGTCTTGGTAAAATGTATACATATTTTTTTCACCCATCAATTGGATTATTGACTGGAGAGCCTCAGCCCTGAAAAAAAAAAAAAAAAGAACACAATTGTAAATGACAGCAGATTATATCATTTTTATCAAATAAAGAAACAAGTAACACATATCTAAACAAGGAAAACTCATTTATTATGCTCTGCAAAAAGCCAATTGAAAAAGAATACAAAAAAAGAAATATATGAGTAATTAACTGCAATTTACTGAATATATATATATATATATAAAAATAGGAAAGTTACTTACCGGACAATATGCCCTGTTTTATTTTTTCTGATTCCTCCAACAATCAGATCTTCCTGCCAATGCATATACTTAGTTGCAAAACCAGTGCAACCATTTGTAAGTTCAGCTCCAATATCTGGTGGCTGCAAAAATAGATTATAAATATAATTATTTAATAACAATTATCAAATTGAACATTAAAAACTCGGATTCTATTTTAGGGTAGATCTTTCAATCAAACTATCAAATATTTGCAATGGAGATGTTTTTTCTGAAATTTGTATCAACAATTAGGTATTTACCAACTTCCTCATGAAAGAATATGACACATGTATGTATGAAAAACAGTTGAACTGACTTTAAAATTCTACCTCATTGTATACGAGATGGAAGAAATTAAATATTCAGGGCCAGTTTAGCTCAGTTGGTAGAGCGTTCACCTGGGAACCACAAGTTTCCTGTTTTGATACCGGTCCTTGCCAACTCAGTGTTAAGAGTAGCACAGTGGCCTGTGTGGTAAAGTGAGGAGCTGATGGTAGGTGTGGCACTCCATCTCAGATGTTAAAAAACAATCTCCTTGGTCCAGCACTATTGAAAAGGAGATAGACTCCCTCGCTGTCTGGCTGATACCAACAATTAACAGTGGGGAAATTTGTTGAATATAATAAAAAGGAAATGTTAACACTTACCAATCCAGATTTTTTATTTGGAGCTTTGCTTGGACATTGAGGATCGTGAGGATTTAGGCAGGGTTTTTCTAAATAACCACTTGATATTCCCGCCTGGAAAGGAAGCAAAGAAGGAAAATAAAATTTGTCAGTAAGTATATAATATATTGTGATGAGGTGAATTAAAAATCTCCATTTTTTTCTCCAGTTTCCTAATTATTATGACTTTTCTCCCCGTTACAACAAAATGCAAATCAAAAAAAGGACACATCTTAAATTGAATGAAAACCTGGCAAAGTAAACCTAAAATAATAATTATTATGAACGAATTGTAGATAATAATTCAATTTGTTTGAAAACAAGAGTATTATGGTGTATCAAAAGTATTATTATTTTGATCTCCATCTTTCTAACACACGTGGGCATGCCTACAAAGTCAGAAAACAGCACTGCTCACATGACTTTCGGAAACATTTTTTCACGCTCAGAATTGCGGAGACATGGAATAAACTGCCCGCGTCTGTTGTAGACTGCTGAAGCACTGAATCTTTCAAAGCCTCCATGCTTCCTGTAGTCCGCCGACACTATACCTGATGCCCCTCTCCACACACATATGCACACATGCATGCATATTACTACTGTAAACTGTTCATGTTCCTGACACTAATACATTATTCTGTGTACTTGACATGAGACTTTGATGAGTTGTGGTGCACCTGAGCACTGCACACAATAAATTTCATTATTATTATTATAACCAGAATCATTAAAAGATACCATATGTAGAACAATATGATACAAATAATATCATATAAATAATATGATACAAGGAATGAAACATTTTAAGAGTGATGACCTGTGCCTCGTGATGATGCTGAGAAGTTGATCAGCATCAATTGTTGACTTATGATGATTTAAATCAAAAGGCAGAGAAGAAACCAACTACCACCAGCATCATCATTTGAAAACGTTCACAAGAACCAGAATCATTAAAAGATACCATATGTAGAGCATTACATAAGCTTCAAAAGACAGAAACTCTTGAAAAGTTTCCCATAAACTTACAGAAAATACTTTCGATACACCCCATTATAATATATCAGAAAGTCATCTTTGAATTGTTAACTTTGTGTGCATGTGTAAATGATGAAGAGAGTAACATTTTAAGTTTGCATCCATGTGCAAAAAGACAGTAAGAGAATGTATGTTAATAGTAATTCTGACTTAAAAATAGTGCCCCCCCCCCGCCAACACCCCCAATGTAACATCACTGGATTCACCCCTTTATAGAACCCTTCTCCCCAAACATTTATTGATGAGGCCACTAGTACCTTCCTTCAAGACTTAAATTACAACAGGAAATAGGGAAGCTATTGCATAAACAAAGGCAAAGAGGCTGTTATTATCAGAAGCCTGCTAGAATAAACAACATGTCAGGCTTGCTTGGAGGAGCAGAGAAATTTCGGAGCAGTTAAAGAGGTGGAGGTAGTAATGGCCTGGATGTGGAAGACCAGAGGCTGGGGAGGCTGGGAAAGAAAGATTTGCTCAAGCCCCTCTTATTTCTTTAACTCTCTCTCTCTCTCTGATTCTTTTACTTTCTTATTTATTCCATGCAGAGAATAGAAGAGTTGTTCTCAAGTCTTGTTAATGCAACAGTAGCCAGATACTAATGTCAATTCACAGGAGACCCCAACAAGAAATAGACTAATCTTAGTAAATCTTTATTCTTTAATTTTGGGAATTTTTTGCTCACATTTATTTTAAGCATGTCTGACAAAGTCGAATAATGATGTAGTAAACAGTTACAAACCTACCCAATGGTTAGAACATCAAACCAACAGTTTTGAGGACTCCACTTTAATTATCAGTACTTATAAGTACAGGTCAGTGGTTATAACCTAGCACTGGCAGTTAGAGAGGTTTAATTCAAACTAAATGACCTTTGAACCAGCCATTCATGATGTTAGGATGGAGTGAAAGAAGAAACTGTCTGTTATATTGGAAATTTAAGTAATCAGTGATGCTGATAGCTTTTTGATTTAGTGAACCATATGACCTTTAGGCACCCCATTTTGATCTCGATTAAGACAGGACATGTTTTTCATTTACACCTTCAATATCCGATTGTTTTAACAGACGATTTTTAGATTAAAAAAAAAAAAATCATAAAACTAACCCCTAACAACCGGATACTGACGGTGTAAATGAAAAACATGTCCTTTCTTAATCGAGATCAAAAAGGGGTGCCTAAAGGTAATATGGTCCGATTTAGTGTGTCCTGGTATGCATTATTTGCTTTGAATCACCCTGTAATAATGATGATGATGATGAGACTTACCCTTTCCATCACTTCTAATACTTCTTCTTTTTCTGTAAACCCTAATTTTTCTACCATTTCTTTGGGGTTCAAATTCGTCCATAAAACATCACTTGCATAATGCCTGTAAAAAGAAACAGAAAAAAAAAAAAGATGATAATAAATACAAGGACAAAATAAATTAATAGTTTTTTTTTTTTTTACAATACTTAAGATTATAAGGCAAAATTTTCTTTCACCTTACTCTCATAAATCATCCAAATAGTAAAAAAAACAAAAAAACTCTTAAAATTTATCCCTTTATAGAGAGATCTAGGGAGCTCAGTCGGTAGAGTGTCTGATGTGGAATCACAAGGTTCCGGGTTCGATGCCGGCCCACGCCAACCCAGCGTATGAGTAGCACAGGGATCTGTGTGGTAAAGTGAGGAGCTGATGGTAGGCGTGGTGCTCCAGCTCAGATGCTAAAATATTCTCCTTGGTATAGTGCTACTGAAAAGGGGATAGATTCCCTTGCTGTATACCAACTTTACCTTTTTTTAGAGAGATATGCCAAGGTTTTTGGTGTTGTATTTCAAACCATTAGGGATCATTCATTAATAATGGTACCATGTAATACAGTATAGCCTGTCACATTTTACTTGTAGAGGAGTTGGGCAATGCCAAATAACCCTCCCATTGAAGATCTGAAAATATTATGGGACAACATTTCTCATCCAGATTGGTAATTTTATTACTGTCCCATAATAATTATTGCATTTGCATATAAATTTCATATACTAAATGTAATACCTATTATGGTATACTTTTTTTTTTTTATTAGAGCAAAAATTATTTTTTGTTGGTAGAAAGTAATTTAAAAAAGTGATATTGATTATTTCCCTTGAACCAACAAATACGATAATGAGAGAGACTTAAAATTGAAGGCATGAAAAAAAGAAAAAAGAAAAAAAAATCAACTAAAACATTTAACTGTTTAAATATACCTACGTCTTTTCTTTCTTTTTTTACTGATTAAATGAACTGAAAGAACTTGGGTAAGAAATTTCAAGTGTTATATTGAAATACCAGACAGATGGGCAATATGAGATTCTATAGGTGTTGTGTGTTGTGTGTGTGTGTGTGTGTGTGTGTGTGTGTAGAATGTATTTGTAGCTCAAAAAAGTAGAACTAAAAGCCTTCTTTTGGGTTTGTCCAATTCACTAAGCTAAAAGTTGAGCTCAGCAGGCCAACAAACGTTTTGGTAGTGGCTTAAAGTGGAAAGCAGTGGGAATACTTCTGTTAAGATAGAGTCAATGGAATTCCTCAGCATGTCTAGATCTGTTGGTGGTAAAAGAACCAGAAACCAGGCTGACTGACTGGTGTTGAGAGTGATGGGGTGAATGCCTTTTAGAAGGACTAAAAAATAAAAAAAGTTTGAGTCTTTTTCTCTTTTTTTTCCTTTCTTAAAGAATTCATTAACAGGAAAAGATATAAAAGTGACATCAACACACACTTAAAAGATGTGAGTCAAGACATATGTATCATTCAGAATGAATTAATGTTTATTACAGAAAGATTTGAAATACAGGCTAACTTTGAAAAATAGGAGAATTAACTGGGAGGAAAAAAAAAAACTGAAAAAAGAGCAGAAAAACACACACACACACACACATGTATATGTTCATTTTTTTATGCTAAACCCATTACAAATTTGTGTCTTTTGCATATAGAAGGGAAAAGGCAGAGAAAGAAATAGTTAAGTATTTAGAGAGAGAGAGAGAGAGAGAGAGAGAGAGAGAGAGAGAAAGAGAGAGAGAGAGAGAGATTTTAAAAGAAGTCAGGTAGATTTAAAAACCACAAGAGACTTGTTTATTGCTAGCATAAACTAAGATAACAAACAGATCAGCCTCCATCCAGCTCCTTCCAGTGTAGGACTTAAGGTTAAAGAAGACAGTTGAGAGAGAGAGAAAAGGAGAGAGAGAGAGAGAGAGAGAGAGAGAAAGGAGAGAGATGATGGAAAGAGAGAAACAGATTAACTCTATATAAGAGGTAAAAACAAAAAAATTAGAAAAGAGAAAGAAAAAAGCCCAGGATACTGGATCTTGAGAGAGAGAGAGAGAGAGAGAGAGAGAGAGAGAGAGAGAGAGAGGGTGGGGGTGTGAGTGGTTTGGGGGGGAGTGGCAAGTGAGGGTGGGGGTCAATGGCCCAGGATGGCAGTAAGAGGTATTCTTTTTCAAGTGCAGTAGCAGGGAATAGCAGTGCCTGTTTATAGGGGGACAGACCACCCATTAAGAAAGCACAATGGTAGATAGCATCCACCCCTTCAGCTGCTGGCTACAGCAGGATGTATTACTCAGACAGGGACCAACTGGGGGAAGGAAGTTAGGAAGGTAGACAACCAGTTAGGGGTGGGGGATTACTGGTGGGACTAGAAGCAACAAGGGGTAGGAGGATAATGATAAGTTATGGTGGAAAGCAACAGAGAATGAAGTGGTAGGAGACAACTATGGAGCATGAAAGATTTGGCAGGCCAATAAACACACACACACACACACTTTTCCTGTTTTAAAGACAAAAACTCTAAAAACTAATTTCTCCCCCCCCCCTTTTCTCTTAGAATGGTTAAAATTCTAATAATTAAAATAGCAGATAATTTTCACCACCAGTCTGACTCAAGCTGATTCATAGACAGCAAAAGAAAAAAAAAGATTGTTTCTTTTTTGGCTTGTTTCATATTACAAAAAATTGTTTAAACTTCTCACATTTTTTTTAAAGTTAAAAAGGCAATTAAAAAAAAATATGTTAATATTCATAATATAGTGGGAATTTAAAGATTATTATGTAACGGTTTGTTTGGTTTATTCAACAACTTATCAGCTTCTTATAAATTATTTAATGCTGAAATTTGATGTAATTATTTATATTTCCAACATTCCATTGTGCTTCTAAATGAAATCTATAATAATAATAATAATAATAATAATTGGCTGACTTCTGATTTAGGTAGGAAAATTAAAATGCAAAGTTTTTTTGGTGGTACCCAATGACAGTTTAACTTCAGTCTATGAATTAACATTTTGCGAATTGGGTTACGGTTTTAGGGATTAAGGTTGTTTTTAATTACGTATTGCTTAAAAAAAAATAAACAACAAAAAACCCAAATTACAATACATTTAATGTTGAAAAATATTTTTAAAACTAAGTTTAATTTAAATTATACATTGCAATACTAGCACAAACAACTGTCTCAATAATAGATTCAATAATTAATTTAAATGGTTAATTAAACAACCCTCCCTAAATAAAATAAAAATACAAAAAAAAAAAAAAATGTTTTGAATTTTTATTTGTAATTAATTGTCGAAAAAAAAAGAAGATTTTTTTAGTGGATTGAAGGTGTTTTTATCAACAATTTAAAAAATTTTTTTTTTTTTAGTGGTTTGAAGGCATTAAAAGTAAGCCATATTTTTATCGACAAGTAAATGTAAATATCTAGCCCCCTCCCTTAAAATATTTTAAAGAGGGGGAGGGTTAAAACATTTACATTTACTTGTTGAAAAAAAACAAAAAAAAACTGGGAGGGGGTAAAATATCGCATTAGTTTTACAGGAAAAAATGCTTTAAGTGCTTCAGCAGGCACTGCTTCAACTAGGGACTTCATTTGTAGGGAGGGTTGTTTTTTCAGCTATCACCACCTAGCGTTTTTTTTTTATACACATGATATAACAACAATTATGGGACAAAAGTGGTATATTCATTAAGTATACTTAACTAGTTGAATTCATTTCAAATATTTGCAAAGATAAACAGAAAGATAAGCAGATGATGATCACAGTGAAAGATTAGAAACTGCACGCTAAAAAGAGAAATAAATATGGCTAGTTTAGAAGAAAGTATCAGTCAATAGAAATGCAATACATCAACAATGGGATTTTCTTAACCTTTAAGAATATTATTGGTGCACACTAAGACCACTGGACAGCAGTTGAGCTTAACAAACACACACAAGTAAAATTCATGATTACTTACCCAACCGGTAAAGGAAATTCAGGTCCTAATAATTTGGCTCCTTCCCAGAAGCAGTCCAAAGGACTTATAATCATACAAGGGATTAACTTATTTAACATCTATAAAGAAAAAAAAAATGAAAATTAGAAACAAAATATATTACATGAAATGAGGAATCAATTTTATTATCATTCAAAAAATAATATAGACACTCACTTTATATCATAATTATAATAATCTTATTTTGTATGTATGTGACCATAACACAACAAATGATGCTACAACATTGTGAGATTTTAGTGCAAGTGTTAAAATGGTCTTCCTTTATAACCATTACACTATGAGTGTCTTTATGGTAAACTACTCTTCCAAAATGATAGATAGATAGATAGATAATTTCACTTACAATTTCCAATTTTGGATTTTGAAAAACATCAGCTGATACAGCATAACAGAGATCTTTTAGGGACCACGTTCTGAAAAGGAAAATAAAAATAAATCAGTTGAAGTTAAATAGAAAAGAAAAGGAAAAAAAAAAAAAAAAAAAAAAAAACACAGCCAGGTCAGAATCACAAGCTGAATTCAAATATATTTAAATATAATAACTGTTAATAATGTTAATCTGAAAGAAAGAAAAGCAGGGTTCAAAGCTTCAATAGAAAATACAGATTTTTCAGTAAAAGATTAGGAATCAATAAACCAAATGCAGATCTTCACTTTAAAAATGAATTAAATTGATTATTAAAGGTTAAATTTTTGTTTAAGTTGAAAAGTAGTAATATAATTAGCATCAGTAAGAAAAAAATCAAAATAATATTACATATGTAATTAATTTTTAATACATTTTAAACATTAAAATCAACCAAATATTTGATGAAAACGGAAGCTTTGTGTTAAGTAAATTACGTACTAAAACAAACACGTTATTAAGATTTTTAAACACTTATAACAGTTTCTTCTTAGAAATCAGTAAGATCCTATCAAACCAAATGCAAAAAACAATAAACTAAGATATACAGAGCATTAAAAAGAGTATCAGTCTAAGTAATATACTAGTTTGAAATAAGAATTCTTAGAATTGTGATAAGGAACTACTACTACTACTGCAAGAAGAAGATTAAATAACGTAGTATAATAAGTAATTATATCACTACAGGATATAACAAATCTAACAATAGAAGCATTTTTTCCATTCATATCTTCTTTGAAACATTTAACTCTTAAAGTTATCTCCCCTGAAGAAAATGATTCAAAAATATGAAACAGAATTCAGAGGTACAGAAATTTATATGTATTCATTTTAGAAGAATCGATTACTGTTTTGGATTTTTTTTTTTTTTTAATTTCTTTCTTTCTTATTCACAGTTTTTAAATTGATTGTTAACAATATAATTTTAAAATCTGTCCAAAACTTTTAATACTAAAATTGCTTTTATACTTAAAAAAAAAATTAAAATATCTAAAATGCCTAATTGTCCTTCTCCAAATATCTACTATTTCTAAATTACAAAATAAATATACTTTCTTCTTCAATTAATGTTCAACACTTGTGAGTATATCGATTACATACACACAGAAAGAAAAGAAAAAAGAAGACATGTTATCTAAGCAATAATTCTCACTGGGTGACCCATATTTCTGGCCTTGTGCCACACATAAGCTTAGTAAATAACTTTGCTAGTATTGGATTAAAAGAAAAATATATATTTATTTTCAAGTAAAATTGGATTTGTATAATTCTATTATGTAAATTTCTGGATAATATTCCCTTTATCATTATTCCAATCAATCAATCAATACAATTAAGGAATAATAAATTGTTATTAGCCTAACAAATGCTTTTGAGTCCCATCCCTTCCTCTCAAATGCATATACAAATTGGTCTATTCAAATCTAATGAGCTTTTTTCTCAATTAACAATACAGATTTCACATGTTAATCATGAAAAGGAAATCAAAAGACACTAAAATTCAAAGTGTTCATTTCCTTTTAATCTGAAACAAAAACAATTAAATTACTAGGATTTTGGGGTGTCAAATAGCAAAAAAAAAGTTTTTCTTTTTCTTGTATTTCTTCTTTTGATCTAGACTATAAAAATGGACTTAAGTATCCAAATATTATACTTTGCCCAATGCATTGGTATTATAGATGGGAAGCCAAGGATTAATGGTTTAAGCTGTTCACTTAGAGATTTGCTTTGAACCACTAGTTCAAAAAGTCCTTGTAAAATATTTATCTTTGAATGGTTTATTTATACAACAGGATATTTAACTTACAAAGTAAAAACAATCTACCTTGGCTTTGATTAAAAAAAAAAAGAAAAAGAAAAAGTAAAAGTGTAGTGAGATATGCAAAATGAGGTTAGTCTATTTTGCATAATTATAAATTTAAATTATGAAAAGTGGGTCCTCAGTCAATGGAAAAAGACTAATTACCATATCACAGAGAAGAACACAACAGAAAGAATCGGGGGGGAGGGGGGGAAGGATGTAAGAAAACTAAGATGCTTGGAAAAAAATTCCAGTTTCCTTTTTCTAACTGAAAGTTGGAAGTGTTATTTTATTAATAAAAACAACAAATAACTTAAAACCATTCTAGTAAAAAGAAAGAAATACAATAACCCTGTCTCATAATAGTTACATTTTGTGTATAAAATTCATGTTACTGTTTCCAACTCTCATAGGACAAGTGGGAATAATGGCAATTTTATCAAGAAATCATTCAGAAAACTTACAGAAAAAACAATAAGAATTCATTTCATATCGGAAAAAAACAAAAACAAAACAAAAACACACAAATTATGAATTGATATGAAGAAAAAAAGAAAATTTCATAATGACTATTCAATTAAAATTGAAGAAACAAAGATAAACACTCAAATTTTGTTCAGCCTCATCAAAATAATTTTAAATGAAAATCTCTTAAAAAATAAAGATATAAAATTCAAAATATGATAAAATTTGAATACTATAGAGAGACTGTATTAAGTAGTACAATTCTTCTACATCATTTAAACTTCCTTCTTCTTTATGAAATTATGCCACCACTAAATGCCCACTAAACGAAGAACAGAATTGATCTGGTGAGACATAAACACAATCAGAATACTCTTCCAACTTTATATTTGAAAAAACAAAAACAAAGAAAAACAAAAAACACCAAATACTATTAAAGTAGATTCCATCAAACCTTTCTCTTATTTGTATGAAGAGATAACTTTAAAGATTAAAAAAAAAAAAAAAACTAGGAAAAGAAAATAATATAATTTCTAAGAAAGAACATGTCTGAAGTGTATTAAAAGTTCATTAGGAGTCTTCTCTCAGGTGGGTACCCACAGCAAGGGATGTAAAAGCTGGGTGGGCTTCTCAGCTTAATCACAAGAGTGCACCCACTGAACTGAACTGAACTACCCCCACTTGAGCCTGAAGTCAGGGTGAGGCAAGTATAAATATAAGAAAAGAAAAAGAAAAAGAAAAAAAAGAAAAAAGGCATTGACCAAACAAACTCAAGAAAACAAAGGTCATTACTACAAACAGAAGAAATCAGTCTTGTTCAGTCTCCCAAAAGAAAAGGTATAAGGGAGTGAGGGGGAGTAGGGGTGGGGTGTAGGCAGGTAAAAGAACATAAACATTGAAACATTTCCACAATAAAAAAGTGGATGCTTATTATAAAGAAATAATACACAAGAGACTTGATATTTGAAAAAAATGGAGACATCTGTTTTAGATTTGTACTTAAAAGCTGGCTAACGTTGACTCTGCTGCATTTATATATGATAAGGAAAGTACGGTTTATAAGGTTTTGATGAATAGAAGACACTCCAACATAACTGAAGTTTATTTATCTTGTCAAAAACTGTCAATTTATTTAAAGACATCTTTTGTTAATGAAGAAAATCATGTATTGTCTTTGCTTACTTACTTATTTTTTTTTTTTTGCAAACTGGTTATAAAGAAATGACCCCATAAACAGGTCCGACGCATACTACCCTCCAAGGGGGGCTGCTTGAAGGCCCTGGCAGGGTGGGTTTCTTATATTTTCTATGAATACTACTTTATGAAAATTGCCATGTAGTAGAGACTTACCCCCCCCCCCGTATTATAGATGCTGGGTGGGTTGAGACTAACACCAGCCCTGCCCCTAAAGAATATTTGTTATGAAAGAAAGTAAATATAGGTTACACAATTCACTTTCCTTGTGCACCATTCTCACACAACAAAGAAATGAGGAAACTGTAAAATATTACATATCTAGTATACATTTTACCTACTTATCCAGATATTTTAATATGCAGATAAAAACTTTGTTGAAAAATAATAACAAAATAGATGCAATTTCTCTGAATTTTTGAGATGAGGCTTGATAATTAGTATTATTTGGATTGTTCGGACTATTGTCCTCATCTTTATTGTTATCTGTACAATGTTTCAACTGAGGTTCCCGAGTTCGAGAAGGCTCCCAAGTCCCACAAGAAATACCTGAAGAAGGTCGGATGGCACATCAGCTGAAACGTTGTACAGATAACAATAAAGATGAAGACAATGGTCTGAATAATCCAAATAATATTGAATAGATGTAAGGTAAAGATTTCAAAGAAATAAGGGGACAAACTAAGATAAATGGTCCAACATTAAAACTAATTATTTATCAAATATTTATTATTTGCTTATAATATTAATTAATATTCAATATTTACTATTATTTATTTATCATTGTTACATCCATAAGTAATTATTTTTTGCCTCTAGCTTCCCTGTGTGATCTGCAACTTTTGGTGATCTAAATTAAAAAGATTGACAAACATTGAATAAAATTGGAATCTTGTTAGGATAAAGATTAATCCTTTCTTTTCTTGTTTAATTATTTATAATAAAATAAGAATTAATCCATGTAGATTTATTAGCTTATATTATACTGAAAATAACAATAGAATTTAAAGCTGTTACTTTACAATCTTTTAGTAAAATCTAAATACTGTGTAAAAGAAAAGAAAGAAAAGATTCCTGTATTTCAGTCTAGTGGACTGTTCAGGTTGCCCAGAGAGAGTATTATCACCAATTGAAATGAAAGACAAACTTGTCAATAAATGTCACTTCAATAAGTAGTATAACAAAAAGAAAATTTCAATGAACCTTTGGGTTATTTCCTATAACTCTTGACTGATAAATTATTTATTTTCCCATTAAACTAACCCTAAACCCTAACCCCGTATTTTCCCCCCTAGTAGATCAATAAATAAATAATTTATCAGTGAAGAGTGGTTCCCCTTTGTTTATGTTAGATTTATAGGAAATAACCAACCTTTGTTGCAATTGAAATGTGTAGAGAGGGAAATAGCTGATAGAAGGAGATTTGGTTTGGTTTGATTTTGTTTTACGGCATATCAACCTCGGTGGGTCATTTAATGCCGACAAAGTTTTGAAATAAATTAATTCTTAATGGATAATACAATTTTGTTTATCAACTCATGTTTTTCTATTTAACCCATAGATGGGACGATAGAAGGAGAGTCAATGGCAAAAAAGCAACAAAATTCACATTGGATTGTCCAATTGGACACATGGCCTAGTGGATAAAGGAGTTAGGTTAAAACAGTTCTAAGTGACAGTTATCTCTAGACTGCAGGTTCAATCCTGGTCAGGGGCAGTAGTAACATAGAATAATAATTAGCACAGCTTAATGCCTCTACCCCAGCTATGGTTAGCGGAATGAGAACAGAATAACCCAGTGGACTGAATAAAGGGTTAGGTTCAAAGTTCTGTGATGGCTCCTGATTACAACAAGAAGGTTCCAGAGTCTGAGAAGGTTTTTGAGTCTGACAAGAAATACCTGAAGAAGGCCAGAGGGTACATTGGCCGAAACGTTGTACAGATAACAATGAAAATGAGGACAATAGTCCAAATAATACTAAAAAAGCAACAGTGAGAAACTAATACTTTTACTTGTTAACCTCTTCACAGTTTCATTTATCAGGAAACTGGGCATTACTATGACTTTTCTTGAGAGTGATAATAGGGTGAATTCAGAGTTGTCCTTCTAAACCGATTGGCAACCACGTACTATAGGAGGCAATCAAAAGTCAAATCCAGTACAAGGCTGTTTGCATTTCATATAGTACTAAACCCTTGGGAAAGGTATGAACCCCCAATTATTCTCCTCCTCTTAAGGGTAAATAGTAGGTAGGCGGGGCTCTTTAACCTTGGTATAGTAACTAGTCTAGGAGAAAGAAAACTCTGGATTCAAACCTGTTAAACTCCGCTTAAAAACTGACCTTGTGTCACATCCTTAGAAGGCAGAGTGGTTGGTAAATACATAAATATTACTTTGAGAAGAGTTGAGAGGAGAGTAGCCTCGAAGAAAAGAGAGCCAGAAAGAGAGAGAAAAGCCGGCAGTCCAGAAAGCATCACAGTTTGTGTGCATTCAGTGCACCAAAGACTGTCACTCAAGAATTCGCCTGCAGAATAACTTGCGCAGATATAAAAAATAGAAGTTTTTTTGGACACTACGCCATCATCCTTAGTAGACGGAAAGGATCCAATAAAAAACAAGAAAAAAACAAATATTCATCATAGTATTATAAAGTTACGTTAAGTACAAGTATTGGTAATGTCTGGCATAAAGGAGATATTTTTGGTAGCCATTTAAACTAAAAGAAAAAAGTTGTATGGCATCAAATAGGATAAGCTGATAGGTACACATCCTGTGTCCCTGACACACAAAAATCTAAAAGGATGCAGTAAAATCATATCCATGCATCCCAATGTTTTTCTTTTTTCTTCCCTCATCATTTCAAGCTAACTGTAAATACATTTCAATAGTTTCTTAGAAATGAATTACACAGGATAGGTTACAATATAGAAGTTAGGCGGTTTTAGTTGGGACCCATAAATTTTCCTGGGGACTCATTGAAAGCAAATATGTGTGTCCCAGGACGCCCTAAATTAAAAAGCTATCAGCATCACTGGATAAGTAATAAAAGAATTGTATACTTACAAATCGTATAATTTCACTTTAATTTTTGAAGCTGCTAAAACAGCATCAAGATGAAGTTTTAGTGATTCCACTGTTAAAATATTTACTCCATTATTTGGTGTTTGTATTATTAATTCATATGTTGTTCCACTTCCCTCACCAACTGTTTTTTTAGTATATTCCAATTCTTTTGATAATCGCCCATCCTCTGAAAAACAGAAAGGAGAATAAATTGTTATTTTCAACGCAAACACAAATTCAAAATAAAAACTTTTACTCATCAATTTCTCAAACATCAATAAATCAAGAGCCTAATAATACAAAAAAAAAAAAATTTTTTTCAAAATAATCTTTGGTACTCTTCACGGAGAACCGTCCAGGATCCTGCCTCAAAAATTGCTACTCAGTGGCTGCTGAAACCCCCCCCCAAAAAAAACCCAGGTATGATTGGGTTTTCGGGAAAAACACCCTAAGTTGTTGTTTTTTGTTTTTTTTGCAAGTGACACTGCTTCGGCTACGGACTTCAATTGTAGCTGGTGGTTTTTTTTCCAGCAGACACCAGGTAGCGATTTTTGAGGCAGGAGGCCGGACGGTTCTCCACGAAGAGTACCTAATCTTCTTCCTTGTTAATAAAACACTTCTATTAATCACATAGATTAAACATTATACAGTGAAAATTTTAGATCAAAATTAATAAATGTCAGGCTATAAACTTATTGATGTATCCTTCTACATGAAAAAAATAAAAAGATAAAAAAAAAAATAAAAATAAAAAAAACTTTGAGAAAAGTATTCTTCTTAAATTTAAAACTCAGAAATGAAGTCTTGTTAGTAAAATTTTTCTCCTTCAAGATTTGTATATTTATTTCACATTTGTTTAAGCAAAAACTGGAATGTGTCAAGTAATGTAAAAATAAATGAATGCTCTAAGATATGGATTGACTTGAAGACTGTGATTTGATAAATAGGATGTGAATAAAACCAAATGTATTATTATTATTATTAATATTACTACTACTACTACTACTACACTGGTGGTCTCTTTGAATGTGAAATCAACTTAAATGTGAAAATATGTCAACACTTGATAAAACCAGATGTAATAGTTGAGCTTAATTTAGCTGTCAAGATTCTGATATCTCATAGGATTATAAATAGAACAAAAACCAAAATGAAATCAGTTGAAATCAATACCAATATCTTTTAGGCAGGATTTTAAGATCTAACTGCAAACCCTATAAACACCTTTGCAGGAATATATATATATATATATATATATATATATATATATATATAAATTTAAAAAAAAAGAAAAAAGGTCCACTTGAAAATCTAGAAATTATAATGAAGTGTTGAAAATAAAATTTTGTTCCATACAATTTCTTAGAATTAATCTTTTTCTCTTTCAAAGAAATATAAATCTTAGGCCGTCCTGTTGGCTGAGGCTGTAGATTACACTGACTACCCATCTGCAGAGGGGTAAGACTTCCCACACCAATGGGTCACCTGTTGGCCGTGGGTGGTGACCTATAATGTCTGATAATTGAATCATGCTGGTTGAGCAGTCACGTGACATACTTCAGCCCTTATTTGAGCTAGATGGGTGGTCCAATCTGATCAATCAGCTGGTCATACTCTAGCACCTATATGATAGGCCCCCAACTGTATTCTTTAAATTGCTCTTATGGCAAACAAATGCCCAACCCTTTTTATCTTAAAAGGTGCTAATAAAAAGTATTTCTACCAACTTATTAATACAAATGAAGTTAAAAAGAACAAAACAAGATTTGGTATTAAATAACCCACAAGAGTTGATATGTCATTAAACTAAACAACAATTAAGTCTTTCATTGAGAAAGACAACATTTTACAAGAAATCAGAAAAGACAAACATGTTTGCCTAAAAATTTTGAACACTGCAGTGTGATAATAATAAGTCCAATTAGGATTATATGAAATTTTCCATCCAGCTTAATTACCCAGTAGTAACTGATGAATTTATTTTACTTTACTTCATTTCATTATGATAATTATGAGCTATAAATAAATAAATAAATAAAGCACATTGAGAAGTTAAAGATTCAGTTAAAAAAAAAAACTCGGTTTTTATGAATGAATGTGTGAGTGCTTCACTTACTATCATTTTACTCCATTTCATTCATGAGTTAAGTTATAAATGAAAAGATATATAATAAGTTAAAGATAAAAAAATTTTTTTTAGTAAATTTGTATAAGTGAATAAGTGAGGGGTTCGTTTACTATTTCAAGCTATTAGATTTTCTCCCCCCCCCCCTCACGTACTAGTTTTGCCACTTGCTGCTACTTATTTCACAGGTGGCTTGCCACAAACAGTTTAGCTGAGTGTGATAAAAACTTATTCTGACAGCAGGAAACTTGTGTGGTCGAAGAATTAGTACAACAATAACTCAGGTAAAGTGGAAGGGTATAAAATAAAAAAGATCGCCGCACAATTTGTGATTTCTGTTTGGGCTGTTACTGACTCTAGTGATTATTCTAAGAAACTATATATGCGTATAAGTAACACTATCTCCAACTTTAAAAAAATGTACTCCTTGGGACACTATTTTAGGGTTTATTTCTTTATTGCACGAAATGGGAATGATCACTGCACATTTGGGGAATACTGTCTATTTTATACTCTTTTTTCTGATAAGTTACCAATTCTTTAAAATATACCCTACTGAGAGATTAGAACATTTAAAGTCAAATTCTTATATTTACTAAGCTTGTTCAACCACAAAACACGGACACTGGTGGGAAAACATTCAACTGTTTAAATGACCAGGTCAAATTCTTATGATAAATAAATTCTAAACAGTCAGTCTCTACAAAACCTCGGAAAGTAGCAAAAAATGCCATATTGCCTGGCATTGATTTTCAGAACAACACTGACGACCTTTGTCAATCAAAAAATACATTTGTTGGATGGTTTTATTTTGGCAGATTCCTTTCACATTCCACAGAAAGAAAGAAAGAGAAAGAGAGAAAGAGAGATTTTCTATGTAACTATTAATAGTGCAGCAGCAAAATCTACGGCTTAGATTTTCTTCCTAGTCAAAGTTTTGTTTACTCAACTGAAGAATTTGTATGTGTTCTTCATTTTGGCATGATGACAAGATCTTAATCTTAAAATTGTGTGGTTTGGTTCCAGTACCGTATCCAAGAGGCTTCAACTAGACAAGGAACTAACTTCCGCCTCCTCCCCCCTACTTGGCACTTTCCATTAATAAATGAACTGTATTGACCACAGACACACAAAAAATAGGGTTCTGAATGAAAAACAAGAACTGGTTGTTTTAATGACAATTTATTTGTCAGAGATATTTTTAGGATTATTTTTGGCCAGTAAAATACATATTTGTCTAAAGTAAGAATTAATTAGTGTTTTAAAAAAAATTTGTAGGGGGATAATTGCTTTGTGATTATTAACCATGGGAGAGCGGTACAAGAAAAACAGAGTAGCGTGTCTTACAAAATCAAATCAATACCCCGATTGAAAAATTTTTATTTAAAAAAAAAAAAAAAAAAAAAAAAAAAAATCAAAGAATTATCTTATTCAAAACTTTCAGATTTTTTTCACCTCACTTAACTTTGACCGCCCTCTTATTTTTGGGACCCAAAATATTCGAAACTAATTACAGCATAAATAAAAAGAGTAAAAGACAAAAGACCGAAGGTGTGAATAGGATTTTTTTTAAAGGGGCGATTTTGGTAGACAATAAGTACCGAGAATAGGAAAATTAAATGTTAAAATATATTAAAAAAAAAAAACAAACATAAAATATCGAAATAAAATTAACTAAGTCGTTTATTAGAATTTCAATAAGCTTAAAAGGTCTTTAATTACAGGAGATAATTATTAAAAACAACAGATTAAAAGCATTTTGAATATGAAACTCTTTATTTCTTTCATCAATTATCATAGCAGCTTAGCTATTGATATAAATAAATAATAAAATAATTGGCATTGTCCACACAGCAAATCTAACATGCCGGTAATTGATTTTAATATAGATCAATTCTAATTTATTGATAGGTTTTAACTTTACAAAAGGCACAAACAATCTTCAGGTTTCACATTTTAAATGCTTTTACAACCACAACATGAATAGTGCTGTGCAGCTTAGATCTTTAATGTGAATAAAAGAAAGGAGACTTTTTGGAACAACTTTAACGAACTTTTAAATCTAAATCATTTGAGTTTTTAATGTTAGCTTAAAAAAGATAAGAATATTAATATCCCCAGACCAGTGATGCTGATAGCTTTTTGATTTAGTGCGTCCTGGGACGCACATATTTTCTTTGAATGAGTCCCCGGGAAAATTTATATCCTGTGTAATTCGTTTCTAAGAAACTATTGAAATGTATTTACAGTTAGCTTGAAATAGTGAGGGGAGAAAAAAAGAAAAACACTGGGACGCATTGGATATGATTTTCCTGCGTCCTTTTAGATTTTTGTGCATCAGGGACGCAGGACGCGTACCTATCAGTATCTCTGCCAAACTGATTGATAGCAAAGAAGAAAAGTTCAGTGATGAAACAAACACAAATATAGCCAGGATTGAAGTTTTGAAGAATAATTCGGGTAAAGCAAATTGAAGAGAGTAAGTAATTCTTTTAAAAACATTGTGGTAATCTTTGATCGTACACAACCATGTTTGCATAGATACCATGTTCGAGATATTAACATAAAAAAAAAAAAAAAGAGAGAGAAAAATTTTCAGTTAAAATCAAATTCATATATAAAAAAAAAATATTTTTTAATTCCTAAAACCCGAAATCATTCTCATTCTCTTTAGTTTCCATGGCTATTCTATTGAAACGTTACCGTAAAAAAAAAAAAAAAAACTTTCAAGAAACTTTAATCCTAAACTTAAAACTACAAATTATTTGATAAAAGTTTTATTGCTTCGGTGGCACATATACTAATACTGCCAAATCTGTGTTTATAGACAAACAGAAAAATAAAATCATACTGGTATTATTATTATTTTTTATTTTTTATTTTAACGCTTGCCTATTTCACCGAACTAATTCCTATTTTTTTATAAACTCTTCCTGTCCAGTTGTAGGCGGAAAGAAATATTCCAGCTGACGATGAAAATGGCTCTACTGGTGATAAATATCTAAAAGCACCGTATAACAACTAATTTAAACTTGCATGCCAGTCAATGGGCACACAAAGTTAGAGAGAGAGAGAGCCCTCCCAAAGTTTTATGCAGAAGTTAGTGTGTGTGTGCTCCCACCCAAGACGAGAGAACATGGAGGGGGGATATGTGTAGATTTACTGACTTGCAGTCTGTCCCAGCTCCATTCCACTCTTTGAATGTAACCAGGAAGAGTTACTGACAGTCAGTAGAATCAGGCAGCAGAAAAAAAAAAAAAAAAGAACAATATAGAAAGATATAGCAGTATAGATGTCTTCATTGGCGTCCCACTTCTCTCTCTCATATATAAGAGAGGAGAGAGAGAGAGAGAGAGAGAGAGAGAGAGAGAGAGAGAGACTCGTGTAGTGGGAGGTAATACATTTTTTTAAAATTTTAAACTATTACCAAAAATCAGGGAATTATCCAATTTTAATGAAATTTTCACCACTTTATTCATTAATGACTTAATTATATAATGAATAGCTTATTTTATTAAAAAGACTTGAAAAAATAAAAAAGAAGTTTATTTTATCAATTAAGAATGTAGGTGTGTGTGTGTGTGTGGGGGGGGGCAACCGTTGGTCTTTTGAAGGAAAACATTTCCAGGCCCTAATTTTCTAGAAAGATCAATTCCGGAACAAAAAAAAACAAAAAAAAAATTTTGTATTGTTTTTATTTCGTAGTTTTAAAAACAATATTTATCTTTGAATTTATGGAGAAAAAAACAAAAAACAACTCCCACCCCCAACTCATTCAACTGGCCTATCTTTATTTACTTAAAATTCAATTATGAATTTTAAATGTCAGGAAGGTGGCATGTTGAAGTCAATATTTTCACCATAAATAAAGCTTTATTTAATCTATATAAAAATGTATGCTTAAAAATGCATGATATATTTTCCGAGATATTTTTATATTTAAAAAAATTATTACTAATGATTTTTTTCGTTGACAGATCAAACATTAAAAAAAGTTCTCTCTCCTTATTAACCAGACTAAGAATATGATAAGTATGATTTTATTGTATGATTTTTACTTATTTACATGCAGAAATGTCTTACTTTTCAATATCATTCATATGCATAGACTAAATTTAATTCATAAGGATAAAAGAAGTGTGAATTTTTATGGGGAGATGATTAATTAAAGTTGGATTTATTGTAGCTATTTAGAACTAATTTACCAAAAAAAGGGGATAGATTGAAAAACCCTGGTTGTGTGTTAATGGTGGGTAAAAGCGAAATTGCACTGGCCTCAAAAATTTGTCTCAATCTTTTGTTATGGAATTGAGCTAATATCGTAGCATCATTAAAATTGAAGTTATGATTAGTTTGTTAGTTTTCTTTTCTTCAACATTCAGAAAATACCTTTCTCATCTTTTAATCTATGATATCATTAAGAAATATGTCACATATTTTAAACGTCCTCACTTGTACCAATCATGTTGCAGTTTTCAAAAAGGAATGCTGGCCAAACGGTTATGAGCCTTTCTCTGTATACACTTTCTCATCTCTAGTTATTTAAAAACAAAAACATCCATCACTGTTCAGACAACACCTTTTCCATCCTAATGTCCTGATGAAGGTTTAATAAAAACTGAAACGTTTTAATGTCGACTTCACCATCAAGAATATATCAATCTTACTTGGAATACTTTGTTTGGTGCTCTTCCAATATGTGATCTACCGACTTGTTTACATTCCAATATGTGATCTACCCATTAACTACCCATTATTTTCCAATTAAACTAACCCTAAACCCTAACTTCTTTTTTCCTAATAGATCATATGCCATGAATAGTAGATCACAAACCTTCGGTAGATCACATATTGGAAGAGCACCCTTTGTTTTTCTATTTACGACACTAGTGCCAAAGTGGTATTGACACTGTGTTGGAATATTTTTCAGTACAAGCTGCCACTAATAGGAGTGCACATATCAGTTTTGGATGTAAAAATTCAAAATTAATTTACCCAAATGCTACATACCAAAGGATCATACCCAACACTAAGAGACACCAAGGAGCAACCAAAGGATCATACTGAACCATGGAGCAACCAAAGGTTTCTTCATTAAGGGTCGCGCTCTGCTTAACATAAGGGATTTTCGCTGGGAATGTTCTCACTTGAAGCCTAAGGATGGCCACAAAAATCCTAACACACTGAACCTTTCTTTGGACAGGCAAGATTTACTACATAGGCAACTAGTCTTCCATACAACCTTGTCTGGGATTGTAATCAGATTCAAGTGTAGATGCATGATAGGATGTGTCTCCTACTTCCCAACACTCACATTAAGATATTGCATTCACTTAAGAAAATTATCATTTATATAGTATGTAAAAAATCAATGTATCCACATGTTGATTTTTTTGTTTTTTCATTTATGCATATACCAAAAGATTTTAGAACCTTTTTTCTATGTAAAATTCACGGAATATAGAAAGGGTTGTATTTTTTTTTTTTTTTTTTCTTTCTTAAAGTTTTGTTTGTTTTTAAACAGTCTGAAAGAATTATCGTATTTGACAGCATTAATGACGCACTTTTTTTCAAAAATTTTGGCTAAAAAAAATTACCCTGCGCCTTATACATCGTAGGTGAAGTTTGACACCTTCCGTAGGCCTAGGCTAATCTTCTCTATGATACTCACTAACCCAGCTTACACTCAGTACTTTTACCTACCCTAAACTGCCAAACTGCTTTTATACAGCTATGTTTCTGCTTGTGTAATGCACAGCTAGACTGTTTTCAACAATATATGCTTAAACATACTAAAATCTTTTTTTCCTGAATCTGACCTGCTGAAATGGGGGTGCGTCTTATATGCCGTCAAATACAGTACATACTTTTCAATAGGCTCTGTAAAGAAATTTTAAATAAATCCAGTAATGTCTGTTTTTTTTTGTTTTTTTTTTTATTAATTTCCAGGTATGGTATTGTGAGTTTTTCTATCAGCACAATCATTATTTGTAAAAGGTACAGAAGAGAAAACAATTACTGCAAGAAATAAACAGTAAAAAGTTAAGCAACTCTTTATAAATGTGGCACTTTATAAAGCGGATTAGAAATTATTGTCTTTAAAACTAGTGAATGTGAAAAAGGTAAATAATCTTTGTTCCCTTCTAACAAACAGCTTTCCATTCTAAATAATCTTAATATATCTGAATGTATGTTTGTTGGAATATTCATTAGAAAATTGTTGTGAGGCACAGGCCTTTCTATAAAAAAAGGAAGTATTAAGCAGGAAATAATATTAAAAGGAGATAGCTAGACTCCAAAAATGTTTTGTTGACATCACTATCACATTAGCCATTAGGAAAATAAACCAGCTCATTGGTCTTACATTAACTTTAAAAAACTAACTTAATTGGTTCTAAGAGTTGCTTCCCTTTAACAAAATCTGTATTGTATCTGATCTTTTTATAACAACAAAATTGGAACACAGGAGAGGTTAGTGCAATAGCATTAAAATGTCTTGAGAATAAAGTAATTTCCAATCAATCCACTTTGCAACTTAATACTAGTCTTTGCTTGCACCCTGATCATTATAATTCATCAAAGGAAATAATTATAAAGTGTTTATTACAGAAATCTTCAAATTCTTTATATAAGATTCAGAAGTTGCTTTATAATGACCCCCAGGTTCTTTTTTGTTTTGTGTGTGTCAGGCAGACAGAATAGTTAATGAGGATGAGAATGAATTATATTTTTCAGCAGACTATTCCCAAATCATTTCAAATGCTTCCTTTAGTAAACAAATTTGATTAATTAATTGATTGATTGATTGACAGACATACAGACAGAGATATCCTATACCAGGAAATTTCAAAGTTAAAATTTGGCTCTGACATAACCTATTTCACTATAGGTCTTCCATAAACATAAAAGAACACTCATTAGTATTAATTTTTAAATATATAACCTTGGAAAATTTGTTAGGCAAAATTGTGCCTTTAATCATACATTTTTAGATATCATAAATTAATCTTAATTTATGATAATTCATTATTAATCTCTTCAGTGAATAAAAATAGGCCAATTGAATCAGAAGACATTTTCGCATCAATTCAAAGAAAATTTTTTATTGAGTTTTAAGAAAATAACTTAAATTTTCAAATAACTTTTTGTTTGGGTGTTGAAATTAAAAAAAAAATTTTAAACTTTATAATGTGGCCTTCTGGATTTGATATTTCTAGAAATGTAGAAGGTTAGGGAATGGAAAATTTCTTTATTGAAATGATCAAATGTTTACCCACCCCAATCATAATTGATAAAAAAATATTTTTTTCCAATTACATTATAAAATTGATCCATTAATGAATAAAGTGTTGTAAATTTCATTAAAATATGACAATTCCACGATTTTTGGTAATTGTTTTAAAATTTAAAATTTTTTTTTTTTAATTAATACCTCCCTTGATCCAAAATGCACATACCTAATTATTTCCATGGTCTAATGGTGAATTTTTTTAATGAACACCACTTAGAACAATTTTGATGAAGGACTGGGAATTTTAATCATTTTGTGCAAATAAATAAGAGAAAGACTGAAACACTAATTCTTAAAACAAATATAAACATAAAATCATTAAGGGAAAACTTGCAGGTTAAACTGTTGCAATGATGGTGGTCATGTCTGATATATGAATAAGGTTGAGGGCAGTTATTAAATAAAACCATACAAATTAAAATCTGTTCCGATTTTTTAAATAATGTATATATTTCTCTTTTAGGTATATTTCATTGACTATGACAGACAAGGATTCAGATTTGCAGTTTTTATTCATCAATGACTTTGAAAATAAATATAAGATTACTGTAGAAATTTTAGTGCAAATAATATTTGAAGATAATAAAAACGAAAAGCGTTTGTGTCTAAAATTAAAGGAATTGTGATTAGCTTTTAAGAAGAAAATGTTCTAAACAATAATCAAATAATATTCCTTATTTTTGTAATCTATCCTATAAAGGCATACAAAGCCTAAAAATCATATTTGGTATCATCATTAAGCCTTTTCTGTTCAAAAAATAAATAATATAGTTGTGATTTATACTTTCATGTAAAAAAAACCTAAAACAAAAAAAAACTTAAAAAATGTCATCATTAAAGAATAGAAAAGTTATTTCTTTGTGGAAGGTGTTAAATAGTTTCTTCATAAAGTCATCAAGGTCTTCGATTACAAAATAACAAATGATTAGCTTCATAGATAAAATAGAAAAAATTTCAATAGCCACAAGATGCACGATGTGTCTTTGTATCTGACTAATGAAATGTGTAGCATCTCCTACCTCCAAGATTTAATCATTTTTATTCAAAACGAGATTTAGGCATAAGTGGGATGTGAGATATAGTGTTCTTAAACTCAGTTAACGTAATAAATGATATTAAAGAAGTGCTACAGTTTTAAGAACAAAGACCAAAGAAAGAAAAAAAGGTAGAAGAGGGTAAACTTATAAAAGATTTTTATAGCTTGTTAAACTAAAACTCCAGAATCCGAATGAAAAAAACATTGGCATTTAAAATAAACTTAAAATAAAGAGGAAGAAAGATCTTGAAATCTTTTTTATAATTAAAAGAAAAAGAAAAAAAAAGACATAACCATAAAAAATCTCAATCAATAAACAAAACAAACGCGTCTCTAAAAATAAGAAGAGGAAGAAAGAAAGAAAGAAAGAAGAGGTGGTATTTTATTTTACCAGCAACGTCTTGACTACCCATGAAGGTTTATTGTGGAAGCCACACCTCTAGCTTCTGGGAGGTCCAGGCCAACTAAGCAGGCAGGCATACTGCCAAGGTCCACATAACTCAAATAATTCTCTCAACAGTACACAATAAGAAAGCAGGGGAAAAAAACCAAGCCTGGCTCCACTGTGACACGTTAGAGCTTAGATGGTCCAGGACATATAAATGACATCATTGAGGACAATTTTGAAATTTTTATAGATTACATTTCTTTAGTTTTGATAACAAAATAATGGTTATAAAAATAAGTTTGGCTTTGTCGAAGTGACATTAAAAACATATTTCTGAATTTTTATAAGTAAAATAGTAAACTGTTAAACTTGAAATAAATTTAAGAGATGTTAGGAATTGTAGCGTTTAGAAACGAAATTTTATGATAAAAAGAAAAAAAGATAAGGAAGCGATAGTTAGGTTTAGTGGTTACATTAAAAGTAACATCATATTTTTGTGCATTTAGGATAGTGTATTATTACGGAATCACTGTAATTGATAAATATCACACATTGAGGAAAGACAGCGTATATGAAAATCGAGAAGAAGCGATGTAATGAAAAAAAGAAAAGAAAAAGGATAATGACGTGTTTAATAAAAGAAATGTAAACCAATGCAACAGTTGGATGAAGATTTATTGCGTAAAGAAAATACAATGACATTCTATTGCACACAACAGACGAGAGGAGGAGGGGGGGTAAAAAGACGCCAATGGTGTTTGAAAAAAGACGGATAATTTAGTAGATAACCTTTAATTTATGTAGACAAGTGAAATGATGACATGAAAGAGAAAAAGGAAAGAAGTATATGAAAATCTTTTTAAAAAAAGCTAAAATTCGAAGGTGATAAAAGGAAAATGTAATGGGGATGAGGAAAAAAGATTTTTAAGAAAGAAAGAAAAAAAAAAGGTGTTGATTCACTTTTAAAAAAGGAAGGAGGGGGGTAGTAGAGAAAAGGAACCACAAGTTGAGCGAGTAAGTATTTTGAGGGGAGACCAAGTAAAAAGGCAGTAGCTGAAGCTAGGCGGATATGTAAAAGGAAGAAATGAAGAGGAAGGGGTTTAGCCTGATTTTGGAAGGTAACAGGGAGAGGCCGGCGAATTGCTAGAGAGTAGAATAGGGTCAGTGGCAGAGATTTGTCCATGGTGGAGGAGAGTAGCAGCTATGATTTTGAATAAACATAGCTTGCTATAGTTGGCCCATAAAAAGACAAAGCCCTCTGGCTGACGGGCAGTGGGAAGGTAGGTAGCTAGCCCCAGCTTGGGGAAAGAGACCACCCAAACAGGCGAAATGGAGCTAGCACTTCAGTCTCCACACAAAGTTTATTTTTATTTCTATTTTTTCTTCTTCTTTTTTTAATGAAATAACTATTTTACTTTGAAATACTTTTTAGCCGCCAGTTTCAATTTTTAAAGAAGAAAAAACAAATAAACAAACTGGCTTTGACTGTAAAATAAATTCTTCGTGAACGGTTATATTTTTTTAAAAAATAATCGCAAACAGTCAAATCTTTATAAATTTGCAGTGTGTTGCAAATGGATTTTAATTCAAAATAAAGGAAAGAGTAATAATTTAAGAATCTATTATGCCTTTAATTTCAATATTTTAGTTAAAATAAAAAGTTAACTCGTTTTGTTCAATCTAATAAAAAATACTACAAGATGAGACGATTTCGGTGGTTTGAGAAACTTCATAGAAATCGATAACATCAAACTTCGGATAATTGAAACATTGTATCGAAAACAGCACCCCCCCTCCAACGCAACAAGTTTCTTCAAGCAAGTGAAACAAGAGACTAGAAGTGTTAATATTTTACTTGAATTCGGCAAACTTGAATAATAAATACAGAAATAAATGAATAAAAATTAAATAAAAGTTTAGAATGTACCTGTGAAACTTTTATAGAGTTTTAAACTCAAGTTGAAAATAGAAACAAGATTATATTTTTTATAGAATAGAAGATTAAAATCATCTGACATAATAAAATAAATAATTTTTTGGATAAATTAACACTCCTGAACAGATGCTAAACTGCAAAAATAAAACGTCTTGCAAGATGGAGAGAGCTGAGTGGTGTTAAGTAAGAGGCAGTGGTTTGAAAACAGTGCAAAAGCCCTTTTAATTTTGGATAGGAACATCTCCTTTTATTCATAGATATAAATTATGTTCCTGCTCATTATACAATCTTTGGTAAACTATTGAGTTTTAATTAGCTGTAGACCTCCTTTTAGGTCTTGGGTATTCAAAACTAAATCAAATCAAATCCTGCTATATTTAATAGTGGGAGGAAAAAAGGGGGTAAAGGAAAGGAGTTCGGAGTAAATAGGTTAGCAGAGTTAGATAATCTTGTATGCTATATACGAAGTAGTGGCTATACTGATGTACCTTTCCCACTGAATGGGACAAAAAATAGAATTGATTATGTCATAGTGGAATATTTTGTAATCCAATGTCAAGTTCAACAATAGCACCAGGGCAAAGAAAAAACATATAATTATATTTGAAACTTTTCAATCCTTTGTTCAAAAATATCACTGCCGTTTTCCTGGATCCAGTTGTAATTAATAAAAAATGTACATTAATATAGGAATCTAGAAAAAAGATAACACAAACTTCAATCATTGTATAAAATAGAAAATTTTAATTTTATTTAATTTATTTAATTTTCGGTCCAGTAGTTTGTGAATATCTTTTTCTGATAAAAAAAAGCAACTAACATTTGGATTTATAGGATTAATAATAATAATAATAATAATAATAGTTTAATAAAAGGTTCAACTTTGTTGGGTTGGTCTAAAATAAGTTGATACTTTTAATTCAACAGAATCAATGTTCAGTGAGCTTTATGATTAAAAAAAAAAAAAAAAACTAGGCCAATACATATTAGAGAAGATTGAATCTAGATAGATTTTCATGTAATAATTCTGATATATGTTTAGCAAGATTCTATAGACACAGAAATATGAACACATAAAATGTTTTCAACATAATGAAAAACTATTATCAGTTTCTGAGAGATTCTTTGTACTCAGTATTTCTTCATCTTTTGCAAATATGCAGAATGGTTTTTCAGTACTTATTCATGAACATCTAACATAGAGCTGACCTCGTGAGAAAGATGATTCTGATCTCATCAAACCATTTATTTCTCTACTCTTTTCAAAATCTCTATATCATTTGACCAGAAATGTCATATTTTACTATCTGATGACTTTAAATTATTTATATTGGAGACTGAGGTCAAACCAATATCAAGGTAAAAAAAATTAAGTCACTGAGACTTTCTGTTTGGACGTGGACGCACACCACAAACTTCAGTGTAGAAATAGTAGAAATATGTACATTTCTATGCAGTTTTCAATGCAAACTGCTGAGTTTTAATTGAATGGCGTAAGAAACACCATGATCAACAAGTAAAATAAATAAATAAAAAATGAACTACACAATGCAATGGAAAAAAAACTGGAACTCTCCAAATTTGCTGTTCATTCAGTTTGGGAATATTCACGAGGGAAAAAAATTGAAATTTCTTATCACTATTTTGAAAATGGATTATCCACTTGTGTGTGTTGTGTTGAGATAAGAGAGATAGATGGATAGAGAATATTTTGTACAAAAAAGTTTTTCTCATTATACAGAATATTTGATATTCCAATGTACTCAAATTTATATTAGTGAAAGATTGCTGCCCAAATACATACGACTTGATGAATTAGACATCTTATGTTTTAATTTTATTTGTGATAATTTTAGTTATCTCTCATATCAGTGGCGGATCTATAATTTAGAGACCAGGAAGTTATAGGGGAATTTTCGTAACAAACTTTCGGTAATTACTATTATCTTCAATTAGTAATCTTTAAAATAAAACTTAATCACTAAATTTCAGGTTTTGATTAAAATTGCTTTATTGGATGATCTCACATATCAAAACCAGGATTAAGCTTCATTATTTTCACATTACTTTCCGTTCTTATTTTCTTTTAGAAGTTTGATCTATTAGAAGACAATTTATTTTATTGTCTTCTTCTTACTTATACCCAATTTCAATATTAAAGACAACTGACAGTAAAAATTATAAAACAATTACAGTAACTGTACATCAACTGAACCATCAAACATTTATTAGAAGACTAAAGACTAAAAAAAAAAAAAATAAATAAAAGGGGTAGGTAGGTTTAAAGCAAAATGTTTAGCAAATAAGCTTTTCATGGATATTTTAAATATTTTTTTTTGCTCGTTGTGTGCACAAAGATGAAATTCATTAGACATTATCAAAGTAGTATAAATTAAATGTAGATCACTGACAATTCACTTGGTTCGATAGTTTATTACAGGTTAATGGAAATTGAAAAATGAATGATTTGGTAGAAAAGACCAAGTAAGTCAATTTTTAAAAGTTATTAAATAAATGTAATGAGCAATTCTGACCCCCCCCACTTTATTTTATTGGAGTGGTTATCAAACATCGATGTACGTACACTGAACCGGAATAAAATGGTTAATAGATACAGATATTTTGTTTTTAATTGTTTGTTTGTGTGTGGTGTAATCTTGTGCGGATGACACAACAAATAAAAATCAGAAAAAATATCCAGTCTTGACAGATTATAACTGTAATGTTGCCTCTGGAAATTCTCCATTAAGAGCATAAAGGAGAAAGGAATATAAAACTATTGTAATTAGTCATCAAGTAATTCTGTCTGTCTGTCTGTCTGTCTGTCTGAGAGAGAGAGAGAGAGAGAGAGAGAGAGAGAGAGAGAGAGAGAGAGAGAGAGAGAGAGATTAAATTTGAAACGAAACAAGGACGCGTTTACAGAACAACGTTAATAAGTTATTACTTTTTTTTCTCATCATTTGTTCTTTTATGTTATTCTGTCACCCACTTATTAACTTAATTATCTGTATATATATTTACCAACCCCTCTGCACGAGCAGGATGCGACACATGGTCAATTTTTTAAGCGGAGTTCAACAGGTTTGAATTCAGAGTTTCCCTTCTCCTAGACTGGTTGCCTAACCAAGGGTAAAGAGCCCAGTCTGCCCTACTATTTACCCATAGCTGGAAGGAGAGTAAGATTCATAACTTTCTTTCTATCAGCGCTAAGTGAAATGCAATTACCACGTCCAGGATTTGAACTCGGGGCGACGAGTCCATTTCCCATGACTTTAACCATTACACTACATTATTACTACATTATTACTTATCTATATAAGAGGGTGGATCAATAAGTCCGTAGTCTACCGACACGTAGTTATTAGATGATTTTTTTTTTACTGTATAATGTTCGATCTGTGATTAATATTTATTTGCATTGGCAACGTTAAAAAATACAAATTTATTGTGTAAAAATTAATGTCTATTTTCATTATAAACCTGCGGACATAATGTACTTAAGTATATATTTACCCAACCCCTTCGCTACGAGCAGGGTGCGACACGCGGTCAATTTTAAGCGGAGTATAGCTGTTTTGAATTCTGAGCTTTTCTACTAGACCAGTTGCCATACTAGCGTTAAAGGACCCAGCCTGCCCTACTATTTACCCATAGCTTGGAGGGGGGGTAATAGGGCTGATTTCTGATTTACAACACAACATCTCAATAATAGATTCAATAATTAATTTCAATGGTTAATATAGTAATTTGGGGTTTTTTGTTGTTTATTTTTTTAAGCAATACGTAATTAAAAACAACCATAATCCCCTAAAACCGTAACCCAATTCGCAAAATGTTAATTCATAGACTGTAGTTAAACTATCATTGGGTACCACCAAAAAACTTTGTTTTAATTTTCCGACCTAAATTAGAAGTCAGCCGATAATAGTTGGATTCATACCTTTCCCAAGAGTAGTATCGTCATGTGAAATGCAAACAGCCTCGTCCAGGATTTGAACTAGAGTAACCGAGTTCACTTGCTTACAACTGATATGCTACTAACTAAGTACTGCATTTGCATATTTAATGAATTCCCTTGTTTTAATTATATTTCTTTTTCTCACTGCATATTATTATTTATAATTTTCTTTACTATCTGCTTAATCAATCAATCAAGCTGCCTTTTAAAAAAAGATTTCAGATCATCGATTCTAGTACAACTATTGAAAGTTACACAACACTTCAGGCTCAGAGAACTGGCTCGCCTTTTGGCCAATACTGCGTACCACAAAAATAGTACATACCCACATTAACCAAGTATGTGTGTGTGTGTGTGTGTGTGTTGAATGTAGTAAAATAATTGGGGGGTGGGGGTGATGGAGAGAAAGTCGTACCAGAGCCAATAGTGGTTTTACTTTTCTCCTTTCACCCCCCACCCTGAATCTGTCTACTGGGGTCAGGGGTAAGACCTTACGTGCTGGCTAACATTGTGCTCCTGCCGTTGTAAAATACTTGTGGTTTCATGTGTCTACAAAAACTCTGTTGCAAGATATTTCTTACTCTTTATCTCTCTTTCTGAGAGAGAGAGAGAGAGAGAGAGAGAGAGAGAGAGAGAGAGAGAGAGAGAGAGAGAGAGAGAGAGAGAGAGAGAGAGAGAGAAAAGATAGAAAGGAAAGGACATGACAGAAGAGGGTGATATATTGATCATTCACTCATGATTGGCTACTTGTGTGTGTGTAGAGAGAGAGAGAGAGAGAGAGAGAGAGAGAGAGAGAGAGAGAGAGAGGAGAGAGAAGAGAGAGAAGGGGGGGTTGCTCTGTGGTTGCGTTTGTTTTTGACATTCTTGGGTTAGTTTCGTAATTCTAGAACACTTTCTTTTTAAAACCTTCTGCTGTCACAATTTATTCATGACTACTGCTGACCCTTTTACGTTTAATCTAAAAAAAAATTTGGTCATTTTTTTGCATCTTCTCAAAACCAACTTCAAATAAATCATTAAACAACTTTTAATTAAAAACTAAAAAAAAAAAAAAAAAAAAAAAAAGGGTCAATTTTCAACTACCTAGGGGATTTTATGAAAAGTTATTTAATTTTGACAAATTTGGGCACGTTATTTTGTAATATCCAACTTGGAAAAACCCTTCTTCGAGATTTAACAAAAAAATCCCTTATCATAATTAATTAATAAATTTCCCATGTGGTTTTCTTTAAATTGCGTGCGTGTGAATTACTGTCAAGCGTTACTATAGAATCCTTTTTCGACATATGAGACAGATGAAAAAGTATTTTTATCAACTTGAAATTCCAATTTTTTTAAAAAGGGGAATACTCGTGGTCTGAGTCCAGGTAAAAATAAACAAACAAACAAAAACAACAAAAAAACAAAAAACGAAAAAGTTATGTTCTTTTGCCCTAGATAATTTCACGCTTTTTTTCTTTTTTCCAAGTGTCCGAATCTAACCGCTTCTCTCCGGGATAAATCAGACTGTTGCGGTTACATCCGTATCTAAAAAGCCTTCTTTCTTCACCCTCCCTCTACTTAAGTGCTCTCTTTCCAGCGTGATATCGTTAGAGTTGGTATTTTAGAGCCTTTCCTCCAAGAGAAGAAGAAGAAGAAGAAGAAGAAGAAGAAGGAAAAAGTATATCTGGTGCCCCCCCTCTCCCCTACTATTACAAATGTAGTCACTCTACATACCTTTTTCTTTTTCTTCTAGTTTCTTAACCTGAATAAACCTTATTGAATAGAGAAGTAAGCCAGTAGTGAATGAAAGGTTTGTGAAGCTCAGGTGTAATAGATGCACAAGGCTCAAGCCCTTTACTCCCCCTACCCCCTCTTAACAACTTGGAAAAAAGGACTGCATTTTTTTCTCTTTATTGTGAAAGGCAAAGTGTCCGCTTTTTACATAATAAACTAAGAAAGGAATCGAATAAAAAAAAACCCTCTAACGCAATCAATAAGTATTGTATCAAAACCTCACAGATGCATACTACGTACAGTGTAGACTATGAGCACATACATTTTGTTTAATTTTACGATCTACATTACAAGGAAGCAAGCTTTAATATATATATATATATAAATCTTCGTGGGTGGCTTGGTTATGGGTCATTCTATGTATGTCAATTCAACCAATAAATGTAATCCTACAAAATAGTTTTTTTTAAATTTTAGTATGTGTTGTAGATCTTATAGTCATTAGAAAATCCTGAAGATTCTAAGTGAAAATTCCAAACCGTTCTCAAAATATCACAAGTTGAAATTATGCTGTATCAGCATTTTCCGTCGACGGACATTTCAATTTTCGAACTCAACGAACTCACAAAAAATCCTTATATCTTCTGATTCACTAGCCAGGAATTAATGAAATTTAATACCTTTATACATTTTAGCCACGGAATCCAAATATCCATTTAGAATTTTACAGGAAAGAACCAAAAAAAATAGTTATTAGCAGTTCTCTTGTGAAAAGATGAATATCTTTAGGTGGCCAACCACCCTGAAAAATATCTCCAGCTCCTAAAAGTAGCAAAAGGTAACACAACATTTGAGAAATAAATCCCAATAGGTTTCATTAACTGACTTTAAAAGTTACCAATTCTAGACCTCTTAACAGTTTTTCTCTCGAATTCTGATTCATGGTAATTTCACACAATTATGATCTTCTAATATTGACTCATTCTGCTAAAGGTGATGAAGTCCATAGGTAACAAAATATTGAGAAAACATTACATAGTATTTGAGGAATTAATTCCCAAAGTCTTAACAACTTCTTTTTATCGAGATTTTTATTTACACATTTAAAAACAAACAAACAAACAAAAAAAGGTAAATTATGATTAGCATCCAACTCATCCACTTTCATTAACTCTTAATGTCCTATACCACCCCCCATTCCACCCGGTCAAAGTCACATTCGTTTTCCTAATCTGCCCCAAATAATAGCCTTTGTTTATATGTAATAAACATATTTAGAAGTCTTTGATTTAAGGGAAATAACAGGTAACTTTAAATGAATGAAAAGGCCATTTTTAAAAATATAAATCCTTATAGGAATGGAGCTCTGAATTTGAAAAATTCTGAACAGGATATTAAGAGTTAAAGACTTTCAACATAAATCTGTGCTACAACACAGAATCTGCGTGAATCGGTCGTGTCTATACTGAAGATTTGGAAATAAAAAAGCTGAGTTTATCAGAATTTTCAAACACTGACCTTCTTTGAAAATTTCTCTAAAGGTGTAAACTTGAAAGGTAAGTATAATCTAACAACCAAAACAATACTAAAGGTAAGTAAACATATCTTAAAAGAAAAGTGATAGAATTTACATTTAATGATTCAAAAACAGACTTGAATTAGCCCAGACTCTGTAATTGAATTTCAGAGAAATGTCTTGTAAAAAGTTCTTATATAATCCTAGTACTTCTATAAAAGAAAGAAAAATGCAAGTTGCAGCAGTGTTGCACCACACCAACGAAAAAGCAAAGCAAAAAAGAAACTGGAAAAGGTTATGGAAAATGTGAAAACAATCACAGATGCCTAATGTCTACCTTCCTTCATCATTAGTAAAAAAAAAATAATCTCAGAAATTCTATGAAAGACCTTGGCTCTCTGACCAGGACAATGAAAGACGTTGAAATATGTTAGTTACCCTGAAAAGGTACAGATTTAAACAACTTGCACCCAAATCTTGGTCAAAAGAAGAAAAAAAAGCCAAACATTTTGAAGTCTCAAAAAGCTTGTGCTTTAAGAAATGAACAGGACATATTGACTAATATGCAAAAATTAGGTAATACCTATCATGGTAAAAACTTTTTTCATGATTTACGCCTTGCAAGAAAGACTGAGTCAGTATTTCAAAGAACAATAATAAGCAAAAAAAAAAAAAAAAAAAAAAAAAAAAAAACAGTTCAAATTACATCATCCTGATCACCCAATTGGATTTTTCTAAATTCTGTATTTTGTGACCAAAGAGAGATAGGTTTTGGCTACTGCATCTGTAACTCAGAACGTTTGTGTATGTACTTATCACTAAAATACAAAGCTTTTAATTGATCTAATCAATTGAGATGAGATATATAAAGACTTTATATAAAGATTAAATTATTTGTTTGTAGTAGAGAAAATATTGTCCAAGAGTTGAAGTTATCATTGCCCATTTAAAATACCAATTGAAAGTGTTTGACAGTTGGAATCAACAGATTGTGCAAAACTTGTCACTCATTTGATGTCCATCAATGAGTTCAAACGTTTACTAAGGAGTAAAATCTATAACATCTCTCAATCACTAGACATTCTTTTATTTCTAAAGCACAGAGTGAATATCTGAAAGAGTTAAAAGAAATCCTTTAGATACAGTGCATTATATTTGTTGATGCATTTTCAGTAAAAGATGAAATTTAAAGTTACCATTAGAACCAGTGAAGGTAGCGTGGACATGGAATCAACACCTTGTTACGAACAGTTTCTCGCCTATGCAATCTTCAGACCAGATCGCATAGGCAAGAAACTGTCAGTAACAAAGTGTTGACCCCATGTTACACTACCTTAACTTAAATATAAAAGCTCTATCAATGATATTGAGCACTGTCTACCTACAAATATAGCACCCATACTATCTAAAATATTATTATATATATCTATTAATAATATAAACATCATAACGTAGAATAAATACACAAAATTTGAGCATGCAATGTTAGAGAGTCCTCATTGGTTTTTTTTAAACAAGTTTTAATAAATACATACCTGGTATTATCTATCTATATATAGTTTGTTTTATTTTAATATATATTTAAAGTTATCAGAACTAAGTTTCCATTTCAATTTTTTTTACTCCTTTAATAAATTTATTTTATTTTTTACTCCTTTAATAAATTTGATGATTTTACTTTACTTATGATACAAACTCTGATGTTAAATTTTCAACTCCCATCCCCTCAGGCAATATTTTATTTTACGTCGCCCAGAGGGCGTTTTTTTAAATTTTGCTAGTATATATAAAAAATAAATGTTTGGTGAAAAAAAAGAAAAAGACAATACTAAGTTTGTTGGAAAAAAGAAAAAGAAAGCCAAGCTTTCATAAATGTCCATTTATAATAATGGCTGCTGTTATGCCACTGTAACCAAAATATTTTCAATCTGGGTGTTCTCAAGAGCTACAGAAAAACTTGGGAATAATGCCACCCTGTAGGTTGGGGTTATCTTTGAATTTATTTTCACTTATTGACTCCAGCTGTGGCAAAATCTCATTGGAAAGACCACCAAGTTTTAGAACTTCTAATGCCTTGTTTAATATCACTTTCCATAAAAGAAGGCCAGACTGTAAAAAGGACAAAAGTTCTTTCAGATTAAAACAAAAGTTTCTTTATATTTGGCATTAAGTTGGATGTAATCAATCAGGATTTATGAATGGTTATCATTGTTTCTAGGAACATTTTAAGTGGAATGTTATTATTGCGACAACAAAATGAGGCTTTTCATTATTTACTAATAAACTTACTTTATACAACTAAATACTCTAACCACTGATCAATCCATAGAAGTATTGCTTAAAACTTACTAATAAACAATAAATCAGGGGTGGGGGTTACCAAGTTAGTTGAAATTAGTTTGTTTTTTTTAAGTTTTTTTAAAATTGAATAATTTAAATTGGATTATTTTTTTAATTAAATTAGTGAAATAGATCACTAGTTAAGACTTGAGCCTATTCTAGTAGACCACGCCAAGTGGATTCAACAGGTTTGAATTCAGAGTTTTCCTTCTCCTAGACTGGTTGCCTAACCAAGGTTAAAGAGCTCAGTCTACCCTACTATTTACCCATAGCTGAAGGGAGAGTAGTTGGATTCATACCTTATCCCAAGGGCACTAGCGCTATGTGAACTGTACCTTTGTCCAGGATTTTAACTTGGGTCGATGAGTCCATTTCCTATGACTCATTAGACCCTAAGTTCATACTTAATCTATATATGTTTATTGATTATTTACTTTTGTTGATATTTACCCACCCTCAACCTCCTTTATCACTCAAACAAGGTTATCAAATTGGATTTCCACTAATATTCATATTTATATGCTATAAATAATTTTATCTTCTTATTGCATCAAATTCAGTAAAAAAAAAAAAAAAGAAAAGAAAAACTGGTGATGCATGTTTAATAGTTTTATTCAAAACAGGGTGGCCATAAATTTAAATGATAAAGAAAGAATTTTCTGGTGGAAAACTAGAATTTAATTAGAATGACAAAAGAAAAAAATCTTACGTATAAGCAAATGCAAAGGTTTGAATGACAGATATTCATGCCACTTACATAGAGGATTTTACTAGTAAGGCAGCAATCTTCTTTAACTTTCTCCTTATAAAAAACAAAAACAAAAAAATACCAAGATTTTTACTAAATGAGCTACAGCCTTTTACATTGTTTTAGTTTTAAGTTTTATCAATAGGCAGATTATTGTTGAATATCTTTTCTTTTTTCTTTTTACTTTTGAAATGAATGTGCTTGTTTGAATTTCAAAGTTGGTCATCTTCGTCTATAACTTTATTTAAAAAATTTTCTTCCTTTATTTTAATTTGTATCTGTATTTTCAATCTTCTTCACACACACGGTAATGATGTTAATAATGGTAATGATAGTGAATAATAATCCAAAACTTTTTATAGTGATGACTATATCATAATAATGATTAATTTTCATTTTTATTTTAATATTGATTTGAAAAAAAATAAAAAAAATACCAGTAATAAATCTAACCTAAAAATGTCTGAAAGTAAAGTAAAAATATTTATATTTAAATTAAATAGAGAATGAATTTTTTAAAATCAGATATTGAATGGAGAATTTTCTAATTCAGTGATTGTAGGTTAAGTTATTCCAACTGACAATCGAGAGTTTTGTGTTCAAGAAGTTAAAGATACATTCTATTTAAATGTACATTTCCTGGGTGAGATTTTTTTTCTATGTATAATTTAAAAATAAAAATGTATTTGATTGCTTTTCTGTTATTGTTATTATTATCGTCATTATATATAAGGTTTTATGTGTGTTTGTTTGAAGAGGAGAGATTTTACTGGTCTTTTAAAAGAAAAAGAAAAACATATTTTCTCTATTCTAGTTTGTTTTCTTGGTCATTATGTAGTTGATTGTGTGATGAAATTTAAATTAGGCCCAGTGAATATAGGTTAATTCATTTTTAAAGGTTTCTATGTTAAGTACATGGATAATTATTCATTAAATATTATGAATATATAATGAATTGGAATAAAATTATTTTATTATACTTCTGGTCACATAAAAACATTTAAATAATTGCAAAATAAAGTAGAAAACAAATCAGTTTGTTTAGCAGTTGTTACTTTATTACTGGGTTGAGTGTAATGGTTATTATCATTTGAAATGGAATCAGCGAGTTCAAATCCTGAATGAGGCTGTTTGCACTTCCCACTAAAGCTCCCAGAAAAAGCATGAATACTTCTATTCTTCCTCCATCTAAGGGTAAATAACAGGGCAGACTGGGTTCTTTAGTCTTGGTTAAGTAACCAGTCTAAGAGAAAGAAAACTCTAAATTCAAACCAGTTTTACTGACCTTGTGTCACATCACACCAGATGCAGAGAGTTTGGGTAAATACATACTTTATTACTAGGCTTTTTATTCTTGTTAGAAGTTTTTATGGATTTATAGAAAAAAATGCTATCAAGCTGTAAGTAAAAAAAAAAAAAAGTAGTCATCAGGGGTGGCCTCAAGTCGGTATCAACCAATCAGTGAGGGAGTCTAAGCCCTTTTCACTAGCGCTAGACCAAGAAGATTGTTTTTGCATCTGAGGTGGAGCGCCACACCTACCATCAGCTCCTCACTTTACTGCACAGATCCATGTGCTACTCATACACCGAGTTGGCGAGGGCTGGTATTGAACTAGGAACCTTGTGGTTTCTAGCCGAAGGAGAACAGTAATTTATTAGCATTGGAATACAAATGTTAATGATAAAAGCAAAAGCTAATGTTAATTTTCCAGTTTCTTACAGCCCTGTGGTCTGGGGCTGACTGCACCTCTGCAGATGGGGTAAGAAGCCCACCTCCATTGGGGCCACTTGTTGGCTGTGGGTGATCACCCAGAATGTCTGAGGATGGGATCATGGTGGCTGACAGGCCCATGACCTGGTACTAAGTGGTCATACGACCAGCAACACTCCATTTTGGCCCTTACTTGAGCTAGATGGGTGGTTGGAGAGGCCTGAATTGATCAATTGTTTGGTCATGTCAAATCCTAGTACCTATGAGATTAAGTCCCGACTGTAGGCAGTGTCTGAGGGTCAACCACAAGTTTATCAATACACAAAGTGATTGAAAATCATTTCTAGCAGTTTTTTGATACACATAAAATCATATATATATATATATATATATATATATATAATAAATAAACAAGATTTTGCATGAGTTGATATGCCATTAAACAAAACAGTTTCTTAACATTAATTATATCCTTAACTTTAATAAAAAAAAACAAAAAAAAAAAAAAAACCTAAACTTTCCATATAGTATGACAAAAATAATCTTGTTTATGATCTACTAACTCCCCAGCCTTTAAGCAGAGACTAAATAAATATTCACCTCCCTCAATTATATTTTTTGTCTTCAGACAAAATGCAATAAAATTTAAAGAAATAAAGTGAGCTTGGTCCAGGGGATTCTAACTGTGGCAGTACCTACCCCATTGCAACAAGTGGCAGGGGCTTGCAGAAGACTGATACCAGCTTGACCAAGGATATTATTTGATTTTGCTCAAGCAAATGTACATGGGATCCTTTGTTAAACTGACTGCCCTTGACTGGATATGGTTAGATAGAAACCAGTTAACTTAATTTTATTCTCAATAAAAATACATTTGGACAATAAATTTGATTTTAAAGATGCCCTTAATATAATTGAGAGTTTAAAATAAATAAGTATACAGAATTATTAATTCTGGTTTAATTTTCTTCATTTTGTATATTTTAAAGTCATATTTTAGATCTACTACCCTCAGAAAATCTAGAACCACAAATGGGCTAGCAGATTCTAAAAGGATTTAAATTTGTGTCTCATATTACAGAAGTTTGTTTTACATGATTATACAGAATCAGTTCAGCCATAGAAGCTAACAGATGAGCTGACCCTGTAAAGAATAGGTTCAAAGCCACACCAAATCAAGGATGGTGCTGCAGTTTGCATAGCAAGTAGTTTTTTTTCATGAGAGAAGTTGCTAATCCCACAGTCCCTAGTTTTGAATTCAGAATGTTTCCTTCTCCAAGATTTTGTCTACCTTTAAGTCTAAGGAAAAGAGATAAATTCATGATTTTCTCAAAAGCATTGGTTCAAAGTGAAAATGCAAACTGCCTCAACCAAGATCTGAAATCAATTCATCAAATCCATCTCAGATGATAATAACCATTATGATACTCATGTATCCAGGATATAGTTTAAGTATCTCGTCTGCTTTTTCATTCTAGTTCAAGCAGTTTACTTTAATGAGTAAAGGATATTCAACATAGAATTTATGAAAAGCAATAACAAGAAAAAATTAAGTAAAAAGAAATTTAATACCGAAAATAGTTTAAGAATTCAGCCAGTTTAATTATACAGTATAAGTAATTTGCCAATTCTACTTCTTTTATTTTAGAGTTGTACTGAGCAGTAATTTAAATAGTTGAGGTAGCTAAATTTTTGTGTCTTACAGTTCCAGGTCACACTTGTGCAACATGTAGGACCTGTTAGCTTATCAGCATGTCTTTTGAGAAAAAAAGAGAAAAGTCTATTGCTTGTAAATTTTTGTGCATGCACAGAAACTGATTAGTGTGTGCAACTTTTAGGGCATATGCTTTACTGCTGGAAGTTTAATATTAATCAACGGCTTAAAATAGAAAAGTTAAACTGGTAAAGATAGTAGATATGGTTGTGCCATTGAGTTGGAGGCCATGGTGCAATGGTTAGAGTCGTAGGAAATGTACTCGTTGACCTGAGTTCAAATCCTGGATGAAGCTACAGTTCACATAATGCTAATACCCTTGGGAAAGTTATGAATCCAACTACTCTCCCTGCAGCTATGGGTGAATAATAGGGCAGACTGGGCTCTTTAACCTTGGTTAAGCAACCAGTCTAGGAGAAGGAAAACTCTGAATTCAAACCTGTTGAATCCGCTTGGGGTGGTCCTACTAGAATATGCTCAAGTCCTAATGAGTGATCTATTTCACTGAGAGAGAGAGAGAGAGAGAGAGAGAGAGAGACACTTCAAAAAATTTTAACATTCCTTAATGGTCAGTTGCTTTTGTAGTAGTTCATACCATTTAATTTTTTCACAATATACACCAAATTGATCAAATTTTTGCTCAACATTACAGAGACAAATACATAAACGCATTAATGAATAAAGAATGATGATTTATCCTAATACCACATTCTGAATTTAAAAGGTCTTAACAATGTGAACAAACTTATATCAAAAACATTTTTTTCTTCTTCCTCTAAGTGAATACTTAAAACAAAATTCATCACAAAACCAAACTTTTGAAAATACTACCTCTGTCTCATTACATTTGCATATAAATTCCATACACTATATATAACAACTATTATGGGACAAATGTATAATTAAAAAAAAGAAAAAAAAAAAGAGTTACTAGCTGTTGGGGTTTGGATGGGTTATGTCCACATTCCCTTCCTGATATCGAGCAGTCTTAAAAAATAAAAATGATATCACTTAAAAGTTGTTGCTGTCTGTGTTCGTGTGCACAACAAATACATTACATTTCTTCAAGTTGAATTTTAGTACAAATACCAATTTTTATCTATACACGCACAAACTAGTTAAAGTTATCTTCTTTTTTTTTTTAAATTTGGAAAATCAAAAAAACCCAGAGTTGCAAATTTGATTCAATCTCTTCACTCGTCTTTTACTGTTCAAACTCAAAAGTTAATAAATACAAAAGCAATAAGATAAATATAACTTTTGCGCAATTAAAATTCAAGATTACTTAGAATTCACAAGACTAAAAATTATCACCCTTGTCATTTAAGCCTTGAGACAACAGCTTTTATCAATTTTACCCGAGAATTGACGATATTGTCTCTTGAGGCACAAATTAAATTTCAACATCATCGCCTGTCATAAATACTAGCGGCAAAAGTGATATTACCGTCGTTCATAAAGACTAAAAATAAAAGACTCATGAATAAACATTAACCAATTATTCAAATATAATCTTGAAGAAACACTAAAGAGCGCCCAAAATGTTTTTTCTCTTTAAACAGAAGATGGATTGATACAAGGGGAGTAACTAATTCGGTGATGACTCTAAAAGTTTCTTACTAATAAATGTTCCGCCCACAACTTGTTTGAAATTTTATTTCAATAACGCTTATGCTATGCTTACAATTTAGTAACACAGTGAATATATTTGTAAACTTATAAACTGTGATATACAATTAACAGGAATATAAAGAATCTAAAAAAAGAAAAAAAGTAAAATGATGAAAATTCTATGCTAGATGCTTCAATAAACTCATGATATAAAATTAGTGAGTGACAAACTTTTCATAAGGGGAGGTAATAAAAATTTTCTAAATTTACAAAGTATTAACAAAAATCAAGGAATTGTCCGATTTGAATGAAATTTTCACTACTTTATTCATTGATGACTTAATTTTATAATGAATAGCTTATTTTATAAAAAAAAGAAAGAAAAAAAAAGTCTTTTTTTATTAATTCAGAAAATATTTTCTCTGATTCAATTGGTCTATTTTTATTCACTTTAAAATCTAAGTGAATTTTTGGAAGCATCTATGTCTAAATGAATATTTTCAACAGAGATAAAGCTCTATTTGATCTATGCAAAAATCTAAGTTGAAAAATACAAAGTTTTGCACAACATATTTTCCGAGATTTTTATACATTTAAAGAATTATTACTAATGATAGTTCTTTTTTTTTTTTGAAAGACTCAATAGATATTCACCTGTTTTTCAAAATATCCAGATTTTTAGTCTGGAACTTGAACAACTGTTCACCATGCAAAACCTTGTTGTGTTGTTATTTTTTCTTACATGTTTTGCCTACACCGTGTAATTTATTGTATAACATTTTCACACAAATGGGCTTCCATAATTTTGTGAAATTGTAAATTAAAATTTAATTATAAATTTTGAAAAAGGGTGAGCTAACGTTGAGTTAACACCCCCTTGCTCCTCCCTATATAAAATTCAATAGATTTTACAAGTATATGACTGGACTGAATGCAATGAATAAAAATGGACATGAAAAGACTAAAACTACTACAAATGGCATCAGAACAGAATATTGCAGCATTAATAACTTGATTTACTAAGGAATTTAATTTATCAGATAAATATTTTGTTTGCCCATTTTGAAAGTTGATTATATCTCAATATAACTTCCTTTTTTTTATTTTGATTGTCACAGAAGTGCTTTATCTCTTTCTACTGTTTAACTGAAAGCAATCCTAATTGAAAGAATCCAAACTTCAAGTCTAATGTCTTTTAAACTAATTCTAAATTAAACATTAATGGTAAATAAAGTAATATATATAATTGAATCATAGACCATGTATATGTTCATTTCTATACTAGACTAGTACAATCAATTTATAGTATGTATAGTTCAGTGCTGAAGAACTTATGAAAGTTTGCATTTATCAGATTCGGCCCTAATAAAGCAGAATGTAAATTTAATGACAGTTCTATTTGGGAAGTGAACATACTGGAATATATATATATATATATATATATATATTGGAATAAAAAGAAGAAAATTGTAGAGCATCACACTTATGATAATGAAGGTAGTGCCATGGAGTAAAGATCCTTTCCAACTTTAATGTAAAATGATATTTGAGTGGAAACAAACCATGAAATAGTTTTAATAGATATCCTATTTGTTAAGTCATAAAACAACTTAATAGTTCCTGTGCTCTTTTCTCATTCTATCTTCAGATATCCTTAAAATTTGTACAATTATCTTGGTAATCTGAACATTAGCTACATAAATGAGAATAATCTCCCCTTGTTTGTTTCACTTTGAGGAAGCTGTTATCTTTTGGTCGGCCATTTCCATTTTACCATAAATCTACATTGAAAATACGAATTTGTTCGAATCAATTCAACTGCATGTTTTAACACGAAAATATCATAAAATATGTTAATTGTGCTTGCGCATTATTTGAAATGAACTTAATTGTTATTAAGAACACATTTTATGATATTTTCATGTTAAAACATGCAGTTGTATTGATTCGAACAAATTCGTATTTTCAGTGTAGATTTATGGTGAAATGAAAATGGCTGACCAAAACATAAGGGCTTCCTCAAAGTGAAACATACAAGGGAAGATTACTCTCATTTATGTTGCTAATGTTCAGATTACCATTATCTTTTGATACAGTACATCAGTACTTATCCTAAATGAATCTGTTTGCATTTCACTTCAGGCTCATGCCATAATGTTCTCCCTCTAGCTATTGGTAAATAGTAGGACAGACTGGGTTCTTTAGCCTTCTTAAGCAATCAGTCTAGAAGGAAAACTCTGAATTCAAACCAGCATTACTCTGCTAAACAACCGCCCTTGTGTTGCATCCTGTCCAATGGATCAATGGATTTTAGTTTTATTGGCTTTGTGGATTTCAATAGTCTAAAACCTAAAAAGCATTTTACGAATTAAGTACCGTAAATCTCTGAAGATTCAGAACATACATTCAGAGTAAAAGACTAGGTTTTCAAATGGTCTGCCTGTATGACTGCCAAACAGAAAAAAGCCAGCTATCATTTGATGACTAACGCATGTAGCAATATATCAAAGGCAACGTTTCTTGACATTTCCAGCAGAAAAGACGTCCAAAAATCCCATTTGAAAATAAAGAAAAGAGCATGGGACCCTCAAGTCATGTGTTTATTGATTTGCCTATTGCAAAAGCAGAGCTGAAACTGGGGAATAATACACACCCACAAAGGATTTCACATTTCCCTTAGGCTCCCTCAAAATGCTTCACACGACTCTGCAGACTCTGCATGACACTTGGCAACCACAAATGAGATATTCAGTCCTCAGCTTTTTACATGGCCTGCATCTAAGTGGGCTAATTCACACGTGTAAGCAAGATGGCGACAGGCAAAGGCTCATGGGAATGGAAAGTATGTCACAGAACAAGCTGTGCAATCTCACAGTCATTCAAGTGACAAGCCAACATGGACACTTGCCCACAACAAAAAGCTCAATTTTTACATCTTTAAGTTACACAAGAGAAAAGAGATAGAAAATTCAATGAAACTTAGATTTTTCTCAAATTGTTAAACACATGCAGTAAGACAATGATTTATATTACAGAAAATGAACCCAAAATGATATAATAAAGATGCAAAATGTTTTCAAATCCATAAATATTTGTTAATGTTTCAGTTGATTGATATCCAATAAGAATAATAATTAAAATCTTGAATTAAACTAAAACATATATTTTTTAACAGCGAGTTTTAAATTTACACACCACAATTGGGAAAAAAATGTATTCTAATGAAATTGTTTGTATTTCTTAAGGCTCATCAATGTTTGTGTATTATTTTTAACTGCACACAAATTACAGTTCATTTAAATTATTTCTCATATAAATAATTAGTATGTTTAACATCTTATTTCTACAATTCATCAAAGTTTACCTTTAAAGACTTCAAAGAATGAGGAAAAAACATTTTATCAAATAAGTCTAATGGGAGTCTTAAAACAATGACTAATTGAATTGTCTATAAAAAGCTTATAACGTTAGTATGAAATTTAGTTAATTTTGTGAATGGAGAATCGTGCCATACATTTATAAAACTTAGAATAGAAAATACCCAAAATTTAATCCATTCTTATATAAGAAAAAAGGCAAATTTCTTTAAATAATGTTAGTATTGTCATTATCGTTAAGGAAAGTCCTACATTACAAATCTTTATAATAAAATTAAAATGAGTGTAAAAAAAAAAAAAACAACAACAAAAAACAAGTTGGAGCAAACTTAAGACATGCTTAAATGCCTGTAAAAGTATTAAAATTAGAAGCAGTGAATATTGTTTTATAAAATTTCCAAGTTTTGTTTAGTCTGGCATGAAGGTTTCAGATTGCTTTGGTACTTGGAACTAGTGAATATAATCCTCATTGCTTAACTCTGGTGATCTTGCAGAAACCATAGGAAAAACATTCTGTGACAGTAAATGTTTTTTCTCTCCTACAGCTTAGATCAGAGCTTTCCAAACTGTGTGTTGTGATACTTTAGAATGTCACTGATAATCTCTCATGTAGGGAAATTAAGGAAAATTTAATTCATCTTTACAAATATTATTTCTTATATACATTTTGAATTAAATATTTGGTGTGGCCAACAAAACTTTAGAAATGTATCACAAAAAAAAAAAAAAAAAAAAAAAAAAAAAAAAAACAGGGGAGAAATAATCCATAAAAAGTTTGCATAAATCCGTATTTACTCCACCCATCTGCAATGGGCAGGATGTGACACAAGACTAATTTTTAAGCAGAGTAAAAAATTCGTTTGACTTGAGGGTTTTCCTTTTAGACTGGTCGCTTGCTATTCCATCATTTAATCATAGGTGGGTGGTGGGTAGAAGAAATAGATTAATGCCTTTCTCAAATACTTTTATATTACATTTAATTGGAGATTATTTATCTTTAAAAAGGTTTACTTTATGAAGAAGGGATGTCTGACTTTTCATACTCATACTGAACTAAAAAAAAAAAGTTGGGAAACACAGATTTAATATACATATATGAATTCATTTTATCTTATCTAAAAGTTATAATAATCATAAATGGCAGATATATCTATTGTCTGTGATTTCTTATTTCATTTAAATGTCATCTTTTGCATGATAATGTTGCTGAGTATATAAAGATATACCATCCTAAGTCTTTAAATTTCTAATAGTTTATCTGTAACTTCCACTCAAGGGTGGAGTGAATTGAATTAATAGATAAACCAGCAAGAAACATATTTAATCTCAGTTCATTGCTTCTTTGAGAAAAAGCTGAGATCAGGAAAACAAAAGTAGAGAATATCATAAAAATGGATACTAAAGAATATCATGTATTATTTGGATCTTACAGACTGTTATCTGAATTCAATTCAGACAAATACAATGAAATATCACCTTAACATATATTAGAGATTAACAGAAGGGATATAACTCCTCTTTTCATCTTTAACTAACCAATTAACCTACTATTAACTATTCAGATACAATTGCTTTCTCATTCTAGGCATTTTAATAAGTACCAACAGATATATTGTATAGTCTACATCAAATGTGTGGTTTGCATTATATTTCTATAACACTTAAAGATGTCTATAAGATCTGGTCTATTTTTAATAGTTTTGTATGAATAGTTCTATGCTGATAGTCATATTTTCATTATCATATAAGGGATGGTATAAAACTGTACTATCCATATAAGGCATTTCTAAAGAGTTGTTTCAAATACAATCACATACTAAACTTCTGTCAATTAAATAACCATCTATTGAATTGAGCCAGCGACCCTACTAAACTTGTTTTTACTGTGCTGAAGAGTTACTATTTCTTATGGAAGTAATTTTACATTGGATTTTTCATGAAATAATATAATTAAAAAAATCTATTAATGTAATTTTAGGAAGTATAATCATTGCTCAATAAGAAGAAAGTTAATTTAGTATATTAATGAATCATTTTAAACTGTAGGATTTGTTTTGTAAGAGGTTAGTAAGAAAGTAGTAACTTGAAAGCTTTATACGATTGTAAAATTATAAGAGTATGTAGTACCTAGGATAACCTAAAAAATGATATTAGTGATATGTTTAACAACTCGGTGTTATGATTTTTATTTAAAGAAAATAAAAATAAAACAAAAAATATAAGGGGGAAAACAATTTTTAAATCTTAGTTGTCAGACTTGAATGAACTTTGATTTCATTGTGGATTTCATTGAATTGGTTTAAAATCAAAAGGTTATAATAATGGGGATCCTGAGAGATTATGTATGTTAAGACACATAATTGAAGTTTAATTGTCACTAAGATCTTGTGCTAATGTAAAGAGGGTTCAATCCTCATTAGGTGTCACATACTTTTCTTCACCTTGTACCAAATCTTTTTTTTTTTCTTTTCTTTTCAAAAAGGGACCTATCATATAATCATGAATTTAAACTTCCACATTTCTATTGCCTTGTGTCAGAATTAATCACAGTTTATTAAACTTTTGTATATTGTATATAAGGGCCGGCTTAGCTCAGTCGGTAGAGCGTCAGACTAGGAACCACAATACCGGCTATCGCCAACTCAGCGTATGAGTAGCGCTGGGATCTGTGCGGTAAAGTGAGGAGCTGATGGTAGGCGTGGCACTCCACCTAAGATGCCAAAACAACCTTGGTCTAGCACTAGTGAAAAGAGGATAGACTCCCTCAGTCTGGCTCATACCGTTTTTAGGCCATCCGACTACCTTTTTTATATTGTATATATGTATGGGTTACAATTAACTTTAACCTAGCAAAAACAGTAATTATAATAAGATTTTTTTTTATCATAGCAATACACTTAAAATGCACTAACTTAGGGAATTCCGAGGCCAATTTGGAACTGAATTATAATTTTGTGGGGTCTAGATTCAAGTAATTCAAGTAATTTGTATAATCATCCAAATTCTTGATATAATGTGGAGGTAATTATATGCTCATTAGAATCCTTTACTAAATAGAAGCATCAGCATCATTATGGACTGTTGTTATAATAAGAACTCAATGGATTCACTTGTCGCTTTGATTCCTTAACTTAAATATTAATTCAAAACCAATCTTGTAAAAAAGATAGAAATTAAAATCAAATTCTAAATTTTTTTCAAATTGAATATATTCTTTATTCATACAGAGTGGTGCAAAAATCATTAAAAAATCTTTTCAAAATTTGACTTTTGAAAAAATAAAAAAAATAAAAAAAGGTAAATAAATTTTTCTTGTAATTATACTTAGTTTGATTCTTGGAAATTAATAACCTCCGTTTTAAATAGAAAAGTTTGTTTTATGCTAAGTGATTTTTGTGACACTATTTTAAGCAAAATTCTCAACTTAGAATGTAACTGAGGTTCTTTTTATCATATACATTAAATTCATGAAATAAAACCTGGAAGATTATGGAGGTACATTTTCAATCCTTTAAAAGGTCCTAGTCATCTTCCTCAAGATGTATTGGGAAATTTAAAAAAAAAAAAAAAATTTTTTTAAAACGAGTGAGAAGCAGTAAGATTTCTCTACAATCTACATTATACAGGCACAATCCACTTTAAACAGGTTCTGCTACTCCTGATCCCACCAACACTTGTTTAGGGGACAGACCCCTTCAACTATTTAATAGCCAATAAAAAGAAAGAAAATAACTAAAGCAACGAATTATATATTCTGTGATTCTAAACTCCCTAAAAGACTTAATAATTATTCAATTTTTTTAATTTCTTTATATTGGTTGCATTGTAAGTTTTTATTACATGTAGTTAATAAATTAAAAAAAAAAAAAATTCATAAAAATCATTTTCAAAAAGTTTATATTACCTGTTGCAGTTGTTGATAGTTACTGTTTATCTAGGAAGTTCAATTTTGTACTATTTTTAAAAATTCATTTTTAGGTAGTTACCTAAAAATGCTAAGTATTCTAATATTCTTTACGCCCACAAAAATACATTCACTACTGACAACTTAACGTACTTAAACCCAAAAATATATCCACAACACTTCATCTTATGAAATATTCTTTAACATAGAAAAAATTTAATTAATTTTAATTCAGTTGTTCTGTTAGAAACGGTACAGGATAGAAAATTAAAAAAAAAAGAAAGCATTTATTGCTGTGAAAAAAAGAAAAAAAAAAGTCTATTCCTGTTGCTACTACTACTTTTTCTCCCTACTGTACTGAGCAGAAAAAGTGTGAGTGAGGAGTGGATGGGCCCAAAAGAAAAAGAATAGCAGACCACACACGACTTCTTTGAATCACACATTTCTGGGTCATGGGCCAACAAACAAAATGGCGGGGCCTACTTCCTTTTTGTGTATTTTCAGCCACAAGCCAACATACACATAGTTAAAAAGTCACTGAAAACGTTTTAGCAATTCGTTTTGAAGTGTAATTTATAAAATAAAAGATGTATACGGGTTCAAAAGCAAAAAATGATAATGTTAAAAAGTTTGAATTAAAAAAAAATTTAAAAAAAAAAGGTAAAAGGAAAAGAGTGTATTTAGTTATTTCATCCATCCTTTAAAAAAAAAAAAAAGTATTATTTATTCAAAATTTTAGCACTTACGTTCTACCCAGAGTTGTTCCACGTTGGTTTCCAACGTGCCCGTCTTAAGGCCGAAGCAACATAGGCAAAGTAGTAGTAATCCGACAAAAAGCACTTTTCCACAATGCAACTGGACAAAACATCCAACACTAAAAAGCTGCTTCTGTAGGTGGCATCGCACCCACAGAGCGAATAAATTGCCATGGGCTTTACCCTGGAAAATAAAAGAGAAAATAAAAATTAAATGCTAGAAAAATAAAAGGTTTGTTTGTAAATATCAACGAAAGTGAAATTAATTAAGAATTAATAAGTTAAAAAAACAAACAAAACAAAACAAAACAAAAACGGAATATTCGTTTTCACACCAACTTTGGCATTCGGACTTTCGGAGAATAATTGAATGAAGAGTTTGTGTTTTTTTAAATAAAATATCTAATCATATATATAAACATAAATTGTTTTTTAATATAACATATTAAAACCAATTTATGTTCACAGGAACATTGTCATTATTCATTCATTCAGAAAGAAAAAAAAGTAGATTTTTCAGAAAAAAAGTAGATTAAAATTAAATCAAATTTACACGTGATTCTAAAATCAACTCAAAAAATCCATTTGCAAAACATTTTGCTTACTTATCAATTTAGTTTTGATTGAAATATTGATATTTTGAGGCGGGGAAATGGGGAGGGAAGAAAAATATTTAAAAAAATAGTATAGCTTGGTTTTATTTGAAATCTTTCACCATGAAATTATTTAATAATCTAGACTGTAAATGATGATATTGAGAATAGTATCTATGTAGAAATAAAACAAAAAGATAAAAATGACTGATTTTCCCACGAAGTTTTTTTTCTTTCCATGATCCGAAAATTCGGTGACTACTTGTTTTTATCTCTTCTGTCATTTTGGTACCCGGAATTAATTTTAAAAAATGAACTCGAGCTCTTCAATAAACATTTCAGGGGGAAAACCAGATTTGTTTTTATCTCACTTCAATGCTTTTTTAAAATAGTAAACATTTTGAAATTGAACTATAAACAAAACTATTAAAATATTATGCTATTTGCAAGTTTATATGAAGGATAAATTTGAAAGTCTTTTTATGAGTGTGGCTAAGTAATTTGAATGAATAAAAAATAAAACAAAGATCAAAATAAAGGATACCTTTAAAAACGATTTTTAAAAATTACTTTATATGATTTTATATTACTACAAAAATGAATATATTTCAATTATAAACCAAAAATGATTTTTTACGTGGGCTGAAAAAAATTTAAAAACTCAACTAAAAGGAAATCTTATCACTATTTCAACAGGTGAAATTTAAGGATTTTTAGTGGGGTAGGATAGTGTTAAACACAAAAAATGAAGCAATGAAATAATTATGAAATTATAAAATATATTTTAAATTAATTTTAGCAACCCAGTGTAACAACGACACACGTTCGTATACTTAAACTTATTAATATTGACACCGAGAGTTGTGATATTAAAAAAAAGTTGCCAGTTGTGAAATATATAAACACTTTTACATATTCAAAACTATTCATTGCTTTATAAAATATGCAAAAAAACTTATCAAAATGAAAGAAAAAAGAAAAAAAATCAAATTTTTAGTAACAAACTAAACTTTCCTTCTAAATTTAAAGATGTTCACAAAATGAGGGTTCAGTTTATTTGTGTGTTACTCTTCATAATTCTCCCGATATATTCAAACTGAAGCATTAATATTAGAATCAAAATACACTTTATTTATTTGTTTGTTTTAAATTAAAACAGTGATTAAATTGAATTAGAATAATTCTATAAAAATAATGATGAAATAATATTGAATATTTGTTTTGCACAGCAACAAATGATTGTTGCACTACAGTACACAATAAATATTTTTTGTTTTTAAAAGAAGCAGTACGATTTTCTTGTTAACATCTTAATAAAAAAGAAATCTTCTTTAATACATAGACGTTATTTCTTTACGAAAAAATATTGATTTGAAATATCAATCATGATCATTAAATGTTGAGTAATATATGTATGTACACCGACAATAATCAACGAAAAAAGTGAAAACATTACACGTGAATAAACAACGGTAAACAAACACAATTTCGTTTTTTAAATTTGGAAAATTAAAAACGAAATATTGCAACAGAATGAATATTTGTTTTATGATATTTCAAATTCATTTATCATCAAATAAAAATAAAATCAAACAATCAAAGGTTAATGCTTTTTCAAACTTGTGAGAAGCAGACAGTCGATTATTTTTTAACTGCAGTAAAAACAAAACAAAAAAAACATATTTTAATGTTTAATTTAATTCAATCTTAACAATTTAAAAGTTAATTAAATAGTATATTTCTCAACTCTGAATAGAATTAAACAGGCAGTAAACAAACAAAAAAGTTATATGGTGTTGTTATGAGGAAAAGTAATACAAACAACAAAAAACTTCTTTACATATCTAAAAGTTAGTAATACAAAAAAACAACAAAACAATGCTACATTTAACTAAAAAAAATATGTAACCCTATTTTGATATTAGATAATCACAATAAAATAATTCGATTTCCGAAATTGTACGTTATCGTCTCGTTTAAAATAAGTAGACTTAAATAAATACTTAAAACAATTTTTAAAATATCGCAGATCCTTTGATTGTGATTGTTTACACACATTTTAAAATTACATATACTTAAAAGATTTTTTTAATTGAACAGTAAATTTTTATGCAAATATTTCATTGTTGTTGAGAATAATATTGTTAAAAACACCACAAATAACAACAATATACGTGACTGGTGTAGGCGAATATTATTATTTCCTTGAAAAGGGGAAAATGGTTTAAGTTTTTTTTTTTAATTTAATCTTCGTGGAATCATTAATTGATATGAAACATTCGAATTAACTTGTTTTTATTAAACAATTAAAATTTATCGAAGCTGAGTTTTTTTGTAATGAGGTGAATAAGTGAATTTAAAGAATCAGAAAGTTGTTGGCGGTGAAATGGGAGAAAATTCTGTTATGAAAACGGAATTCTGTTCGTCATCATGCTAAGACTTTTTTTTCTTTTTCTTCAAAGGCATTGATATATAAAGTTGATTTTTTAAATGATTAAAGAAGAAAGAAAATGAAATAAAAGCCTTTTCTCAAGTTTATTATGAGTGAAATTTAAAAAAAAACACTAAGTGCTAGTGTCAACAATGAATGACAAAAATTGTTTGAGGAAGTTTCTTTTGCCCCAAAAAACGTTGAATGAAGGATGCATAGGGGAGAAAAATGTAAACTCGGTCTGAAAGGAAGATAGTAGGGAAAAAGTGAAGAATGTGAAAAGTGTTTGTTTAAATGATATATATATACACACACACATATATATATATATATAAAGAAAAGTGATAAAAGTGATCATTCATTCATTCATTCATTTTAATTCAATGTTTATTTTGAATTGATGAATTATGAGTGAAAGGTAGGGAACCTACATATCAAAATACAAATTATTACTAGCACAAAATTGTAAACGTCTGTTTACCTCTGAAACGTAAGGGTGGGAAAAACTACATAAGATTACGAATAACCTTCTATTTTTCAACTACTAAGTGTAGTAGTAGACGAGGATAAAATAACTTCAAATTGTGAATGAATTAATAATTGTCGTAAAGAGAAAAATAACTAACTGAAAAGGCTTTGAACTACTCTACAAACATTTACAATAGAAAAAAACTCTAGCAAGTATAAAGATGAGAATGGATCAGGAAGATTAACGTTGTTGCCAGCATCATTTAAATAAATATTCTATTTTATTTTATTTAATTCGTGTTTTATGCTTTTTTAATCCTGTCATCTATTTCTTATTTCCCTGTGTTATGTCTTCCGTTTCCCTCTACCCTCTTTCTATCTGCCAAATATGAAAATACCTCCAACGACGATACCGGTTTAAATGACAGAAATAAATGAAAGAAAGAAAAATCTCGTCCACACACCATCATCTACCAATGCCATGGCCTAGAATAAAAACTTTTTACTATTTTTTATTAGTTTACCAATCGCGATTCAAACAAAATATGTGTGGTTAATCTATTTTAGTTTATAGATTTTTGTAGTAAACAAGTACATTGATAAAGTGGTATAAAAACAGAAATCTAATACAAGGTTGTAAAAAAAGGCTGTCTTTCCTCCTTTTTTTCTCTCCAGTAAATAAAAGTAAATAAGTAGTAGTCGTACTACAACTGAAACGATAGGAAGGTAAGTAAGTAGCCGCGTTTTTTTATTACTATTTGGGTGTAGTAAGTAAGCACCCTCCACAGAAATGTTGAATTAAATGCCATGGTTATTGTGGTGTGTCCATGATCTCTGAAGCAAGAAGTATGGGGAGAAGGAAAAGGGGGTGCATTGGCAGATGTAACTAGCTTGGTGGTCTTTCCTCTAGTTAACTTCTTTTTGGTACATCCATCATATACATTTGTCTCTTTTTATTGACAACCAAATAAGATTGATAGACGAAAAGATTTGCTGGTATTACATCCAGCCAGATAGAGAGACTAGAGATATGAGACAGTTTTTTTTAAACCTTCGGGGGACAAGCTGAGTTGGTCTAGAGTACCGCAAAACTAAGTAAATAAATGAATGAATCAAAGCTAATGTAAACATTAAATAATCATAGCATTGGCTGCAAAGATTCCTTTTATCATAGTAAAATGTGAACTGAAAACTACAGTAGTAAAAAATATAACAGAGAATGTGATAACGAAGGAATTTTATGAAGCTTTGTGTCACGAATAAACGAAACCACACACGAAGCATCTCTTTTTTTAAATAATTCTTTGGGATATCTTATTTTCTTCTCAATATCATGTCTCCAATCAGATTAGGAATGAATTCATAGAAATTTGAAAATACATTTCCAAATTACAAGAGGGAAACTAAATTAACAGAATAGGGAAATGATTTTTGAATGATAACACGTGTATTGCCTGTTTTAGAGTGAGTGTAGTAACGTAGCAAATACAAATGATTCATGAAAATCACCAAATTAAAACGATTAAACTTTATATTATAAACAGTTTTAATTCTTTTATATCTCATAGTGTACATTATAAACAAAAAGAAGTAAATACACATGTGAATTGATGTGGTATATTGAAAATTACAGACGGTAAAAACACAACGTGCATCAGTTAGATTAAAAGTTTAGCCGATCGTGCATATCCTATTATTTTCTTCCTTGATAGTTTTCTCTTCTCTCGTTCTTTAAAAAGACACTAATAGTATTTTTTACCGGGAAAGACACATTGACATAAACAAGTAAAATATTAATAGAGTAAAATATCAATAGAGAGCATTAGACACTTCCTATGACAACATTGAGGTTCCAAGTACGATGTGATAGACAATTATCGTAACGAATAATACGTTATTAAAAGAGGCTTACCTTTTTTATTTCCTTGTAAGCAACTTCGGCATCAACCCAGCTAGTCCTGGTAAGTAATTCGACGTCTTCCTTAGTGCGCACGTCCGATCTTAGAACCCTGTTCATCGCGGGTCCCTACAACAAGATGAACGTAGAAGAGATTCGATCATCATAGCCATGTTAAAAAGTGTCCCACTTCGGAAATTCTTTTTTTTTATTTCTTTTTTTATTATCCTTTTTTTTTGACAATATATACAATCACGCTCTTTTTTGTTTGTTTGTTAAATCGACCCTTTTTTTAGTGATCGCTTCCCCAAATAACTAACCTTTGTTGGTTTGATAGGAGCTGGATGTGTCCAGCCATCCATCGGAGAGACTTCATAAACGTAAGGTAAAAAGAAAACTTGCTTCCACACACAAACTGACTGTAACTGTTCCTTCTTTCCGTCGCTCACTTAGTTAAACTGATTCCCTGATGTTCGTTTCTGCCTTTCCCTCATTTGAATGATGACCCCGCCCACCTCATATACATACCAAATCCCGCCTTTTTTACCCCTGTGATTGACAGACGGACCCTTTACGAAGTTCCCATTGGTTAAAACATCCATTCTACCTAAGAGTAATGTTGGTGGGGAAGCAGCAGTGCCTTGGTAACAGCGCCCCACCGAGAAGGACCACACAGGGAGGCTATGGCAGTCAGACCACCGCCAACCTTAACACTCTAGATTTATCTGCACCAATAATTGTTACATTCGGGAAGATAGCTGGAAAAAATGTAAAGTGATATATGATGCTCGCTCGACATCGTCGACGTGTGTGTGTGTGTGTGTGTGTGTATCACTGTGTGTGTGTATATATATGTTTTTGTGTGTGTGTGTATGTTTAGTGTATGATTGTATGTGTGTGTTTAAAATTTGTGGTTTATTAAAATCTTTGTGTTATTGTGTACATTTTTAAAAAATAATAAAACAGTGATAAATTATAGCAATAAATCATGCTGATTCATAGTAAAAATTATTTCTTTAATTAATAACATTGACTGTTAAAGAAAAAAAAAAGGGGTTTAATATTTTGTCCAAAATTACAGATTTCTTCATTTTTACATTACTTCAACGAGTTTATTGTTGCACAGAAGTTATTAAAATACCTGAAATCCTGTTGTAGAATTTGAGAAAAAAAAAAAAAAAAAAAAAAAAAAAGAATACAAAAAAATGATACGTGGCTATCTTGTATTTTATAGGGAAATGTGTAGTAGTTTTTTTTTTAATTCCTAAAATCTGAAAAATGGTGTTGATCGTTACAGTTTACAGAACATTTAGTATTCATTAGAGTAATACATTTGACAAATAATACACAATTGTTAGACTATTATAAAACACTTTTCCAAAATAATGGATCTAGCTAAATTAACACATATACAAAAATTTCACATAATAATCATATCAGCTTTAAAAAGGCTATATTGCATAATTTGTTCCGCTCGGCCTATCTAATAGTAAATGCACATCTATGTGTGTGTGCTTCTTTCATAAAAAGTTATAATAGTTGTACTTACTATTCATAGCACACACATAGCAAGCACGTAAAAACGAATCTACAATCTCGATGTTTTTGTGCGTGTTTTTTTACGCTATTTTCCGTTTTTTGTTTTCATCTGTGGGATCCGCTGGATATAAACCCTTAAATTTAACTTGAAGAACTAAAAAATGAAACCGTAAAAAGAAAGGCTGTACTCTGGTATCAAAGTACAATATTCGCTTGAATAAAGCTATTTCAGAAGAATATGTACTTTTCCTCCCGTTCCGTCTTGCAGTGAGTGGGGGTAAGCTATGGTAAACGTATTTTTCTGAGACCTGGCTGTGTAAGTGAATGTATGGTGGCCTGGTAGGAGAGGGTGGGGAAGCGTGCCTCACACTGGATAGGTAAAACGGGGCGGTGTGGAGATAATCCTACGTACAATCTTCGTGTGTGTTCTGGTGTGTATAGCATTCAGTGCGTGACTTCAACAAGTCTCTCTCTCTCTCCCTCTCCCCCTCTCTCTCTCTTTCCTCTCTCTCTCTCTCTCTTTCTCTCTCTCTCTCTCTCTTTGCATGGGATGTAGAAAGCTGAGTAAGTTAAATAAGAAACTGCACCCTCTTCGTTTAAAAGCATGTGCGCGTTTCTTTACATGAATAACAAATGTAATTGTGATTTTTTATTTCTTTATTTACTTTATTCACCATTTCTGAAATGAATGATTTCTCTTTAATTGCAGTTAAACAACTCAAACTGTAAACTGTGCGGAGATGAAGACAAGCAAAGTATTTTTAAAGTTTTCCTTATCGTTTCTTATTTTTGGCGAAGGCATTTACTGTCTCTCTATTCTAGTTGTCTAATGTCCGCTGAGACAAGTCGTCGCCGCTCACAAGATCTTAAGGCAATATTACTTCGCCCGATGATGAACAGTATATATCCTTATTCTTGTAAAAGATCTAACTCGAGAATATTTCTTTCTTTCTTTCTGTGAAAGAAAACAGTTTAATTCATTTAATAAGAAAATGGACAATTTTTATTCTTTCTTTCACGCACAAGATAACCCCAGTTAAAGACTGATCAACATTTAATCTACTTCTTTAATTTCACTAACCTAAATTCTAGTACTCACTGATCATATAGATTAATAAAATTTCAACTAATTTCTAAGAAGAGCTAAGAATATCTACGTCTTCATAGGTGATAATCTATCTATCTATCTATCTATCTATCTATCTATTTATCTTATCTATCTATCTATCGATTTATCTTATCTATCTATCTATCTCGATTTATCTTATCTATCTATCTATCTATCTCTATTTATCTATCTATCTATCTAAAAATTTCAGTCTTTATGTGCGTTAGTTATATTGTAACCCAGCAAAAACGGTACGTCATGGCGAGATCATTATTAGAGCAATACACTTAAACTACTCTTATAGAATAAAGCAACTTTCAGTCCAACTGCCAACTGAATGAATTTTGTTGGAATCTTAGTTTGTGTTGAACGCCATCTTTTAATAATCGAAATTCTTAATATAACGGAGATAACTATAAAACGCTCATTAGAATACTTCACTCCTTCCTAAATAGAAGCATCAATATCATCATGGACTGCTGTTACAACGGGTTCACGTGTCGTATAGTAAAAATAAAATGTGTTAATTATTCTGTGTACACAGTTTGAGTTGAATCATATCAATAAAAACATTTAAAAAAACAAAAAACAAAAAAAAAACGATTCTGTTTACTTCTAAAATCTCAGATCAGCAAGACGCAACGGATAAATATCAAAGTACATCTAAGAAGCCAATATGTGCGGGCTTGTGAGTGTGTGGGTGGTGGCAAAGTTACATGAAGTTGTTGCATGGTGCTCTATGTAATTCAGGAAATTAAATATTCGTGCGACTTAAGACATTTTATTTTATTTTTCTTTCTAACTGAAACTGTGTTTAAGACTTTTTTGTTGTTTTGTTGAACGGAGTACCTTCTATGCTGTGAATTATAATTGGACATAAAATAGTGAAAATCAATCTTTGTTTTTTCATCTCCGATGACACTTATAAATCGCTTCTTATTCTTTCTTTCTTTCTTTCTTTCTTTCTCTCTTTCTAAGTAGTTTTTCAAAATTCTTTCCTTTCTTTCTTTTTTTAAACTCCCTTTTTTTATCTATCTATCTATCTATCTATCTATCTAATCTAATCTAAACTAATCGTTTTTTCCAAACTTCTTTCTTTCTTTCTAAAGTCATTTTTCCAAACTCCTTTCTTTCTTTCTTTCTTTCTTTCTAAGTAGTTTTTCTAAATTCTTTCCTTTCTTTCTTTTAAACTTCCTTTTTTTTCCATCTGTATATTTTAAAAATCGTTCTCTTTCTTGTCAATCATAAAGTTTCTTTCTTGCCTAAACTTTAAAAACTGAAAAATCGAAAGTTTGAAGAGAGAGAGAGAGAGAGAGAGAGAGAGAGAGAGAGAGAGAGAGAGAGAGAGAGAGGGCTAATGGCGAAAGAGAAAGTGATAGGTGTATAGTTCATAGTAGGTATCAGCAAAGATGACGTCATAAACGTATTTTACAAAATCAAATCAATCCACGTGATTGAATTTTTTTTACTAAAAATCAGGGAATTATTCGATTTTTTATGTAATGTTTTGCTCTCATAGCTCATATGGATGGAGCGAACGGTAATATTTATTTTAAAGAATTTCGATTTATTTCCTTTGAATCAGTTTGAGTGAAGCGATTCAGAAATTTAAACAAAAGAATTCATTGATTAATAAGTCAACACTGAAAATTTTATTAAAATCAGATAATTGGCCCACGTAGTTTCCTGGTCAATTCTTTTGTAAACAAAACCTACAAGATTTTTTTAGAGCGTTTTAGTTTTCTGCATGTTTGGAACAAAAAAAAAAAAAGGAAAAAGAAGATATTTTATGTAAATAAGATATCAACAAATAAGTAATTTTTCTGTACATACTGTATTTAATGTTTTTTGTTATTGATTTCTACGAAGAAATTGTTATAAGTTTTTTTAAACTTTTAATAACGTTTTCTGTTAACTTCATTTAAAACGTTGTTTTTCAAATTTCGGGCTAATTTAATGTTTAAAAATTAATTACATGGTATATTATTTTATTTTTTATTTATTTTTTTTACTAATGCTAATTATCATAATTAGATTTTTGTTTAAGTCGAAAAGTTGTAACATAATTAAATTATGTTACAACTTTTCGACTTAAATAAAAATCTGACCTTAAATAATCGATTTGATTAATTCTAATTCGTTTAAAAATGTAAATCGGCGCTCATTTTGTTGATTTGATACTTAGTGTTAGTGTTAGTGTTAGTGTAAAATAAGGAAAAAGGAGGGAGAAAGACGAATGTGTCACCGATAATAACTAAACCGAGCGTAAACATTTTAATTCAGTTTTTTGGTTAAATCCTGCAGCAAATAAAGTAATTTGGATTTATATTTTTGGTTACTATATTTTTCTAATTTATTGTTGTTGGTTGTGTATCGTAGGAGAGAATATGGTTGAAGAGTAAAAGGTTATCCTTGGGTGAACAAGTTGTATCTATCATTTGTGTTTGGTTTTGTGTGTTTGTGGTGGGTATTCGGTCTGTGGATCTTACACCGTGCATGGGCTTATAGACCTTACAAATGACAGATAAAAGTTGTGTTGTATGTTTTTTTTTTATTTTTTTTTATTTTATTAATTTTATAATATTACCCTTTTCTTTTAACTGTTGTACGTTCCCTTTCTGGATGGTATGTGTGTATCGTTTTTGTGATTGTGGTCAATTCTTCTTGTTCTCGGTTTTTTTATTTGTTGTTACGGTTTTTCTGTTGGTTGTGTTTTTTGGTTTCGCGTTGCGTTGTTTTGTCAGGTTATCGGTGGGGTTTTGTCTTCACTTCTGTGATCTTAAACGATGTTTTATTATTTTATTTTCTTCTGTATCTCCCCATCACATCTATTCTCATTCTTATTTCATATGTTTTTCATGTCGTTTGTTGTTCTTCAGTTGTGTTTCACGATTTCTTATCTACTTTCATATCTAATGTCTAATTGTCTATATGAATAAGAGGGGGGGGGGCTATTAATCTTGGGGGGTAGGTGTGTGTGGTGAGTTGGTGTGTCGTGCTGTGTTGGTGGCTGTTACTATTTGATTATTGTTGTTCGGCTAAATGTAATTGTTGATTTTTTTGATTATATTTTTCCATATACTTTTTTTTGTGTTGTGTTTCCTGTATTACACCTGACATTTGATCGTATTTTTGTCCATTTGATTTAAGTGACGTAGTATGGTTTTGTTCTCTTAGTATATAATATATTTTTTTTTAAGTGTATAAATATTGTACTAGTGTCTTCTTTACAATGTACTCTTATTGTTTTTTTTAATTTTCTCTGCTGACTCGTTTTGTAATGCTAGTTGTTTGACATGATATGATGTAGTTGAGGTGGTTGTAACGAGACGATAATATAAGATGAATATAGGTACAGAGTCAATGAGAGAGTATGGAGACAGGTGAGCTGTGAAAGTTTTATTCAAGGTAATTTTTTTTTTTAAAATTTCCCTGCGTTGAAGCATGGTACTTATGGGACTATGATGTAAAATGCTCTATTGCGATTTGGTTATTTATCGTATATTTGTTTAGAGCGTTCTAATTATGTAACTGAATTTGTTATTAAGGTACTACACTAGTGCAAATAGTGTATCGCCTAATTAAGTTTCTCTTTGTCAACTATTTTTTTTTCATTGAGAATAGAAGTGAGGTAGTATGGTTGGAAAGAGAATAGAATAAAAGAAAAGAGAACATGAACGAGTATCAAGCAACAGTGTGACTGTGGTGTTTTTCGCAAGACCTTGTAGGTTGATGGCTCTAGTTTCTGTTGTGCTCTGGTTGTGGCGTTACCTAGGGGATGGACGATACCCGGAGTTGTTCAATTTATTTTCCTCCTTTCGCTTAGGGTGTTTAGTGCTTGGGTGAGAAATAATCTGGTACGTAGACAATAACTCTTTTAGAGGGGTGTCAGTGTTCATCCGGGGATAAGAAAGTTTTTAGAGATATTGTGATTTCGCTATTTTATTTTAATAATATAGATTTTATTTAAGTTGGAAGTAAGTGAGTATGTGCATGAAGGGAATGTCGTCGGGTTTATGTTATTCGTTTGAGGGGATTTAGAATTTGGGTTGTCCTTTTTTGTAGACGGTTGTGATTAGAGATTTGTTTGCTGGTTGTAATCGTTTTGTCTGGGGAGATTTTTCAGGTGAGAGTTGGGTAAGATTGTTTTCTATGTTGTAGCATTGGAAATGTTGGTTGTTGGGTTTGGTTGGGGGCTTTAGACGGGCCGTCTCTACCTTATTCCGTTGGGCTACTCATTTATCTGTTTAAGCGGTGGGCTACATACATAAGAACCTGTTTGTTTTTTTAGTTTCGCTTGGTGTGGTATGTGGGGTAGTCATATTTTTTATATATACCGGATCTAATTGCTTGGTTCTATCTTTTTTATTTGTCCTGGTTTTTGTGTAACTTTTGTGGTGACGGATGTTGCGCAATGAGTGATTAAGATTGTTGGCTTGGTTTGGGGGTTTGTTCCGACAGTGATGTGTGTGGAGTCAGTATCTTTTGTACTGTGTGGATGTGTGCGCCTTCGAATGTTTATGGTACGTGGTAAATAAAAGGTGGGTTGGGGAGAAAAATTTGAGGGTAAAGATTTGAGATTATGGTTCTTGAAAAAGAGTAAACTTTACACTTAACACGGGACTTGAGTTGTTTTTTTTTCTTGGGTTGTTAGGTGGTGGGTTGAGGGTTGGGTAACATGGTCGACGTTATTCATTTTACGCATTTGTTTGGTGTGTGTTTTTTGGACGAGGGCTTAGTTCTGTTTTTTTGTGACACGAGTTGTTTTGTTAGGGCACAGTAGTTTTTAAGTATCAGCACACAGCTATTTTTACAACAAAGCATTTTAGTTCATTAAGTCCATTTAATTAATGCGAGACTTTGTGGAGAAAAATGCTATATCTTTTTTAATATTGGCTGGTTTTTTTTTTTTGATGCTTTTTTGTTTTTTTTGTTGTTTCGGTCTTTGTTGCGGTTTTGTTTTTTTGTTGGGGGTTTTTTGGTTGTGTGTTTTTGTGGCCTGGGTTGGTTCTGGTTTTTTTTTTGGTTTTTGGGTTTGTGTTTGGGGGTCGCTTTGTGGGTGGGTTTTATTGTTTGGTTGGGTTGTTTTTTCGTTTTACTTGCTTCTTGGGTTGTTTCTTCTACTATTTTCATTTGTTTTGTGTGTGCTTGTTTGTGTTTGAGTTATGGTTTTGTTTGGTCTTTCTTTTTTTTTCTTTGTCGTTGTTCTGGGTGTTGGTGTTGTTCTTTTCCTTTCTTTGTCTTTTTTTGGGGGTTTCGGTGTGTTGTTGTTTTTTTCTTTCTTGTGTTCTTTGTTTTTTTTTTTGTTGTTTTGTGTCTTGTTTTCTTTCTTTCTTCTTTCTGGTTGTTTTGGTTGTTTTGTTCTGGTTTTGGTGTTCTTTCCTTTCTTCTTTCTTTGTTCGTGTAGTGGTGTACTGTGTGTTTCCTTCTGTCCTTATTGTGGTCGTTGTTTTTTATGTGTTGTTTTTCTTTTGTGTGTGTTTTTCTCTTTGTTGTTTCTTTTTAATTCAATTTGTCTATTTGTTTTTTCTTCTTATTGCCTTCTGTTATTCCCTGTCATTGCTCTTCTTCTCTCTTTTCTTCCTCTCTTCTTCTCTCTTTATTATATTATATATATATATATTGTTTTATTATATTATTGTGTGTGTTGTGTTGTTTGTGTGTGTGGTGTGTTAATTTCTCTTTCTGTCTTTATCTCAGTCCCCATTAGCCGAAAATAAAAGTAACATTTTTTCTCTCCAATCCTCAGTTTCCCCTCCCCTGCCACCTTTATCAACCCCCCCCGCATTCTTCTATTATCATCAATTATCCTTGATACCTTAAAACCTACTGGGAATCTTTTTCCTATTTTGCTTTATTCTCGGTCCATTTTGTATTTATGATTCTTAATCTTCCAGAAGGCGATAATAATGGGAGAGTCCGTTACGGAAACGAATGCGGATGATAAAGAAAACGATCCAATTATCAATTGTGATATAGAATATGTTTGGGTGTTGTATTTACTTTCAACCCCTCCATTCAGTGTTTAACGATGTACCAAGTGTGGTTATAAGTCTTGGGTTATTAGTTCAGAGTTTTTTCCTTCTCCTAGACGGGTGCCTTATCTCAAGGCTAAAGAGTTCTGTCTTACTTCTTAAATCTTTGCGTTGATAGAAACATCGAGATGTATTATATATCCTTTCCCATGAGTTATTTTTAGTAGTTAGTCCGTAAGTAAAAGCGAAACATCTCGTACAGGATTGGAATTCGAGTTCTCCGAATTTCAAGATTTCGTTGATGATGGTTTCTGATTCATTTTAACGGCATAGGTCAATCTGTCTTGTGTTATGTTATGCCTGAAGTTAAGGTAATTCTTTGCTATTCTATTTGTTTAACTATTCGTATTTCCTCTTTGTGTGTTTTTTTTTCTTTTAACAGCACTGTTCCAATCGAATATTTTTAAGCAGATCTATTTGGTCGCCAATGATGGGTCCTTAACAGCTGCCAATACTGGCCGACCGGGTGGCTGGGATGTAATAATGTATCAAAGGAGTTCCTCGTATACTCACTTCCCCTCCAGGATTTTGTTAGTACTGGAGCTCTCACATCAGATGCAGTTAAGTTGCTATATTCCAGGACCGTCTCCCTTGTGGAAGTGTATTACCCCCGTCTGAAGGGATCTATGTCAGGCGTATTAGAGTCGCTACAGGGTGGCCATTTCTAAGACAATAACCGTTAGCGCCAGCTCGTCTCTCATGAACAAATATGTCGTGTGGTCTGAGTAAGCGATGTGTATTTTTTCTATATCTGTTTGTATTAATTTTTTATTAGTGTTTATTGATTATTAATCTATATGGCGATAAAGCACCTCTTTTACAACCACACATGAATTTCTTTTGTCTATTCATTCGATTTTTTAAGTTATTTTTCTATTTCATTGCGACTTTTTAAATAACTTAAAAGAGAAGAAGGGTTAAAAACATATAAATTAAATATTCTTTAATAATGGAAAGATTGTGTGTTTGGTCAGTACAATAACCGACACTGTATAAGTACAAAATCATCAATTTTCCCTTCAAGTGTATTTACCGTCACATTCCCAGTTTTATTTTTTAATGGTATAATTTTCCTTCAGTTAAGGTGTAATAAATGTTAACATATCAATTACTGGTTGGTCTTATCTACTATACTATATGGAAACATGTCAGATTGTTGATGTGAGAGTATTTTAGCTTGGTTACAAAATACGGCTTCCAATGTTAATGGGGAAGCTAATTGTGCATAGGGTATTAAATAAATGATTTTAATAAACATGTGGCTAGGTATTTATGATTTCTAATGTTTGGTTTTGTTTAATGAAATGAACAAACAATTCTCGGAGATAAATATGTATAAGAAAACCCATTAGCAAGACGAGAAGTAACTGTAATTTTATTCTTAGCTTCTATTTAATTCGAAATATTAATTTATGTGAAATTTAGCAGGTGAAAGGATCTGTGGAGGTGATGGTAGAGTAGAGTTCATTGTTTTATGTTTTCGATATACTCTCGCTCCAGTTTCAATTTTTTTTCTGCATTCTATGTCAGTTTTCGATTAGCGTTGTTGAAGGTTTAATATATATTTCGGTTGTCATTAAAGATTGAGAACTTAAATACTGCCGCGGAGGAGGATGGCATATGACTTGGTGCTAATTAAAATAGATAACAAAAAATAAAATAAAAATAAAACAATCAAAATCAAAAAACTGTCTGAAAAGTATGGCATGTGTCCAGTCCTAGCTCAATACACCATGATCTGTTTATATAAACCGTTGTCGTTTGGCTGTGTGCAAGTGACGATGATTAAATATGTTAAATCGAGGAAAAGTCTCTACTTGAATAATACAAAGGTAGACCGCACTAATGAAGCCAAAGCAGCAGCATCTCAACAACAACTAAAAAGTCATGTTGTAGTTAAAGAAAATGTTCCCGTTGCCCGTATTAAAAAAAACATCTAAGACAATATTGCACACGGGAAAAGAACATTTGTGGTTCGTGAATGTAAAAAACAACATGGGGCATCGTTTTGTGATGACACATCTGAAGGTTTGAAAGAGAAGATCTCACACTAGCTTTGTCATTACAAGGACGATCTCTAACAATTCGATGAAATTCTCACATGAAATGAAAGTAGTTCAATTTCATAATGTTTGTAACTTTGCTAAGAATTAATAACATTCTTGTATATTTATCTATTTGGTTTGTTTGTTTTGGTTTTACGGCATTATCAACACTCGAGTTGGGTAATTAAACCGACAAAGTTTTGAAATATTAAACTCATTCTTGATGGATACTCATTTTTATAACTTATTTTCGCATTTAAACATAGATTGGTGGTTTACCTAACAGTGTACTTACCCTGACTCCGGGTCAGAGTGGAACCTAGGGAGCATGTGATGAAGGGGGTGTCCATATTCCCAAACCTCCAAAACTGGAACCTCACCAATCAAATAGAGTTTAAACGTCATGTCCCAGTACATGTAGACCCTCAGTAACCGCCTTCTAGCAACCCATTATTGGATAAATAATGGGTTGCGGGCTTGCCATATTAGGGGCAATAGGTGTTAGAGGCTTACGTACCAGGGTGTGTAGCCGATTGATCGGAGGGGCCTCTCCGACTGCCCGTCTAGCTCCTTAGAAAGGCCAAATGAGTGAATTGCAAGTCATTGACTAGCGGTGGTTCTGCTCATGTGCACCTGGGCTCTATCCTTAAGCATCACGAAGTCGCCAACCCACGCACAGGTGGCCGCCATTGGGGGAAGTCCTTATCCTTCTCTCAGAGGATGCAGCTTCGGGTATATCTACGCCCCACTGACAGGAACGGATAGTTATTTTAATGAATTTGCATATAATTAACGCCAATTTGTATTCCTAATTCAACAAATAAATAAATAAAATCGTCGGGGTGGTGCAAAGTCGGAATCAGCTAGACAGCGAGGGCGTCTATCCCCTTGTTCAACTAGCGCTAGGCCAAGGAGATTGTTTTGGCGTCTGAGGTGGAGCGGCCACACCTACACCGAAGTTTCCCTCAACTTTACCGCACATAGCCCTGTGCTAATTCTACGCTGAAGTGGCGGGGGCCGGTAATCTGATACCAGAACTTGTGGCTTCCTAGTCAGACGCTCTAACGCTGAGCTAAACCGTCCATACAAATAAATAGTTTAGCATAGTCTGTACGAAAAACAAGAAACTTTTTTATCGTAATATCATGGATTTATTACGCGCCTTTTCTTCTAATATAACTGATAATCAAAGCGTAATAATCTGTTTTTATGTTCATGAGAAATTGTCGGAAAAAGGTTTATCTCTCATGTGAATGGTGTTGTTATATTGAAGTCTATTAGCGGGTTTTCCGTTGAAAAAGGAGCTCAAATATAACGCTGTTTAATAAGAATTTAATTCGTATTCGATATGAACGACAATGAATGCGCGATTCTATAACCTTTGAGGCATAAAATAACTCGTAGCCACGGTCTGACATGTCGTTAAAATCAATCAATTCACCATCACAAAGAGTAATTCAAGAATGAAATAAAAAGATTGACGCATGTCATGGAGAATATCAGACAAGTGATGTTTTACAGTTGTGAATACTGAGGTACTTTTGGGGATGCTTCAATTTGTTATGTATTGACAAAGCATCTCACTACTTGCTAGGTGTGAGTGATACAGGTTGAAAAATCGTCAGGATGGAATCACATGGGTTCTAATTGGTTGGTTCAGTTTGTTTTAGCGGCATATCGAAACCTTAGTGGTCTTTAATACCGACAAAGTTTGAATAAAACTCATCTTGATGGATACTTCAGTTTTAATAAACTTATTTATTCTATTTATAAACCATATGATAGGACCTAACATGGTACTACCCTCCGGGTCAAAAGTGACCTGGCGAGCAATGGTGATAAAGGGGCCTCCACATTCCCCAGACTTCGCAGAAACTGTAACCTCACCAACAGTAGAGTTTAATGTCATTCCAGCGACGTGAAGACTACTCAGCACCGCTTCCTAGCACCCATATGATCGAAATGTTTGTGGTTGACATAAGGTTGGGGTAAATCATTGGGTATTAGGGCTTGGTGGAAGAGGCCTCTCCGACGACCGTCTAGGCCCACGTAGAGGTCCTAAGAGGCATGTTAATTGGACTGCTCAACCACATGGTCCAATCCTTGAGCATCACGAGTCCCACCCACTCTAAATTGGGCCCCATTGGGGATTCTTACCACTGCTGGCGAGGTGGCAGTCGGTGTATTCTAACAGGACCCAACTACAATAGGCGACACATGGTTCTTATAAAATCTGAAGATGTAGCAAGCAAAAAAAAACTTGACTCTGGAATTTTCTGAACACCTGAAGATCAGTGAGTCCATCTGCAGTGTCCTTCTTCACAGTCAATATCAAAAGGTGAAGAAAGATTTTTGAAAATTGTGCGTCGGGCTGTAATGGATATCCTCGGGCCGCCTGTGGAGAACCGTGGTCTAAAATAGGTAACATGTTGAATTTCTTCATAAAACAAGATTTGCGGCTTTGTATCTTCTTAAGGCTGGTTACATACCTATCGGGTGGCAAGAGGTTTAAAATGTTTGGGTTAAAAAGGTATTTGGTTATCTTAGTGGGTGTTCCTAGCTTGCTTTTAACTCGTATCTTATTTGTTGGGTCGCGCTGAAAAGGTAAGCAATTCAAAGGAAAGAAAAAGACAAAAGGTGTTTTATGGTTTGGCTTTATTCACTTGTCATGGCCACCACGTGGCAAGGAAATATCTCCCTGGCCAGTGTTAGTATCGTCTAGACACAGTTAAGGCCTTCAACTCAAAGGCCATCTTGGAGGTCAGAGTCGGTCTTTTCTCGCACCTGCGCGAGGGTTCCTCGTGAAGGCTCATGGGTTTGTTATTTTTTAAACATGTTATTTTAATTTCAATCCTCACTTCCCAGCACTATAGTGAAGATTGATCGCTATGAAACACGCTTAATCATTCTTCGATTGTGTTTGTCCATGGTGGTAGTTAATGGGAACCCTGTGAAGAATTTCTTTAAAGACTTTACAGCCTGTCTGTGGGGCTTAGAATATGCTGATGTATCCTCTGCAGAGGTGTACACCCCCCCCCAAAAAAAAAGGTTGTCCTGGGTATGATACTAAATGGCAATCTGATGGTGAGTTCCATTTCTGGAGATCTGGGGAGTATCAGATTACTACTCTTTATGCCATGACTACCATTCTGGTCAGAGTGGGAGTATCAGTTATGGTTCACGTCTATGGTCAATATAGATTTGTTTGAAAATGAATGAATATTGAATAAGAATACTTGATACCCCATTTAACTGTGCGTAAATTATGTGTATAAGAAATAGTTATTTAAAAGCATACATTGTTTATTAAGGTTGGTTGTTGGTTGGTTGGTTGGGTTTACGCTGTCAACCCCTTGGTTATTTTAATGCCGAATACTTCTATTCGTAATTTGGTATTTCAAAATGTTAATGCCGACAAAGTTTTGAAATATTTCCATTTTTTATGGATAATACAATTTTGTTTATCACTCATGTTTTTTATTAAACCATAGAATGGACCTAACAGGTACTACCTACTTCCGGGTCAGAAGTGACCAGAGCATGGTGATGAAGGGTGCCTCCACATCCCCAAACTCAAAAAACTGGAACCTCACCATCACGATAGAGTTTAACGTCATTCCAGAGCATTGTAGACCTCAGTCACGCCTCTAGCACCATATGAATAAAAAGTGTTGGGGCTGCCATCAAGGGCAATAGGTTGGGGAAATCATATAGGTGCTAAGGGCTTGACGTGACCAGCCGATTGATCGGAGGGGGCCTCTCCGACGCCCGTTAGCCTAATAAGGTATAAGTGGAGTGTTGCATGTCATCGACTGCTCATTCCACCATGATCCGTCCTAAACCATCGCGGGTCGCGAAACACGGCCAATCAGGTGGCGCTCACTTTTTTTTGGGGGGGGGGTCTACCCCTAAATAGAGGTGGCAGTCGTGCATTCTACACGCCTCAGCCGACAGGGGCGATGTTATTAATGATTACATTATTATAGTTATTTAAATTATATACTTGTGCAAACAATAATCGAATAGAATAGTTAACTTGAAACCAATAAAAATTATCAGTATAGATAGGAATATACCGATACCATATAAATTTTGTACAGTTATTTGTATTTATATAAGAAACAATGTGATATTATATAACTGTGTTTAAAACTAGCACTAAATAAAATCTCCCCCCTCCCCAAATAGTACAAAACATCAAAATGTTGTACAAGAGAAAAACTAGTTAATTTAAAGTAAATTAAAATCCGATTGGGGAATAAATACAATTATTTTTAAAATATAGTAAAAAATGCGTTTTTTTCAAGAGTGGGTATTTTTTTTTAGGCAGCGCACAGCACATGGTGTGTTGTTGCAGTAATTTATGAGCAGCCATAATTGATGACGACCTGTAGTTGAATTTTGAATAGGGTCCGTAGACTTCAAATAACGGGTCCTGTGGAAGTTACTCTTCCGTTATGACGTAATTAGTGACCTTTAACTGACCCCTTGAAGGCGTGCGATGGGCGCGTGGCGATATGGTTTTTAAGTTTAGTTAGTCAGATGCGAGCCGGCATCCATCAGAGGCATGTCTCTTAGGGTTCGCAAACTCACATGGCAATACCATGGGAAGGGTTGAAAATGAAATCTGATCAGAAACAACTAAGTTTGTTAATTTAAATATTAAAGACAGATGACAGACCCTGCAAAGAAGAATCAACGAAAGAAGACCAACCCTTAAGAAGACCGAACTAGTTTGTATAATTAAACATTAAAGAAGCAATGACAACCCAGCACAAAGAATAACGCACCCTTAAAAGAAGCCCACAGATCAACCTACTGGGCGGCGAATAGAAACCAGTTGACGAGTAACAGAACCAGGCCAGTAAAGCAGAAGTTACCCCCAAGTAAGACCACTATCATCAGTTATCATCTCTCTCTCTCTCTCTCTCTCTCTCTCTTCTCTCTTCTCTCCTCTATATACCCAATATGTTAGTAAGGGTATATAATCATGTGTTAATTCATAACTTTTGGCCAGGAGTAGTATAAAAATTGAACCTGATGCTTGGGAATAATAAGATAACTTTAGTGCTTAGTAGTTCTATTTGTTACGAGGGCGTGCTGAAACGTTCTGCGGACCTAACCAGAGAAGGAATTATCCCTTTTCACTTAATTTATTAAAAAATTTAAAGGAACTTGAAACGATGTGTTGTGTAAACTGAGAGGGTGAATATGTGAATTTAGGCATTTAGGTTACCTGCTCTGTGCGATTGTTCTGTCCGCTGGGCATGTGACTTGTGTCGCGAAACGGGTATCTCCCCTTGCCGCAGGGTATTTTCGCCACTAGTGTATACATACTATCTAGCCTGGGTATTTTAACTAACAGCTGCCGCGGGAATTTCTCTCTCTCCTTCTTTCTCTGGTCTAGCACGATCAACAAAAGATGGACTAGACAACACGGTGTCTCTATCCATTAAGTGTGTGTGTGTGTGTGGGGGGGGAAGCCCCCCCAACTATCAGTAAGGACTCTGTATATCCTTTATAATCTCTTTCGTACTTTCAAATGACTTTCGTCTATCTGTTTTGTATCTTTTATGTATGTTATTCTCCACATGATCAGACAATAAAGTTTGTATTTGTTGTTATATGTACCTCTTTGTTCGGAAAGTTACTCTGAGCCATATATACGTATTTAAAGACCTACATCCTATTCTTAAGCTCTAAAATTAATTCCCTTCTTGGTTGGATCGAGAACTTTTCTGCACGCCCTTATTTTTAATTTTAGATGAAGCATTGTCAAATATTAATTTGTACTAGTATATTCTTCCATCTTAATCTTTAGTTACTAGTCCTTATCGTAACTCACCCCAGGATTATCAATGTTCCTCGTTGCCATAGATTGTTGATCCGAGTGAGTTGCGATAAAAATTATAAAGAGGTGGAAATAAAAAACTAATCAAAATCAATGGTTTTATCTATCTATATCAAGAGGCAGTTGTTGTGTATCTGTATGTCCGCGAGGAAACTTCGAAAATAAAACAATTAACGACAAGTAACTATATATACTCATTAAATATCACCCAGGACTTGGTTTTTGAGCAAAAATAATGAAGATTTAATTTCTATTTGGGAAGATATAAAAATCAAATTTGAAAAGTAACAAGAAGGGAAAGTCACTTGCATGTTATTTGGTTTATCTTTTTTTGTTTGTTTTTTCTTCCCTTTGAAAATATAATTTATTATTTGAATTAATGCATCATTTATATATTCTTCTTTTTTTAAATTGTAAATCATTGACTGGAAATTTCTTACATTATATTTTTATTATATTCCGTTGGGATTATTATGGGGCAACCAGCTAGGATATCACTCGCAATAGTAATAATGGATCTGCGAGACTAACTTTTTAAACCCCCTCTACCCAGGCGACACCGGGTAGCCGCTGCTAGTACATATATAAAGGACAGTTGTGTGAATCTGTATGTCCGGGGGAAACTTGGAAAATAAAACAATTAACAACAAAGTAAATATATACTACACTTAAATATCACCAGGGCTTGGATCTTGAGCAAAAATAATAGAGATTTGATTTAATATTCGTCTAAGATAATTAAAAAAATAAAATTTAGAATGATAACAGCATGGATTTTTTTTGTTCATTTAATATTTTTGATGTAGTAGACATAAAACATTTCTTTCCAGAGTAGCAAGGTGTATTTCTTTACATAGGGATTAAAGGGGCCTCCACGAGGATCAACTCACGATCAGCAATAATGGATCTGCGGAGACTAACTATACAAAAGCCCCCCTCTAAACCCAGGCGTGCCGGGTAGCCGCTGCTAGTTAGTACATAATGTCATGGTTGTTTCAACTGGATTTCCGACTAATTAATTCGAGAAGATACTCCATAGAGGCATACATATTCCAAAATTTTGACACTTTATAAACGCACCCCACCCAACCATGAATCAAGCAGCCATAGAAAAGTTGAAATAAAAGCAGAAGGAAAAATAAAAAAAAAAAATAATATAAAAAACTAAATATAAAAAAAAAAGATATGTCAGGAAACTGCAGTTTCTTGGATGCCTTACGAAAGCACCTGCATTCTAATTAGCTAATTAGTGAGCAGTTCGTGGTTTGAAATTTCATAAGTTGAAAAAAAATATGAGGCGTTCGAACATATCACCCATAAGCTCATCACTATCTTTTTTCATCATCTGTTAACAACAGAGGCACAAGATGGAGCGCAGTTGTCTCATTGCAGAGGAAACATCTCATTACAATGCGCTGACCTAAATATCCATTTTAAAAAGAATTGCACAATAGTATTACACACAACGAAAACGTAGTTCCCCTGACTCCTGGAAACAGTTATGGAAGTCTTCAACTGGCACTGCTTTCAGTTAGTTTGTCACGGCCTGTTGCATGTTCTCAATAGTTCCTAATTATTTACCACTGAGCTGATTTTTGAATTTTGGGAACAGGAAAAGTTAGAAGGACTCAGATTTGTGGAGTAAGGCGGCTGTAATACCCCAGAGATATTTTCTTTTGGACTATAATCTCGTTAATAGAAAAAGTGGTTCAGAAATTAATGGGACTCTCTCTCTCTCTCGTCTCTCTCCTCTCTCTCTCTCTTCCCGTCGTGTGTGTGTGTGTTTTCTTTTTAAAAATCCTGGACGAGGCTGTTTATATTTTCACTTTGCTCATAATACTATTAGACACCTATATAAGATTGCTATGTGTTTTTGAGCTACCATAAAATCATACTGTGTGGCCCAGTGTCTTAAACCATGCGTTATAACAGCGATTAAAAATCACACCGGCGTGATTAAACGCTAGAATAAGCCCCGGTCATTGCTACTTATAAAGCCTTTGCCTTTAAAATTTATTTTCCTAATTAACTTCTGATTAAGTGATTATAACAAGACCGCAAATGTAAGTATTTAGCGACAAGATTTCTTTTCAAAACAATGACCCTTGATATAGAATCGCACTTAAGAGTAGCTTCCGTGGTAGAGGCATTGGACAATATTCAAGAATAACTCAATGATAGAACAGAGGATTGAAACTGTTAAGGTTCAATTCCATATTAACGAACTTTCTTTCTAGAAGTCTAATAGCCCGGATGAGAAGTGTTTGTGTTTATTTCGCGCTAACACGCCTGAAAAGCATCAATTCATCCTCTTCCTTCACCAGCTGTGGGTAAATGGTAGGGGCAGACTGGGTTCTTGTGTGTGTGTGTGTGTGTGTGTGTGTGTGTGTGTGTGTGTGTTGTAAGTCTGGTAGATAATCTCTCAGGTTTGGAAGAATAAATAAATCTAAAATCTGAGCGACCATCCTGTTGTATATATATATTATTTATATATATATATAATATATATATATATATATATATAAGAGGGGCTCTAAAAGGAATATCTCCTTTTATTTATTCCATGGGAAATTACAACAGAAAAAAAATACACAAGAGTATCGTTTGATAGAACATGTTTTTAGCTACAGAACATATTTTTCACTAAGTCACTAAAAATACCTTGTGTCACATCCTGCTCGTAGCTGGGTTGGATCAATTTAATAAGAACTCAATATGAAGAATTTAAACTATAATTCTGATACTGAATTCAATAATAATAAATTCATCTTTTTGTTTCGTCCTAAATCTGAAAATTCGTGAAGCTCCTAATTTCAATACGAAATTGATAGAAATTCCATGGTGTAACATTCAAATGTATTTACCCTGACCATCAGAGTGATGTGTGACACAGACCATTTTAAGCGGATTCAATGCGATTTTGAATTGAAAGTCTTCTTCTCCTAGACGGGTTGCCATACCAGTAAAAAATCAGTCTCGTCTAGGATTAAACTCGCGTCACCGATTCCATTTATTGCGCTCCTTAAAAGGGATATAATCGGACAAGGTTGTAGTCGAGTGAGGACATCAACCACGTTTGTAGATTAAAGATAGAGGGATTTATTGCAGTGAGATCAATAAGACAGACAGGAATAGTGAGGTACGCTACTAATCCTCGAAGCCAGCCCAGTATATATGCGTGTTCACGATATATTATATATATATATATAGTAAGACCACACGTGTGTGTGTGTGCGTGTGTGTGTGTATTGTGAGAGAGAGAGAGAGAGGAGAGAGAGAGAGAGAGAGAGAGAGAGAGGAGAGAGAGCATGAGAGAGGATGAGAGAGGTGTGCTGTGGTGTGTGTGTGTGTGTATGTGTAGCCATGTGTTCGTGTAGAAATTTTCATTTACAAAAACCAACAATTTACCTAACGGACGAATAATCGTTACGCTAAGCCGCTCTCCTGTTCAGTTAAATGCAGAATCAAGTTCGCTGTTGCTTGGATTTTTATTAATTTCTTTTTCACTGACAACTTTTGTGACGCACCAGCGAGCAAGAGACATTCCTTTTAGAACCCCTCTTTCTAATATATATATTATATATATATATCAATATAATAGATACATACTATATATATATATATATATATATAATGTATAATACTATCTATAGAAATGGAAAAAGGAATTGAATCCGACAATATGAGGAAAAATGAGTAAAGAAAAGATGTAGATGGAATAAATGATTATAATATATATTCTATATATGTATATATATATATATATATAATTATATTATATAATATGAAATGGAAAAGGAATTGAATCCGACAATATGAGGAAAAATGAGTAAAGAAAGAAATGTAGATGGATAAATGAATTATATATATATATCATATATATATATATTAATATTATATATATATATAAACAACGGTAGGATGTTCGCTGCAGGTAGAGTTGGATTCGAGTGATTGGATTGTGCTTAATTATAGATAGGTAACAGTCTATTCAATGTTGATTTGGTTTGGTTGGTTTTACGGCATATACCTCAGTGGTCATTTAATACCGGCAAAGTTTTGAAATAAGCTCATTCTTAAATGGATACTAATATTTTTTTAATAAACTTCTTTTTTTTCTCTGTTAACCATAGATGGACCCTAACTAGTACACACTCCGGGTCAGAGTGGACCAGGGACCAATGGGTGATGAAGGGGCGCTCCATATTCCCAAAACCTTAAAAATTGGAACTCACCATCAAAATAGAGTTTAACGTCATTCCCAAAGACATGAAGACCCTCAGCCACTGCCTTCTAGCACCCATATCATAAAAAGGGTCGGGGCTTGCCATAAGGGCAACAGGGATGGGAAAATAATACAGGTGCTAGGGCTTGACGTGACCAGCCGATTGATCGGGAGTGACGTGATCGGGTGACTCTTGAGGAAGTAGAATTTAGTTAGTAGGAGTTAAGCCCTAGTAGCCCCTGTTGGGTAGATGTATATTTCGTCTGCTTTTTTTTCTCTCCATGCGTGCGGGATAAGAATGTATATGGGAATCGAATAAAAAAGGGGTTATTTCCTATAAGTCTAACATACACAAAGGGGAACCACTCTTGACTGATAAATTATTTATTTATTTATTGATCTACTAGGAAAAAAAGAAGACGGGGTTAGGGTTTTAGGTTAGGGTTAGAGTCAGGTTACGGTTAGTTTAAATGGGAAAAATAAATAAATGAAGATTTCAGTCAAGAGTGGTTCCCATTGTTTATGTTAGACTATAGGAAATACAAAAAAGGGTGTGGTCAATATAAGAACACAAATGGAAAAAATGGAAAACGAAAAAAAGTAGATAACTCCGGTGAATATGTCCAACCCAATACGAAAGATCAACAATACCGATGGAAGAAGAATTTATGATATATATAAGACAGCATAACAGAGAATTCAGAGATTATACATCAGTTGATTAATTGATTAATTTTATCGGCCAATGTCACCCCGTCTAGGGGTATTTTATACCTAGAGGTTATAGAAATCGTGTTCAATTTACATTTACATTTTCTATGATTGTAGTTTCTTCTTTTGGCCAAGCCAGTTCTATCGAATACAAATAATTTCAGACAGATATATTTGACCATAGTTGGGACCTAACATATGCTACCACTCCGGGGTCAGAGTGGACTGTAAATAATGGTAATCAAGGGGGTACACACAACCCAGATCTTCGAACAGGGTGCCTCAACCGCGATCAGATATAGTTTAGTGTGATACTCAGGACACCTCTTTTAGGGGTAGCTTCCCCTCTTCAGGGGATACAGTAGAATATATTCGCCGATAATTCCCATTTTCTATGAATCTTGAGTTCTTTTTTTGTGTGTGGTTCTTTTTTTCTTTTAGCAATTGTGGCGCGTTAGTAATCTATTTTCAAAAATATAAAAGAATAGTTTTCACTTGTTTAATTTCTGTATTGTTGTTATTTCAAATTGAAAGGAATACTGAGAAAAAGATGATTTTCATTTGAAAGTAAAATTTCATCTTTACTAAACTAATGATGTGAGGAAAGGAAATGAAACAGTTTTTAAGATAATTACTAAATAAACAAATAAACTTAGATTTTTCTTTCTTTCTTTCCTTCAATTCGTAATAATATAGTGTGTGTGTGTGGAAGTGAATCCGGTATTGTAGTATATTAAGAAAATTGAAAAAACACAGGTTTAAATAAGTTGAGTGGTAAGTTTATTGGCCGACGCTTGCAGTGTTTTTCAATCTATAATTAGATCATCATTCAAAGGCATTTGTTTGATATATGGAAGGTGATAAAAAATTTGTACTCACAGAATAACGAGAAAAGCAAGTGATAGTCTTTTGTTTTTCCATATTCCAACAAACGCCCTGAAGATGATCTAATTAATAGATCGAAACACTACAGCGTCGGCCAATAAACTTACCACTCAACTTATTTAAACCTGTGTTTTTTTCAATTTTCTTAATATACTACACAAACACACACACACACACATATATATATACATATATATATATATGTGTGTGTGTGTGTGTGTGTGTGTGTGTGTGTATGTGTGTGAGGTATCCAAAACTTGGTAGTAAGGGATGATTCTATATGTGATTTCTAAGACACACTGTATTATTATTGTATGATCCAGTATGTATAAATACAGTGAATCTTTAAATCACTAAAAAGAGCTCAATTTATAATAATCTTTTTAGATTATATACAGAGCAATATTTATCTTTGAAAGGAAGGAAAAACTCAACACCGATATTCCATAATAAATTTATTTCGACCAAAATTGGGGCCTTTATAAATATAAGTTGATTTAATATAGCTCCCCAAATCAAGTCTCATCAGATGGATAATCATCAATAATTTTCTTAAAATTGTCGTAAAGAAGATTTCTTCTTCGGATTTCTGTAGGTAGCTTACAAATGTCTAGCTACACTGAAGAGACTTGATAAGTCGAAACACATGCCTGCTGAAGTCCCGGTTTCGATTTATGTCGGAGGGAAATCGTTAGTATACATCGCTGAGGAGACTTAATAAAGTTGAAACAGTCTGTACGATGTTCTACACACCGAACGGTCCTTTGCCGAGACTCACTTGTCATGATTATTTTCTATAATTATCGAATTTTATGCGATATACGCATTGTAATTGCCTTCAAGCAAAAACAAAATATATAAATAATAATATATACTTTATCCAGCAATGCTTCTAAAAAAACCCGAAAAAACCCCAAAACAAACATTCAAATATCTTATATAAAAGATATAAAAAAAAACTGATGACCAAGAAAAATGCGGCGGAAGTGGCTCACATTCGAAACTATTGTAAAACTTTTTTTTGTTTTTTGCAACGCCAAGGTTTTGTTTTTGAACTCATATGACTTTCGTTTCCGCTCATAACAACACGGATTATAACAAGCTCTGATGACGATTTTCATAAAATCGAAATATTGTTCAATATCAGCTATGTTAGAAAATGTTTTCACTTTAACAGCATTTGTGGTGTTTTCATATCTTTTTATATATACTCATACCGTCGGATTCATTTCCTTTCTTTTAACTTATATATATATATATATATATATATATATATATATATTATATATACGGGCTAACAGTTAGATCTATGCCTATGTTAAACATGGTATTATGGAAGTAACGTCAGCAGACAAGATCATGATTTGAACCTGGTTTGTCGATTTTATTATTCAAATTCGACCGAAGCTAATTAGCGCTTCGTGGTGACCATAGCAGACGAGGCTATTTCTTGTGTACAAAGAAAATCTTATTCGACTAACATAATCCTCAAATAGAACATTCACATAAATAGTGTTATCTTCTGTAGATATTCTATTTCCTATTGTTCTCTTTCTATGCCCCCTTGTTAGTCACCTAACTTAAACCTTAAGGTATGGAGTAGAGCTGATCTCAAAACACCTGGGATAACACAGTACAACCACCCCAGAGTCTCTTAACGAGTTATTGCTAACAAAAGAAATAACATCTTTGGTTATTATTATTATTATTATTATTAATTATTAATTATTATTATTATTATATTATTATGTCACTTCCTTTTGAGTTTTCACACCAGCATAAGCTGATGGTCTTTCGCCGAAGTATGAGGGACAGCAAGTCTCCTCAGTTCTCCAGGACTCTTCTGAGTATTCTAGCCGATCTCAATAATGCTGTTGTCTGGATGCTCTTAATTTTTCCATCTGATTTCAATTCCTCTAGTCTGTTTTCTAACCTTCTGGAGACCGTTCCAAGTGCACAACTACAATTGGTATCACTTTCACCTCATATTCCACAGCTTTTTTCATTCTCTAGCAAGGTTCAGGTATTTGTCTACCCTTTCGTTTTCTTTCATTTTCACGCTGTGATCTGCTGTGACTGCAAAATCTACCAGTTGATAAGTTCTCTTTTGCTTGTTAGTCAATACTAGGTCTAGTCTTCTGGATGGGATAAGGTGATCCGTCTTTATCTCAAAAATTCCAGAGAATTTTATGCGTTTAAAATTCTCAAAAACAGATTCTGGTTTATGGCATATACCATTTTGTTGTATTCTCGTTGTGCTAGTTTGTTGCATTCGCTTAATACATGGTTGATCGTCTCATCTCAGTCTCCGGCACACTCTACATTTTCTGTTCTGTTGTGTCTTATCTATCTATGCTTTGATATAATTTGTTCTTATGGCATTGTTTTGTGCAGCAATTATGAGCGACTTGGTGTCTCTCTCCAGGTTTCTTCTTCTTAACCATGTCCAGGTCTTTTCATGTGCAATCTCCCCAATTTGTCGTTTGAAGTATCCATATAATTGTTTTTCTTCCCATTTCTGTTTTCTTGTTTTTGTTGTTTTTTCTGCATGTTCACATGTTACAGCTGCTATTATTGGCTGCAGTAATCAATCTTTCCTTGCTTTTTCTCTCCTGTATTCTTCGATTTCTTGGGTTGTGGCATATACACAACCCTCTATATTGGCAAGACCTCTCCAGCCTTTCTTTCTTGATACATACAGTCTGTTTTTATCATCTGTCATTAATTTTCTTGCCTTTTGGTCAATCTGCTAGAGTTCCTCCTTTGCCCATTTTAAGAATGGTCCAGAGTATCTTATAATGGGGACGGCGCCAGGTATTTATCCGCTTGATGAAATTTCTGATGCAGAGCTTGGTTTCTAGGAGTTTTCTTTTTCTTTTGATGTATTATTTTTAAAAAACTTTTTCTTTCATCTCTGTTTGATGGTGTCCGCTTTTAAAATTCCTAAATATTTACCATTCTCATTCTCTCCAAGTGTTCTTATATTTTCCTGATTTGGTAGTTGTATTCCGTCATTTTTTTCTCTTTTCATTAATAACGTAGCATATTTTTCAATGCCGATTTCCATTCCTATATCCTAGTTGTCCTATTCTTACAAGGACTTCCAAATCTTTTTCATTCTTTGCAAAAATCTTGATGTCTTTCACTGGAGTCTGAGTGACAGCAAGTCTCCTCAGGTCTTCAGGACTCTTCTGAGTATTATGGCAGATTGCAGCAGTGCAGTGTTCTGAATGGTTTCAATCCTTCCTCTGATTTCCAAACATTCCAGACCCTTTTCCAATCCTTTTGGAACTGTTCCAAGTACACCAACCACAATTGGTATCACTTTCACTTTCATATTCCATAACTTTTTTCAGTTCTCTGGCAAGGCCAGGTATTTGTCCTTTTTTCATTTTCCTTTAGCTTCACCCTGTGATCTGCTGGCACTGCAAAATCCACCAGTTTGACAAGTTCTTTCTTTTTGTTTATCAAACACTAGATCTGGTCTTCTTCTTGGCTGGATAAGGTGATCCGTTTTTATTTCAAAGTCCAGAGAATTTTATGCGTTTCGTTAAAATAAGGTGGTTTATTTTTTTCCTTTGAGTTGGTGATTTGTACGCCTGTAATTTTTCTAAGTATATAGTTGAGTGGCATCATTACTATAACATTAGTTGTGTCGATAGTGAGTCTCCTTGAAAATGTCTCTTTGGATTTTTACTTCTGTGACGTATTCCTTTCCTATTAGCAATGGAACTTTCCAGTTTCCATAGATTTTTTAATTTTATTTTATTAAACTTACGATTTGTCAAATATTTTATACATTTTAAAGAATTCTGTAATCCAAATGTGCGGGACATAGGTTCATAGGTCATAGGTTATTTTAGTCGATCATGTCATTGTGATATTTTTGCACCTAGTCTTAACCTCTTCAATGATGTGTTGATCAATATAAATATGTAATGTGTGTTACTGTGTTTTTTTTCTCTGTAGCATCCTTTTTGTTCTTCTGGAAATATTTTGCGCCAATTAAGTGAGAATATATTTCTTCTTTGATTAGCGTAGTTAGAATTCCACATCATCGGTAGACAAGTTATTGGTCTATAACTGCGAGGAATGTTTCTTTTTTTTGTGAGTCTTTCTGGATTTGTCGTCCATTTTGGGTATGTTTGCTTCCTCTAAGAATCTATTCAGTTGTTGGGCCAATCTCTCGTGGATGGAATTGGATTAAAAAAAAACAGTATCCATGTATATCACCATGGCCTAGTGATATCCCTTCTTGCGAGTTTTTCACACCAGTCTCTTCAGACCTCTAGGACTCTTCTGAGTATTATAGCCGATCTTAAGTATGTGCTTGTTGTTTACAGTCACCCTCATAGCAAAAAACGGCAAAATCTCACTAGATGACAAATTCTTTTTTCTTGTAATTAATACAAGTTCTGCTTCTTCTGGAGCGAATTTAGTGATGTGTTTGTTATCAAAATCTAGAGAATTTTATGAGTATCATTCTCTGGACGGGTTCTGGTTGTGCATTATTATTATTATTATTATTATTATTATTATTATTATTATTATTATTATTATTATTATTATATTGCCGTGTGTAGTATATGATTAACGAGATACGCTAGCAGACGATTGTTAAATAAGTTCGATTCTCACACTGGGTGCCCTTCTGGCCTTATGCAAACTACGTCAATGACTATAATTATTTTAAGAAAACACAGATTCAAATTTATTTTGGTTAAAATTTATTTGAGTGCCGCTGCTTTATACGCATGTGCATATTTCTTGTTATTGACATTTCTTCCGTATGTAAATAAAAAACTTATATTTTTTTTATTTAATGTCTTACTTGTATTTATCTTTCATGTTTCTACTATTATATTTGACTAAAGAATTATCAAAATATATCTAAAAGTGGGGCAGATATTTTCCCATACGGCTCAGGCCTGAAATGAAATGGATTCTATCGTCGATTTTCGACGCATGAGGGTTCATCAATGAAAAATCTACAAAAGTGTTTTGTTTATAGTGGTGAAGGTTTGTGTTGGAAGCCATCCGCAACATTTGGCAGCAGTCGATAGGAAAGAATTGTGCACAAGGAATGCCACAAACCCAATCAACGACTGATCTCAGATTTTTTCAAATTTCAGGGTTTCCTTCTCCTAGACTGGTTACCTAACGCAGGGTTAAAGAGCCCAGTCTGTCCTAAGCTATTTTACTCATAGCTGGAGGGAGAATATATGGATTCATACCTTTCCCGATAGATTAGCGCTATGTGAAATGCTAACAGCTTTATCTAGGATTTGAACTCGGGTCGACCTCCATTCCCACGCACGTACTCTAACCATTTCACGCGCTTCCATAGCATGCATGGTGCATTTATTCGAGTGCCCCACTCACCACAGACCAAGATTAGCATTAGTATATCCGTGTATAACTAACACATAATAAACGACAGGAAAGTAAGATAACTAATGAAACAATACAAATACATTTAACCTTATATATATATATTATATATATAATATATATATATATAATATATATATAATAGTACCAGTGGCAACAAAAGAAAGAAATATAGAAAGAGATAAAAAAATACAACACATATTCTTCTATGGAACAAGCAGTATGTGTGAATGGGTACAAGAATGAAAAAGGTTGAATCATAGCATGTAGTTATATCGCA
>CM042137.1:153695362-153805362 GCA_023376005.1 Doryteuthis pealeii
CGGCCAGAAGAGCAGAACTTGAAAATAAATAATTTGTCATCAGTGGATTTTGCCGTTTCCGGCGGACCACAGACGTTAAAAATGAAGGAAAACGAAAAAAATAGGCAAATACTTGGATCTATCAGACAGCTGAAAAAAAGCTGTGGAACAATGAGGGTGACTGTAAAATAACAGCATAGTTAAGAGTCGGCTGACTAATATCAGAAGAGTCTACCGAGTTGCAAGCAGACTTGTTGAAGAATAACTCGCAAAGAAGGGATATTCACCTAGGCCATGGGTGACTATACATGGATTACTCGTTTTTGAAATCCGAATTCCCATCCACGGAACGAGATTGGTCCCAACAACTGAATAGATTCTTAGAGGAAGCAAACGATACCCAAAATATGGACGACAAATTCCAGAAAGTCTCCACAAACAAAGAAACACCGCGGATTCCTCGCAATTCTATCAAGACTTATAACTCTGTCTACGATGATGCGAGGAACTTAACTACGTCTATATCAAAGAAGAAAATATATCTCACTTAATTGGCGCAAAATTGCCAGAAGAACAAAAAAGGATGCTACAGCAGAACGAAAATACAAGTTAAACACATTACATACGCGATGTCTATATTGATCCAAACACATCTACTGAAAGATGAGTTAATAGCTAGGATGCAAAAAGTACTCACACATCGACATGGATCGACTAAAACATGACCTATGGACCTATTGTCCGCACATTTGGATTACAGAATTCGTTAAAAATGTTAAAATAGATTTGTACAAATCGTAAGATTTAATAAAATAAAATAAAAAATCTATTGGAAAACTGCAAAGTATCTCATTTCGCAAATATAGAAGTCAATTACCGGTCACCAGAATGAGAAGGAGACTGCCAAATGAGACCATTTTCCATGAGGAGACTCACTATGCTCGACAGCTATACTATGAATGGGTTTATTCAGCTATTATGATGCCACTTCAACTATATACTTAGAAAATTTACAGGCGGTACAAAATTCACACTCAAAGGGAAAAAATACCACCTATTTAAACGAAACGCATAAAATTCTCTGACTTTGAAATAAAACGGATCACCTTTATCCCAGCAAAGAAGACCAAGATCTAGCTGCTTGATAAAACAAAAAAAGAAAGAAACTTGTCAAGCTGGTGGATTTTGCCAGTGCCAGCAGATCACAGAGTGAAAGCTAAAGGAAAATGAAAAAATGGACAAATACCTGGACCTTGCCAGAGAACTGAAAAAGTTATGGAATATCAAAGTGAAAGTGATACCAATGTGTGTGGTGCACTGTGGAAACAGCCCAAAGGATTAGGAAAAGGGTTTGGAAAGTTTGAAATCAGGGAAGATTGAAAACCATCGAACACGCACTTGCTGCAGTCTTGCCATAAATACTCAGAAAGCAGTCCTGGAGACTGAGGAGACTTGCTGTCACTCAGACTCCAGTGGAAAGACATCAGATTTTGCAAAGAATGAAAAAAGACTTGGAAGTCCTTTACAAACCATAAGAATAGGACAACTTGATATAGGAATGAGATCGGCATTGAAAAATATGCTACGTTATTAATGAAAAGAAAAAACGATGGACGGAATACAACACAAATTCAGGAAAATATAAGAACACTTTGGAGAGAATGAGAATGGTAAATATTTAGGAATTTTAAAAGCGGACACCATTCAAAACAGAATGAAAGAAAAAGTTTTTAAAAATAATACATCAAAAGAAAAAGAACAACTCCCTAGAAAAACCAAGCTCTGCATCAGAAATTTCATCAAGCGAATTTAAATAGTGGGCTCCCCATTATAAATACTCTGCGACCATTTCTTTAAAATGGGCAAAGGAGGAACTCTAGCAGATTGACCAAAAGGCAGAAAAATTAATGACAAGATAAAAACAGACTCTCTGTATGAAGGAAAGAAAGGCTGGAGAGTCTTGCCAATTATAGAGGGTTGCGTATATGCCACAACCCAAGAAAATCCGAAATAATATAGGGAGGTGAAAAAGATACGCCGAAAGTATTATGCATTACCTGAGCCACAATAATTAGCTGCTGGTAAACACTGTGAACTGCAGACTAGAAACAACAAATCAACTTATACATAGAAACTACAGTATGAAATGGGAGAATATAAAAACAACTATTTATGGTATCTACCTCTTCATAATCGGCGACAAAAGGGAGATGCACACTTGCAAAAAGACCTGGAATGGTTACAATGAAGAATAGCCACTCTGCGAAGAGAATACCAAGTGTCGCTTTCATTAATTGTCTGCCAGCGTACAGACACTCATCCGATTAAGTACACAATTATAATCAAAGCCATAGACTAATAAACACACATCGGATGACAGCAAGTGTAGATGTGTGCGTGAGCATCAGATGAGTACGACTCACTAACATGTATTAAGCGACACACACAAACCTGACGCACAACGAGAAATACATACTGAAAAATTGGGATATAGTTGCATAAACCCAGAATCGGTGTTTGAGAATAAATTTGCATAAATTCCGGAATTTTTGAGATAAAGACGATCACCTATGCCCATCCAGCAAGACTACGAACCTAGTATTTGACTAACAAAGCAACAAGAAGAACTTATCAACTGGGTAAGTTTCTTGTTAGTCACCAACACATATCCATCACTGAACGATGCAAAGAAAACGAAAAGGGTAGACCACAATACCTGAACCTTGCGTATAGGAATTGAAAAAAGCTGTTGAATATGAGGGTGAAAAGTGGATACCAATTGTAGTTGGTCACTTGGGAACGGTCCCCAGTAGTTTAGGAAAAAACAGACTAGAGAATTGGAAAATCAGATGCGACAAAAATTAAGAGCATCCAGACAACAGCATTATTGAGATCGCTAGAATACTTAGAAGAGTCTGGAAGAATGAGGAGACTTGCTGTCCCTCATTACGTTCGGCGAAAACATCAGTCTATGCTGTGTGAAAAACTCAAAAAAGGAGTGACATAATAATAATAAAAATAATAATAATAATATGAATAATAATATAACCAAGATGTTATTTTCTTTTGTTAGCCAATAATCGTTAAGAGACCTCTGGGTGGTTGGTACTTGTATATGATTCCTCCACGTGTTGGATGAAGGTCACGGCACTACCTTCCAGACAACTCAATGAATATTTAGAGGTTTTCATAATCATTGAGCTACGTACATAGCCAGCACAAGAAATCCGAGAACACGCACTAGGAAATAGATATCAACAGCACTCACCGATTAAAACTAATTTATGTGAATTTCTATCTTGATGATTATGTAGTCGAATAGATTTTCTTTGTTACCAAGAAATAGCCTCGCTGCTATGGTCACCACGAAAGCGCTAATTAGCTTCGGTCAATTTGGATAATAAATCGACAAAACCAGGCTTCAAATCATGATCTGTCTGCTACGTTACTTCCATAATACAGGTTAACATAGGATAGATCTTAACTTGTTAGCCCGGTATATATATATTATATATAATATATATATATATATATTTATATATATATATAAAGTAAAAAGAAAGGAAATGAATCCGACGTATGAGCTATATAATAAAAAGATATGAAAAAACACCACACAATGCTGTAAAGTGTTGAAAACATTTCTAAACATAGCTGATATTTGCAACATATCGATTTCCAGGATTTTAATGGAAATCGTCATCAAACGAGCGTGTTTTTAAATCCGTGTGTTATGAGTGGAAACGACATAGTCGCATATGAGTTCAAACAAAAAACCTTGGCGTTGCAAAAACAAAAAAAGTTATACAATAGTTCGATGTGAGCCACTTCCGCCGCATTTTCTCGGTCATCAGTTTTTTTTTATATCCTTTTGACTAAGATATTGAATGTTTGTTTTTGGTTTTTTTCGGATTTTCTCTTTAAAAGGCATTGCCTGAATAATATGCTATATATTGTTTATTATATATTATTTTGATTGCTTGAAGGCATTAACAATGGCTAATATCGCATAAAATTCGAGTAATATATAGAATGAATAATATGAGCAAGTTGGTCTCGGCAAAGGACCGTTCAGTAGAACATCGACAGACGTGTTCAAACTTTATAAGTACTCCTCAGCGATGCTATGACTAACGATTTCCCTCGACATAAGATCGAGAACCGGACTTTCAGGCACGCATGTGTTTACGACCTTATCAAGGTCTTTCAGTGTAGCTAGAACAATTTAAGCCTACTAATACAGAATCCGTAAGAAAGAAATCTCATTTTCAGCCGCGACAATTAAGAAAATTTATGATGAATTATCCACATCTGATGAGACAGTTGAATTTTGCGGAGCTTTGTATTAATAAACTTTAGTATCTGATAAAGGCCCCCAATTTTTGGGTCTGAGACAAGTAGGATAATTTCATAATGGAATAATGATGCTGAAGGTGCCTTCCGTTTCGTAGAAGCATATTAATATCTCATGTTATATAAATCTATAAAAGAGCATTATTAAAATTGAGCTCGCCGTAGTTGATTTAAATGATTTCACTGTATTTATACATACTGGATCAGTACAATAAGGAATACAGTTATGTCTTAGATTAGAATCACATATATAGAACTTTCACTGTACTTACCCAATTCGATATCCTCACACACTATACACACAACACACACTACACACACATTGGTACCTTGACTATTAATATAATATATAAACTATATAGTATATACATAGTATAGGTGATATATATATTATGTGTGATGTGTTGTCGTGTGTGTGTGTGGGTGATGTAGTGTAGGATATTAAGAAAAGTTGAAAAAACACAGTTTAATATAAAGTGGAGCTATAGATAAAGTTTATTGGCCGAACGCTGTGCCTATGTTTTCGACTTCTCATTAATTTCTAGATCAAATTCTACTAGGCATTTGTTGGAATTATGGAAGTACAGTACAACAGAACTATCACTGTTTTCTCGTTAGTTCGTAGACTGCATACAAAATGTCTTTATCACCTTCATATCATTCAACATAATGCCTTGAAGGATCATCTTAGTAGTAATAGACGCAAACACTGCCAGCATCGGCCATAATAAACTTACCACTCATACTGTATTTAAAACTGTTGTTGTTTGCATCAATTTCTTAATATACTACATACCGATTCCTTGCCCACCACACACAAGTATATATAACGAATTGAAGAAAAGAAAGAAGCGAAAAATACTAGTTCATTATGTTTATTTGTTAAATTATGCTCTAAAACAACTTGTTTCATTTCCATTTCTCACATTCATTAGTTTGAGTAAAGTGAAATGTTTACTTTGCAAATGAAATCATTCTTTTTCTTCAGTATTCCTGTGTCCAAATTGGAAATTTTATACACAATACAGAGAATTAAAACAAGTTGAAAACCTATTCTTTTATATTTTGAAAATAGTTACTTCAAAACGCGCCACAATTGCTAAAAAAAAAGAAAACACACACAAAGAGGGAAGGAGCAACTTGCAAGATTCATAGAAATATGGTGAAAAGTTTATCGGCTGGACGATATAAGTCTTAACCTGAGTCCCCTATAATCCGAGGGGGTAAGCTACTCCCCTAGAAAAGACGTGTGTACTGGGGTATCCACCCCCCGCGCCCCCCCCCTGCACTAAAAACTTATATCTGATGGTGATGGCACCTGTTCCGAAGATCTGGCTGTGTGTACCCCTTGATTACCGATATTACAAGTCCGCACTTGGACCCCGGCAGTGTAGGGGCCAATTATTTTTGCTTTTGGATCGTAGTGTTTCTTTTTGGTCACCAACATAGCGGCTCCAACAATATTACTCGTCTGAAAATATTGTATTCGATAGAACTGTTAGGTGCAAAGAAGAAGAAACTACAGACATTATGAAAATTTAAATGTAAATGAACACGATTCTATAATCTCTAGGTAAAAATACCCCAGACGGGATGACCATGCCGATAAAATTAATCAATTAATCAACTGATGTATACATGCTCTTTAATTACTCTGTCTTATTGTGCGTCATTATATAGTTATTCATAATTCTTCTTCCATGTTCTGTATTTTATTTATATTCGTTATCGGCTATCGACAGTATTCTCTTCAACCGAAGTTATCTACATTTTTTGCGCTTCTCATTCGTTTTCTTATCTTGACCACAATGCGCTTTTTTGGTTATTTCCAATAAGTCTAACAATAAACAAAGGGAACCACTCTGACTTGATAAATCATTTATTTATTTCCATTAAACTAACCATAACCCTGACTCTAACCCTAACCTAACCCTAACCCTAACCCCGTTCTTCTTTTCCTAGTAGATCAATAAAATAAATAAATATCTCAGTCTAAGATGTTCCCTTGTTTATGTTACTCTAGGAAAAACCCCCTTTTTTTATTCGATTCCCCTATACATTTATCCCGCACGCAGGGAGAGAAAAAAGCAGAGACGAAATATACATCTGCCCAACAGGGCTACTAGGGCTTAACTCCTACTACGAAAATCTACTCTCAAGAGGTCACCCGACACGTCACTCCCTTAGGTTAATGGAGCAGCCTCGTTTCAGATAAACTTGAAGTTAAAGACCTGCTTATCAAATCTAAGTGATTTTCCGTTAAATTAACTTTAATTCCAAAATCTAAACTAAACTTTCATATCATGATAGACCGCCCTGTCTTCTGGGGCGTTAGGAATATACCGAACTGCACCCTCTGCAGAGGCGTAAAGACTCCTCAAGTGGAGCCCAAGTTTAATTCGGGTGGGCGACCCTGATGTTAAGAATGGGAACCCGGTGGCTGAGCAGTCCATGACGTGCCAACACCACTTGGGTTCTTTACTTGGGCTTGGACGGACGGTCGGAGAGGTCCCCTCCAATCAATCGGTGGTCAAAAACGTCAAGCCCTTAGCACCTGATGATTTCCCCATCCCTATTGCCCTTATGGCCAAGTCCCAACCCCTTCTTATGCATATGGGTGCTAGAAGGTGCGTGGCTTAGGGTCTTCTGTCTCTGGAATGACGTATAAAATCTATTTGATGTGAGATTCAGTTTTGGAGGGGTTGGGGAATATGGAGCACCCCTTCATCACCATTGCTCCCTGGTCCACGACCCGGAGTGGTCGTACCTGTTAGGTCCATCTTATGGTTAAACAGAAAAAAACAGGAGTTATTTTTTAAAAATTGAGTTCCATTAGAATGAGTTTATTCTCTCTCTCTCTCTCTCTATCTCTCTCTCTCTCTCTCTCCTCTCTCTCTCACACACACACACACACACACACACACACAGGACACCATGGGTCTTACTATAATATATATATAGTTATATATATATATAGTGAGCACGGGCATTATTACTGAGCTGGCTTCGAGGATAGTAGCGAACCTCACTATTCGCTTGTCTGCTTATTGTATTCTCTGCAATAAATCCCTCTACTTTAATCACAAACGTGTTTATGGTCCTTCCACTCGACTAACAAACCTGTCGATTATATTATTTTTAAGGGACACAACAAAATGGAAATCGTGACGCGAGTTTAAATCCTAGACGAGACCGATTGAGTTTTACTCTTTGCACGGGAGTCATATGTTCTCTCCTTCCGTTTAGGTAAAATAGCCAGAGCAGACTAGGTTATTTAGCGTTGGTATGGCAACCCGTCTAGGAGAAGGAAAACTCTCAATTCAAAATCAGGTTTTGATCCGCCTTTAAAATGGTCTGGTGTCACACATCCTGCTGATGGTCGGGTAAATACATTGTTGATGTTACACCATGGAATTTCTATCAATTCGTATGAAATTAGGAAGCTTCACCGAATTTCAGATTAGGACGAACAAAACAATTTTTTATTATTATGAATTCAGATCAGAAAATAATAGGTTTAAATTATTCATATCGAGTCTTATCAATGATCCAACAACAGCTACGAGCAGGATGCTGACACAAGGTCATTTTTTAGTGTTCGTAGCTAAAAACATGTTCTATCAAACGATACTATTGTGTATTTTTTATCTGTTATTTTCCCATGGAAATAAATAAAGGAGATATTCCTTTTAGAGCCCCCTATCATATATATAATATATATTATATAAATATATAGTAATATAAAGATATATATGCGACAGGATGCGTCGCTCAGATTCAGAATTTATTATCTTCAAACCTGAGAATTCATTCTAACCAACCTTACCACAACACACACACACACACACACACACACAACACACACACACAAGAACCCAGTCTGCCCCTACATTAGCCCACAGCTGGTTGAAGGGAGATGAATCGACGCTTTTCCCATGCGTGTTAGCGCGAAATAAACACAAAACATTCTCATCCGGCTATTTAGATTCTAGAAAAGGAAAGTCGTTATATGGAATTGGAACCTTAACAGTTCAATCCTCTTTCTATCATTGAGTTATCTTGAAATGTTCCTATTTCAATGCTCTACCACGGAAGCTACTCTTAAGTTGCATTCTTATATTCAAGGGTCATTGTTTTGAAAAGAAATTCTTGTCGCTAAATACTTACATTTGCGTCTTGTTATAATCACTTAATCAGAAGTTAATTAGAAAAATAAATTTGAAAGCAAGCTTTATAAGTAGCAATGACTCGGGGCTTATTTCTAGCGTTAATCACGCCGTTTGGATTTTTATCGCTGTTATTTAAAGCATGGTTAAGACACTGGGCCACACAGATGATTTTATGGCAACTCAAAAAAAACACATAGCAAATGTATATAGGTTGTATAATATTATTATTTGAGCAAAGTGAAGACATAAACAGCCTCGTCCAGGATTTTAAAAAGAAAACACACCAGAGAGAGAGAGAGAGAGAGAAGAGAAGAGAGAAGAAGAGAGAGGTCCCATACTTTCTGAACCCATTTTCTATTAAACGAGATTATAGTCCAAAAGAATATCTCTGGGGTATTTACAGCCGCCTTACTCCCAACAAAATCTGAGCTTCGTAAACTATTTCCTGTTCCCAAAAATTCAAAAATCAGCTCAGTGGTGAAAATAGAACTATTGAAGAAAACATTGCAATAGGGGGGGCCCGTGACAAAACAACTGAAAGGCCCAGTGCCAGTTTGAAGACTCCATAACTGTTTCCAGGAGTCGGGAACTACGTTTTCGTTTGTGTGGAATACTATGTCAATTTCATTTTTAAAATGCGATATTAGTCAGCGCATTTGTAATGGATATGTTTCATTGCAATGAGGACAACTGCGCCATTTTGTGCCTTTTTTTCTTGTTAACAGATGATGAAAAACAAGATAGTGTGAGCTATGGATGATGTGTTCGAACAGCTACATTTTTTTTTTTCAACTATGAAGAATTTCAAACCACGAACTGGCTCACTAATTAGCTAATTAGGAATGCAGGTGCTTTCTAAGGCATCCAAGAAAACTGCAGTTCCTGAACATATCTTTTTTATTTATATTTAGTTTTTTTTTATATTAATTTTATTTTAATTTTTATTTTCCTTCTGCTTTAGATTCACTTTTCTATGGCTGGCTTGATTCATGTTGCGGTGGGTGCTTATAAGTGGGTCAAAATTTGGAATATGTATGCCTTTGGAGTATCTTCTCGAATTAATTAGTCGGAAATTCAGGTTTGAAACAACCATGACATATGTACAACTAAGCAGCGGCTACCCGGCATCGCCTGGGTAAGAGGGGGGTTTTGTTAAGTAGTCCCGCAGATCCATGATTGTGAATCGTGAGTTGAATCCTCGTGGGAGCCCATTAAATCCCTATGTAAAAGAAAATACACCTTGCCTACTCTGGAAAGAAATTTTTATGTCTACTATCAAAAAATTAAATGAACAAAAAAAATCCATGCGTTATCATTAAATTTTATTTTTTTAATTATCTTAAACGAATATAATCAAATCTCTATATTTTTGCTCAAGATCCAAGCGCCTGGTGATATTTAATGTGTATAATATTTACTTTGTGTTAATTGTTTTATTTTCCAAGGTTTCCCCGCGACATACAGATTTCACAACAACTGTCCTTTATATATGTACTAAGCAGCGGTGACCCGTGTCGCCTGGGTAGATGGGGGTTTAAAAAGTTAGTCTCGCAGATCCATTATAACTTATTGCGAGTGATATTCCTAGCGTTTGGTTGCCCCATAATAATCCCCACGGAAATATAAAAAATATAGTAAGAAATTTCCATTCATGATTTTACAATTTTAAAAAAAGAAGAAATATATAAATGATGGCCAATTAATTCAAAATAATCAAAATTAATTTCCAAAGCGGAAGAAAAAACAAACAAAAAAAAGAAAACAAAATAACATGCAGTGACTTTCCCTTCTGTACTTTTCAAATTTGAATCTTTTAATATCTTCCCAAAAGAAATTAAATCTTCATTATTTTTGCTCAAAACCAGTCCTGGCCTGATATTTAATGAAATATATAGTTACTTTGTCGTTAATGTTTTGATTTTCGAAGTTTCCTCCGGACATAAGAGACCACACACAACTGTTCTTGATATAGATAGAAAAACCATTGATTTTGATTATATTGTATTCCACCTCTTTAGTTTTTATCGCCAAACTCACTCGGATCAACAATCTATGGCCAACGAGGAGGACAATGAAACCGGGTGAGTTACGATAGGAACTATAACTAAAGATTAAGATGGAAGAATATACAGGCAAATTAATATTTGACAATGCCTTCATCTAAAATTTAAAAATTAAGCCGGCGTGCAGAAAAGGGTCTCGATCCAACCCAAGAAGGGAATAATGAGAGCTATAAAGAATAGGAGTAGGGTTCTTAAAGATACGTATATGTCTTTTTTTTCAAGGGGGAGAACTTTCCGAACAAAGAGTAATATTAACAACAAATACAACTTTATTGTCTGAGCATGTGGAGAATAACATACATAAAAAGATACAAAACAGATAGGACGAAGAGTCAGTTTGAAAGTACGAAAGAGATTTATAAAGATATAGAGTCAACTTACTGATAGTGGGGGCTTTCCCCCCACCACAACACACACACCACTTAATGGATAGAGACACCGTGTGTCTGCCATCTTTTGTGGGTGCTAGACCAAGAGAAAGAGAGAGAGAGGAAATCCGGGCAGCTGTTAAAATACCCAGCTAGTAGTGTTACCTAGTGGCGAAAATCCCTAGCGGCAAGGGGAGATAAACCCTTCGACCACAAAGTCCATCCCAGCAGGGACAGAACAATCGCTACAGAGCCATGTAACCTAAATGGCCTAAATCCACATATTTCACCCTCAGTTTAAACACAACACATCGTTTCTAAGTCTTTAATTTTTTAGATAAATAAGTAAAGGATAATCCCTTCTTGTTAGCGTCGAGAACGTTCAGCACGCCCTCGTTAAACAATAATAGACTACTAAGCCACTAAGTTTAATCTTATTATTCCCAAGCATCAGGTCATTTTTATACTACTCCTGGCAAAAGTTATAGGATAACACACATGTATATACGCCTTCTAACATACGTCGGATGTAAGAGAGAGAGAGAGTGAGAAGATGAGAGAGAGAGAGAGAGAGGAAAGAGGAGAGAGAGATAGATGATAATGATGATAGGTGGTCTACCTGGGTGGGTAACTTTGCTTTACTGCTGGTTCTTGCTTATTGTCTAGTGTTCTATCTCGTGCATTTTCTAGTTTGATCTGTTGGGGCTTCTTTTTTAAGGGTTGGGTTCTTCTTTGTGCTGGTGGTTCATTGTCTTTAATGTTTAATTAATACAAACAAGACTAGTTTGTCTTCTAAGGGGTTGGTCTTCTTCGTTGATTCTTCTTGCAGGGCTGGTCATGTCTTTAATATTTTAATTAACAAACTTAGTTGTTTCTTGATCAAGCTTTATTCAACCCTGCCATGCGTTTCTGCCGCAGGTGAGTTGCGAACCCTAAGAGACATCCTCTGATGGGTGCCGGCTCGCATCTGACTAACTAAACTAAAACCTTTATTCCCACGCGCCAATCGCACGCCTTCAAGGGGGTCAAGTTAAAGGTCACTAATCGTCCAAACCGAAGAGTAACTTTCCATGGAGGACCCCATTTTTTAAGTCTACGGACCTATTCAAAATTCTAAAACTACAGTACGTTCATATTTGATGGCGCTCATAAATTATGTAACAAACACACCAGGCGTGCGCGTGTAAAAAAAAAAAAAAAATACTCCCTTGACAAAAAAACGCATTTTTTACTTATTTTTAAAAATAACTGTAATTTTTTCCCAATCAGGATAATTTGATCTGAAATTAACTGTTTTTTCTTTGTAACAACATTTTATGTTGGTAAATATTTGGAGGGGGGGAGATTTTTATTGTTAAATTTTTGAACACATCTTGATTTATTTCGGAAACCAATTTCGTAGACACCGTGGCTCCGTGTGGATATTAGTGATCCACTCGATACGATCGCTCGGGCCGATTGCTGCGACTGAAAGTTATATTAAGAGGTTCCCAATTATTCGTTGATCTAATTAAACAAATAACTTGACTATCAGCGAGATTCCTATTATGGTTATCGAGTATTTCCTATTCTATTATACGATCATATTTGTATGTACATAATTACTGATGGTTCAAGTAACATTTTATCAATAATTTATTTGTTTGCCAAAACAATCTATATAAATTTGAGAAGTGAACAATAATAATAATCCTTAAATAAAAACACCGCCCTGTCAGGCTGGGCGTTAGAATGCATCCTACTGCCTACCCTCTATAGAGGTGCTAGGACCCCCTTCACTCAACTGGAGGCACCTGTATGTCGTGGTTGGCGACTCTCGTGATGCTTAAGGATGGAGTCCACGTTGGATAGAGTCCGTTCAAATGAACATCTGCAGAGCATCCCTACTTTAAGATCACGGTGGTCCGCTATGTAGGCCCGCTCCCTCCCGATCACACTTTCTGCTAATCACGTCAAGGCACCTAGCACCCTGTATGAGTCTCGACTCCATTCCCTATGCCACTTTATGGCAAGCCCCAACCGCTTTGTGGATCTATATGGGTCGGGTCACTAGATAGGCGGTGGACTGAGTGTTTCATGTCTGGAGATGACGCTTAAACCTATTGTCATGGTGGTAGCGTTCCAATTGAGTTTGTGGAATATGGAGGTCTCCCCTTCTCACCATTGCTCCGCTGAACTCGACTCTGACCCCAGAGTTTGGTCTCAGTACCTGTAGGTGTCCCCATCTATGGGTTATAATTAGCCAAAACTGTGTGATAAACCAAATATGTATTATCCAGTAAAAATGAAGATTATTTCAAAATTTTGGTGCGGCATTAAATTTTTGGTTTGAATACCAAATTACCAACTAGAAGTATTCGGCATAAAAACCCGAATGGGCTGTACATGCCGTAAAAAACCAACCAACCAACCAACCAAATAACGCGAGATCTTAATAAAACAAATTATAGCTTCAAATAACTATCCTAATACAACATAATTACGCACAGTTAAATAGGTATCAAGTATCTTATTCAATATTCATTCATTTTCAAACAGAATCTATTTTGACCCATAGACGGAACCATAACTGATACTCCCATCTGACCAGAATGTAGTCATGGCAATAAAGGAGTAATCTGTACTCCCCAGATTCCAAAATGGAACCTCACCATCAGATGCAATTTAGGTCATAACCAGACAACCTTTTTTTGGGGGGGGAGGTACACTCTGCAGGAGGATAAATCAGCGTTATTCTTAAGCCGCCACAGACAGGCTGTAAAAGTCTATAAAAAAATCTTCACAGCGGTCCATTTAACTACACCATGGACAAACACAATCGAAGAAGATTAAAGACTATTCATAAGGTACCTCCTTTCCTATAGTGGGAAGGTGAGGATTGAAATAAAATAACATTTAAAAAATAACCAAACTCCCATGAGCCTTCACCGGAGGAAACCTCGCGCATGTGCGAAGAAAAGAACCCGACTTCTGACTCCCAAGAGGCCATTTGAGTTGAGCCTTAACTGTGTTCTAACGATACTACTACTGCCAGGAGATATTTTCCTTGCCACGTGGTGGCCATGACCGTGAAAAAGCGAAACACATAAAACCACTTTTTTTGTCTTTTTCTTTCTTGAATTCCTCCTTTTCAGCGCGACCACCAAATAAGATGGAGTTAAAAGCAAACGCTAGGAAACACCCACCAGAATAACCAATACCTTTTTAACCCAAAACATTAAACCTCTTGCACCGAATAGTATGTAACCAGCCTTAAGAAGATACAAAGCCGCAAATCTTGAATTTATGAGAATTCAACATGGTCCTACTCTTAGACCAGGTTCTCCACAGGCGGCCCCGAGATCAATCCTACAGGCCCGACGCCCCAATTTTCAAAAATCTTTCTTCACCTTTGATGTTGACTGTGAAAGGACATCTTGTAGATGGAACTCACTACTTCAGTGTGTTCAGAAAAAATTTCCAAGTCCAAGTTTTTTTTTGCTTGCTACATCGTCGATTTTATAAGAACCATGTGTTCGCCCTGTCAGTTTGGTGCGTTAGAATAACCGACTGCACCTCTGCAGAGTGGTAAGAATCCCCCAATGGGGCCCAATGTTAGCAGTGGATGGCGACTCGTGATGCTTTAAGGGATGGAACCCAGGTGGTGGAGCAGTCCAAACATGCTCTTAGGCTCTTTACGGGCTAGACGGTCAGTCGTAGAGGCCTCCTCCACCCAAGCCCTAGCTACCCATATGATTACCCCACCCTTATGTCAACCACAAACCCTTTACATATGGTGCTAGAATGCGGTTGGCTGGTGTCGTCATGTCCTGGGATGACTAAACCTATCTGGTGGTGAGGTTCCAGTTCTGGAGTCTTGGGGAGGTGGAGCGCCCCTTTATCCCATGCTGACAGGCACTTTGAGCCCGGAGGCGTAGTACTGTTAGGGTCCCATCTAGTTTAATAGAAAAATAAGTTTATAAAAAAATGAGTATCCATACAAGAATGAGTTTATTTCAAAAACTTTGTCGTATTAGATGACCCCACTGAGTTGATATGCCGCTAAACTAAACAAACCAAATAGAACCATGTGATCCATCTGGATGATTCTCCAACCCTTATCCCTCACACCTAGCAAGTAGTGAGTATATTTGTCATACATAACAATGTGAAGCATGCCAAAAGTACCAGTATCACAACTGAAAATCATCACTTGTCTGATCTGCTCCATGATGGCGTCAACCTCTTCATTTCTTCTGATATTACATGTTCTTGTGATTGGTTTGCATGAATGATTTTAACGAATGTCAGACTGTCATAGATTATTTATGCCTAAAGGTGTATAAATCCCTTCATTGTACGTTCATACGAATACGAATAAATTTTAAAAGGTTTATTTGATCTTTCAACGAAAAACCCGCTATAGACTCAATATAAAAACCATTCACATGAGAGAAACCTTTTTAACGACAATTATGAACATTAAAAACAGATATTACGCTTTGATTATCGTTACTTTAGAAGAAAAAGGCGCGTAATAATCATGAATTATTACCATAAAAAATTTCTTTTGTTTTGTACATGACTATGCTTAAACTATTATTTGTATGGCGGTTTAGCTCAGTCGGTTAGAGCGCCCCAGCCCTCTGACTAGGGAAACCACAAGGTTCTGGGTTTCGATCCGGCCCCCCGCCAACCAAGCGTATGAGTAGCACAGGATAGTGCGAGTAAAGTGAGGCGACTGGGTGTAGGTGTGCGCCTCCACCTCAGACGCAAAACAATCGTCCTTGGCCTAGCGTAGTGAAAAGGATAGACCCCTCGCTGTCGTAGCTGATACCGACTTTAGACCACCCCGACGATTATTATTTTATGTTGAATTAGGAATACAAATTGGGCGTTAGATTATATGCAAATCAAAAAATAACTATCCGTCCTGTCAGTGGGCGTTAGGAATTACCGCACTGCTCTCGAGCAGGGGTAAGGACTCCCCAATGGGCCACCTGGGCCGTGGGTGGCGGACTCGTGATGCTTAAAGGATAAGCCCAGGTGTGAGCAGTTCATACTTCCAATACTCCATTTGGCTTTCTATGGCTAGACGGGCAGTCGGAAGGCCACCCTCGAATCAATCGGCTGTCACGTCAAGCCTTAAACACCTATTCCCCCCCCCCCCCCCCCCCATTATAAGCAAGCCCCAACCCATTTTTATCATATGGGTGCTAGAGGCGTTACTGAGGTCTACATGTCCTGGAATGACGTTAAACTCTCATTTGAGAGGTTTCCAGTTTTGGAGGTTTGGGGAATTATGGAGCACCCCTTCATCACCATTGCTCCCTGGTCACTCTGACCCGGAGTGGTAGTACCTGTTAGGGTCCCATCTATGGTTAAATAGAAAATAAGTTATAAAAAATTGAGTATCCACAAGAATGAGTTTATATTCAAAACTTTTGTCGGTATTAAATGACCCACTGAGGTTGATATGCCTAAACCAAAACAAACCAAACCAAATAGAATAATTATACAAGAATGTTATTAAAGTCTTAGCAAAGTTACAAAACATTTCATGAATGAAAACTCTTCATTCATGTGAGATTTCATTCAATGTTAGGATCGTCCTTGTAATGATAGTGTGAGATCTCTCTTTTCAAACCGATTCAGTGTTCATCAAAAAACGATGCGTTGTTTGTTTACAGTTCACGAACCACAAATGTTCTTCTGTGAAATGTTGTCTTAGATGTCCTTTTTTAGGCGCAAAGGACATTTTCTTACAACCATGACTTTTTCGGTTGTTGTGAGAATGTTGCTTGTTTGGCTTCATTAGTGAGCTACTTTGTATTTATTCAATGTAGAGGACTTTCTCCTCGATTTAAACATTTAATCAATCGTTGCTTGCACACAGCCCAAAACGACAACGGTTGTAACAATCATGGGTTGAGCTAAGGACTGGACACTGCAACTTTTCAAGACAGTTTTTGTTTGTTTGTTTTATTTTTATTTTATTTTTTTGTTTATCTATTTTATTAGCAAGTATATGCATCCCCTGGTGCAAGTATTTAAGTTAATTCTAAATAAAATATTATATTAAAATTAGAAAATGATGAAACTGATAGAATGCAGAAAAAAAATTGAAACTGAGGGAGTATAATCGAAAAAAATAAAACAACTGAACTTACTCTACCATCACTCCCGTCTTTTCATTGCCTAAATTTTCCTAATTTAACTATTTCGTTAAAATAGGAAGTAAAGAATAAAATTACAGTTACTCTTCTTGCTAATGGGTTTCTTATAAGATTTATCTCCGAAATTGTTGTTCATATTCATTAAAACAAAACCAAACAATTAGAAATCAATAATACCTAGCACATGTTATTAAAATTCATTTTTAATACCAATATGCAAATTAGCTTTCCCATTCACATTTTGTGAACCGCTATTTTGGTATATATAAATACAATTGCATTGTTATAGTATGTAGATAAGACAAACAGTATTGATAATGTAAAACAATTTTTATTAATAACTGAGGTTTAATTAAAAAAATAATCGTGGAGAATGTGACGTAAATAACTAAGAATTTGATTTTGGTACTTATACATGTCGGTTATAGACTGACAAAACACACAATCTCCATTATAAGATTTTTTTATTGTTTTTTGTTTTTTAAGGTTATTTTAAAAAAGTCCGCAAATAGAATAGAAAAATAAACTAAAAATCGAATGATTGACAAAAGAAAATTATGTGTGGTTGTAAAGAGGTGTTTTATCGCCATGTTTTAATACACTTAAATATTATCGTTAGAAGAAAAGAACATCCTTACACAGACACACACTACATATTTGTTCATGAGAGACGGGCTGGCGTAACGGTTATTGTCGTAGGAAATGGCCACCCTGTCAGCGGGACTCATAATACGCCACATTATCCCCTCAGAGGGGTAATACACTCCCAAAGGGGGGTCCTGGATATGACACTAAACTGCATCTGATGGTGGAGCTCCAGTTCTACAAATCTGGGGAATGTGAGTTAGGGGAACTTATTGTCATTATTATCCCGCGGTCGGAGTATTGGCACCTGTTAGGGACCCATCTTTGGGCCAAATAGATCTGTTAAAAAATATTCGATAGGACAGTGTGTAAAAAGAAAAAAAACTACACAAAAAGATTTAAATACGAATGTACAATGAATGCGATTCCTTAAACTTCAGTCATAAAATAACACAAGACAGATTGATATGCCGTTAAAATGAATCAGAACCAATCATCAAGAATTGAATCGGGAATCGAATTCAAATCCTGTACGAGGCTGTTGCGTTTTACTTTACGCTAATCTAATACTCTTGGGAAAGTTAAAATCCATCTGTTTTTCTTCAAGCTATAGTTGAAGAGTAAGACAGAAACTCTTTAGCCTTGGTAAGGCAACCAGTCTAGGAGAAGGAAAACCTGAATTTAACCCAGCTTTACCACCTGTGTCACATCTACCCGTAATGGAGGGGTTGGGAAAATACATACACATTTCTATTTCACAATAGATATTGATGTTTTCTTTCATTTCGATTCGTTTCGTAAACGCTTCACATTTATATCGCGTCTGAAGATTAAGAATCTATAAATACAAAATGGAGAATAAAGCAAAAATAGGGAAAATTCCAGTAAGGTTTTAAGTAAATCGGTTTGATTGATATAAAGAATGGGGGGGGAGTTGATGGGTGGCAGGGGAGGGGGGAAAACTGAGGATTTCGAGAGAAAAATGTACTTTATTTTCGCTAATGGGACTGAGATAAAGAGAGAGAAATTAACACACACACACACACTATTAATATATAAATATATATATATATATATATAATTATATATAGAGAGAGAGAGAGAGAGAGAGAAGAGAGAGAGAGAGAGAGAGATGAACAGGAAATAACAGAGGAATAAGAAAGAAAATAGAATTGATTAAGAAAACAAGGAAAGAAAAATAAACGAAAATGGAGAGGAAGTACTCAGCGAACAAGAAAGAAACAGAAAGAAAGAAAAGAAAGAACAGAAAGAACAGAAAGAAGAAAGAAAGAAAGAAAGAAAGAAAAGAAAGAAAGAACAAATTAAAACAACAAATGAAAAGTGAGAGAGTAGCAATATAAAAAAAGATAAGTTTTTAAATTGTGTTAATTGAGACTAAATGAACTAAAATGCTTTTGTGTGTGTGTGTGTGTGTGTGCTGTGGTGTGTTGTGTGTGTCTGTGTTGTGTTTTACTCTTTCAATAAACAATTAATCTTCATTTTACCCTCAATTTTTCTCCCAACCCCCTTTTATTCCCACGTAAATACAATCGGGCGCCAATACACAGTACAAGTACTGACTCCACACAGCATCACTGTGGAGCCAACATCTTCCTCATCGCATCGTCAAAAAAGTTCACAGAAAGCATAGACCACATAGTCGTCTTAAAAATTGTAACCCAATACCCAACCAAGCGCTCGGTCTTCTATGTGTGCGTACGTGTGAGTGGCAATAGTAGAGGCAAGCCCACCCACCCATTCATGTCAAATGACAATCTCCATTTGACATACGTAATTCCTTCACACGTCTACAAAAAGGACAAAAATTCTAATCTTCAACGAATCAAAGCGACATTACTTCGCTACTTACTTCCACTTATTATTATTAAAATAAAATACGAATCACATTCTCTCTTTTCTTTCGGTGACTGACACCCCTCTAAAGTGTTTGTCTACCGTCCGATTTTTCTCACCCCAGCACTAACACCCTAGCGAAGGGGTTGAACAACTCGGGTAGTCCCTTGGGTACAGCCCACCCAGGAGTAGACCTAATCTTGCGAAAAACACACGTTGTTGCTGATACATCGTATTTCCTTTTTTTTTTTTTTTTTTTTTCCTCTACTTTTTTCAAGAAAAAAAATGTGACAAAGAACTTATTGCGATACAAATTTGAGTGTTTAAACAATTTAAATAATAGACGTCTACAAATATAGGTTATACAAATGATGAGCTATTTTAATTACGTCTAAGTACCTGCTTCGGGAATTTTAAAAAAAATAGTGATAAAACTTAAGACTGTCTATACTTTTCTGTCCTTTTTCTATATTATCGTTCTGTTCCTACTATTTTGTCAAATGTTAAGAGTCCAGAGAAAATAAAAACGTAAGTACATTGTAAAGAGACTGTACAATTTGATCACTAAAATATTTTAACTGGAAACAAACTACTTATAAATCAATGATAGATAATGTGGTTTAATAGGAACAAAAAAAAAAGTTTGGATTTTTAAATTATTTGGAAAATATCATGTACGTAACATACACACTTCCAGTAATGCATTTCTTATAGATTAGATTAGATAGAAGATAGATAGATAGATAGTAGTGTGAATGAACAAACTGAAAACATAATAGAAGGGAAGAGAAGAATATTAGCATAGTTACAGAGTGAGAAAGTAGAGGAAGAGAAAGGAAAGAGAATTGAATATAGATAACTAAGGCTAAAGGTTTTTTTAAAATACTTTTATTTGTCTTGTAAGTCTATAAGCACTGGGGTGTAGTGGGTGTCATTGTTCATCAGATATTTTCTTACCATTGTTCTAGCGTAGAATTTAACCAAATTAACAATTACTTTTTTGCTGCGATTTAACACTAATTAAATGTTTGCTCGGTTTAGTTATTATTCGGTGACACATTGTCTTCTCCCTCCTTTTTCCATATTTACACTAACACTAACACTAACCACTAAGTATCAAATCAACAAATGAGCGCGATTACATTTTTAACGAATTAGAATTAATCAAATCATTATTAAGGTCAGATTTTATTTAAGTCGAAAAGTTGTAACATAATTAAATTATGTTACAACTTTTCGACTTAAATAAAAATCTGACCTTAAATAATCGATTTGATTAATTCTAATTCGTTTAAAAATGTAAATCGGCGCTCATTTTGTTGATTTGATACTTAGTGTTAGTGTTAGTGTTAGTGTAAAATAAGGAAAAAGGAGGGAGAAAGACGAATGTGTCACCGATAATAACTAAACCGAGCGTAAACATTTAATTCAGTGTTAAATCGCAGCAAAAAAGTAATTGTTAATTTGGTTAATATTTCTACGCTAGAACATGGTAAGAAAATATCCTGGATGAACAATGACACACCACTACACCCCATGCTTATAGACTTACAAAGACAAATAAAAGTATTTAAAAAAACCCTTTACGCCCTTAGTTATCTATATTCAATTCTCTTTCTCTTTCTCTTCCTCTCACTTTCTCCCTCTGACTAACTATGCTAATATTCTTCTCTTCCCCATCACATCTATCTCATTCTATTCATATGTTTCAGTTTGTTCATTCACATCTATCTATCTATCTATCTAATCTAATAATAGAAATGCATTACTGGAAGTGTGTATGTTACGTACATGATATTTTTCCAAATAATTTTAAAAAATCCAAACTTTTTTTTTGTTCCTATTAAACCACATTATCTATCCATTGATTTATAAGTAGTTTGTTCCCAGATAAAATATTTTAGTGATCAAATTGTACAGTCTCTTTACAATGTACTTACGTTTTTAATTTCTCTGGACTCTTAAACATTTTGACAAAAATAGTAGGAACAGACGATAATATAGAAAAAGGACAGAAAAAGTATAGACAGTCTTAAGTTTTATCACTATTTTTTTTAAAATTCCCGAAGCAGGTACTTAGACGTAATTAAAATAGCTCATCATTTTGTATACCTATATTTGTAGACGTCTATTATTTAAAATTGTTTAAACACTCAAATTTGTATCGCATAAAGTTCTCTTGTCACATTTTTTTTCTTGAAAAAAGTAGAGGAAAAAAAAAAAAAGAAAAGGAAATACGATGTATCAGCAACAACGTGTGTTTTTTCGCAAGATTAGGTCTACTCCTGGTGGGCTGTACCCAAGGACTACCCGAGTTGTTCAACCCCTTCGCTAGGGTGTTAGTGCTGGGTGGGTCGGACGGTAGACAAACACTTTAGAGGGGTGTCAGTCACCGAAAGAAAAGAGAGAATGTGATTCGTATTTTATTTTAATAATAATAAGTGGAAGTAAGTAGCGAAGTAATGTCGCTTTGATTCGTTGAAGATTAGAATTTTTGTCCTTTTTGTAGACGTGTGAAGGAATTACGTCTGTCAATCAAATGGAGATTGTCATTTGACATGAAATGGGTGGGTGGGCTTGCCTCTCACTATTGCCCACTCACACGTACGCACACATAGAAGACCGAGCGCTTGGTTGGGTATTGGGTTACAATTTTTAAGACCGACTATGTGGTCTATGCCTTTCTGTGAACTTTTTTGACGATGCGATGAGGGAAGATGTTGGCTCCACAGTGATGCTGTGTGGAGTCAGTACTTGTACTGTGTATTGGCGCCCGATGTATTTACGTGGGAATAAAAGGGGGTTGGGAGAAAAAATTGAGGGTAAAATGAAGATTATTGTTATTGAAAAAGAGTAACACACACACACACACACACACACACACACACACACACACACACACACACACACACACAAAAGCATTTTAGTTCATTAGTCTCAAATTAACACAATTTAAAAACTTATCTTTTTTATATTGCTACTCTCTCACTTTTCATTTGTTTGTTTTAATTTGTTCTTTCTTTCTTTCTTTCTTTCTTTCTTTCTTTCTTTCTTTCTGTTCTTTCTTTCTTTCTTTCTTTCTTTCTGTTCTTTCTTGTTCGCTGAGTACTTTCCTCTCCATTTTCGTTTATTTTTCTTTCCTTTGTTTCTTAATCAATTCTATTTTCTTCTTATTCCTCTGTTATTTCCCTGTCATCTCTCTCTCTCTCTCTCTCTCTCTCTCTCTCTCTCTTCTATATATATATATATATATATATATATATATATATGTGTGTGTGTGTGTGTTAATTTCTCTCTCTTTATCTCAGTCCCATTAGCGAAAATAAAAGTACATTTTTCTCTCAAATCCTCAGTTTTCCCCTCCCCCTGCCACCCATCAACTCCCCCCCATTCTTTATATCAATCAAACCGATACTTAAAACCTTACTGGAATCTTTTCCCTATTTTTGCCTTTATTCTCCATTTTGTATTTATAGATTCTTAATCTTCCAGACGCGATAATAAATGGAAGCGTTTACGAAACGAATCGAAATGAAAGAAAACATCCAATATCTATTGTGAAATAGAAATGTGTATGTATTTACCCAACCCCTCCATTACGGGTAAGATGTGACACAAGGTGGTAAAGCTGGGTTAAATTCAGAGTTTTCCTTCTCCTAGACTGGTTGCCTTACCAAGGCTAAAGAGTTCTGTCTTACTCTTCAACTATAGCTTGAAGAAAAACAGATGGATTTATACCTTTCCCAAGAGTATTAGATTAGCGTAAAGTAAAACGCAAACAGCCTCGTACAGGATTTGAATTCGATTCCCCGATTCAATTCTTGATGATTGGTTCTGATTCATTTTAACGGCATATCAATCTGTCTTGTGTTATTTTATGCCTGAAGTTTAAGGAATCGCATTCATTGTACATTCGTATTTAAATCTTTTTGTGTAGTTTTTTTTCTTTTTACACACTGTCCTATCGAATATTTTTTAACAGATCTATTTGGCCCAAAGATGGGTCCCTAACAGGTGCCAATACTCCGACCGCGGGAGTAATAATGACAATAAGTTCCCCTAACTCCACATTCCCCAGATTTGTAGAACTGGAGCCTCACCATCAGATGCAGTTTAGTGTCATATCCAGGACCCCCCTTTGGGAAGTGTATTACCCCTCTGAAGGGGATAATGTAGGCGTATTATGAGTCCCGCTGACAGGGTGGCCATTTCCTACGACAATAACCGTTACGCCAGCCCGTCTCTCATGAACAAATATGTAGTGTGTGTCTGTGTAAGGATGTTCTTTTCTTCTAACGATAATATTTAAGTGTATATAAACATGGCGATAAAACACCTCTTTACAACCACACATAATTTTTCTTTTGTCAATCATTCGATTTTTAGTTTATTTTTCTATTCTATTGCGGACTTTTTAAATAACTTAAAAAAACAAAAAACAATAAATAAAATCTTATAATGGAGATTGTGTGTTTGTCAGTCTATAACCGACACTGTATAAGTACCAAAATCACAATTCCCTTAGTTATTTACGTCACATTCTCCACGATTTTATTTTTTAATTAAACCTCAGTTATTAATAAAATTGTTTTACATTATCAATACTGTTGGTCTTATCTACATACTAATAACATGCAATTGTATTTATATATACCACAAAATAGCGGTTCACAATGTGAATGGGAAAGCTAATTTGCATATTGGTATTAAAAAATGATTTTAATAAACATGTGCTAGGTATTATTGATTTCTAATTGTTTGGTTTTGTTTTAATGAATATGAACAACAATTTCGGAGATAAATCTTATAAGAAACCCATTAGCAAGAAGAAGTAACTGTAATTTTATTCTTTACTTCCTATTTTAACGAAATAGTTAAATTAGGAAAATTTAGCAATGAAAGACGGGAGTGATGGTAGAGTAAGTTTCAGTTGTTTTATTTTTTTCGATTATACTCCCCTCAGTTTCAATTTTTTTTCTGCATTCTTATTCAGTTTCATCAGCTTTCTAATTTAATATAATATTTTATTAGATTAAAACTTAAATACTTGCACCAGGAGGATGCATATACTTGCTAATAAAATAGATAAACAAAAAAATAAAATAAAAATAAAACAAACAAACAAAAAACTGTCTTGAAAAGTATGCAGTGTCCAGTCCTTAGCTCAACCCATGATTGTTACAAACCGTTGTCGTTTTGGCTGTGTGCAAGCAACGATTGATTAAATGTTAAATCGAGGAGAAAAGTCCTCTACATTGAATAAATACAAAGGTAGACCTCACTAATGAAGCCAAACAAGCAACATTCTCACAACAACCAAAAAAGTCATGGTTGTAAAAGAAAATGTCCCTTTGCCCTAAAAAAAAGGACATCTAAGACAACATTATCACAGAAAGAACATTTGTGGTTCGTGAACTGTAAAACAAAACAACGCATCGTTTTTTGATGAAACACTGAATCGGTTTGAAAAGAGAGATCTCACACTACTTCATTACAAGGACGATCCTAACATTGAATGAAATCTCACATGAAATGAAGAGTTCATTCAGAAATGTTTGTAACTTTGCTAAGACTTTAATAACATTCTTGTATAATTATTCTATTTGGTTTGGTTTGTTTTGGTTTACGGCATATCAACCTCAGTGGGTCATTTAATACCGACAAAGTTTTGAAATAAACTCATTCTTGATGGATACTCAATTTTTATAAACTTATTTTTCTATTTAAACCATAGATGGGACCCTAACAGGTACTACCACTCCGGGTCAGAGTGGACCAGGGAGCAATGGTGATGAAGGGGTGCTCCATATTCCCCAAACCTCCAAAACTGGAACCTCACCATCAAATAGAGTTTAACGTCATTCCCAGGACATGTAGACCCTCAGTAACCGCCTTCTAGCACCCATATGATAAAAATGGGTTGGGGCTTGCTATAAGGGTAATAGGTGTTAAGGCTTGACGTGACCAGCCGATTGATCGGAGGGGGCCTCTCCGACTGCCCGTCTAGCCCAAGAAAAGGCCAAAATGGAGTATTGCAAGTCATGAACTGCTCATCCACCTGGGCTCTATCCTTAAGCATCACGAGTCGCCACCCACGGCCAACAGGTGGCCCCATTGGGGGAGTCTTACCCCTCTGCAGAGGAGCAGTCGGTATATTCTAACGCCCCCACTGACAGGACGGATAGTTATTTTAATGAATTTGCATATAATCTAACGCCAATTTGTATTCCTAATTCAACAAATAAATAAATAAAATCGTCGGGGTGGTCTAAAGTCGGTATCAGCTAGACAGCGAGGGCGTCTATCCCCTTTTCACTAGCGCTAGGCCAAGGAGATTGTTTTGGCGTCTGAGGTGGAGCGCCACACCTACCACCAGTCCCTCACTTTACCGCACATATCCCTGTGCTACTCATACGCTGAGTTGGCGGGGGCCGGTATCGAACCCAGAACCTTGTGGTTCCTAGTCAGACGCTCTACCGACTGAGCTAAACCGGCCATACAAATAAATAGTTTAAGCATAGTCATGTACAAAAACAAAAGAAACTTTTTTATCGGTAATATCATGATTTATTACGCGCCTTTTCTTCTAAAGTAACGATAATCAAAAGCGTAATAATCTGTTTTTATGTTCATAAATTGTCGAAAAAGGTTTATCTCTCATGTGATGGTTTTTATATTGAGTCTATAGCGGGTTTTCCGTTGAAAAGGATCAAATAAACCTGTTTAAAATTTATTCGTATTCGATATGAACGTACAATGAAGGCGATTCTATAACCTTTAGGCATAAAATAACTCTAGACAGTCTGACATGTCGTTAAAATCATTCAAGCAACCATCACAAAGATGTAATATCAGAATGAAATGAAGAGTTGACGCATCATGGAGCAGATCAGACAAGTGATGATTTTACAGTTGTGAATACTGAGTACTTTTGGCATGCTTCACATTGTTATGTAGTGACAAATATACTCACTACTTGCTAGGTGTGAGGATAAGGTTGGAAATCATCAGATGGAATCACATGGTTCTATTTGGTTTGGTTTAGTTTACGGCATATCAACCTCAGTGGGTCATCTAATACCGACAAAGTTTTGAAATAAACTCATTCTTGATGGATACTCATTTTTTTATAAACTTATTTTTCTATTTAAACCATAGATGGGACCCTAACAGGTACTACCCCTCCGGGTCAAAGTGGACCTGTCAGCAATGGTGATAAAGGGGCGCTCCACATTCCCCAGACTTCCAGAACTGGAACCTCACCACCAGATAGAGTTTAATGTCATTCCCAGGACATGAAGACACTCAGCCACCGCATTCTAGCACCCATATGATAAAAGGGTTTGTGGTTGACATAAGGGTTGGGGTAATCATATGGGTACTAGGGCTTGGTGGAGGAGGCCTCTCCGACTGACCGTCTAGCCCACGTAAGAGCCTAAGAGCATGTTATGGACTGCTCAACCACCTGGGTTCCATCCTTAAGCATCACGAGTCGCCATCCACTGCTAACATTGGGCCCCATTGGGGGATTCTTACCACTCTGCAGAGGTGCAGTCGGTGTATTCTAACGCACCAACTGACAGGGCGACACATGGTTCTTATAAAAATCGAAGATGTAGCAAGCAAAAAAAAACTTGGACTTGGAATTTTCTGAACACTGAAGATCAGTGAGTTCCATCTACAGATGTCCTTCTTCACAGTCAACATCAAAAGGTGAAGAAAGATTTTTGAAAATTGGGCGTCGGGCTGTATGGATGATCCTCGGGGCCGCCTGTGGAGAACCCTGGTCTAAGAAGTAGGACCATGTTGAATTTCTCATAAAATTCAAGATTTGCGGCTTTGTATCTTCTTAAGGCTGGTTACATACCTATCGGGTGGCAAGAGGTTTAATGTTTTGGGTTAAAAAGGTATTTGGTTATTCTTGGTGGGTGTTCCTAGCGTTTGCTTTTAACTCCATCTTATTTGTGGTCGCGCTGAAAAGGAAGAATTCAAGGAAAGAAAAAGACAAAAAGGTGGTTTTATGGTTTCGGCTTTATTCACCGGTCATGGCCACCACGTGGCAAGGAAATATCTCCCTGGCCAGTAGTAGTATCGTCTAGACACAGTTAAGGCCTCAACTCAAATGGCCTCTTGGGAGGTCAGAAGTCGGTTCTTTTCTTCGCACATGCGCGAGGTTCCTCCGGTGAAGGCTCATGGGAGTTTGTTATTTTTTAAAATGTTATTTTATTTCAATCCTCACATTCCCCACTATAGGAAAGGATGTACCCTTATGAAACAAGTCTTTAATCATTCTTCGATTGTGTTTGTCCAATGGTGGTAGTTAATGGAACCCTGTGAAGATTTTCTTTAAAGACTTTACAGCCTGTCTGTGGGGCTTAGAATACGCTGATTGTATCCTCTGCAGAGGTGTACCTCCCCCCCCCCAAAAAAAAGGTTGTCCTGGGCATGACACTAAATTGCATCTGATGGTGAGGTTCCATTTCTGGAGATCTGGGGAGTACAGATTACTCCTTTATTGCCATGACTACCATTCTGGTCCAGAGTGGGAGTATCAGTTATGGTTCCGTCTATGGGTCAAATAGATCTGTTTGAAAATGAATGAATATTGAATAAGAATACTTGATACCATTTAACTGTGCGTAAATTATGTGTATTAGGAATAGTTATTTGAAGCTATAATTGTTTATTAAGGTTGGTTGGTTGGTTGGTTGGTTGGGTTTTACGGCATGTCAACCCCTTGGGTTATTTTATGCCGAATACTTCTATTGGTAATTTGGTATTAAAAAATGTTTAATGCCGACAAAATTTTGAAATAATTTCATTTTTAATGGATAATACAATTTTGTTTATCAACACATGTTTTTCTATTTAACCCATAGATGGGACCCTAACAGGTACTACCACTCTGGGTCAGAGTGGACCAGGGAGCAATGGTGATGAAGGGGTGCTCCATATTCCCCAAACCTCAAAATTGGAACCTCACCATCAAATAGAGTTTAACGTCATTCCCAGGACATGAAGACACTCAGCCACCGCCTTCTAGTACCCATATGATAAAAAGGGTTGGGGCTTGCCATAAGGGCAATAGGGATGGGGAAATCATACAGGTGCTAGGGCTTGACGTGATTAGCCGATTGATCGGAGGGGGCCTCTCCGACCACCTGTCTAAGTGGAATGTTGCATGTCATTGACGGCTCATCCACCGTGACTCCATCCTTAAGCATCACGGGTCGCCAACCACGACCAACAGGTGGCTCCATTGAGGAGGGGGTCTTACACCTCTATAGAGGTGCAGTCGGTGCATTCTAACGCCCCAGCCGACAGGGCGGTGTTTATTAAGGATTATTATTATTAGTTACTTTAAATTATATAATTGTTTGCAAACAAATAATTATTGAATAGAAATAGTTACTTGAAACCATATAATTATGTATAAATTATAAGTATTAGATAGGAATACTCGATACCATATAATTGTGTGCAAGTTATTTGTATTAGATAAGAATAATTGATATTATATAACTGTGTTCAAAAAACTTTAAAAATAAAATCTCCCCCCCTCCCCAAATATTTACCAACATAAAATGTTGTTACAAAGAAAAACAGTTAATTTCAAGATCAAATTATCCGATTGGGAAAAAATTACAGTTATTTTTAAAAATAAGTAAAAAATGCCGTTTTTTGTCAAAGGAGTATTTTTTTTTTTTTACAGCGCACGGCTCCTGGTGTGTTTGTTACATAATTTATGAGCAGCCATAAATTATGAACGTACCTGTAGTTAGAATTTTGAATAGGGTCCGTAGACTTAAAAAATGGGGTCCTATGGAAAGTTACTCTTCGGTTATGGACGATTAGTGACCTTTAACTTGACCCCTTGAAGGCGTGCGATTGGGCGCGTGGGAATAGGTTTTAGTTTAGTTAGTCAGATGCGAGCCGGCACCCCATCAGAGGATGTCTCTTAGGGTTCGCAACTCACCTGCGGCAGAACCATGGGCAGGGTTGAAAATAAAAGCTTGATCAAGAAACAACTAAGTTTTGTTAATTAAATATTAAAGACAATGACCAGCCCTGCAAAGAAGAATCAACGAAGAAGACCAACCCTTAAGAAGACCAACTAGTCTTGTTGTATTAATTAAACATTAAAGACAATGACCAACCCAGCACAAAGAAGAACCAACCCTTAAAAGAAGCCCAACAGATCAACATAGAAAATAGGCGACGAGATAGAACCACTAGACAATATAGCAAGAACCAGCAGTAAGCAGAAGTTACCAAGTAAGACCACCTATCATCAGTTATCATCTAATCTCTCTCTCTCTCTCTCTCTCTCTCTCTCTCTCTCTCTCTCTCTCTCTCTTACATACCCGAGTATGTTAGAAGGGTATATAACATGTGTGTTAATCCTATAACTTTTGCCAGGAGTAGTATAAAAATGACCTGATGCCTTGGGAATAATAAGATTAAACTTTAGTGCTTAGTAGTCTATTTTGTTTACGAGGGCGTGCTGAAACGTTCTCGACCTAACCAAGAAGGGAATTATCCCTTTTTTCACTTATTTATCTAAAAAATTAAAGGAACTTGAGAAACGATGTGTTGTGTTAAACTGAAGGGTGAATATGTGGAATTTAGGCATTTAGGTTACATGGCTCTGTAGCGATTGTCTGTCCCTGCTGGGATGGACTTGTGTCCGAAAGGGTTATCTCCCCTTGCCGCTAGGGATTTTCGCCACTAGGTAACACTACTAGCTGGGTATTTTAAACAGCTGCCCGGGAATTTCTCTCTCTCTCTTTCTCTTGGTCTAGCACCCACAAAAGATGGACTAGACACACGGTGTCTCTATCCATTAAGTGTGTGTGTGTGTGTGGGGGGGGAAAGCCCCCCCAACTATCAGTAAGTGACTCTTATATCCTTTATAATCTCTTTCGTACTTTCAAATGACTTTCGTCCTATCTGTTTTGTATCTTTTTATGTATGTTATTCTCCACATGCTCAGACAATAAAGTCTGTATTTGTTGTTATATGTACCTCTTTGTTCGGAAAGTTACTCTGAGCCATATAACGTATTTTAAGAACCCTACATCCTATTCTTATAGCTCTAATTAATTCCCTTCTTGGTTGGATCGAGAACTTTTCTGCACGCCCTTATTTTTAAATTTTAGATGAAGCATTGTCAAATATTAATTTTGACTAGTATATTCTTCCATCTTAATCTTTAGTTACTAGTCCTTATCGTAACTCACCCGGATTATCAATGTTCCTCGTTGCCATAGATTGTTGATCCGAGTGAGTTGCGATAAAAATAAAGAGGTGGAATAAAATACTAATCAAAATCAATGGTTTATCTATCTATATCAAGAACAGTTGTGTGTGTATCTGTATGTCCGGAGGAAACTTCGAAAATAAAACAATTAACGACAAAGTAACTATATATACTCATTAAATATCACCAGGACTTGGTTTTTGAGCAAAAATAATGAAGATTTAATTTCTATTTGGGAAGATATTTAAAAGATCAAATTTGAAAAGTAACAGAAGGGAAAGTCACTTGCATGTTATTTTGTTTATCTTTTTTTTGTTTGTTTTTTCTTCCGCTTTGAAATATAATTTTGATTATTTGAATTAATTGCATCATTTATATATTCTTCTTTTTTTAAATTGTAAATCATGAATGGAAATTTCTTACTATATTTTTATATATTTCCGTGGGGATTATTATGGGGCAACCAGCTAGGATATCACTCGCAATAAGTAATAATGGATCTGCGAGACTAACTTTTTAAACCCCCCTCTACCCAGGCGACACCGGGTAGCCGCTGCTAGTACATATATAAAGGACAGTTGTGTGAATCTGTATGTCCGGGGGAAACTTGGAAAATAAAACAATTAACAACAAAGTAAATATATATACACATTAAATATCACCAGGGCTTGGATCTTGAGCAAAAATAATAGAGATTTGATTTATATTCGTTAAGATAATTAAAAAAATAAAATTTAAATGATAACAGCATGGATTTTTTTTGTTCATTTAATATTTTTGATAGTAGACATAAAAATTTCTTTCCAGAGTAGCAAGGTGTATTTTCTTTTACATAGGGATTTAAATGGGGCCTCCCACGAGGATTCAACTCACGATTCAGCAATAATGGATCTGCGGGACTAACTTAACAAAACCCCCCTCTACCCAGGCGATGCCGGGTAGCCGCTGCTAGTTAGTACATAATGTCATGGTTGTTTCAAACCTGGATTTCCGACTAATTAATTCGAGAAGATACTCCATAGAGGCATACATATTCCAAAATTTTGACACTTATAAACGCACCCACCCAAACATGAATCAAGCCAGCCATAGAAAAGTTGAAATAAAAGCAGAAGGAAAAAATAAAATAAAATAAAATAATATAAAAAAAAACTAAATATAAAAAAAAAGATATGTCAGGAAACTGCAGTTTTCTTGGATGCCTTACGAAAGCACCTGCATTCTAATTAGCTAATTAGTGAGCAGTTCGTGGTTTGAAATTCTTCATAGTTGAAAAAAAAAATGTAGCTGTTCGAACACATCATCCATAGCTCACCACTATCTTGTTTTCATCATCTGTTAACAACAAGAGGCACAAAATGGCGCAGTTGTCTCATTGCAGAGGAAACATATTCATTAACAAATGCGCTGACCTAAATATCCATTTTAAAAAGAAATTGCACAATAGTATTACACACAAACGAAAACGTAGTTCCCGACTCCTGGAAACAGTTATGGAAGTCTTCAACTGGCACTGCTTTCAGTTAGTTTGTCACGGCCTATTGCATGTTCTCAATAGTTCCTAATTATTCACCACTGAGCTGATTTTTGAATTTTGGGAACAGGAAATAGTTAGAAGGACTCAGATTTGTGGAGTAAGGCGGCTGTAATACCCCAGAGATATTCTTTTGGACTATAATCTCGTTAATAGAAAATGGGTTCAGAAAGTAATGGGACTCTCTCTCTCTCTCTCTCTCTTCTCTCTCTCTCTCTCTCTCTCTGTGTGTTTTCTTTTTAAAATCCTGGACGAGGCTGTTTATGTTTCACTTTGCTCAATAATAATATTATACAACCTATATAACATTGCTATGTGTTTTTGAGTTGCCATAAAATCATACTGTGTGGCCCAGTGTCTTAACCATGCGTTTATAACAGCGATTAAAAATCACACCGGCGTGATTAAACGCTAGAATAAGCCCCGAGTCATTGCTACTTATAAAGCCTTTGCCTTTAAAATTTATTTTTCTAATTAACTTCTGATTAAGTGATTATAACAAGACCGCAAATGTAAGTATTTAGCGACAAGATTTCTTTTCAAAACATGACCCTTGATATAAGAATGCACTTAAGAGTAGCTCCGTGGTAGAGCATTGAACATAGGAACATATTCAAGAATAACTCAATGATAGAACAGAGGATTGAAACTGTTAAGGTTCAATTCCATATTAACGAACTTTCTTTCTAGAAGTCTAATAGCCCGGATGAGAAGTGTTTGTGTTTATTTCGCGCTAACACGCATGGGAAAAGCGTCGATTCATCTCTCCTTCACCCAGCTGTGGGTAAATGGTAGGGCAGACTGGGTTCTTGTGTGTGGTGTGTGTGTGTGTGTGTGTGTGTGTGTGTGTGTGTTGTAAGGTCTGGTAGAATGATCTCTCAGGTTTGAAGGATAAATAAATCTGAAATCTGAGCGACCATCCTGTCGTATATATATATATATATATATATATATATATATATATATATATATATATATATATATATAAGGGGGGCTCTAAAAGGAATATATCCTTTTATTTATTTCCATGGAAAATACAACAGATAAAAAATACACAATAGTATCGTTTGATAGAACATGTTTTTAGCTACAGAACACTAAAAAAATGACCTTGTGTCACATCCTGCTCGTAGCTGTGTTGGATCAATTTGATAAGAACTCGATATGAATAATTTAAACTATAATTCTGATACTGAATTCATAATAATAAAAAATTGTTTTGTTTCGTCCTAAATCTGAAATTCGTGAAGCTCCTAATTTCATACGAAATTGATAGAAATTCCATGGTGTAACATCAAATGTATTTACCCGACCATCAGCAGGATGTGTGACACCAGGACCATTTTAAAGCGGATCAAAACTGATTTTGAATTGAGAGTTTTCCTTCTCCTAGACGGGTTGCCATACCAACGCTAAATAACCTAGTCTGCTCTGCTATTTTACCTAAAACGAAGGAGAGAACATATGGACTCACGTGCAAAGTAAAACTCAATCGGTCTCGTCTAGGATTTAAACTCGCGTCACCGATTCCATTTTGTTGTGTCCTTAAAATAGATATAATCGGACAAGGTTGTAGTCGAGTGGAAGGACCATAAACACGTTTGTAGATTAAAGATAGAGGGATTTATTGCAGAGAGATACAATAAGACAGACAAGGAATAGTGAGGTTCGCTACTAATCCTCGAAGCCAGCTCAGTATAATGCCGTGCTCACTATATATATATATATATATATATATATATATAGTAAGACCACATGGGTGTCTGTGTGTGTGTGTGTGTGTGTGTGTGTGTGAGAGAGAGAGAGAGAGAGAGAGAGAGAGAGAGAGAGAGAGAGAGAGAGAATAAACTCATTCTTAATGGATACTCAATTTTTAAAAAATAAACTCCTGTTTTTTCTGTTTAACCCATAGATGGGACCCTAACAGGTACTACCACTCCGGGTCAGAGTGGACCAGGGAGCAATGGTGATGAAGGGGTGCTCCATATTCCCCAAACCTCCAAAACTGGAATCTCACCATCAAATAGATTTTAACGTCATTCCCAGGACATGAAGACCCTCAGCCACCACCTTCTAGCACCCATATGATAAAAAAGGGGTTGGGACTTGCCATAAGGGCAATAGGGATGGGGAAATCATACAGGTGCTAGGGCTTGACGTGACCAGCCGATTGATTGGAGGGGACCTCTCCGACCGTCCGTCAAGCCCAAGTAAAGACCAAAGTGGAGTGTTGCACGTCATGGACTGCTCAGCCACCTGGGTTCCATTCTTAAGCATCACGGGTCGCCACCCACGATTAACATTGGGCTCCACTTGAGGAGTCTTACCCCTCTGCAGAGGTGCAGTCGGTATATTCTAACGCCCCAGAAGACAGGGCGGTCTATCAATGATATGAAGTTTAGTTTAGATTTTGGAATTAAAGTTAATTTAACGGAAAATCACTTAGAATTTGATAAGCAGGTCTTAACTTCAAGTTTATCTGAAACGAGGCTCTCATTAACCTAGGGAGTGACGTGATCGGGTGACTCTTGAGAAAGTAGATTTTAGTTAGTAGGAGTTAAGCCCTAGTAGCCCCTGTTGGGCAGATGTATATTTCGTCTCTGCTTTTTTTCTCTCCATGCGTGCGGGATAAGAATGTATAGGGGAATCGAATAAAAAAAGGGGTTATTTCCTAGAAGTCTAACATAAACAAAGGGGAACCATTCTTGACTGAGAAATTATTTATTTATTTATTGATCTACTAGGAAAAAAGAAGACGGGGTTAGGGTTAGGGTTTAGGGTTAGGGTTAGAGTCAGGGTTATGGTTAGTTTAATGGGAAAATAAATAAATGATTTATCAGTCAAGAGTGGTTCCCCTTTGTTTATGTTAGACTTATTGGAAATAACCAAAAAAGGTGTGGTCAAATAAGAACACAAATGGAACGCAAAAAAGTAGATAACTCCGGTGAATATGTCCAATCCGATACGAAATATCAAACAACCAATGGAAGAAGAATTTATGAATATATATAAGACGCACAATAACAGAGAATTCAAGAGATTATACATCAGTTGATTAATTGATTAATTTTATCGGCATGTCATCCCGTCTAGGGGTATTTTATACCTAGAGATTATAGAATCGTGTTCAATTTACATTTAAATTTTCTATGTTGTAGTTTCTTCTTTTTGCATACAGTTCTATCGAATACAAATAATTTTCAGACAGATATATTTTACCCATAGTTGGGACCCTAACATATGCTACCACTCCGGGGTCCAAGTGGACCTGTAAATAATGGTAATCAAGGGGGTACACACAGCCCAGATCTTCGGAACAGGTGCCTCACCATCAGATATAGTTTAGTGTGATACCCAGTACACCTCTTTTAGGGGTAGCTTCCCCCTCTTTAGGGGATACAGTAGATATATTCGCCGATAATTTCCCATTTTCTATGAATCTTGAGTTCTTTTTTTGTGTGTGTTCTTTTTTTTTTAGCAATTGTGGCGCGTTTTAGTAACTATTTTCAAAATATAAAAGAATAGTTTTCACTTGTTTATTTCTGTATTGTGTTAAAATTTCCAAATTGAAAGGAATACTGAGAAAAAGATGATTTCATTTGAAAGTAAAATTTCACTTTACTAAACTAATGATGTGAGAAATGGAAATGAAACAGTTTTTAAGATAATTACAAATAAAACAAATAAACTTAGATTTTTCTTTCTTTCTTTCCTTCAATTCGGTATATATATGTGTGTGTGTGGAAGTGAATCCGGTATGTAGTATATTAAGAAAATTGAAAAAACACAGGTTTAAATAAGTTGAGTGGTAAGTTTATTGGCCGATGCTGCAGTGTTTCGATCTATTAATTAGATCATCTTCAAGGCATTTGTTGATATATGGAAGGTGATAAAAAATTTGTATCACAGAATAACGAGAAAAGCAAGTGATAGTCTTTGTTTTTCCATATTCCAACAAATGCCCTAAGATGATCTAATTAATAGATCGAAACACTACAGCGTCGGCCAATAAACTTACCACTCAACTTATTTAAACCTGTGTTTTTTCAATTTTCTTAATATACTACACACACACACACACACACACACACACACACACACATATATATATATATATATATATATATATATATATATATATATATATATATGTGTGTGTGTGTGTGTGTGTGTATGTGTGTGAGGTATCCAAAACTTGGTAGTAAGGAATGATTCTATATGTGATTTCTAAGACATACTGTATTATTATTGTATGATCCAGTATGTATAAATACAGTGAATCTTTAAATCACTACAGAGAGCTCAATTTATAATAATCTTTTTAGATTATATACAGAGCAATATTTATCTTTCAAAGGAAGGAAAAACTCAACATCATTATTCCATAATAAATTTATTTCGACCAAAATTGGGGCCTTTATAGATCTAAGTTTATTTAACAAAGCTCCCCAAATCAAGTCTCATCAGATGGATAATCATCAATAATTTTCTTAAAATTGTCGTAAAGAAGATTTCTTCTTCGGATTTCTGTAGGTAGCTTACAAATGTCTAGCTACACTGAAGAGACTTGATAAGTCGAAACACATGCCTGCTGAAGTCCCGGTTTCGATTTATGTCGGAGGGAAATCGTTAGTATACATCGCTGAGGAGACTTAATAAAGTTGAAACAGTCTGTACGATGTTCTACACACCGAACGGTCCTTTGCCGAGACTCACTTGTCATGATTATTTTCTATAATTATCGAATTTTATGCGATATACGCATTGTAATTGCCTTCAAGCAAAAACAAAATATATAAATAACAATATATACTTTATTCAGCAATGCTTTTAAAAAAATCCGAAAAAAACCCAAAAACAAACATTCAAATATCTTAGATAAAAGATATAAAAAAAAACTGATGACCGAGAAAAATGCGGCGGAAGTGGCTCACATTCGAAACTATTGTATAACTTTTTTTGTTTTTTGCAACGCCAAGGTTTTTGTTTTGAACTCATATGACTTTCGTTTCCACTCATAACAACACGGATTATAAACAAGCTCTGATGACGATTTTCATAAAATCGAAATATTGTTCAATATCAGCTATGTTAGAAAATGTTTTCACTTTAACAGCATTTTGTGGTGTTTTCATATCTTTTTATATATACTCATACCGTCGGATTCATTTCCTTTCTTTTAACTTATATATATATATATATATATATATATATATATATATATATATATATATATACCGGGCTAACAGTTAGATCTATGCCTATGTTAAACATGGTATTATGGAAGTAACGTCAGCAGACAAGATCATGATTTGAACCTGGTTTGTCGATTTTATTATCCAAATTCGACCGAAGCTAATTAGCGCTTCGTGGTGACCATAGCAGACGAGGCTATTTCTTGCGTACAAAGAAAATCTATTCGACTAACATAATCCTCAAATAGAACATTCACATAAATAGTGTTATCTTCTGTAGATATTCTATTTCCTATTGTTCTCATTTCTATGCCCCCTTGTTAGTCACCTAACTTAAACCTTAAGGTATGGAGTAAGCTGATCTCAAAACACCTGGGATAACAAGTACCAACCACCCCAGAGTCTCTTAACGAGTTATTGCTAACAAAAGAAATAACATCTTTGGTTATTATTATTATTATTATTATTATTATTATTATTATTATTATTATGTCACTCCTTTTGAGTTTTTCACACCAGCATAAGCTGATGGTCTTTCGCCGAAGTATGAGGGACAGCAAGTCTCCTCAGTTCTCCAGGACTCTTCTGAGTATTCTAGCCGATCTCAATAATGCTGTTGTCTGGATGCTCTTAATTTTTCCATCTGATTTCCAATTCCTCTAGTCTGTTTTCTAAACTACTGGGACCGTTCCAAGTGCACCAACTACAATTGGTATCACTTTCACCCTCATATTCCACAGCTTTTTCAATTCTATAGCAAGGTTCAGGTATTTGTCTACCCTTTCGTTTTCTTTCATCTTCACGCTGTGATCTGCTGTGACTACAAAATCTACCAGTTGATAAGTTCTCTTTTGCTTGTTAGTCAATACTAGGTCTAGTCTTCTGGATGGGATAAGGTGATCCGTCTTTATCTCAAAATTCCAGAGAATTTTATGCATTTAATTCTCAAAAACAGATTCTGGTTTATGCATATACCATTTTGTTGTATTCTCGTTGTGCTAGTTTGTTGCATTCGCTTAATACATGGTTGATCGTCTCATCTCAGTCTCCGCACACTCTACACTTGCTGTTCCGTTGTGTCTTATCTATCTATGCTTTGATATAATTTGTTCTTATGGCATTGTTTTGTGCAGCAATTATGAGCGACTTGGTTTCTCTCTCCAGGTTTCTTCTTCTTAACCATGTCCAGGTCTTTTCATGTGCAATCTCCCCAATTTGTCGTTTGAAGTATCCATATAATTGTTTTTCTTCCCATTTCTGTTTTCTTGTTTTTGTTGTTTTTTCTGCATGTTCACATGTTACAGCTGCTATTATTGGCTGCAGTAATCAATCTTTCCTTGCTTTTTCCCCCCTGTATTCTTCGATTTCTTGGGTTGTGGCATATACGCAACCCTCTATATTGGCAAGACCTCTCCAGCCTTTCTTTCTTCATACAGAGAGTCTGTTTTTATCATCTGTCATTAATTTTCTTGCCTTTTGGTCAATCTGCTAGAGTTCCTCCTTTGCCCATTTTAAGAATGGTCCAGAGTATCTTATAATGGGGACGGCCCAGCTATTTATTCCCTTGATGAAATTTCTGATGCAGAGCTTGGTTTCTAGGAGTTTTCTTTTTCTTTTGATGTATTATTTTTAAAAACTTTTTCTTTCATCTCTGTTTGATGGTGTCCGCTTTTAAAATTCCTAAATATTTACCATTCTCATTCTCTCCAAGTGTTCTTATATTTTCCTGATTTTGTAGTTGTATTCCGTCCATCGTTTCTCTTTTCATTAATAACGTAGCATATTTTTCAATGCCGATCTCCATTCCTATATCCAAGTTGTCCTATTCTTATGGTTTGTACAAGGACTTCCAAGTCTTTTTCATTCTTTGCAAAAATCTTGATGTCTTTCACTGGAGTCTGAGTGACAGCAAGTCTCCTCAGGTCTCCAGGACTCTTCTGAGTATTATGGCAGACTGCAGCAGTGCAGTGTTCTGAATGGTTTCAATCCTTCCTCTGATTTCCAAACTTTCCAAACCCTTTTCTAATCCTTTTGGGACTGTTCCAAGTGCACCAACCACAATTGGTATCACTTTCACTTTGATATTCCATAACTTTTTCAGTTCTCTGGCAAGGTCCAGGTATTTGTCCATTTTTTCATTTTCCTTTAGCTTCACTCTGTGATCTGCTGGCACTGCAAAATCCACCAGTTGACAAGTTCTTTCTTTTTTGTTTATCAACACTAGATCTGGTCTTCTTGCTGGGATAAGGTGATCCGTTTTTATTTCAAAGTCCCAGAGAATTTTATGCGTTTCGTTTAAATAAGGTGGTTTATTTTTTCCCTTTGAGTTGGTGAATTTGTAACCGCCTGTAAATTTTCTAAGTATATAGTTGAGTGGCATCATTACTATAACCATTAGTTGTGTCGATAGTGAGTCTCCTTGGAAAATGTCTCTTTGGATTTTTACTTCTGTGACGTATTGCCTTCCTATTGCAAATGGAACTTTCCAGTTTTCCATAGATTTTTTATTTTATTTTATTAAACTTACGATTTGTCAAATATTTTATACATTTTAAAGAATTCTGTAATCCAAATGTGCGGGACAATAGGTCATAGGTCATTTTTAGTCGATCCATGTCATTGTGATATTTTTGCACCTAGTCTTAACCTCTTCAATGATGTGTTGATCAATATAAATATGTAATGTGTGTTACTTGTTTTTTTTCTCTGTAGCATCCTTTTTGTTCTTCTGGAAATATTTTGCGCCAATTAAGTGAGAAATATATTTCTTCTTTGATTAGCGTAGTTAGAGTTCCGCATCATCGGTAGACAAGTTATAAGTCTATAATTGCGAGGAATGTTTCTTTTTTGTGAGCCTTTCTGGATTTGTCGTCCATTTTGGGTATGTTTGCTTCCTCTAAGAATCTATTCAGTTGTTGGGCCAATCTCTCGTGGATGGAATTGGATTTCAAAAACCAGTATCCATGTATATCACCATGGCCTAGTGATATCCCTTCTTGCGAGTTTTTCACACCAGTCTCTTCAGACCTCTAGGACTCTTCTGAGTATTATAGCCGATCTTAACTATGCTGTTGTTTACAGTCACCCTCATGTTCCACAGTTTTTTTCAGCTGTCTGATAAGATCCAAGTATTTGTCTATTTTTTCGTTTTCTTTCATTTTTACTCTGTGGTCCGCCGGAACGGCAAAATCCACTAGATGACAAATTATTTTTTTCAAGTTCTGCTCTTCTGGCCGGAATTTAGTGATGTGTTTGTATATCAAAATCCTAGAGAATTTTATGAGTCTCATTCTCTTGGATGGGTTCTGGTTTTTGCGTTATTATTATTATTATTATTATTATTATTATTATTATTATTATTGCTGTGCGCAGTATAATGATTAACGAGATACGCTAGCAGACGATTGTTAATGTTTTCGATTCTCACTGGGTGCCCTTCTGGCCTTATGCCAAACTAAGTAAATGACTATAATTATTTTAAGAAAACACAGATTCAAATTTATTTTGGTTAAAATTTATTTGAGTGCCGCTGCTTTATACGCATGTACATATTTCTTGTTATTGACATTTCTTCTGTATGTAAATAAAAACTTATATTTTTTTATTTATTTATGTCTTACTTTTATTTATCTTTCATGTTTTCTATTATTATATTTGACTAAAGAATTATCAAAATAATATCTAAAAGTGAGGCAGATAATTTTCCCATACGGCTCAGGACTGAAATGAAATGGATTCTCTCGTCAATTTCGACGCATGAGGGTTCATCCAATGAAAAACCTACAAAGTGATTTGTTTATAGTGGTGAAGTCTTGTGTTGGACCATCTGCACATTTTGGCACAGTCGATCGGAAAGAATTGGTGCACAAGGAATGCCACAAACCCAATCAACGACTGATCTCAGATTTTTTCAAATTTCAGAGTTTTCCTTCTCCTAGACTGGTTACCTAACCAAGGTTAAAGAGCCCAGTCTGTCCTACTATTTTACTCATAGCTGGAGGGAGAATATATGGATTCATACCTTTCCCAATGGTATTAGCGCTATGTGAAAGGCTAACAGCCTTGTCTAGGATTTGAACTCGGGTCGACGAGTCAATTTCCACGACTCTAACCATTATGCCACGCGCTTCCTTAGCATGTATGGTGCATTGAGTACCCACTCACCACAGACCAAGATTAGCATTAGTATATCCGTGATATACTAACACAAATAAACGGTAGGAAAGTCAAGATAAACTAATGAAACACATACAAATACATTTAACCTTATATATATTATATATATATATATATATATATATATATATATATATATATATATATACCAGTGGCAACAAAAGAAAGAATATAAGAAAGAGATAAAAAATACACACATATTCTTCTATGAACAAGCAGTATGTGGAATGGGTACAAGAATGGAAAAAGGTTGAATTCATGCATGTAGTTGATATCGTCACCTGGCTTTACCGTTCCCTGACAGGGTAAGATATGACGTCCCTACTGGTCAAAGAACAGGGACCAATAAAGGCCAAGAACGGGTTTATGGGACGGTCACGTGGTACCCAACGAGATAATCAACGGACATACCCATTTTTTAAGGGAGATAATTATTCATTGTCTCTCTACCGATCTACTGCCGGTGTTTTCCGGTCATTGCATATTTTTCATATTCTCTCAATGTCATACTTAACAATATTATATTTCTCAGTCACATCCTGCCAAATTTAGGAGACTGGTGTCTATTTTTTTTAAAGAGACATCGCGAGTGAAAAACATTGTAGTATTATTAGTCTTTGTTAGTTCGTTTCCAAAAATATGTTTGAAAAGTTAATTCATTGAAAATTCTTTTAAATACAGAAATTGAAAGAATATACATTGAAAGAATATATATATATATATATATATATATATATATATATATATATATATATATATATATAGATATATAGATAGATAGATAGATAGATAGATGTAAGGTAATCCAAATGACTGGTAAGTAAGTGATTCTATTTGGGATCTTCGAAATCTCACTGTACGTACAACCATACTGTATGCTCTTGTAGGTGCAAACGTATATACTCATACAAGAATTTTTATAAATCCCTATATATATATATATATATATATATATATATATATATATATATATATATATATATATATATATAAGCATATGGTGCGATGGGTAAATTATCTCAATTTTGAATAATTAATTTCACGCATGTGCTTTGTTCATTTTAGTTTTTGTTTTATGTGCAGTAAACTAGAGTCAGTCGGGCACTGTGTGTGAAGAAAGCAGCACCATGACACAATTCACTCTTCTAGAATATTTCAGTGTGTTCGAGTGTCAATCTAAGGAGAGTACAGAGGATTCGGAAAGAGTTGATTGGGTCCAATGTAGATTACGAAAATACGGCAGCTCAGAAGTCTGACTATGACCGTTCTGATAAGAAAAGAACTCCCGAATTTCTTGCTGAGATCTAAGTCATGATTGACAACGATCCTTAATAAGTCAATCAAGTCCATAGTCAGGGACATGGAAGTGTCTGAGTTTCTTATCAGGCAGATAATGCATGAAGACATTTGCTATTTCTTATACAATATGAGAAAGCGCCAATTCTAATCACAGATCACGAAGGACTATAGAAAAGGCCGCGCTGCAAAGTTCGGATGAAAGAAGACAAACAACTCAATTGGAAATTATACACATGTATTAGGCAAAGATACAAAATACTGCAAATTTGATTGCGATTCGCCCCCTAGCAGCAGGGAATAAAACTCCATGCAATACCAAAGATTAACTGAAGGCAATGATAACGGCAGCATTTACCAATTTAAAACAAGGAGACCAATGGAAAGTCTTGCAGGAGATTCGAATGTTTCAAGTATTTACATTTTTAAAATAATGCATGTTAACTCCAAATAAAACCTAGGATTTCACATTTCAATAGAAACAAAGTAAATTTTTCAGGAATATCAAGGAGTTTTCTGTGACACATTTACGGAAAATACGATACCAAAATTTTCATGCAAACGAGATAAATCATTTAAAATAAAGCAATGTATGGGGGAGTGGTTTGATTCGTTCGTATTTGTGTCCTATCCCCCAATACATCTGGTTCTTCCTTCTTGTGAACAGGTAAGCTGAAAGGGAATTTAGGAAAAGAAGCGAAGGAACAAAGATGAGGATGACTTTTATTAGCTGATTCACACTATTTATTTGAGGGGAATATTTCCCGAGCAAGTCAATAAGTGTTTCTTCTTCAAAGTCTTGGAGTAAAAAGGGCTATGATATATCTTTGTAAAAGTGCCTAATTTGGATATTTATTGGTTAAAAATTTTGGTAAAAGAACGAATATTCCCAAGTTCATGTGGGTTTAACGTTTTCGGTTAAAAGCTACCCGTGGTTATTCTTGGTGCGTATTCCTAGGGTTTGCCTTTAACCCCATCTTATTTGGTGGTCGCACTGAAAAGGAAGGAATTCAAGGGACGAAAAAGGAAGAAACAAAAGGCGGAAGGTGGTTTTATAATTCAGGCTTTATTCGCGTGGCAATGAAATGTATCCCTGGCCAGTAGTAATGTCTTATCCCAGACAAAGCCGAAGTCTGAATGGCCGAGAGCATGTCTTGGGTGTCGGAAGTAGGCCCTTTTTTTCGCACATGCTCGGAGTGTTCTTCCGGTGAAGGCACATGGGAGTTTGTTAATTTGTTTTTATTTTAATCCCCACACACCTCACCAACACCTTTCAAAATGTTCAGTTCGCTAAAAAAAAAGAAGAAAAACTGAAGTCTCAATGAGTCCACCATGGGTGTTGGTAGGGGTGTTATCGTGCGATACCACCATTTTCTGAGTCTATGAAAAACTCTCTTTCTAAAACATCGCTTCTAGGTGACAATTTTTATTGCTGGATGTGTTTATAGCAGTCACATCAAAGGCAAGTCAGCAATAAATGTCTTTAAAATTTTCTTCAAAGTTTTTGGACGATTTACTAAAATGATTTCAAAATCTGATAATCAAAAAAAATTCTAGTCGGTTGGTTTCTAGAGACAACTTACTCTTTTGTAAATTTGTGAGTTGGCTCACCACGGTCCTCATGCCGTTTCGTGATCATCTGAACCAGGGGTCACCAAACTACGATCCGCAGGTCGGATCCGGCTCGCGAAGGCATTTTATCATGCCCGCCGACGGTACTTGAATTTGTTTGTTAAAACGTACGGAACGTGAAACGCGAGCAAGCCTTTTCAAAATTGAAATATGTGAAATCAATCCATCGAACGAAATTGACTGATAAACATTTGAAAGTAATTCTCTTGATTGGATGTAGCAATTCCAAACTAAAACATTGACGATATCTTCAAAGGCAAACTTCAGTTTCACAAATCTCACTAAACCTTTCTGCTAATGTTGCGTTCTTTGATAATGTTTTGAAAATAAATATGTTGGTTAAATTTGTTTTTGTGCATCTTACGTCATTCATTCCTGAATATAACATGGAAAGATAAATTTTATTTTACATATTTTCCTCGGAGCTTTCTTTCTGGCTTGCAAGTATTGAACACAATAATAATATGGCCCGCGCTCGCTAATTTTCTATTATCCGGCCCACCATGAAAAAAGTTTGATGATCCCTGATCTAGACTGATGTGAGGGTTGGAGGAAATTACCCCTGAGTACTAAAAGACACAGTGTCACCCTACCGCATTAAAAATACCTTTTGTCTCATATTTTGGATGGGGAGACGATTAAATCCCAATTCTTGTCAGTTGAACATTTTCTTTCACCCCCTCGTGTTTTAAAAGGTCATTAGCGCTATGGTACTGCAAACTTAACATTTCAAAATGTATGACTTCAGGGTTTAAATCGAACTTAATGAACCTAAATTCCACCATCATATATCACCCCGCCGAAAAAAAAATCAGGGAATTAACCAAATTTAATGAAATTTTCAGTGTTGATATATCAATGAATAAAACAATTGATGCACCAGTTATTTTATTTTAAAACTTTTACATTTTTTTAGGTCAATTAACTTTGGACAACGTATCTTTGAGGCTTAACACAGATTCTCAAAGATACGTGGTTCAAAGTTAATTGACCTGAAAAAATGTAAAAGTTTTTAAATAAAATAATTGGTGCATTATATCTTTTATTCATTAATATATCAACACTGAAAATTTCATTAAATTCGGTTAATTCCCTGATTTTTGGTATTTTTTTTCTTTCGGCGGGGTGACATACGATGGTGGAATTGAGGTCCGTTAAGTTCGATTTAACTACTTCAGGTATCTTTCTTATGAAAAATGATTAAGGTTGTAATATCGATAACGTGATATTTAACGGAAAATTTTAAATCAGATTTAGGATATATTCGCAGAGTTCCGTCCCGGCCTCAAAAACCGCTTGCCGGTGGCTGCTGAAAAAAAGAATCACCAGCTACTATTGAAGTCCGTAGCCGAAGCGGTGTCACTTGAAAAAAAAAACTAGGATTGGGTTTAGGGTTAGGGTTAAGGTTAGGGTTGGGTTTGGGGTTTAGGGTTAGTTTAATGGGAAAATAAATAAATAATTTGGGCTCTGTTTTTTTCTGGGTCACCTTGTATACAGGGTGACCCAAAAAAAACAGAACCCACAACTTTTGTAATAAAACTTAATTTTAACTAGGGGGTTTAGGGTTGGGGTTGGGGTTAGGGTTTGGGTTCTGTTTTTTTCTGGGTCACTCTGTACAGGGTGACACAGAAAAAACAGAACCCAAATTATTTATTTTCCCATTAAACTAACCCTAAACCCTAACCCAACCCTAACCCTAAACCCCCTAGTTAGAATTAACAGTTTTATTACAAAATGTGTGGGTTCTGTTTTTTTCTGGGACATCCTAATTTACTAAATAAAAGTTCATAATTACCTAATATTGTACGTGTACATATGATAAATTCATTACAATTTGATTCTCATTGCCAACTCTTTTTATTTGGATAGAATTCACTAATCTTTGCTTTGCTTACAGCACATGTTGTTCTTAAGTGGTGGTCAGCCTTCTAAGAACTGGGATGCTTCGATGATAGGGAAGCTGTGTTTTAGATGTGGCTTGATCGTCAAAGTCAAAGTCTTGTTTTCCATTATGGGAAAATGTCTATCTCAAAAAGTGTTCATGTGTGAAGTATACACATACACGCTTGCGTGTGTGTGATAGATTGATAGATATAGAGAAAGGAGGGGAGAGAAAGAAAGCAGAGGGAAATGAAGAGAGACAAAGGGAGAGTGATAGAAAGAAAGGGAGAAGGAGAAAGATAATTGGAGTGAGAGAGAGAGAGAAGGAAAGAGAGTGGGAGAGAGTGAGAGACAAAGAGTATGTGTGACAGATAGATAGATAGATAGAGAGTATGTGTGATAGATAGATAGAGAGAGAGAGAGTGTGTGAGAAAGAGTATGTGAGAGAGAGAGAGAAAGAGTATGTGTGTGTGTGTGAGTGAGTGAGTGAGTGAGTGAGAGAGAGAGAGAGAGAGAGAGAGAGAGAGAGGGGGGGGGGGCAAGGATACTTTTTATGTTGGATACTTTATTCGTGGAGGGCCTATGAGAAAAATGGCCCACGCATTTTCACAACCTTATATGAAAACATAAACTTCTCTCAACGACTCTTCTTAAGTATGTGGCTTTTTCTTTTTTTGCATTGAAAAAAAAAGAAAGAAAAAGGAAAACATTATACAATTACTAGAAGAAAGAAAGAAAGAAAGAAAGAAACTGAAGGACAAAAATAACGACAGACTTTAGTAGGGGAAAAGGAGAAAGAAAAAGAAAGAAGTGGAAGAAAGAAAAAAACAGTAACAAAACATTTTTTTAAAGGAAAAAATAAATTGATCGCCACACTCTGCACCCCTGGATCATTTTGCTTCCTCGAAGCAAAATATAAAGAAATAAGAAAAGGGTGCAAAAAAAAAAAAAAAAAACTAGAAAAAGAAAACCCTGAAAAGTAAGAAAGAGATTATGTTTAAGTTTGAATCCCATGTTTTTGTAGCGTTGTCTCCATCCCGAAAAATGAGCAGAGGAAGGAAGAACAATGATGAGTTTGTTGTGACGTGGGAGGTCCGCTTCGCCCAAAACAGAGTTTACTTGTAATAAATAGCTACACTCAGGTCGAGCATGCACTACTGCTACTAGCAAGTTAAATGTGGGAGGTCTACCTTCTACGATCGTGAATTTACACGATATTCTATATCTCCTCTCTCTCCCCCCTTCCCACCCTCTCTCTCTCTCTCTCTCTGTAGACTGATGAATGATATGATAGGTCACTTGTGAGTTGCTTGTAGTAAGCAAAATAATTGTTGTCGATTTCTTCTGATCGTGGAAGGTCTACATCACAAACGCCTCTTTCTTACTCCCTTGTTAGTTTCACACCGCTGTGAATTGATGCTAGAATAAATTCAACCATTGCTACTTATAAGGCCGTTGCCTTTCAAGTTTATTTTTCTAATTAACTTCTGATTAAGTGATTATAATAAGACCGCAAATGTAAGTATTTAGCGACAAGATTTCTTTTCAAAACATGACCATTGATAAAAAAAAAAAAGAAAAAAGGTAGCTCAGTGGTAGAGCACAGGAGTGAAATTCTTAAGGTCACAAATCATTAACTAGACTTCTTCCTTCAAGTTCAACATGAAGGATTTGAATTTTCATTGAGTGATTTTAACAGCGCGTCGACCCGTCTAGGGTTATTTTATGGGTGCCGTTATAGTATATGGCCTACCTTTTTTATTCTGTTATAGTATGTGGCCTACCCGGTTTGATTGTGTCCTACCACGGTAAGAGTATATTTAAAGATATAAGTTGTAAGCAATTTATTGAAACTAATTATTTTTCACATATATTCAATTTCAAGAAATGCAATTCAGTCATAAGCTGTATATAGTAATTAAGAATAATTGAAAAAAGAATTTATCCATAATTTATATGAATCAGAGATCTATTTAATTCTAAAACATTCTAAAATAGGGCTAGAGGTTAGGGTTAGCAGTTATTATTATAACCTTATAATATACTTTTTATGGTAGGCCTCATACTATAAGAGAGACTTGATTTCATAGGTCATATTCAAAAGGTAGGCCACATACTGTAATGGTACCATTTTATGTCTAGAGTTTGGGGAATTGCATCCATAATACGTTCATATTTACATTTTTGTAGCTGCTTCTTAAGAGCATTTTTTTTTGGGGGGGGGGGAGTTGTACACTAGGGTAGGTCGATTTTTCACTTTTTTAAAATATCAAATTTCCATCTAAGCGAAAGTTGTGTACAGTATACTGAATTTAGATCTTTTACTTGTACCATTGTTTGAGGAAATAGCATCAAAGATCGTCACTTACAGCTAAATTAATGAGGTAAAAAGCAGCATATCAGAGGTGTCGGTGGTGCTGGTGGAGGCACATTTTCAATTTGAATTCTATTTATAATATCTAATTCGTTTCATTTTAATGAAATAAAATAACATTTCTGATTTAAATGTTAAAAACTGTAAATTTTCTAACCAATTTCTAGGCCAAATGTTGTAAAAACAAGAATGTTTAGTGCATTTTAGTAGACGATCTTTGATGCTATTTCCTCAAACAATGGTACAAGTAAAAGATCTAATTTTTGGTATCAGTATTCAGTATACTAACACACAACTTTCGCATAGATGGAGAATTTGATATTTTTTTAAAGTGAAAAATCGACCTATCCTAATGCACACGGTCCTATCGAATACAAATAATTTTCAAAGAGATATATTTGACCCGTAGATGGAACCCTAACATGTACAACCACCCTGGGTCCGAACCTGGAAGCAATGGCAATGAATGGGTACTTCATACTCCCCAGATCTCCAGAACTGGAGTCTCACTATCGGATAGAGTTTAGTGTCATAACCAGGGTAGCCATTTTTAGGGGGTCTACAGAAGATACAGTCAGCGTACTCTAAGCTCCGCAGACAGAATTCAATTTTTGATTCTAGCGTTGAACGAATAATTCTTCTCTCAACCAATCTAGTATTTATGACGCCGAAAAGTTCTTGTCCCAACTAAAATGTGAAAGATTTTGATCCATGGAACGTACAAAGGATTCCACACAAACACATCATTTAACCTAAAAAAAAAAAAAAATTAAAAATTAAAAAGAAAAAAGAAGAAAAAAAAGAAGAAAAAAGGTCATCCTGGTGTTTTGTCTTCTCGTGTTGAAGAATCACTTTATTTCACACTAGAATCGGCCACACGACGTTGCCTGGGCAGAGGGGTATAATAAAACGTTAGTCCCGCAGATCCATTGATTGATTTACGTTTTAATCACGAACGCAACCAATGACTTTCGCTTTCCTTACTATTCAAATCCCAATTTTTAAATATCTTCATGAATATAAATAAAATCTTCATTAGTTTAGCACAAAAAGCAAGCTCTGATGATATTTAATGTGTATATATATTTACTTTGTCATTAATTGTTTTATTTTCATAGTTTCCTCCGGACATACATTCACACACACAACTGCCCTTTATATATGGATAGATTAAATGCAACGTACGGATAGAAGTTGCATATTTACAAACCAAAGTGTGAAATAATCGATAGAGAATATTACAGCGAGTTCATTTAGAATGAATAATTCAAAACTGAACTATATTTGTTCTTTAAAAAAATTAGATATTACGTCTTAAGTTGTCCTTTGAAAAATACATTGGATGTTATGGTTTTATTGATACATTTGGTCAAACAACCTCCATTTCCCAGGTTCGGGATTAAAGTGTGTTATCTGTTCGTCTCCTTGTTTAAGGGCAATAAGTAACAAATAACGTAACATGTCTAGTCATCCTAGCATCCTCGTTTCATCAAAGAGAAAGGCCAGAGTAGACCGATCCCTACGTGACTGGGGTTATTTTCGGATGGGTCCATGCGTACACCCATCGACCTACCTCAATAAACTGATTGTAAATTGAATACAATATCCGGTGTGTGTATGTGGGGTGGTGGTGGGTGTGTGTGTGAATACTGACTGAAAGTTGCCATGAAATAAAGTTCTCCAAGTAGCAGATTATCAAAGTCGTCGGGGTGACCTAAAGTCGGTATCAGCCGACCAACGAGAGAGTCTATCCCCTTTTAATTAGCGCTAGGCCAAGGAGATTGTTTTTTCAGCGTCTGGGACGTAGCGCCACACCTACCATCAGCTCCTCACTTTAACGCACAGATCCCTGTGCTACTCATATACTGAGTTGGCGAGGGCTGGTATCGAACCAAGAACCTTGAGGTTCCCAGCCGGACACTCTACCGACTGAGCTAAACCGGCCCTAGTAGATTATTAGGAACATCAAATCGATTGATTTTCACTTTAGGGACCACTTATTATCATTACAACATTGCACAGAAAGGTATTCAAATCCTAGATACATAAAATCTGCTGGGTTGATGAGTCTCATTACAACATATTTTAGAAAAAAAAGGCGCTCGTCGCGTAACGGTCATCGTCATAGGAAATGGACCCAGTGACACGAGTTCAAATCCGGTACGCGGTTGTTTGCATTTCACATAGTGCTAATAACATTGGGAAAGGTATGAACCGAACTATTCTTCCTCCAGCTATAGGTAAAATAGTAGGACAGACTAGGTTCTTTCACCTTAGACGGATTAGCCAAAAACATTACTACAAGGTAATGAGCAAGAGTGTAAAGAGTAGAGAACCCCTGTGCGTAAGAATAGATGTCCTTTAGAGGAAAAGTGCTTAACTAAGCGATAAAAAAATGGATAAGGACCCAACTAGGTTTTCATAGGAGCAACAGAAAAGAAGTGGTAACAACAGTTGTTATATATCACCCTTCTATCTATACATATATAATGGTCAGTTGTGTGTATATGTATGTCCGGAGGATACTTTGAAAATATAACAATTAACGGCAAAGTAAATATATACACACATTAAATATCACCAGGGCTTGGTTTTTGAGAAAAAATAATAGAGATTTGATTTATATTCGTGAAGATAATTAAAGAATATAATCTAAATGGTAACAGCATAGACTTTCTTTTTGTTCATTTAATATTTTAGATAGTAGACATTAACATTTATTTTCAGAGTAACTGGATCAATGCAAGGTCTTTTTTTTTACGTAGGGATTTAGATGGGGCATCCCACGAGGATTCAACTCACGATTCAGTAATAATGGATCTGCGGGACTAGCTTAAAAAATCCCCCTCTACACAGGCGACGCCAGGTAGCCGCTGCTAGTTCAGAATAAACGTTACGCAAACTACACCACGCGTGACATAAAAACTCGAATACAGTGGAACATTTTAAAATGCGCGTACGTTTGTCATGAGGGGTTAAAAATCTTGTCGATTGTGTTAGGAAGAAAAGTTGTGTATTATAACATTCCCAGAAAAAAAAATCCTCGACAAATGACCAGAGTTGATGTCTAGATACAGACACGAAACCAAATTTCTTCTTTGTCATTTGCCGCCTGACAAGTTTTAACTCTAAAGAAGATAGTAAAACAAATATTTAAGCGGAAAAAATGATTGGCTTCAATTTATTCCATTTTAGTTTCTATCTTCTGAAACTCGAGGTTATTGGAGAAAATTTTGTTGCTATTTAATATTCTATGATATGAAAGAAATAAAGAAAAATAAACTGGTGACATAGCATATCTATTTGTTGAATGCAAATTATTTGCTGAATCCAGTTGTCTTTAACTGACCTTTATATGATATCTACTATCATATATATATATATATATATATATATATATATATATATATATATATATATATACCAAACTTATTGGTAAATCCTCGCGGTGAGAAAAAATTCAGCAAATAGTTTGATTGTAAAAATATACTACCAAACATCAACCGGGAAGAAAAATTTGGGGAAAAAGAAAAAGACCAAGATAATCGTACCAACAAAAAATAATCTATTAGTACAATATTTTGGCCAAAAGAAAAATCAATTTATATGCATATATATATATATATATATATATATATATATATATATATAAGATATATATATTCATACAAAACCGCCAGGAGACTAAAGCTAATAAGTAAAAAGTGCTCAATACCTAAGTAGAGCAAATAATAAAGATAAATCTAATGAGGCAGACGAACCTACTAAAAGTTTCGCTTAATGCTCTTTATATATATATATATATATATATATATATATATATATATATATATATACGAGTTTGAGTAAAAAAGTAATGCCATTTTGTTTAGGACAGGTATAATTACCAACACAGGAACATGAATCTTACATCAAAATGAAGCTGGTCCTCTGTTGATCACATCCCTACTTCTCCACATAGTCACCGTTTCTCTCAATAGTAATGTTCTACCTTCAAATGAGAGCATGTATCCCTGCCCCGTAAAATTATGTTGACTGTCCTTTGAGCCAAGTCTTCACTACAGATTTCACTTCCTCTTCCTTGGAATAAAAGCGCCTTCAGACTATCATCACCCCATGAAAGAGGGTTTGAGGGGCAAACATTTTTCCAGTAGTGAAATCTGTAGTGAAGAAGTGGCTCAAAGAACAGTCAATAGAATTTTACGGGACAGGGATAAATGCTCTCATTCGAAGGTGGAACATTGGTATTGAGAGAAACGGTGACTATGTGGAGAAGTAGGGATGTGATCCACAGAGGATCAGCTTCATTTTGATGTATGTTCCTCTGTTGGTAATTATACCTGTCCTAAACAAAATGGAATTACTTTTTTTTACTCACCCTCGTATATATATATATATATATGTATATAATATATATATATATATATACATGGTACCATTACCAGAACCCCTTCTCAAACACTCCCTATCTAGAGAAAAGGAAAATCCACTACCCACCCCCAACCACCCCTCCCCTTACTGACGACCTCCTATTTCACAATTTTGAAAATGTCTATCATTGAAGCAAGTACTATATCCAAGTCCCGAAGAAGGTCTAACAGACCGAAACGTTGCATCGTAGACACCACTATCCACAAAAAACATCCATTTTCTATAACATCCCGTGTTTGTCTACCTTTCTCCATATATATATATATATATATATATATATATATATATTATGGAAAAGATGACTTACCGGTGAATATGGTCACGGTGGTTGATGTAAAGTTCATAAAGGTAAGGCAATGATATAACAAATAAAAAAGTGCTCAATACGTTGGTAGAGCAAATTTATTTATTATTATTAAATATATATATATATATATATATATATATATATATTATATATATATATATATATATATTCGGTTATCAAAATGTCTCCTTTCTCTTTTAAGAATCTACCAGAAATATTCTCAGTGACAGCCATTTTAGGTTTTTAGGAAAACCCGTTCTCATTCCTAGGATAGACACTATAATCAGATTAGGGTTTGGGTTTTGCATAAAGACCGAAGTGGATCAGTACGAAAATGTGAAATGTTGACCGGACTAGACGAAAACGAATAAAACCGGATACAATATATCACGTGACAAGGTGACTCTCTGCCCTTTCTTGATGGCACATGTTCGAAAGGGTCAGTGCCACCTTGGTAGGTTTTTATTTACTTATTTACTAACTTGTTTTGCTCTATGTGTCTGGCGACCAGTCAACCATTTAGAGTGGACTGCAACAAAACGTGGGGGACCCTATCACGCCTTATCACAAACGATAAGTTAATGCAGCGTGGTGCGAGGGAATTGCAGAAAACTAATGAGACCTTCTTTTTCTCAAGCAAATATCTTATATATATATATATATATATATTATATATATATATATATATATAGTGACTGAATGTAACTTGTAAATGATCAATAATAAATCTACAAATTACTGGGGTCAAAGAAATTTAGAGTTACGCGGAAAAGAAATGAAATCCTCTTTCTTCGGTTTAATCGATGTTTTTCATAAGAATGTTAAGATTTTACAATATATATATATATATATATATAATATATATATATGTGTGTGTGTGTGTGTGTGTGTGTGTGTGTGTGTGTGTGTGAAGAAAAGGAAGTGAATATTCACACCGCAAAAAAGAATATTTGACGTCATATTTCAAACCGTCCATTTTTTCAACGTTCTTTTTTCTCAGACTTCAAATTTTAAACAAACTGATAAACAAGGACTATTACTCGCTTTTCTCGTTATTCTGTGATAAAATTTTTTATCACCTTCCATATACCAACAAATTCCCTGACGATGTTCTAAATAATAGATCAAAACACTGCAGCGTCGACCAATAAACTTACCACTCAACTCATTTAAACCTGTGTTTTTTCAATTTTTCTTAATATACCATATATATATATATATATATATATATATATATATATATAAATATATATATATATATGGAGAGAGAGAGAGAGAGAGAGAGAGAGAGAGAGAGAGAGAGAGAGAGAGAGAGAGATACATACATACAGACAGACAGACAGACAGACAGATTACATAAAGTCCTGCGACATTTAACAAATGTGAAACTTTTATTTGTCTTTTACTAGATGATTCGGACCTTTAGGAACCCCTTTTTGATCTCGATTAAGAAATGACATGTTTTTCATTTACACCGTCAATGTCTGGTTGTTTGTTAGCGTTTAGGTTAGAGAGATAGATAGATAGATAGAGAGAGAGAGAGACAGACAGACAGACAGACAGACAGAGTTCATAAAGTCCTGCGACATTTAACAAATTTAATACCCCACGTTATACAAATGATAAAAAGATTTAATAAAATCCATACCAAATCAGTTCCGAAAAGCATATTTTTATTTGATTCCTCTAATTTTGGAACCCCCCCCCCAAAAAAAAAAAAAAAATAAAAAATAAAACAACACAAAAACCCAATAAAACCCCAAGTCCAGAAACATTTTATTAATTCAAGCAATATCAATGCGCATCAATCATAGAATCTATTCGGAGAATTCAAGAATTGGCTAGAAAACATTATAAACAATGACGGCGGCCATGTTGAATTGGGATAATTAAAAAGTACATTAACAATGAAACTTTAAAAGTGAAACTTTTATTTGTCTTTTACTAAATGATTCTATCATTTGTACAATGGGAGTTATTAAGTTTTAAAATTTCTGCAGAATTTTATGGACATCCTATATATATTAGGGCGTATTGAAAGTATTTTTTATTTTATTTTGCTTTCAACCAAATTTTCATGAGGAACCTCTCGAGAGCTCCTGTATTTTTTTATAAAGTTTATGTAATGCCCTGCATATGATTTCTTTCGGTGAACCAAACTCTTCTAAATATTTTCGAGTGTTGGTGGTCGGGTTCTTCTCAACGTTGTATCCACCATTATAACATCTGAAAGAAAAGGAACAGCTGAAGGGCACGGGCAAGGCTATAAATAATAATAATAATAATAATAATAATATAATAATAATAATAATAATAACATATGATTAATAGATGGTAATGAGATTTGTACGTGAAATAAGCATTGGAGTTCTGTATATACATATACATCTATATGTGGGCTCTAAAAATTCATATGATGACGCCATATCTGCTGTTGATGTCTTTTTTTTTTTTTTTGACGAACTGCAACAACGATGGAAGAAGTGTGTGGACCACAGGGGGTTCTATGTTGAAAAACAAACTCCATTTTGTTACACACACACACACACACGTTCGCGCACGCGCGTGGACACACACATCAATTACCAGGGCACACACAAATACATACACCCATTCATTCTTCTTATATAAACATAATGATTTGAAGGCAATTACAATGCGTATAAAAAATAAAAACAAAAAGATGTTATTTTTGTCTTATCGATTTCGAAGTAGAAACTTCATCTTCAGAGGTTCATATCTGATATGAACCTCTGAAGATGAAGTTTCTACTTCGAAATCGATAAGACAAAAATAACATCTTTTTGTTTTTATTTTTTTATACGCATTGTAATTGCCTTCAAATCATTAATATATTATAACATACTTAACAATGCTTCAAGCAAATTACCAATTACTTTTATATATATATATATATATATACATATATATATATATATATATATTCGCACAAACATACTAGAAATGACAATGTATATACAAGACAAGAAGAGAGGGGGGAAGGAGAAATCAGATGAAAATCCAACGCTAAAACTTGATATCATACTGAAATTAACCAGTATGATTTATTACCACCACCCACTGCTTAATATCTCTGTATATGAGCCTCAAAACATATTTGTATTACATTGGAGTGGATTTCAAACAATCCGAAACACGTGTCGCGCACACTGAAATAAATTTTAAAAAAGAAAACAAAAACAACATTCACACCACTTTAGAACAAATATCACAATATCAGAATATAGGAAGAAATAATATCAAATCACGACTTTTTTCACATTCTGAATCATCAGGTGAGCCACTACATCTGTCGTCTGACGTCAACTGAATTCATATATATATATATATATATATATATATATGATAAAACACTTAAGTCACGTGACAAAATTTTTTCTAGGTCACGTAATTTGATCTGATGCCAAATTACAAAGCAGGTCTTTAACTTCATGGTGATGTTTTTTGTTGTTGTTTTTTGTTTTCACACCGGTTCCGAATATTCTCGAAACTATTTCCTCACTTTGTTTTTTAATGCTCTATCAAAGGTGGAATTAAACGAAATTATCTTTCATTTGTTTGTTTTGTTTTATTTTATTTTATGGCATACCAACCTCAGCGGGTCATTTAATGCCGATATAGTTTTCAAATAAACTCATTCTTAATAGATATTCAATTTTAAAAAAAATAAACTCATGTTTTTCTATTTAACCCATAACCGGTACCCTAACTGGTACTACCACTCCGGATCAGAGCGGACCAGGGAGCAATGGCAATGAAGGGTGCTCCACATTCCCCCAGACCTCCAGAACTGGAACCTCACCATTAGATTTTAACGTCATTCCCAGGACATAAAGACCCTCAGCCACCGCCTTCTAGAACCCATATGATAAAAAGAGTTGGGGCTTGCCATAAGGGCAATAGGGTTGGGGCAATCATATAGGTGCTACGGCTTGACGTGACCAGCCGATTGATCGGAAGGGCCTTTCCGACCGCCCGTCTAGCCTAAGTAAGGGTCTAAGTGGAGTATTGCTTGTCATTAACTGCTCATCCACCAGGACTCCATCCTTAAGCATCACAGGACGCTACCCACGGCCAACAGGTGGCCCCATTGGGGGAGTCTTACCCCTCTGCAGAGGTGCAGTCGGTATATTCTAAAGCACCAGTCGACAGGGCGGTTCTTGTTTCGTGGGTCTGATAGGTATGCATACTATATTTGGTACCTTTACCGTTTGACCGTCTCTTTACAGGTGAAATAAGAATAAACACGTATTCGGTTATGTGCCGAGATGAGTGTACACCTCTGGTACCAATTCTCGAGTAGATAAAATTTATTTGTGGTGGGTGCAGGGATGTATCCACTTCAAATACTACGTATTCGTCTTTGTAAAACGACAAAGGAATGGATGCTAGAATGAAGCTAGCAAATGACATAATCATTTTACTGCTAAATGCTGTTGTCTTTGAGTAAGGTACTGCGAGGTAACTAATACTGTAGTAAGAACATCTTTGGGCGCGCAAATTCTATCCCTTATTCTTGGGGTTGTATCCTATATAAAAATCTACCTCTCTAGCTCTGCATCATATATATATATATATATATATATATATATATATATATATATATATATATATGTATGTATAAAGAATAACAATGAAAATATTTCAGGATGAAGAGGCGTTTCCTTGTGTCTATCATAGCAATCACGGATTGACATAAGGTTTTTGAATTGAATAGAAGAAAACTGAAAGCATATTAACTTTCAGCCAACACAAGAATTGTTATGATTTATTAAGCTGTGCCCTAAACACGCATTTTAGACAAGCACAGTTTGGTACGCAGGCTTTTTTGTAATCAGAAGATTCCAAGGTAATCGTAACGACATTCTATTGAATTATGCTGTTTACACGAAACATTCTCACAGCAAATAATCAGAAAAACAATACAAATCTTTTTTTTCTCCGCTCGTAAATTGATAAAAAGTGATATCCGGGGTGGGGGGTGGGGGAATCATCACAGAAGGGCTTTTATGATGCGACCATATTCACAAAAATCTAGACTGATCACAAGAGCAAAAGAACATTTGTAACGAAATATAAATGTATGAATTTTGTTTATATTAAACAAATATGTATTTTTAAAAGGATAAAAAATAAAATGCTTATTTCAAGAAATTATTTATTATTTGCCTGTTTTATTAATAAAAAGAAACCGAGAAGAAGAATGAATCACACTATTGTGTTAGTATAACATTCAATTCTAAGACTAACAACAACAAGAAAGGAATTAATATTTCCTTTAATTCAAACAATTTATTTGCTAGGCATAAAACACAAACAACAATATAAAGTCCTTCCTGTATATAAAGTTGGGTTTAAGGGACTTACCGGCGCGTTGGAGAAGAGTTATTAGGGTGGTTTCCTGGAGCCCCTGAATTCGTTGCCTCGTGGCACCGCGGGTGTATTCTGTCTGTCTACTTTTTGGATATTGCGCCAAAACTCTGGGCTATCATGTGATTGGTAAATCCAATCACAGAGCCTCTCCCTCATTCACTCTATATACAGGAATAAGCATTTTACTGACCCAACAACACAATGATTCTGCTTGTAAATGTCATTCTGTAATTGTTAGAAAGCAATACTCTGTTGACTTCACATTTGCTGTGTAATCATTAAATGGACATAGTGTGTGTGTTGATCTTATTCTAATTCACTGATCAAGTTTAACTCCAAACTTCCCCAAATCAATTATGAAAGTACATGTAGATTCAAATAGAGAGCATTCAATTGAAATAACCATTTTCCAAAGCTAAAAAAAAAGGACAAAAAAAAAAAAGGACAGCTTATCGTTTATAAATTTGAGAAGAGACATTCATATTGTATTCCACAGATTTCTTCATATATATATATATATATATATATATATATATATATATATATATATATACTGTATGTTTAAAAATAATTTAAAAAATTAAAGGTCTTTTCTGGTAGAACATTTTAGATGAGTACATTGATTTTCTACTTACAAGTTTCTGAAATTTAAAAAATGGTCATTTACAGCCTGGACCCCCAAAATTATTTAACTTGTATAATAGATATTTTCCTCGTACCCCACGTGTACGGGTCAGCACAAGGCCCTATTAATGTGGGACCACCCACAAGCCGAGACTCATGGGTGTCGGGTGGAAAAATTTTGTTCATCCCCGTCGGCATCCCCCCCCCCCGGGTGCGCCTCAGGTACTGGGCAACAAACCCAGCTCTACTCCTTTAAATCGAGGGGCAGATATTGCCTGGGGGGAGGTAGCCCCTGTAGTCAACGCTGTTAAATGTCGCCACAGTCCAGGGCCGAAGCAACTGGACCCCCGCCCCGAGAGGCGGGTCGACATACTATTATTTAACTTGTATAATAGACCAGGTTTGGTCAACATTTTATTCAAGAATATGTATTTACTCAATCCCACTCTCACATGCAGGATACGATACAAGATTAATTTCTAAGCGGAATATAGTTATAATTATATCTATCTATATATATATATATATATATAAGGTTGAGCAGTGTGGGGGGACATTAATTGTATCTTCACCGTTTGGCATTAGCCGTTACCCGTCTGTTTACAGATTTGAGTTCTCTGGTGATTGTAAAAACATACCGCCGTAAAGTATGTAGCAATTAATTGTTCACCTTAGACAGACAGCCGGTGATAGCCGCAAGGTAAACAACTTGGCAGACAAAAATTCTGTCGGGTTTCGATCCCGGCTAGAGGTAGCTGTTAAAAAGTCGAGCCGCATAGTTGAGAAGTAAACTTCGAAACACGTGTCTGTGGATGACTGATATATATATATATATATATATATATATATATATATATATAGTCATATACACACGTGTTTCGATTTATCAAGTCTCTTCAGTGTGGCTAGACATTTTGTGAGCTACCTACAGCCGGGATAGAACTCTGATCGATTCAGTCGGACAGCATAACTGCTCGGCATTGTCACCCACAGAATGCGAAGGGGATTTTAACTGTTTTAATACACACATCTGTATGTATGTAAAGGCCGCCATAGAGTGATCCATCCCTTTTATAGGAGAACGTTGCGTTTATATATATATATATATATATGAAAGTAAACAAACAATGTGTTTGATATGGCCTTAGCCGACAATTTTTGTGAGAATATGTGCTTAATTGAAGTCATAACTAATTTTTGAAAATTAATTAGTTGATAATTAATGAATTAGGCGGGCATATCTGTTCAAATGTAAGGCTAAACAAATCGAGAAAAGTCAATCTCTGTATGTACATTTCGGCCTATTATGCCTCATCAGCAGAGTTATAGACAGGCAAACTGCTCTGTGTGTGATTCGAACCCTAACTGCCATGCTGACAGGCAGGGATTCTAACCATTACACTAGCTTTTTCCCAGATTTTTCGTTTGTTTTGAACTCAGTTATACTCCGTTTTTTGGTGACTTGCTACACGACAGTATGAAAGTATATAATATATATATAAAGGGAAAGTTATGAATCCTACTCTCCCTACAGCTATGGATAAATAGTGGGACAGACTGGGCTCTTTAACTTTGGTTAGGCAACCGGTCTAGGAGAAGGAAAACTCTGAATTCAAACCCGTTGAACTCCGCTTAAGAAATTGACCTTGTGTCACATCCCTCGTGCGGGGGTGTTGATATATATATATATATATATATATATATATATATATATATACAATAAGCCACATAATAGGCAAATTCAGCAAGCTAGCAGAAGAGAAGGAGGACCGAGCAAGGAAGGTGATCCATTGGAAATCGTAAAAGTGACTAAACCTCTGCAGACAAATGGTATATGCACTAACCAGAGCTGTTCTAGAAAATGAGACACAAAGTTTTCTGGGATTCTGAGATAAAAAAAACCTGATCATCCAATCCTGGTCAAAAGATCAGATCTAATTTTAGTTAAAAATAAGATAAGACAAGTTCATTAACATTTTCATTTTGACTTCTCTTTCTAATATCTAACAGCTTTAATGTCGCTCAGATTTTATTTTGCCTCTACTTTAGTTAGTCGCTTGTTAAAAAAAACTGTTTTCAAAATTTCAAATACTTCGTCAGTGTGCACACGCAAGTGAGTAGGATTTTAGACAAATGTCAGTGAATTTCAAAGCAAACTGGTCAATTTGACTAAAATCTGATCCAGTCGACAAAACAATAACCGTCTATTTTAATTTTTACGCAACTGTTGAAGTCAAAAGCTGAATTTCTGGTTTTCGTCAAGATGGTAAGGCTTATCTTGATATTCAGAAATGTTCAAAGTCTGAGGATATCCAGGTTTCGTCGGGGACACATTTATATGACCAGTTCTCTGCGGCCCGGAAAAAGCATTTCTGGAAACATTAAGCGACAACAAACTGAAATGTCTGAAGGCTGAAAATGACGAAGGCTGAAAAGGAAAGTACAACAGCAACGAAAAAAAAAAAAAAAAAAAAAAGAAAAAAAAAAAAAACTAACTCTAACACAATTGAATTACGATTTTAAAATTTCAAAAAGTTGTTTAGATTTAAAAATAAAAAAAAATAAAAAAAGCTGAATAAAGCTGGTGATCAAAGAAACTATTGATTTCTACAAACAACATAACAGACAGATTCAAAGTTTGGTTATTTCCTATAACTTCAAATAAACAAAGAGGAACCACTCTTGACTGATAAATCATTTATTTATTTTCCCATTAAACTAACCCTCAACCCTAACCCTAACTCTAAGCCTAAGCCCTAACCCTAACCCTAACCTCGACTTCTTTTTTCCTAGTAGATCAATAAATAAATGAATAATTTATCAGTCAAAAGTGGTTCCCCTTTGTTTATGCTGGAGTTATAGGAAATAACCCAAAGTTTTGTCTCTTTATAGTAACCATGATTATGAACAGCAAAAAGCAAAAAAAACTCTAACACGATTGGTACAAGATCCTAAAATTTTAAAAAAAAATCGTTTAGATTCAGAAAGAAAAAAAAGCCAAGAAAGCTGAACGCAAGAAAGCTGTTAAGCAAAGAAACCATTGATTTCTACAATCAGACTCAAATTTTTGTCTCTTTATAGCTACCATGATTCTCAGTGGGTTGTATATGTTATATATTGGTCATACCACCCGCAAGCCTGTATACAGACTCCCCCGTAAAATACTTTACAGTGAACTCACAGATGCCACGCGGAGGACAGGAGCTTCCCCCACCCAAAGCGGTTCAAAGACCATATTAAGACAACGCTGAAGAAATGTATCATCAAACGTGGAAGATCTGGCCTCCAACAAACAGGGTTGGCGAGACTCCTGCCGCACAGGAGCTAAGTAGCTCAATATCGAGATAAAAAGGAGTGCAGAGCGGCGACGTCTTCGTCGTCATGAACAACCAAATGTAGATGGGAATTCCCCCTGCAATGTGTGTGACCGCATCTGCAAGTCCAGAATTGAACTAACGAGCCACCAGAGGGTCCACAAATGAAGATATGGTGTGACGTCATCGTCGTCTGCGACGGACTTCCAAAAAAGAAAGAAAGTATTTGTTATTCTGAGTGATTAATCATATTCTGAACTGTCTATTAGACCAGGTGAAAGATTTAAGATGTGGTTGTTATAGGGGTATCTTCTGTATCAGGTGTTAATGAGCTCGTACACTGCAAGAAGTCAATTAATGCATAATAATACCAAATCATATTACATATTAAAATATGATCTTAATAACAATTAAGTTCATTTCAAATAATGCGCAAGCACAATTAAGAACACATTTTATTATATTTTCATGTTAAAACATGCAGTTGTATTGATTCGAACAAATTCGTATTTTCAGTGTAGATTTATAGTGAAATGAAAATGGCCGACCAAAACATAAGGCTTCTTCAAAGTGAAACAAACAAGGGGAGGTTACTCTCATTTATGTAACTAATGTTCAAATTACCCAAAGAAATAATAGATAGGGACTGACAATTTTATAATGGCTAACCAAAACATAAGGTTATCCTCAAAGTGAAACAAACAAAGGGAGGTTACTCTCATTTATGTAACTAATGTTCAGATTACCACTTCCGTAATCATTTAGTAATATTGTACCAACTCTTCACTGGATATCAGATTCAGGAGACGGAGACTATTATATGCACCATACACGCGTGTAGCATCGAAAGGCTCGGGAAGCACCATGGTGGATGTAAAGCAAGGTGGAAGAACCTAAATGCGGGTCAACGGCGTGACTCACTAGATGCTGGGCGGATGAACCTTATAGATCAACGACGAGAACCAAACACTTGTCAGGAAAATACGGTTACTAATATCTAAGGGTGACGTCTATTGATAAGATAAAAACAGTTACCGAAAGATTACCATGACTAGAAACCAAACCAAACTCCTTCGCCTTGCACGTGGATTTTCAAGGGTCGTGTTTTGTTGTGGTTAATGTTCTGGTCCCAGTGTTGGAAAAATCAGTTACTGAATTCAAACACAAAGACAAAACAAACTTGTTTAACTTTTAGTGTAATCCCATGAGAAACAATAAGCCAGTTATATGAACTAACAGCATCTGTAGCCGATAAGAATATAGACATATGTGTGCAAGAACATAGATATTACCATAGAGAATTAGAGCTACACTATTAGAAAATCAGTAATGGATGGACTTTGTGTTGGTATCTATATGGAACAATTCTGTCATAGGAGGTGTAAGAACGCTCCTGAATCCTCGTGCTTTTAAAATCACTAAACAATATAGAGTAAATCCAAACGAGAATGATGTGTGGCATATTTAATTGCAACCCCTGCACAACTATCGTTTCATGCTACAGCCCTATTGATGAATGATGTTTGGTTGACTATCATGTCTTCAAATGGTATAAATATATGTATATATTGAACAAATCCCGACAAAAATAATAACAAATAAACTTTATTATCTGAGGAAACTTAACAGAAATAATACCAAACAGGATAGAAGAATATAAAGAGCTTATACTATGTGTATAGAATAAATGCCCTAATAATCTTGAGTGTGTCTGAACACATAATAGTTGTCACTTGTTGGTTCGGAGAGGCCGTCGTATATCAGGCATACTGAATGCCTGTGGAAGGTGAAGCCTCCGGTCCTGTTGACAAAAGACGCAACTGATGCCTGTGACCTCTGTGAAGCTGGAGGGTGAAGAAGGTCTTGTGTAACAGGTACACTGAATGCCTTAGTGGAAGGGTGCAAGTACTCCTGTCCTAATTGACAGGAGACACAATTAGTGTGTTACCTCTGACGGCTGGAAAGTCTAAGAGAAAAGAGGATTTGACTCAACGACACTTAGCTGCCTAACAGACAACCGTAGCAAGTAAGGGAAATAATCACAACAGCCCTATTAATGGCAGTAATGAAACAGACATCACCACATTCTACAATGAGCCATCTTTCCTAGTCAGATAAATTCCTAAACACAACATCCTGATCTTTAGGGGAGACATGAATGCTCAAATGGGAAAAGACGAAAATAATAAATGCTGTTTTCAGAAACGGTGAACATCTAGCCGAGATTTCTCACGAGAATAAGCTGTATGTCTAAACACCTAATATCAGAAAAAGAAGTGTAAACTATGGACTTACATCTACCCAGATAACTCAAAAGCACAATGAGATTACATATTAATAGACAATAAGTGGATGAACAGTGCTATGAACTACGAGGTACACTGATCTTTTGAAGGAGTATCTATCGATCACAGAATCGTCTCATTAAAGATACGTCCGAGTCGGCTTTCGAATACTCTAGCATAAATTAAAATATTTCATTGTTGAAAACCAACTTAAATAAATTTTATATATTTTTCACTCAGTGTAGAACCATGAGACTTGAATATTTTTAAATGGAAATTGGGGTGTAATATTAAGATTGGTGGGCATACTAAGAAGAGTGACAAAACTATCAAAAAGAGTAAAAAATTACAGTTACAGAGAGAGATAAGGGAATTTAGGATTAACTACTTTACCAGAAAGAAGAATGAGAGGTGATCTAATGGAAACTTTCAAAATAATGTATGGAATTTCCAATTATGGTAGATATTTAAGAAAATATTTCTCACCAAACTTTACCGCCAAGACAGATTTCAAAAACTAAATCAATTAACCAATTTTTTTTTTTTTTTTGTTAATATTTTGGAGCGCTTTCCCTAATCCCATCAAAAACAGCAAAAGTAAAAATAAAAAATCAAGAATGAATGAATTGGACGATTTCGAAAAGAAGAGCAAGAAAATGAAATTAAGGGGTCATTTTTGGGAACTCTCTTTTTGGGATTCTTTAATAGCCCTAGATAAAGTGAAATAAAAAAAAATAAAATTAGTCGCTAGCAAAAACTTTGGTGCAAAGGTTGTTGCTTACGATTACGTCGGAACGATGCTTATAGCGGTGTAAGACATTGACTCACTTTTTGATTGGCGTCTCGAAGAAAGGTGGTACGACGAAGAGACAAAGACGAGATCAGATTGTTTTAATCAGGAAAGGAAAAATCAGACACGTTGTCAGAAAAAAATGCCACTCACTTTATTGCCCTTTAGTGGTCTTAATTCTTTCTTCTGGAAGACGTGAAGCTATATTTTCAAGTCGATCAAGGAAAATCTATTAATAAATAGAATACTTAAACACGTAAAGTATAAAATATATAAAGAAGAAAAAAAAAAAAAAAAAAAAGGAAAGAAAAAATAGAATAAAGAAAAAAACGAAAAAAAACCCCCGAAAAAAACAAAACAAAAAACACCATAAACGTGTATGGTGTTTTTCTTTATTCTATTTTATTTTTTAATTTGAATCTTTTAAAAAGTAATTTTAATCTAAATCTATTTTTTATTTAAATCTACTAGTACAAAATAAAAAACGCTCTCCGGGCGATGTAAAAATAGATTTTTGAAACATATTGGGTGGGAGTAAAAAATTCAATGTCAGCGAGTTTGTACCCTAAGTAAGAAAAATCATCAAATTCATTAAAGGATTAAAAAATAAAACAATTTTAAATGTAAACTTTAAATATGTATTAAAATAAAACAAACTATATATAGATATATAATACCAGTCATGTATTTATTAAAACTTGTTTTAAAAAAACAATAAGGACTGTCTAATGTTGCATGTTCAAATTTTGAGTGTATTTATTCTATGTTATGACGATTTTGGGTAAGCAGTGACCTAATTTTTGTTACAGACAAAAACCCGAAGCGAATCTCCATTATTAATAGAAGAAGATAATCTTAATTGAAGAGTGACGTGTTTGTAATTCTGTCTCAACTTATTTTACAAATGTTGCAAATACGCCTCTGGGAAGGATAGTTTGGAACGTCACAATATCATTATTTGGTACCAGCATTTCAAATTGGAAAGAACATCTCAAAAGTCTCGTTAACGGACAACGATCCCATTAAGAAAGTATGTGCTGTGATCTATGCAATTTGTCGCCTGACTCTCCGTTGAAATAGCCAAGAAGTAAGGATCTGTTAAAAAATTGTCCATGCCAAGTGATTCTAAAAGAAAGAAAAAAAAACTGATGTTGACAGAGAAATTTGTGTCGCGTACGTTGACTGATAAACAAAACCAAAAACTCCGTCTCAGTCGGTTGATTAATCAACTCTAATCTCCTTTTAATGCAAGAAAAAAGAACTGCTTTAGAAACGTTGCTCCTGAAATTATATATATATATATATATATATATATATATATATATATATATATATATAAGTAAAGAAATAACAAAAGACTTAGAGATTTTGCATTATAGCCTATTTCGGGGAGCTTAGACAAAGTGTCTAATTCTCCCACCTCATCAGATGCGAATGATGAATTCTTTATTACTTTTAAGGCATTTGAAAACAGATTTTTTATTATTTAAAAAAAAACTCCTAAGTCGTAAGGAAGATTTCTTCTCTGGACTTTTGGATTATATATATATATATATATATATATATATATATATATATATATATATATATATATATATATACAGAGATGCTGATAGGTATGTGTCCTTCGTCCATATCGCATAACAATCTAAAAGGACGCAGTAAAATCGTATCCATGCGCCCCAGTGTTTTTCGTTTTTCTTCCCTCACCATTTCAAGCTAACTGTAAATACATTTCAATAGTTTCTTAGAAACGAATTACACAGGATAGGTTGCAAGATAGGTGTTAGACGGCTTTAGTTGAGACGCATAAATTTTCCCGGGGACGCATTCAAAGCAAACATGTGCGTCCCAGGACGCACTAAATCAAAAAGCTATCACCATCACTATATATATATATATATATATATATATATATATATGTGTGTGTGTGTGTGTGTGTGTGTGTGTGTGTGTGTGTGTTAAATACGACAGACATCTCGTGTCTGACGAGTTTCTTTCCGATCTTTTCCAGTTTCTGGTCAGTTTGTTTTAACAATAAAGTAAAACTAATCATTTATTACCCAAAATTTAAAACCATTAACCTTGTCACCAGCAACAACTCATCTACCCCCCCCCCGAAAACGTAGTGCACAAATTCAAATGTCCCGTAGGAGATTGTTTCTCTTAAATTGAAATCACTTACATTAGTCTCACTACTACGACCTTGTCGCGCCGTTTGACACTACATTTATCTGATACCAGCTCCACCACGCAACACTTAAAATCACAAGCATGTCACCCGTCTAATTACCGGAAAATTCTAACCGAAAAGACACACATACTGCTCAAAGAAAGAAAGAAACAAAAATAATGCTATAAGATCAAATTATATCAAAGCAAAAATTGATAAGACACAACAGAACAGCAAATGTTGTGTGGGGATAGAGGTGAGACAATGAACCATTTATTAAGCGAATGCAGCAAACTAGCACAATGAGAATACAAGGCTAAGCACGAGTGGACTGGAAAGGTGATCCATTGGGCTAAAAACTCATATTGGTCATATCATGACCATACAACAAAATGGTATATGAATAAACAATAATCTTTTCTTGAGAATGGAATACATAGAATTCTCTCGGTCTTGGAGATAAAGACGGATCATCAGAACCAGAAGACAGGAACTAATATTGATTAACAGGAAAAAGAGAACTTGTCGACTAGTAGATTTTGCAGTCTCAGCAGATCCCAAGGTAAAGATGAAAGAATACGACAAGATAGACAAATGCCTGTTAGAGGATTGAACCCCCTTAAAAAAAACCCAAAAAAACAAAAACAAACAAACAAACAAACACAAAACTGTGGAATATGAGGGAGAAAGTGATACCACTTGTAGTTGGTGCACTTGGAACGGTTCCAAAATGCTTAGAAAACAGACCAGTGAAAAACTGTAAATCAGAGGAAGAATTGAGAGCATTCAGACAACAACATTGTTGAAATCGGCTAGAATACTCAGAAGAGTCCTGGAGACCCGAAGAGACTTTTTGTCACTCAGACATCAGTGAAAGTTTATGAGCTCACGCTAGTGTGAAAAACACAAAAAGAGTGAAATATATTATTATTATTATTATTATTATTATTATTATTTGATCACACACACGCACACACACACACACATATATATATATATATATATATATATATATATATATACAGAGAGAGAGAGAGAGAGAGAGAGAGAGAGAGAGAGAGAGAGAGAGAGAGAGAGAGAGAGAGAGAGAGAGATTAAAATAGTGAGTTAGAGAGTGGGCAGTAAAGAAAACAGTGGTTTTAGTAATTAAAACGTAGTCCCTTTAAGTCGAATATTTGGTTTGAACAGGCAATTTGTATAAATGAATGTTTGAGTTAGAGATGATCGTTGCTTATTCACTGCATCTTTTAAATCTCTATGTACCCCTTTAAAAATGCATACAGTTTGATCCAATCCAAATTGTTAGATATAATAAACAAAAGTTATAAAGGTATACGTATTGAATGTTTGTAAGAATGCACATGGCTTTGTACAACTATTTCACATCATATACTTCTTTACCGTAAGGCTATTAATACTGAGTTCGATCCTACATCACTGATTGCCACTGGTTATGTCCGTTTTTTAGACTAAGATTATGATAAATATATATTCGCGCACTTGTGAAAACTGTTAAATGAATTTCGGCTGGTGCTTCTTAATAGTCGTGCTCAACCTTGAAATAAACGTATGACCGATATACAAAGTGAGAATACTGCAAAACATACACACACACACCACACACACACATTCACACACACTCTCTCTCCTTTTTTCTTTCTCTCTCCCCCTCTCTCTTACACACACACACTCACACACACACACACTAAGACAAGTATTTAAATTATTAAAACACACATTCACACACACACACACACATTCACACACACTCTCTCTCCTTTTTTCTCTCTCTCCCTCCCACTCTCTCTCTATCTTACACACACGTACTCTCTCTCTTTTCCTTTCTTTCTCTCTCTCTCTCTCCAACCCCCTCTCTCTCTCTTACATACACATACACACACACTAATACAAGCATTTAAATTATTAAAGCACACATTCACACATACACACACACACATTCACACACACTCTCTCCTTTTCTCTCTCTCTCTGCCTACCACCCTCTCTCTCTCCTTCTCTCCCCCCCCTCTCTCTCTCTCACACACACGCACTAATACAAGCATTTAAATTATGTTTCTTTAATTAAAGGCACCAGCTATAACACTTTTACAAACAAACACAGACTCTTGTTTATGAGGGAGCTTAAATTTATATAGATAAAATACACACTGGACTGTGCACTCGCACTCATATCAGCATATACATTGTATATGCTGATATGTATACGTGTGCACATACATAAAACATTAGTCTTCTTATACAGACGAGCACAAATCATTTGTCTTATACTTCTGTCACCGACTTTTTTCACACATTTGACAGCGGTACATAACAGTTATACAACCTCACGTGGCGTAATGGTTAGCAAAATAGAATAGCAGACCAGAGTTAGGGAGTGCTCAATTCTCTCTGGGTGCTCTACACTTCAGGATTTGTCAGATTTGTAAATGACAAAACAATACTTTGAAAATCACGAATGTATTCAAAAATGTAAGTAAAATGATCGAGGTGGCTAGACAGCGAGCGAGTCTATCCCCTTTTCACTAGGGCTAGACAAATGAGATTGTTATGGTGTTTGAGGTGGAGCGCCACGCCTACCATCAGCTCCTCATTTTGTGCGGTGAACTTGCACAAAGGTATCAAAATAAAAGTGACCCAGAAAAAACAGAACCCACAAATTTTGTAATAAAACAGTTAATTTTAGCTATGGGGGTCTAGGGTTAGGGTTAGGGTTGGGGTTTAGGGTTAGTTTAATGGGAAAATGAATAAATAATTTGGGTTCTGTTTTTTCTGGGTCACCCTGTATACCAGTGACCCAGAAAAAACAGAACCCACAAATTTTGTAATAAAACTGTTAATTTTAACTAGGAGGGTTAGGGTTAGGGGTTAGGGTTAGGGTTGGGATTGGGGTTTAAAATTAGTTTAATGGGAAAATAAATAAATAATTTGGGTTCTGTTATTTCTGGGTCACCCTAATTTTGACACCTTTGTACAAGTTCAGTCAAGTTTTATTATCAGTCAATCATTTACACCTTTTTCATTTTTCAGAGGAGAATTTTCATAATAAAAAAAAATAGTCGCCATTTTCCAGAGGTTAAATATTCTTAAGCGATTCCTGAATTTTAGTGCACATAAATGCATGATTATAGAAATTTAAGATATTGGCACGTTTTGTTCAATATGCATAGACTCCTGGGTTCTGTTTTTTGGGGTCACTGGTATACAAGATGACCCAGAAAAAAACAGAACCCAAATTATTTATTCCTTTTCCCATTAAACTAACCCTAAACCCCAACCCCAACCCTAAACCTAGACCCCCATAGTTAAAATGAACAGTTTTATTACAAAATGTGTGGGTTCTGTTTCTTATGAGTCTCTGGTATACAGGGTGACCCAGAAAAAACAGAACCCAAATTATTTATTCATTTTTCTATTAAACTAACCCTAAACCCCAACACTAACCCTAATCCTAGCCCTAACCCTAACCCCTAACTCTAGACCCCCATAGTTAAAATTAACAGTTTTATTACAAAATGTGTGGGTTCTGTTTTTTCTGGGTCACTCTAATTTTGACACCTTTGTGCAAGTTCAGCCGACTCCTGTATATTTAGATCTATGTATTCATGTTACCTCTTCCGCACAAGAAGGGTGAGACACAAGGTCAATTTTTAAGCGAAGTATACCTGATTTAAGGACTGGGTTAGCTCAGATTGGTAGAGCGTTCGGCTAGAAACCACAAGGTTCCTAGTTCGATACCGACCCTCGCCAACAGCGTATGAGTAACACAGGGATCTATGCGGTAAAGTGAGGAACTGATGGTAAGTGTGGCGCTCCACCTCAGATGCTAGAATGATCTCCTTGGTCTAGCGTTAGTGACAAGGGGATAGACTTCGTCGCTGTCTGGCTCATACCGACATTAGGCCGCCCCGACGACGATACCTGATTTGAATTTTCCTTCTACTGGATCGGTTGCTGTACTAATACGAGATAAAACAGTTCGCGCGACTATTTTACTCATAAGTGTGTGTGTGTGCGTATTAGTGTGTGAGAGGTGTGTGCGTATTAGTGTGTGTGTGTGTGTGTGTGTGTGTGTGTAAGTGAGTATGTGTGAGTGAGTATGTGTGTGTGAGTATGTGTGTGTAGCTTCATGCCTTTATCATTAGCACGAAGTAATACGCAGACAAGTTTTGAACTTTTAAAACATTTATTTCCTACGAATTATAACCATTACCACCTCCTTTACGTATTGACACAAAAAAACATTTTTATTTGTGTATGGTAATATCTATTTGATTTACATATAATGCATTTGTTTATGCTTATATACACGTATGAAGAGGACACACACACACACGCATATATATATATATATATATATATATATATATATATATATATATATATATATATGTGTGTGTGTGTGTGTGTGCCAATATAATATATATATATATATATATATATATTAGGGGCCGGTTTATCTCAGCCGGTAGAGTATTCGGCTAGGAATCACATGGTTCTTGGTTCGATACCGACCCTCGCCAACTCAGCGTATGAGCAGCACATGGATCTGTGCAGTAAAGTGAGGAGCTGATAATATATCTCCTTTGTCTAGCGCTAGTGAAAAGGGGATAGACTCCTTTGCTGTCTGGCTGATACCGACATTAGGCCGCCCCGACGACTTTACTTATATATATATATATATATATATATATATATATATATATCAAATGCATAAATCAAAGATAGGGGCACGAATTTGTTAAGAAGCACTTTCAAATCTTATGCTGGTATGTAAAGAGATGTTGAGAAATGAAGTAAGTATGTGTGTATATACATACCGATAAATAGGCACTTAGACGTACACTCCCATGCAGAAGCCTACCAATTTATATATATATATATATATATATATATATATATATACATATATATATATATATACATATATATACATATATATATATATATACCTCTGTGTGTGTGAGAGAGAGTCTTGGTGTGTTTGTGTGCGTCTAAGTGTCTGTTTATCTGTATATTTACGCATTAATGTGTTTTTGCAACTGGGTGAGTCTATCAGGAGTCAGAGCGTCTGTTGTGCTGCTTGCTGTGTGTTCGTCTGTGCCTCTCTCCGTATGTGTGTGTGTATGTAAGTGTGTGTGTGTGTGTGTGTGTGTGTGCATTGAAATGTATAAGGCTCAGAGGCCGACGGCGGCCACCCACGACGAAGGATTTTGCCTTCTCCCCTTCCTCCGGCTGTTAGGATGGGTGGGAAGTGGAAAAAGTTTTCTCGGGTAGAGTTTTCAGTTTAATACTTACTTGAAAGGGGCCGAGGGCGTGAGCTTGCGGTTTGCGTATATGGAGAAAGAGGTTGATAGAAAGACACATAGACGATGACTGAGAGAGAGAGGGGGGGGGGGCTAACAACAACAACAAAAAGACTAAATCATGGAAATGTGTAGATAAGGAAGAAAGTTAAGCCATTTTTTTTTGTGGAGTGAATGGAAGATTGAGAGAGATAGTAACGGAAAAGTTGTGGTGTATTTAAAAAAAAGAGAGAGACAAAGAAAGAAGAGGGGGATATGAGAGTATTAAACTTAATAAGAGAGTGAAGGGTTAAGAAAAGAAAAGAAAGAAGAAAAGAGAAAGGGAGAAGAAGATAGTGAAAAATGAATGAGAGAGAGAGAGAGAGAGAGAGAGAGAGAGAGAGAGAGAGAGAGAGAGAGAGAAGGATGATGATGGGAAAATATATTAGTAAAAGAATATTCACTCAGTGAACGTGAAAAGTAGACAGAAAAATGGAGGACCATATGACCTTTAGGCACCCCTTTTTGATTTCGATTAAGAAAGGACATGTTTTTCATTTACACCGTCAATATTCGGTTGTTTTAACACGATTTTTTAGATTAAAAAATTTATAAAACTAACCCCTAACCCCTAACAAACAACCGGATATTGACGGTGTAAATGAAAAACATGTCCTTTCTTAATCGAAATCAAAAAGGGGTGCCTAAAGGTCATATGGTCCAAAATTGAATACCGGGGGTATAGCGATTATGGTCCATTTCCACTCGTGGGTATCTGAGACCCACCGAGCTTCCTCAGATCACTTTATTCAAACTAGTAAATAATCAAATTCAGCTTACATTTATACATTTTTCTGCGACCTCATGGGCGGTATATATATATATGTTGAAAGGAAAAATAAAGGAAAGAAAATGCTGGACGGATAAAATAGATTTTATTTTTATTTTGTTTTACTGACATGTGTTTCGGTCAGGAGTTTATTCATGTATACATGGCCTTCGTCAGAGTAAATCCTTTGGTGTTTTTTCCCGTATTTGTAACCGCTTTGATTTAAAACACCAAAGGATTTACTCTGACAAAGGACTTGTATTCCTTGTATACTAAAAAAAAAAAAAAAATTATAGTTTTCTATTATTGTTATTTTATTTTATATTTAAAATAATGATAGATAGACATATGTACATGGATAAACTCCTGGCCGAAACACGTGTTAGTAAAATAGAATAAAAATAAAATCTATTTTATCCGTTCAGCATTTTCTTTCCTTTATTTTTCATTTCAACATACCGTCAGATTCGCTTCCATTTTCAACTTACACACACACACACACACACACACACACACACACACACACATATATATATATATATTATATATATATATATATATATATATATATATATATATATATATGCATACAGTATTGCCCATAAATGTGTACTCCCTCATTTGTTTATAAAAAATTCTATATCAAAGATGCCAGAATTTTAGTATTTTTTCATGGGACATTATATAACGAAAACGGATATTATTAGGTATTAGTTTTTACTCAAGTTTGTATCATTGAGACTCTGTAACCCAAAATAAAATCCCAACACTTTTGTGACATGAAATTGCATAAATATTTAAGAGGTAATTATTTTTTACCTGCTGTATATTAATATTTTTGGTTACATAGTTTCATTGCGGTAAAGTTTGTTTATAAATAATACCTAATGATATCCGTTTTGATTGTATAATACCCCACACGAAATACTAAAATCTTGTTATCTTTGGTCCAGGGGTGTACTTGTTTATGGGCAATGCTGTATTTATGGCCGGGTATGTGTGTGTGTGTGTGTGTGTGTGTGTGTGTGTGAGAGAGAGAGAGAGAGAGAGAGAGAGAGGGGGGGAGGGAGTGTGTGTGTGTGTGTGTGTGAAGAGATAGATAGATAGATAGATAGATAGATAGATAGAGAGAGAGAGAGAGAGATGGTGGGTAGAGCCTAAGAAAACTAAGAAAACATGAGTGGGTGTGCAAAGATCATGGTGTAAGTGACAAGAGAGAGAGAGAGAGAGAGAGAGAGAGAGAGAGAGAGAGAGAGAGAGAGAGATGGCTAATTGTATTTAAAAAAAAAAGAAAAGTGATTTAGAGAAAAAGATGAAGACAGAAGATAAAAAACAAAAAAAACAAATACCAATTTGTCTGAAAGTCTATTTATAGAACGCCTCAACTTCAAGATGCCTATTAGACTCATCATGACGATATCATTTGAAGGATGAAAACGAGTTGAAAGATTATTTTGTTAATAGTTTCATTTAATTTAATCAATCATCTTGGTAAATTTCATAGAGACCTTTAAAGACCTTTTCTCTTTAAGCTGATCATCACCTAGCTGTAATTTGATATACCGTATTTGACGGCATATAGGACGCACTTTTTTCCCAAAATTTTGGTTCAAAAAATTGCCCTGCGTCTTATAGGTAAAGTTTATTATTATTATTAATCTTATTATTGTTATTATTTCCTGCTATTGAGATGTCTTGTGTATGCTTATTGCTTGACTGTACTGCCAAATTGCTTTTATACAGCTATCTTTCTGCTTGTGTAATACACAGCTAGACAGTTTTCAACAATATATGCTTAAATACACTAAAACCTTTTCTTTCTGAATCTGACCTGCTGAAATGAGGGTGCGTCTTATATGCCCGTGGAAGCGCATGGTGTAATGGTTAAAGTCATAGGAAATGGACTCGTCGCCCCGAGTTCAAATTCTGGATGTGGTAATTGCATTTCACTTAGCGCTAATACCATTGGGAAAGGTATGAATCCTACTCTCCCTCCAGCTATGGGTAAATAGCAGGGCAGACTGGATTCTTTAACCATGGCTAGGTAACCATTCTAGGAGAAGGAAAAACTCTGAATCTAAACCTGTTGAACTCCGCTTAAGAAATTGACCTTGTGTGGTATCCTACTCGTACGGAGGAGTTGGTAAATATATATATATATGCCGTGCGTCTTATATGACGTCAAATACGGTATATTTCGATATATATGCACATTTAGGTAGGTCGATTTTTCACTTTAAAAAAATATCAAATTGTCCATCTATGCGAAATTTGTGTGTTAATATACTGAATATTGATACCAAGAATTAGATCTTTTACTTGTACCATTGTTTGAGGAAATAGCATCAAAGATCGTCTGTTACAGTTTCAAATCAAATAGTGGAAACACCCAGGTCCTCCATCTTCGATGAAGTTCAAACATCTTGTTCAAACATGTTGGCAAGTCGATGGCTTCTGTTTTGGGGGGATTCTGAAACCTAATCACGATAGACTATCTGGAAAAGGAAAAAAAAAAAGCTTTTAATGGAATGTACTATTAGGGTAGGTCGATTTTTCACTGTTAAAAAATATCAAATTGTCCGTCTAACCAAAAGTTGTGTGTTAGTATACTGAATACTGATACCAAACATTAGATCTTTTACTTGTATCATTGTCTGAGGAAATAGCATCAAAGATCGTCTGTTACAGCTTAATTAATGAGGTAAAAAACAGCATATCAGGTGGTGATGGGGAGGCACATTTTCAATTTGAATTCTATCTATAATATTTAATTCGTTTCATTTTAATAAAATAAAATAACATTTCTGATTTAAATATTGAAATCGGTAATTTTTCTAACCAATTTCTTGGCCAAATATAAAGACAAGGATTTTTAGTGCATTTTAGTAGATGATCTTTGATGCTATTTCCTCGAATAATGGTACAAGTAAAAGATCTAATTTTTGGTATTAATATTCAGTATACTAACACACAACTTTCGCATAGATTGACAATTTGATATTTTTAAAAGTGAAAAATCGACCTACCCTAATGCACATGCGTGTATTTTTCTGCTGAATTTGAACACTTATGTACATTTCTAAAGTTATTTTCCGAATGTTCCAAAAAAATGAATAAATCTTCGGTTGGGTTTGAACCATGTTCTTCTCTATGAATGCATACGTTTTCTGCAGAGTATGGTGCCAATGTCGTCTACAAGAGAGGCGTTCTAAGCGCATCGATTATTGTCGTAGGAAATAGAATCAGTGACCCGAGTTCGAATCCTGTACAATAGGGACCTCTAAAACAACGACACGTGATCAGTTTATGCTATATTGACGTAATTGTCAACACTTCATCTTTTAAGAAATATTTTAAAAAATCATCCGGAGTTTTTTGTAATGTTTCTTCTTTTGGATGATTCAAAAACTTTGACGATAATATCAACCTTTATTCAAGTTTCAAACTGTTAAATATAGGGCCGGGGAAATTTTGCAGATCGAATTGGAGGTCCCTACTGTATTTGCGTTTCTCTTCACGCTCATGCTATTGGGAAAGGCATGAACCCATCTGCTCTCATCCCCCAATTTTGGGTAAATAGTAGGACAGACTAGATTTTTTAACCTTGGTTTGGCAACCGGTCTGGGATACCGAAAACTTTGAATCCAAACCAGCTTTACTCCTTAAAATGACCTTTTGTCGAATCTGGTCCGTATCGGAGGGGTTGGGTAATACATACAATGGATGCTGAAAAGTTCTCGGCCCGTCTTAGGAGGAAGTTATATTGAGTGATAAATCTTACATTGTTATGTTGATGAATCGGTAATCTGAACATTAGTTACATAAATGAGAGTAACCTCCCCTTGTTTATTTCACTTTGAGGAAGCCATATGTTTTGGTCGGCCATTTTCATTTCACCGTAAATCTGCACTGAAAATACGAATTCGTTCGAATTAATACAACTGCATGTTTTAACACGAAAATATAAAAAAATGTGTTCTTAATTGTGCTTGTGCATTATTTGAAATGAACTTAATTGTTATTAATAACACATTTTATGATATTTTCGTGTTAAAACATGCAGTTGTATTGATTTACGGTGAAATGAAAATGGCTGACCAAAACATATGGCTTTCTCAAAGTGAAATAAACAAGGGAGGTTACTCTCATTTATGTTGCTAATGTTCAGATTACCGATGAATGTACATATTCATCGTGCAGGTCAACACACCTGTTACATCATTTCTCAAGTCTCTTTAACCCTCCAATAAACAAAATAAATAAAATGATAAATATTTAAATGAATAAATAAATACTCTGACCTGGAGTGATCGTTCTAGTGTAGCTTTTTGTTGTATGAGATAGGCAACAAAAAACTACAAAGGAACACAAAATTGATCACTGCATTTAAGTATTTCATTAATATTTAAATGTCTGGGTGTCACAAAACGGCTTGTACTGCTCATGCGCAGCAACGGAACTACAAATGGCGGCAAATTAAGCATCGAGGAGTCAGGTAAGTCCCACTTCACTACAGTAGTAGCTGTTCCTATTTATGGGCCAAATAGATCTGTTAAAAAATATTCGTATTCGAATGCCACCCCCCCCCAAAAAAAAACAAAAAAAAACAAAAAACAAACCCTTAATAAACAACTTCACAAAAAATATGAATTTACAATGAATGGGATTCCTAACCTTTCGGCATAAAATAACTCTAGACGGTTTGAAATGCCATTAAAATCAATCAATCTTTTTCTACCAATTTGGCATTTATAGAGAGCAGAAAACGTCCTAACTCAAGGAACATAGATGGACATTTGACACAGTAGCGACACCCGATACAAGATATATCCACAATAGCAGTCAGGAAAGGAAGACATTTTACTTCCAATTTATGCGCGCCTATGTGTGTGACAAGGTCTCGTTACTGAGTTTTGACATTAAAACGTGAATGAAGAAAAAAAGGGAAGAAGATATAGAGATAGTGTGTGAATCAATGTACTCTGCTCTCTCTTTAAGATTATCTCTTTAATTTACCTGCATTCTTTCTTTCTTTCTTCTTTCTTTCTTTCTTTCTTTCTTTTTTTATTGCGCCAATCTACTTCCGCTTCTTTCTTTTGCGTTCTATTTGTCCTTTCCATTTCTTTTTCTTCTCACTTTATCTTTCTTTCCTTTTTTTTTATCCTACACAATTTGTTTCCCCCTTGTCATTCATTATTCCTTTCTTAATTCTTCCCGTCTCCAATTCTCATTTTCTTTCGAGATTCTTATTTAATGTAATTCTCTGCGGGCATCAAGTGATTTTGATTCTCATTAGGTGTCCCATGCTTCGTACCAAATTAAGCCAGGCTTAGTAAATAAATGGCAACATTTTTCATTTCTGTCTTTTACAGCATCTCTAAGTTTTTATTCATTTCTTTCTCTCGCCCCCCTCACTCTATCTTTCACTTGATTCTCTCCCCACCCCTGTCCTTCATTCTTTCTTTCTTTACTTCTGTTAATACTTTTCTTTCATTCTTTCATACTTTCTTTCTCTTCTTTTCTCTTTCTACAATAAAGTCCTCTTTTAAAAGTTCTCTCTCTCTCTCCCTCTCTCTCTCTCTATCTCTCTCTCGCACTTCTTCATACTCTTCCTCTTCGTTAGATGCCACCAAAATAGGTCACGTGATCAGTTTAGGCCATACTGAAGGAAGAAACGTAAATATTTTTGAACTTTTAAAAAAATCTCGCAAAAAAGAAATAACGAACATAAAGAGTTGTCACAAAGAAAAACTGTTAATTAAAAGATCAGATTGGGGAAATTAACTCATCGTTATCGTGAAAAATAAGTAAAACAGTCCGTTTATTTACAACACGGTCAATTTCTTTAATGATATTTTTTACAGAATTCTGTATTCATGGTTCTTTTACTCAAAAGCTGTCGCATTGACTTATTAAAATCTTCTGATATAATTATTCAGACTCTTATCTTTATAGAAAAAGAAGTAAAAATCGTTTTTTGTCGGTTCATTTTTTTAAAATTTCATAAAATAAAATATGGGGGTAGACCTCGTAAAAAATATTTCCCCTAATATATTTTAGAAAAAAACTATTTCAAGCATTTTTCATCAAAATGTAATTGTAATTATGGAAATTTTCGTGAAAATCGGCCCATTAATTGATTTTTCATAGAATTTAAAAAAAAAAAGCCTCTTGTCATAACTTGTTTTGGCTACGTTAAATTTCAATTGATTTAACGGTGCAAAAATGTAAACATTGTATTTCGTTTATAATTTTCGTTTATAATTTTCATTATTTCCGTGAGCTGAAATTTAAAAAAAAATCATCAGAAGTTTGTTTAATGCTTCTTCTTTCGAATGGACAAAAAACTTTCAAGATAATATTAATATTTACGCAAGTTTCCTTGCGTTAAATATAGGGAGGTAAATTTCAAAGGAAAATTGGTGATACCTTCTCTTGGTCAATTTTCTTTTCCTTTCAGCTATTTTCTGTCATTATCTCGCTTATTATTTCCCTCCACAATCTATTGACTTTTAATCAAGAATCTTTTTTATTTTTTTACTCCCCTTGTGTTCTCGGAGATAAGATAGAGATAAACAGCGTCTCTTCACTTAATCTTATAACCCAGTTGCCCCTTTACTTATTACATTTTAAACAGTTATTCGTTTCTTGTCACTTACAGTTTCTCTCTCTCTCTCTCTCTCTCTCTCTCTCTCACACACACACACACACACACACACACACACACACACACACACACACACACATATATATTACATATATACATATATACTTCATTCATTTTTTTCTCTCATATACAGTATTTCATTTTTCTCCAGATAGTCTCTATTCCCTATACTAGAAAAAGGGTGAAGTTCACCCGAAATAACGGAATTAATCGAACCAGGTGAATATTAAAATTCTGTTAATTGTTCTGTTTTTTTTTCTTTTCGTTTTTGTTCTTTTTTCCCAATGCTTCGAAATACCATAAAAACAATGTTCACAAGAACAAAGTTTATGCATAACACACACACACACACACACACACACACACACACACACACACACACACAAACACATATATATATATGTTATAATATGAACAAAAAGTGATAAGACAAACAGGAATATTTATTTTATGTTTATTATTCTCAACTAGTTTCGACCTTAGGTCATCGTCAGGAGAAAATTTCTTGTTTGCAGAAATTGTTTTCAGAGAGTTTTTTTTTATTAAAAGAAATCATTATTAAAAATCTTTTTATTAAAATTAAAAGAATTTTTGAGTGTTTGACAGGCCACTATATGTATATATATATATATATATATATATATATATATATATATATATATATATATGAGAGGTATCCAAAACTTGGTAATAAGTGATGATTCTATATGTGATTTCTAAGAGACACTGTATTATTATTGTATGATCCAGTATGTATAAATACAGTGAATCTTTAAATCACTAAAAAGAGCTCAATGTATAATAAACTTTTTAAATTATATACATAGCAATATTCATCTTTGAAAGGAAGGAAAAACTGAACACCGTTATTCCATAATAAATTTATTTCGACCAAAATTGGGGCCTTTATAAATCTAAGTTGATTTAATAAAGCTCCCCAAAATTCGGTCTCATCAGATGGTAAATCAAACTTTCAAAGAAAAAAAACTTAACAAACCGTTATCCGTGATAATTTATTTCAACCAGAAACTAAAAAAAAAAAAAAAAAAAAAAATAAAAAAATTTAAATTTTTTTCAAGACCCCAGTCTCATCAGACGGGTTTTACAAAAATAATGGGATTCACTGAAAAAAGAAGTTATATAACCAGAAAAAAAATCTCAATATTCCCAAAATTTATGACAAATAGCAATGATAAAGTTAAATAATTCTAAGCCAAACCAAAAAGATACAATGTAAATCTTAGTTTCCTAAAAAAAATGAATAAGAAATAAAACATTATAAAAAAATTTTTTTTTTAATGTCTAGACGTTTTTTTATAATTTTTTTTTTTTAAATCATTAAAAAGTCTTTATCCCAAATTAATTTACGTTAGAATTTAATATATAAATCTAATATTTAATATATAATATGAAATAAAAATATTTAAAAATATAAAAATATAAAAAGTAAAATAAAAATCAATTTAACTATTATAATCCCCCATTAAAAATTATAAAAAATAGTATATTATTATTATTATAATAATTATAACATTATCAATTAAAATTAATAATACTATTATCTTATTATTAATACTGTCAATGATATTAGCTATTATCCTTATCAATAATTACCATAAATTGAATTCATACCATAATTATTATATTATTAAAATTGTAGTAGAGAATCTCTTTATTTATTTTAAAATACCCGTTCTTCACCGTCATCTTCATGTTCTCCACCCTGTTTTCACAGACAGGCTTAAAATTCTTTATCCTATGTACCCCCCCCCCTTCAAACAATTCCTACCCTTTGGTGCGTGTATCTTCCTAACTCGGGCGCTACACAACTGAGTTTGCCTCTATTAAAAATCACACCTCATTCACTCTACTCGGCCTTTTTTTTTATCTTCTTATTTTCTTCTTCTATTCTTTCCAGCTTTCGTCTTTACCCCCCCCCCCTTTTTTTAAAAACACGTTTTGTGTTCTCACTTGTCAACTTTATAACTGTGTTACAAGAGACCCAACACACGATTACACACTCTGACAGTCAGCGCCAACCGAGCCAACGTTCAGGCATTTTAGTTCAGTGAGTTGAATGGAAACTATCAGAGCTGAGGTTCAAACTTCTTTTTATTAACAGGCGATAACAGAAGTAAACGAGAAGAATTGTATGATTTCAAAAGGTTTGGTTTGGTTTGTTTTAAGGCATATCAACCTCAAGTGGGTCATTTAATGCCGACTAAGTTTTGAAATACATTCATTCTTAATGGTTAATCAATTTTCTTTTTATAAACATATTTTTCTATTTAAACCATAGATGGGACCCTAACAGGTACTACCACTCCGGGTCAGAGTGGACCTGGGAGTAATGGCGATGAAGGAGTGCTCCACATTCCCCAAACTTCCAGAACTAAAACCCCACAATCAGATAGAGTTTAACGTCATTACCAGAACACGAAGACCCTTAGCCACTGCCTTCTAGCAGCCATATGATAAAAAGGGTTTGGGCTTTCAATAAGAGCAATAAGGTTGGGGCAATCATATAGACGCAAGGGCTTGGCGTGACCATCCGATTGATATGAAGGGGCATCTCCGACCACTCGTCTAGCCGAAGTAAGGCTCTAAGTGGAGTGTTGCATGTCATGGACTGCTTATCCACCTGACTCTAGTCATAACTTGTTTTTGGCTACGTTAAATTTCAATTGATTTAACGGTTCAAAAATGTAAACATTGATTTTCGTTTATAATTTGAATTATTTCCGTAAACTGAAATTTTTTTTAATCATCATGAGTTTGTTTAATGTTTCTTCTTTCGAATGGACTAAAGAATTTCAAGATAATATTAATATTTATGCAAGTTTCCTTATAGGGGGTGGTAAATTTCATAGGAAAAATTGGTGGTACCTACTCTTCATTTATTTCGTTCGGAGGTTACCCTCTGAAATACTTATGCAAATAAGATTGACTCATACCTAAAAGAAAAGAATCATATTAAGTGGAGTGAACTAGGATCAGGCTTTGATCTCATTGTTTTATCTTTCCTATTCCTCTATATTGAATGAAGATATTTCAAGGTCAGCTGAACAACTTTTGTAAAGGTAAAAAAAAAAAAAAAAAGGAAAAGAAAGAAAGAAAAAAAAAGAAATAGAAAGAGGGATACATTAACATTGTCGTCTTTGAAATTCGTGCGACAAGAAATCTATTGACGGTGTTTATTTCCGTTTAATCTAATTCTGATAACGACTCAGTTGAATATTACAAAAAAGAATAAAGATTTCAAAATATGAAACGGTGAATAAAAAAGGATACGATTTTTAACTTGACCAGCGAAGGAGAAAGTTTACATGCCCGGCAAAGAGTTCATTCGACCGACTCTCTCTCTCTCTCTCGCTCTCTCTCTCTCTCTCTCTCTCTCTCTCTCTCTCTCTCTCTCTCTCTCTCTCTCTCTCTCTCTCTCTCTCTCTGAGTCGGTAGAGCGTCCGATTAGGAAACACCAAGGTTCCGGATTCGATACAGACCATCACCAACTAAGCATATGAGTAGCACAGGGATCTGTGCGGTAAAGTAAGGAACTGATGGTAGGTGTGGTGCTCCGTCTCAGACGCCCAAAACAATCTCCTTTGTCTAGCGCTAGTGAAAAGGGAATAGACTTCCTCAGTGTTTGGCTCTTACCGACTTTAGGCCACCCCTACGACTTTACTATATACATACATATAGTAAAGTAAAGTAAAGTAAAGTAAATATATATATATATATATATATATATATATATATATATATTGTAACGTAGTAGCTTTTTCACGGCACTAAATCATATATGTAACGTTGTGGGGTCTTTGCACAATGGGGTTATCGCACAATGCACTCACTGTGTACACTATTAAAAGTTGTTCACTGGTCGCTAGTTTCGGGACGTTTTCCACACGCGTAAACTATTTGGTTGTTTACAACACTCACACAGGATTCTAGTAATTATTTCGTTGGTCAGTGTCAGGTCAAGTGAGTATCACTTTATACAGGCGGCGTGCTCTTCATTGCGGTCAATTAACTTTATCTCCACGGGTGTCTAGTGGTCAGGGGAATCTTGGTGTTCATTTCCATTCATAATACCGTTCATAGTATTTTTTCGTAGTAAATGAGGACTATGATACCAAGTTTATTGGAGAGAGAGAGAGAGAGAGAGAGAGAGAGAGAGAGAGAGAGAGAGAGAGAGAGAGAGAGTTGGTTTCATATAATAAGTAATATCTTACTTTAGATGGTCCTTAGAGTTTCAGTACTTCGAGTAAACTTCTGGGTGACAAACTTTTCTTCAGTCGGTAACTAACAGGACAACCCTTTTCGTTTCAGCAACAACAGATCGTTCCCCGATCTCAGCCCAAGCCAACTTCAACTGCATATAAGGAAATAGCATCAAAGATCGTCTGTTACAGCTTAATTAATGAGGTAAAAAGCAGCATACCAGAGATGTCGGTGGAGATGGGGGGGGGGGCATTCTAAATTTGAATTCTATTTATGATATTTAATTCGTTTCATTTTTAATAAAATAAAATAACATTTCTGATTTAAATTGTGAAAACAGTAAATTTTCTAACCAATTTATATGCTAAATTTTGCGAAAACGAGGATTTTTAGTGCATTTTAGTAGACGATCTTTGATGCTATTTCCTCAAAAAATGGTGCAAGTAAAATATCTAATTTTTGGTATCAGTATTTAGTACACTAATATACAACTTTCGCATAGATGGACAATTTGATATTTAAAAAAAAAAAAATGAAAAATCGACCTGACCTACTGTGCATGGAAATGTAAAAAAACACATTAAAAATGATTAAGTAACACCACGTGGTTTTTGCATCAGTCATCGGCTTATGTTGAGCTCAACAAAACGGACCTCGACACCAATAAGCACCCCAGCCCAAAGGAATTGAATTTTGCTTTTCACCGGTTGTTAGTAAACAAAACAGCCGGCCGATAAAAACCAGTAACATTTTTAGACTAAAATAGTTTTTGATTTTAATAAATTTTTTTTAGTTATTTCATGTTGTTGTTTTTAGCATATGTAAAAAAATTAATTTTGCACTAAAGATAAACTAATATTGTTATTAAAAAAAAACCAAAACTTAAAACAAAAGACATGTTTATTTATTTTCCATGTGCCTCTACGGATAGTTAATATTAAAAAGTATTTATTTAAATTTTTTTGCTTGGGTTAGGGGTTAGGGTTAGGGGTTAGGATTAGCTGTTATTATTATAACCTTATAATATACATTTTATAGCTTTAACTATTCCAGTGTTAAACGTGTCTAACATTAAAAGTTTTATAATTAAAAAAGAATTGCTATTGAATTAATAACAACTTGAAATAAGTAAAAAAAAAAAGTTCTTTAATATAAAAACGTGTCTTTCGTTTATAGTTTTATAATTACAAAAGTGCGTCTAAAGATCGTCTGTTAACAAACAACCGGATTTTGACGGTGAAAAACATAACATGTCCTTTTGAATCTAGTTCTCACCTAGGGTGCTTATTGGTGTCAAGGTCCAACAAAACTACTATTTTTTTTCTTTTGCTTGACGTATGAACTATAAAACGATCCTATTCTTGATGTCATTCTCGCGGAAAGAGGAAATAAAATTGTTTACTCAGAATTAGGCAATCAAAATGAACGAAACGAGACCTTATGTCTAGCGCTGTGTGCCACCTTTCACTTGAGGGATTCGATCTTTGGTGTTGGTGTCCGCTTTCAACGGAAACGGATGCTTCAAGTTACAAACTCCAATATGAAACGGGGATATCAGTGCATGCCATTCGAACTCGTTTCTACTTTCGTCTAAGAACGCGATATCAACGAGATGAGAGTTGTGTGTTTTTTGTTTTCTTGTAAAGCTACAAGGAGAATACAAGGGTTATTGCTTCAACTTATGAATGGAGCAGTGTCACTTGAGTGGACAAAATAAGCTGATATTACAGATCTTTGTTTGTTTGTTTGTTTGTTTGTTTTGTTTTACGGCATATCAACCTCAGTGGGTCATTTAATGCCGATAAAGTTTTGAAATAAATCAATTCTTAATGGATAATACAATTTTTTTTATAAATACATTTTTCTATTTAACCCATAGATGGGACCCTAACAGATACTACCACTCCGGGTCAGAGTGGACCAGGGAGCAATGGTGATGAATGGGGTGCTCCACATTCCCCAAACCTTCAAAACTGGAACCTCACCATCAGATAGAGTTTAACGTCATTCCCAGGACATGTAGACCTGCAGCCACCGCCTTCTAGCACCCATATGATAAAAAGGATTGGGGCTTGCCATAAGGGCAATAGGGTTGGGAAATCATATAGGTGCTAGGGCTTGACGTGACCAGCCGATTGATCGGAGGGGGCCTCTCCGACCGCCCGTCTAGCCCTCGTACATAGTACATTTATATCTACATTTTTCTCTGGTTGTTTTTTATGTAGTTGTTACTTGATACTTGTTAGTATAGTAAGTAATGTCGTCGGGGTGGCCTAAAGTCGGTATCAGCCAGAGGGAGTCTATCCTTATTTCACTAGCGTTAGACTAAGGAGATTATTTTTGCATCTGAAGTGGAGCGCCACACCTACTATCAGCTCCTTACTTTACCGTACAGAACATGCGAGGGCCGGTATCGAACCAGGAACCTTGTGGTTCCTAGTCGGCCAATCTACCGATTGAGCTAATACTTGTTACTATATGACCGTATGCAAAAAAAAAAAAAAAAAAAAAAATTAAAAAGTTTTGTTTTTGTCTCAGGTTATATAATATCAAGTATTCTTTTATAAATAATTTGGTAGTCTACACTCCCCAGATTTCCAGAACCGGAGCCTCACTATCAGATACCCGTTTTTTTTTTTTTTTTTTAGGTGTGGGTTTTAACCCCCAACATGGGATACAGTTAGAATATCATAAGCCTCACCAACAGAGCTTTTTCTTGTTTAATTAAAGAACCAAAACTTTTACTGATGGTTAAATTTTTACACACAAAGTATTCATACTTTATTTCGCCCCGTATTATGTGTATTTAATACAGTGAACTACTGTAAATATATATATATATATATATATATATATATATATATATATATATTATATATAATTTGTATGAATTCATGAGGTAAGTCTTGATAATTTGTATTATGTAAATTTTCGAACTATTGTCCTCATCTTTATTCATTTATACACAACGTTTCGGCTGATGTGCCCTCCAGACGTCTTCAGGTATTTCTTGTCGAACTCGGGGGGCCTTCATTTCGTAATCGGAAGCCTGTACGGAACTTCGAATCGAACCCTTTATTTAATCCATTTGGGTAGATTTTTTTCATCCCATGGACCATGGCCGGTTACAAGTGTTAATTTGGACACATGGCACAATGGATATAAGGGTTGAGTTATTACAATTCTAAGTGACAATCATCTGAAGGTTACAGGTTCAATCTTGGCTACAGGCGAAAATGATATAGAATAGTTAACAAAGTGCAAATCCAGCGTATTCCATTAATAGCGAGGTACAAAAAAACAAAAAAAACCCTCAAACCTATAAATTCATAATTTCTTTTATTTGGATGTCTCATATACGTATATTCTTATATTTCTATGCATATATTTCTACATAAATGAAATAATGATACATACATAAGTGGTCGGTAAGTAAAAATTGAAATTCAGTAATTAATGATTAATGTACGCTTCTATATTAGAAATAACAGTTATAAGACGTTTATTCACCAAACGTGTCAAATTTTGAATCTGATCAGGAGTAACGACATGAGCAGCATTTAAAATTGACCCCCACAATACATTTTTTGGAAGAAAATCGGCGTTCGTTTCAATGAACCTGAATTTCAATGAACCAAATTGGGTGAATAAGCAAGCCATTCCATGTTACGATTTTTGTGGACATCCTTAGGCTTCAAGCAAAAGCACTGTCCAGCGGAGATCCCTTGTGTTAAGCAGAGCGCGATCCTTAGTTAAGAAACCTTTAGTTGCTCCTTGGTGTCCCTTAATATTGAGTATGATCTTTTGGTTGTTCCTTGGTGTTCCTTAATGTTGGGTATGATCCTTTCGTTGTTCCTTGGTGTCCCTTAATGCTTGCAACGTCAATGTCGAATAAAGTGCAAATGAACCGGCTGTTAATATCAGCAATTAAATAGTTAACTAACCACGTATTCGGGCTGTTGATTGGCTGAGGTTTAAACCATGTGACCTCGCTTAGTCTATATATTTAAGTGTCGGATTGCAGCACGTCTTATATATCAAAATAATCCAATACTTCATCAGCGTGAAAAGGCCTTGTTCAAGATACTCGATATTTACCACATACCCCACGTGTACAGGTTAGGCACAAGGCCCTGTTAATGTGGGACCACCCACAAGCCGAGACTCAAGGGTGGTAATCCCGTCGGCATTTCCCCTCAAGGGGGGGGGGGCGCCTCAGACACTGGGCAATAAACCCAGTCCCGCCCCTTTAAATCAAGGGGGCAGGTGTTGCCTGGGGGGATGGCCCCCTGGGATCAACGGCGTTAACTTATAAGCTCCAGGGCCGAAGCCACCGGACCCCCCGGCCGAAACTGGTGTTAGATATGTTGGACATATCTACATCCTTGTTCAAGATACTCTGTAGTCTTCTTTGCTGCATGCATGAAAACAATCATCCACTTGAATGGTTCTGTCTGTTTCATCATTCAAATCTCAAGGTAAACCTTCAAGAAGGCAATATAGGCATCAGCAGTCATTTTGTCTCCATCTGGGACTTTCCATAAACCAACCATCATATTCCCAATAATACACGTCCATATCATAATTCCACCAGGTCCATCGATGATGCTATGAGCTTCATCCGTGAAAGGTACATAGGAAAAGTTTTTCATGTACTCCTCTGGCCATTTCAGACGATTTTCGTTATGAATTAACCACAAATGACGTTTTAATGGGTGTCACTGGCTGAGGTACGGTTTTAAGAATACAACATCTGGTATCCTGTTCTCATTCCGCTAACCATAGCTGGAGTACAGGTGTTAAGCTGTGTTACTTATTATTCTATGTTACTGCTTTTTTGTTTTTAATATTCCTCACAATTGCATAGATAAATAGCATTTGGGGATCCTAAAATCTGATCTGAACGTTAACCTAATTTATCTATCCAACAAGTTTCGTCTAGAAATATTTTTACGTTATCTAGTTATGTACTTTTTATGAGTTATCAAATATGCCTGAATCTTAATTGAGGTCATTAGCAGACCCAAAGTCTGACTTGCGAAGTTCGCCATTTTCTACTGATTACGATGATCTGTGTATAATCAGCTTCGCTTGGGTAATGTGGGGTTTTATCCATAGGATATATGATAATAAATGCAACTCGAAGATTTAAAAAATATGATTCCTTTATAAAAAATGTCTGAAGGAATTTATTATTAACTATGATTATCATCTTAATGTAGCATGAGAAGGTATTGCCAATAGATAGAGCTTCGGTGCCCAAATAAATAATTTTGCATAATAATAATAATAATAATAATAATAATAATAATAAGACGTGTCATCTCATGGATTTTGCCGTCCCGGCCGATCGCAGAGTGAAAATGAAAGAGAGCGAAAAGATCGACAAATACTTGGACCTTGCCAGAGAACAGAAAACTGTGGAACATGAGGGTGAAGGTCATACCAATTGTAATTGGGGCCATTGGAATGATTCCCAGGGGTCTGGAAAAGAGTCTGGATGAATTGGAAATCAGAGGAAGGATTGAGACCATCCAGACTACAGCATTGTTGAGATCGGCTGCAATACTCAGAAGAGTCATGGAGACCTGAGAAGACTTGCTGTCACTCAGCCTCCAGTGAACCATCGGCTACGGCAGGTGTGAAAAACTCGAATAGATTGAAATAATGATAATTTTCTTCTGGAGGTCATCAGATGTCAAAATATGTCATTTTCTGGAATGAGAGACAGTCTTTCATATGAAGTAAAAAAAAAAAAGTAAAGTCGTCGGGGTGGCCTAAAGTTGGTATCAGCCAACCAGCGAGGGAGTCTATCCCCTTTTCACAAGCGCTAGACCAAGGAGATTATATTAGCGTCTGAGGTGGGGCGCCACACCTACCATCAGCTCCTTACTTTACCCCACAAATTCCCTGTGCTACTCATACGCTGAGTTGGTGAGGGCCGGTATCGAACTAGAAACCTTGTGGTTTCTAACCGAACGCTCTACCGACTGAGCTAACCCGGCCTGAATATGAAATACAAAAATGTTATTGATCACATAAATGTTGGGAAAGGTTTCCAACCGCGTGGTGAGAAGTTGGCATCTTCTGGACAAAGGACCCCTACATCTGCTTCTTTCAGCTAACGACCAAAATCTGACTAAATCAGTTAGATTCACGTTTTATACATGGTGAGCTATTTGTTGAATTTCCATGAATAACTATTTGAAAAAGATGGAAGAGCAATAGTCATTCCGCACAAAGAGTCGCACAAAACTAATCCGAATTTAAAAAATGTGTAAACCTCTATCATATACCCCTTTACATATCGGGTATATAAAGAGAAGAGAGGAGAGACGATGGGTTATTATTTGTTCTTATTTATTTATTTATTATTTATTTATTATTTAGATCATCCGTTGTCTCTGCAGGGAGATAAAAATCATCTGATAAGTTCAAATTCTACCAGGGGCAAATCATGGTAATTACTTCCACAAAGTTTCCCCAGAGGATCAATGAAAGTAGTAGGGTTTAATGTAGTTCCATTAATTGTTTTAAAGATACATCTAAATGGAAGTTCATTTTCATGAAGTGAACAGCCAATGATGTGTATCTTCCTTTTTAGTTTTTCTTCTTCTCTAGAGCTGTCACCATTCATGCTTAACAACCTGTGTTTGTACTGGTATTGTCCACCAGAACTGCTTTGTCACTATTTACACTGTTGTACTCTTCTATGAACAGCAGCAACATCCTCTGCTAGAAGAACAGCAGTTGCACCTATGTTGTGTGTGAAGTGCCCATCTCTCTTGTGAATGTTAAGTGGCCATTTTCCTCTGGGCTTATTTCTTCCTCTGCTGGGCTAGGTCGTCTGTTCATTTTGTTGTTTATAAATAAGCGAGACTTGGTTGTTTTCTTTATTCTTTATTAAAAACCTCAAAGCTCAAAAGGGTTTCTAACTGCGCGGCGAGAAGTTGGCATCTTAGAAACAAAGGACCCCTTCATCTGCTTCTTTCAGCTAACGACCAAAATCTGACTAAATCAGTTACTTCTCACACTCGCCTTTAGACAATCAGCATCCAAGTCAGAGAAGATGAACTGCCTTATCAATCACCTATAACGGCAAACGGTAACTTTCCATTTACCATCCCGTTATTTGAATTTTAACTACACTTACAGACATGATTCGTTGGCTACCCACGAATTATATAACACCTCTTCTTGTGACATGTTCATATTACTGTATTCGTATAATCTTGCTAAAATAAATTTATTAAAACATTTTGTCACTTATGTATTTTCCCGGGCATCTGTGCTAGTAATTATGTATTTCTTACCCGTTCCAGATGTCAGTGTGCGTGCACAGACCAGGATTTTTGGATAATCAGGACTCGCATACTAAGAAGACTGGCGTAACATAGACCTATCTCAACAATTGTAACATGATTTGAGTATATAATGGAGTAGAGAGTCATCTCGGGTATATATATATGAGAGAGAGAGAGAGAGAGAGAGAGAGAGAGAGAGAGAGAGAGAGAGAGAGAGAGAGAGAGAATCATAGATGATTGAGATGATAGTTCTTACTTAAAAAAAAAACTCTTCTTGTTGCTTCTACTTCGACCGCCATCTTCTCTGGGCTGACTTCTTTGTTAATTCTTCTTACAGGGCTGGATTGGATATTGGTTAATAATTTAATTAATAACAAAACTTAGTTGTTTCTTATAATGAAGCTTTATTCTCAACCCTGCCCATTTTGATTCCGCCACCGAGAGACCGACGACGGGAGCTGACAACACGTCTACGCTCCTTGAAAGCCGGGTCAAATCTAAACCTATTCTCACGCGTCTTTAATGGCGCGTTTTTAAGGGGACAAATCAAAAGGTTATTACCCGTCCATAACTGTCGGTAATTTTCCATGGACTCCATGATTTTAAGTCACACAGACCTTATTTAAAATTCTAACTACAGGTACGTTCATAAATTATGACTGCTAATAAATTATGTAACCCAATTTCCCCAAATTACAACTGCAAAAATACCAATAAAGAAACTGGTTTAATATTTATAGATAAAAATAAGAAGCTGTAATATTATTCAGTTATTAGAACTTATTTTGTTATCCCCATCAAATATTATGATTTATATTATATAAGAAGATTTTAGCCCTGTTTCGTATTATTCTAAGCTTCGTAAATATTGGGTTTAAATTGATCCAATTATTTACTAAACTATATTTATTATGTATACACTGGCCTTTGGACACTCTGTCGGTGGGGCTTAGAATAGGATAAGTATATCCCTTGCAGAGGGACCCTCCTCACCAAAAACCCTGTGTGTCCTAGTTTACGATACTAAATTGCATCTGAGTTCTGGGTATTGCAGAGTACTCCTTCATTGACATTACTCCTAAGTACACTCTAGCTCAGTCGGTAGAGCGTTCGGCTGGAAACCACAAGGTTTCTAGTTCGATACCGGTCCTCGCCAACTCAGCGTATGAGTAGCACAAGGATCTGTGCGGTAAAGTAAGGAGCTGACGGTAGTTGCGGCGCCTCACCTCAGACGCTAAAATAATCTCCTTGGTCTAGCGCAAGTGAAAAGGGGATAGACTCCCTCGCTAATTGGCTTATACCGACTTTAGGTCGCCCCGACGACGACACTCTAACCTGGAGTGGTAGTATCTGTTAAGGTCATATATATAGGGGAAATAGATCTCTTTTAAGATTATTGGATGCTAAAAAAACCTTTTACGAAACAACAATACCCAAAATGTAAATATGAACTGTACGTTCATATTTATGTTTTTGTGAACGCAATTCCCAAACCGGTACACATAAGATAACTCTAGACTGCAGTTAAAAGAGGCCACCCGTCTAAGTTCTGAGTAGGCCCATCCATTAGGGTAGGTCGATTTTTCACTTTTTTAAAATATCAAATTGTCCATCTATGCAAAAGTTGTGTGTTAGTATACTGAATACTGATACCAAAAATTAGATATTTTACTTGTACCATTGTTTGAGGAAATAGCATCAAAGATCGTCGCTTACAGCTAAATTAATGAGATAAAAAGCAGCATATCAGAGGTGTTGGTGGTGCTGGTGGGGGCACATTTTCCATTTGAATTCTATTTATAATATTTAATTCGTTTCATTTTAATAAAATAAAATAACATTTCTGATTTAAATATTGAAAACGGTAAATTTTCTAACCAATTTTTAGGCCAAATTTGGTAAAAACAAGGATTTTTTGTGAATTTTAGCAAACGATCTTTGATGCTATTTCTTCAAACAATGGTGCAAGTAAAAGGTCTAATTTTTGGTATTAGTATTCAGTATACTAACAAACAACTTTCGCATATATGGACAATTTGATATTTTAACTCTTAACATCCTGTTGAGACTTTTCCAAGTCCAGAGCTCCATTCCTATAAATTTATCAAAAAATGGCTAAAAATGGCCCTTTCATTTAAAACTTACCCGAGATACTTCCCTTAAATCAAAAACTTCTAAATATGTTTAATATTACATTTAAACAAAGGCTATCGTTTGGGGCAGATTAGGAAATGTAACTTCTGGTCGGGTGGAATGAAGTGGTATAGGACGTTAAGAGTTAAAATGTAAAAAATCGACCTACCCTACCATCCAAGTAGCGGGAACCGGTGTTTTCAGCGTGACTCGATTGTAAGTCATGTGATTTTTATTTGGTAATCAACCACTTCAGAATTTTGTTTTTATTCATTCAAAATTTTATTTTTGGTTTTGAATGCTGGATACATTTAATAAAATTCAAATCTCACTTTTCTTAAGAAAAAACTAACCTCTTCAGTGTAATTCACCCAATATCTTGTTGCCGCATCCATGATTTTTGCTCTAGGTTCATGCGTTAACATAAAACTCTCTTTAGGAGAGAAGAGACGAGAGAGTAGAGAGAGGACAGAGCATTAGAGCAGGTCGATTTTTCACTTTTTGAAAAATATCAAATTGTCCATCTATGCAAAAGTTGTATGTTCGTATACTGAATACTGATACCAAAAATTAGATCTTTTACTTGTACCATTGTTTGAGGAAATAGCATCAAAGATCGTCTGTTACAGCTTAATTAATGATGTAAAAAGCAGCATATCAGAGGTGTCGGTGGTGCTTGTGTGGGCGGGAGTGACACATTTTCAATTTGAATTCTATTTATAATATTTAATTCGTTTCATTTTAATAAAATAAAATAACATTTCTGATTTAAATATTGAAAATGGTAAATTTTCTAACCAATTTCTTGGCCAAATTTGCCAAGTAAAAGATCTAATTTTTGGTATCAGTATTCAGTATACTAACACACAACTTTCGCATAGATGGACAATTTGATATTTTATAAAAGTGAAAAATCGAACTACCCTAATGTACATATCTTTAGACTTTAGAACGTCCCAGGCTTCATATCACACCGCGTAGCAACTGATATTTAGGCAACGCTACACATTATTAGGTGGCTATCCATTTTTTTAAAACTTCAGTTTAATTACCAAAAATAGAATAAATGGTATCATAGAGGAATTCAAATAGAATATTAAAATTGTCAACATAGAAAGTTGCGTACAAAACGTTTTTATTGTTGTTGTAATTGTAAAGAAATGCAATCATAATGTCATTGAAAACCTAATGCGTTTTTAATTTAATGCTTTTCATGGAGAAGTAATCACAGATACTTCGGCAACATTAAACGAAAAAAAGAAAAAAAAAAAAAAAAAAAAAGAAAGAAGGAAAACAAGTAGAACAAAAATGAAACAATTGCTTTTTATTATCCCAAACTAGCAGTAGTTACCCATATTATATACGGGTTTTAAGATGGTCATTGATATTCATAAAATATGAAGGATATGACTTATGTCTTAGGTTGATTCGTAAATTTCGGTTTAATTAGTAACTTCACAGGTTACCCCTAGTGAAAGAGGAATTATCTATCTATCTATCTCTCTCTCTCTCTCTCTCTCTTATAATATATATATATATATATATATATATATATGGTCATTGATATTCATAAATATGAAGGATATGACTTATGTCTTAGGTTGATTCGTAAATTTCGGTTTAATTAGTAACTTCACAGGTTACCCCTAGTGAAAGAGGAATTATCTATCTCTCTCTCTCTCTCTCTCTCTCTATATATATATATATATATATACATTATATATATATATATATATATATATATATATATATATATTCCAACTGAAATAACTTTAACGGCCCAGCGTCCTGTTATTGTTATTTGGTCTGTTAATCAAAATAAAGTTTTTATCGTTGAATTGACAGTTCCATTTGAAGAAAATCTTGATTTGGTCCATCAGCGGAAGTTGGAAAAATATGAAGACCTACATGAACAATGCGTCAGAAACGGATGTATAACAAGTGTATTTCTCATTGAAGTCGGATGCCGGGGATTTATTACCAACTCAACCTCGGCATTTTTGTCTAAACTTGGACTTTCTCCACCACACAAGAGGAAATACTTAAAAAAGATTCAGGAGAAAGCTCTAACCACATCAGCGTGGATATGGCAGTCCTATATTGTGACATCAAACCGACAAAGTCTGGTGGTATCGTGAGATACTGCTGGGGTGCTCTGGGTTAGTGGTAATGATGCTTCGGCCCCGAAACCATGCCTGAACCCAGAGTCATCATCTGATGGAAGGCTTTGTTGGTTGCAATGCTACTGTGTAAACAGCAGTCATTGTATGAAGATTATATATATATATATATATATATATATATATATATATATATGTGTGTGTGTGTGTGTGTGTGTGTGTGTGTGTGTGCTTTAGGTTATAGATCGAGTCTCCACTTTAGAGCTCTTTAATTCGCTTAGATTTAAAATTAATTTTCATCGAAAATGTTTCTGGGATAAATATGAAGATGACTCCATAAAATATGTTTGTTTGTGTGTGTGTGCGTGGTGTGTGTGTGTGTGTGTGTGTGTGAAAAGAGAGAGAGAGAGAGAGAGAGAGAGAGAGAGAGAGAGAGAGAGAGAGAGAGAGAGAGAGAGAGAGAGTGTGTGCGTGCTTGAAAAGGGATTTTTATGTAGCGTATATGAGTGCGCAAGGACAGATTACACTATTGAAAAAGGGTTCTGTGGATATATATGTATGTGTGTATGTATGTGTTTGTGTTTGTCCGTATGTGTGTGTGTGTGTCTGTGTCTGTGTGGGTGTGTCTGTCTGTGCGTGTGCTTGTGTTTGTGAAAGTTACAGAGACAAGGGTGGGGTAGGTAAGAAATGAGAAAAAGTTGTTGATAAGTTCTTTGCTAACAATGCCTTTGCTGTTGGTGTGTATACCGAGACTATTTGTTATTATTGCCTGGGCTATTCAAACATGGCGCCCTGCTGTCACCCATTGCCAAACGATAGACGCCGCTCACAGACAATACATGGAATTGTGTCAACTCGCACCTCACTCCCCATAACTTCTCGATTTTTGAATAAACACTTGAAGAGAATTTAGAATCTCATCCTTAACTGGATCTTAAACAACATTCAACGATTGTTGACTCTGAGCCATCAGCCCCACCCCCTTGGCAATTTGGATAACTAATAATTAAAAAAAAGCACATCATTTGTAAAATAGGATTTTAACCTGACCCGCCCAGTTCCCCTATCTCATATATATTTTTTTCTTTTGACCCCTAAAAGTGTAACAAATCTAATAACTAAACATGTCCTTATTTGTTGCGTAATAACTTAAATTATTTGTTTATTTTATGAATAATTTCTTTAAAAAAAGTTTGACTTAACTTGATTAAAAATTGATATATTTTATTCTAAGAAATATGAATTAAGTGATCGATAAACAATGTTTTCGGTTAATTTTTCTTATTTTGAAACAAATAAAATCAAAATCAAAACCAAAACCAAAAAAGCACGATGAAGAGGTATACAAAATTACATTAGGTTTAAGACTCTTAAAAATGTCAGCTAACTTGTATAATCTAATGGTGAAAGCGTTGGTTAAGAGATTCTTGCTGGAAGTCGTGAGTTCAATTCTTGGGCCCAGGCCCAAGCGGAAAGAAAAGTGACATGTGGGGTTACAAGAAGTTTAATGTTTTTGGTTTAAAGGTAGCTGGTTATGTTACATAATTTGTGTGGTGGCGTGGGTTTTTGACAGACCCTGTAGCGAGAATTCAAAGGGGCTATTGTTTTTCAGATCAGGGAATCGAAAACTACCAGGACGGTTATAACCACCTAACCCCAGAGGCAGGAATCTCGCACGTCACGTGATTTAGTTAATTTAGATTTTCGTTTTCAACCTGACGTTGAGCAGAGAGGATGCCTATCTCTCTGCTGGGGTTGTTAACTCCCGCGCGGAAGAACATGGGCAGAAATAAATCTTGATCAAGAAAATAAAAATCTTGTGAGTTGATTAATTTGCATGACTAGAGAGTTACCACAGAAGAAGTCCTTAGTTAGAGATAGCAACAAAGAAAACGACAAGATGACGAACATAGCAAGAACATAGGCGAAGCAGTAAAGCCGAAATGAAGAACAAATAAGTCTCAACTCTGTCTGTCTGTCTATCACCTGAGTCTCCACTCTCTCGATTATATACCCGACGATATTCAATGTGGCTATAACAACAGTTATTCCTGGTGTGTGTTCACAGGGTTTGCTTTTAACACCATCTTATTTGGTGGTCGCGCTGAAAAGGAATTCAAGGAAAGAAAGGAAGAGATAAAGACAAAAGGTAGTTTAGGATTCTGGTTTTATTCACGGGTCATAGCCACCACGTGGTAAAGAAATTTCTTCCTGTCCAGTAGTAGTGTCTGGTCCCAGTTAAGGCCTCACCGAGAGATTATCTTGGGGGTCGGAAGTGGGTCCTTTTTCCTGCACATGCCCGGAGGATTCTTCCGGTTTGAAGGCTCATGGGAGTTTTTTTTTTTTTTAAATTTTAATTTTAATTTTAATCCCCACAGACATTACAAGGGCTGAATAATTAAGAAAACAAATTATCTGATACGCCATTTTCCTAGACATTGATTAATGGAATGAAAACAATCTATCAAAAGCAAAAATAAGGAATAAGATTCTGGTGAGGCTTGAACTTACATTATCTTTCTTTTTTTTACCCAGGGTAAATTATTATCATTAATAATAATTACCTTATCCCAGCAAGAAGACCAGACCTAGTATTGATTAACAAAAAAGAAAGAACTTGTCAACGGGTGGATTTTGCAGTTCCAGCAGATCACAGAGTGAAGCTGAAGGAAAACGAAAAAATGGACAAATACCTGGACCTTGCCAGAGAACTGAAAAAGCTATGGAATATGAAAGTGATACCAATTGTAGTTGGTGCACTTGGAACGGTCCGAAAAAGATTGGAAAAAACACTGGAAAATCTGATACGCCATTTTCCTAGACATTGATTAATGGAATGAAAAGAATCTATATCCACCAGATTTAACATTTTCTCAAGTTTACGACAAAAGACACTTGGAGAAAGATGGAAATACAAGCAACCGAAATATTGAGAGTAAAACAACCAAAATAAAGATAATAATTTAAATAACAATAATTGCTTAATACAAATCAAACATTTTCTTACTATAAGTTTGAAATGTTTTTTTTTAAGTTAATGAATGAAATATTTTTGACATCGGTGTTGTTTTACACTTTTATCATAATTTAATATAGAATTGGGTTCAGAACACAACTTTTCAAGGGATGAAGATAGACTTTTGAAATTTCTTCAATACCCTAGAAAAAACCGAAACGTGTATAAAATTTAATTTTGTGCCAATAATTGGAAGAAGTTAGGAGACAATTATCATATCAAGTTTCTTTAGTAAAACAATATAGAATCAGAATATTTTGTTTCAAAATTGTTTACATAATGCAAACATTTTAAAATTTGAACCCCGCAAAAAAAAACAAAAAACAAAGCAAAACAAATAAAGCAAAAAAAACAAAGAAATCAACTAATTTTCAAATTTTAATAAATTTTTCAGTAATTTAAAAAAATAAAGAGCCACTTCTTTTTTAAGAATTGTACATCTATGAGTTTTGACTTTAAAATACTGTCAGGACATCCGTACATCTCTATTAATAATGGAGATTCGCTTCCGGTTTTTGTCTGTAACAAAAACTACATCACTGCTTACGTCACATTACCCAAAATCGTCATAACATAGAATAAATACACTCAAAATGTGAACATGCAACATTAGACAGTCCTCATTGTTTTTTAAAACAAGTTTTAATAAATACATAACTGGTATTATATATCTATATATAGTTTGTTTTATTTTAATATATATTTAAAGTTTACATTTCAAATTGTTTTATTTTTTAATCCTTTAATGAATTTAATGATTTTACTTACTTAGGGTACAAACTCGCTGACATTGAATTTTTAACTCCCATCCCTCAGGCAATATGTTTCAAAAATCTATTTTTACATCGCCCGGAGGGTGTTTTTTATTTTGCTAGTTTCATGATAATAGAGATTGCATTATGCAGCTCTAATCGTTTCGGCAATACTGGAAATAATTTCAAAGTTAGACTAAAATTCACCACCCTCTGCCTCCAGTCCCTTGTTCCATCAGTGAACCATCAGAGAACTGAACCGTGGTTTGATAAATTTCTAACGAACCCTAATAATTCTATTTCTGATTCACAGATTCCACTAAATCAAGGGTGCCAATGACATGTCATGGCCAGTTCTCTTTTTTAATTTAAGCATCCACAAACGTATTCACTTGGGATTTTAAAAAAAGATCTCTTATAGACATATCATTTAAATCCCAAAGACTGATGCCAGATTAGGGCCAACACCTTTCCTTAACATTCTTCTAATAAGGTCGAAGATCAAATATCTTACACCCACGGTATTCCATTTCTTGTCTATAGCTTTTCAAACCCCCGAGGTCAGGGACACGTTATTAACAAGACAATTTTACTCAATAAAAATAGACATACGGGAGAGGGGCTTAGAATACGCTAACTGTATCCCCTGAAAAGAGGACGAGACCTCCAACTCCCCCCTCAAAAAGGGTTTTTTCCTGAGTATATACGAGGTATGCCAGAAAAGTTCTAGTATGTCAGAAAACTTCGATGTGAGGGCATCGTTCTTTGCGAGTTCTTAAAACACAAGAGTGCATGCAAGCGCGCCAGAGAAGGATCGGAAAGTGCATTAGACGCCAGGGGGGGGGGTTACTTTGAAAGGGATAACTTGTAGTTTGTAGTTTGGATTTGAAATAATTTTTTGTGACACTAGTCCTGAAACTTTTCTGACATACTTTGTATGACTGAAGTTAAATAGTGATTAACCTTTATTATTTTTCCCCTCTTCCTCAAGATCAAGGGGGTCATCAAGGGAACCCGTTTTGAGGATGTGCACGACATCAAAAAGGCCATAACGACAGAGCTATGGAAAATCCCGAAAAATCCTTCCAAGAGTGCATGCAAGCGTGGCAGAGAAGGGTGGGAAAGTGCATTAGACGCCAGGGGGATTACCTTGAAGGGATAACTTGGAGTTTGGAGTTTGGATTTGAAATAAATTTTTTGTGACACCAGTCCTGGGACTTTTCTGACATACATCGTATTTACCGAAATACTCCGGCTCGAGCAGGATACGACAAAAAGTCACTTTTAAAGCAGAGTACAGATGGTTTTATATTCACATTGTTCCTTTAGATTGACTGGTTGCTTTTACCAAGGCTAAAGAACCCAGTCTGCCCTACTATTTACCAATAACTAGAGGGAGAAGAGATGGATTCATACCTTTCTCAAGGGTATAGCGCGGAGTGAAACACAACCAGCCCCGTCTAGGATTTAAACTCAGGTCACCGATTCCATTTCATACGAGGTAGCCTTTACACAAGGGTGTCCTGGGTATGACACTAAACTGTATCTGACAACGAGGCACCTGTTTTTGGAGCTCTGGGGAGTGTGGAGTATCCTTTCATGGCCATTACTCCCATGTACACTCTGACCCGGAGTGGCAGTACCTCATCAATAGGTCAAAAAGATCTGTTTAAAAATGATTATTAATCAGTAAAACCGTGTGCAACCCCCCCCCAAAAAAAAAAACCCAACAAAAACTAAAAAACAAAGTCAAAACAAAACAAAAACAAAACTCTTAATAAACAACCGCACAAAAATGTAAATATGAACGTACAATGAACGCGATTCACTAACCTCTCGGCATGAAATGACCCTAGACAAGTTGACATGCTGTTAAAGTCAAGTAATCACTTTATTTCGTTTCTCTTCATATTCCACAAAATCCAGGGTTGTTGTTGAAGGCATTCACATACTATCATCACCATCATCATCATCATCATCATCATCATCATCATCATCATCAAGGCGTGCCGACAGCACGGATTCCATTGACTCTTTCTCTTCCCCCCCTCTCTCTCTCTGTCCGTCGCTATTGTCCCCCACTCTTGATAAGTGCCCTAGACGTCATCCAGTGTCCGCTCAGAGCTGATGAATGCAAGATTTTACTGGTTGGCCAACAATACTGTGCCCATTTGTAGCAGGAGTCAATAGGAAAACTTCACTTATGAGTCAGTTCTTTCTTCTCTAGCGTATATTGCTTGTCCTACTTGGATGGGCTGGGAGATGGGAGGTAAGTGGCCGTATAGCTGCTGTTTTCTAGGGTGCTGCTTCCAGGATTTGTTAAAAACAGCACGCAACATCCTCTTATGGGATCCCATGTCTGATCCAGATGTTTCCGAAAGAATACGAGGTTATAGGTAACATCCTTTTTACGTTCTCCACCCCCCGTCCCCATAAAGTTGAACATTACTTTATAAACAATACTATGTCTGTTCTTTTCTTTTTCATTTAAAAAAAAAATAGTGTTGATTTTAACGCTCTTGTTACAGGCAATTGTCTAATGGGTGGGGACAAAAGTCGGACAAAAAGTTAAACAGTATTTGAATTTGTGAAATTAAAATGCACCCTGGGGATAAAACTAAACTTCACTTCTCTTTTCTTTTCCTCTGTCAAATATTTTCGCCTCATGGGGTAGGTGAAAAGACACACATATTCGTTTTCCCTTTTTCACTTTAAATTGCCTTCTCCAAATCTCGAGAGACAATGGAAACTACTTTCACAATCAGACTGATATCATTACAATTGACATAAATGCTAAGACAACCTAGATTTTAGATACGAGCATCAGCGTCAAATTTTGTTCATTATCATATATTCAACTATGACAATAATTATGTAGCGTCGTCAATATCTATCAAGCCCTATCGACTGGGGCTTTAGAATACACCGACTGAATCTCTGCAGAGGGGTAAGAACCCCCCCCCCCAATGGGGCCACCTGTTGGTCGTAGGTGGCGACCCGTAATGCTTAAGGACAGAATCCTGGTGGATGAGCAGTCCATGACATGCAACACTTTTCTTAGACTCTTACTAAGCTAGACAGGCAGTCAGAGAGACCCGCTGAGCAATCGGCTGGTCACATCAAGCTTTATCACCTATATGATTGCCCTGACCCTATTGCCCTTATCAGCCCCAATCCTTTTTATCATATGGGTGCTAGAAGGTGGTGGCTGAGGGTCTACATATCCTGGAAATGACGTTAAACTCTATCTGATGGTGAGGTTCCGGTTCTAGAGGTTTGGGGAATGTAGAGCGCCTCTTCATCACCATTGTTCCCTGGTTCACTCTGACCCGGAGTGGCAGTACCTGTTAGGGTCCCATCTATAGGTTAAATAGAAAAATAAGTTTATGAAACAAAATTGAGTATCCATTAAGAATTGATTTATTTCAAAACCTTATCGGCATTAAATGACCCACCGAGGTTGATATGCCGTAAAACAAATCAAACCAAATCACTTTTTGGTTGATCTGCACTCCAGCTTTCAATAATCGGAAGTGAATAGCCGAGAGTAAACTCGGAAAGATAATGTGCTAAAAGTAATTAAAACGAAGAGAGTAATTCAAATAAATCATTTAGTCATAATGATTCAAAAAGGAAAAAGGAGAGTCAACCAACCAAAACTTTATCTCAAGTGCAACAAATAGAAAAAGGGTGCATATCGCATAAACTCTAAGCGGTGCCTGCTGAAAAACTGTACCCGTGTTACTTATGAACTCCCTAGCTGTTTTAAGGCATTTTTTCCGAAAAGATAATGCGATATGAAAGCGATATTTTACCTACCCCCAAGTAAATGTACATATTTTACCTACCCTCCACCCTCTTTAAAATATTTTTAGCGGTTTATGGACAAATAACTTTTTTTAGTGGTTTGAAGGCGTTAAAAGTAAGCGTTTTTTTAGGCCAGGACGCATTTATGTGATATGCACCAGAAAAAGAATAATTCCAATAAATCTAGACCAAGGAAGGGTCTAAGTGGAGTGTTGCATGTCATGGATTGTTCATCCACCAGGATTCCGTCCTTAAGCATCACAGGTCACCACCCACGGCCCACAGGTGGCCCCATTTGGGGGAGGGGTCTTATCCCTCTGCAGAGGTGCAATCGGTGCATTCTAAAGGCCTAGCCGACAGGACTGTTTGAAAAATGGAGAATAGATCGACCAAAAAGTGATATTGATTTGCATATGTAGGAATAGGATATATATAGAGTCATGATATCAAAAGAAAGGATATGGGCGCCTCGTGTGGTGTAATGATTAGCAAAATGGATTAGCAGACAAGTTCAAAAGTCGCTGGACGTCCTATACTTCTGGCCTTGAGCCCCAACTAAGCCAAGCTTAGTAAATAACTATACAAAAAGTGATTACTATGTTATTATATGGTAAATGCACAAACCGGAAATCAGTCCAAGAGAATAAGACGCATAAAAACGCCTTCAAACAGCTTGGGAGTTTATAGGTGACACAGTCGGTTTTTCAGTAGGCACCGCTTAGCGTTTCTTCTTCTTCTTCTTCTTCTTCTTCTTCTTCTTCTTCTTCTTCTTCTTCTTCTTCTTCATCCCAATATTTCATCGTCCCTTCTCTTTCCTAAGTCCCATTTCTCTGTTTCAAATCTTCTTCTTCTTCTTCTTCTTCTTCTTCTTCTTCTTCTTCTTCTTCTTCTTCTTCTTCGTTGTGGTTCTGCTTTAAGTTTAGTTGTTTGTTGTTTTAATAATTCATCGATCATTATTTCTATGACGCATATCAAAAGCAAAAATAAGGAATAAGATTCTGGTGAGGCTTGAACTTACATCATCTTTCTTTTTTTTACCCAGGGTAAATTATTATCATTAATAATAATTACCTTATCCCAGCAAGAAGACCAGACCTAGTATTGATTAACAAAAAAGAAAGAACTTGTCAACGGGTGGATTTTGCAGTTCCAGCAGATCACAGGGTGAAGCTAAAGGAAAATGAAAAAATGGACAAATACCTGGACCTTGCCAGAGAACTGAAAAAGCTATGGAATATGAAAGTGATACCAATTGTAGTTGGTGTACTTAGAACGGTCCCAAAAAGATTGGAAAAAGGACTGGAAAATCTGGAAATCAGAGGAAGAATTAAGACCATCCAGACTATTGCACTGTTGCAATCTGCCAGAATACTCAGAAGAATCCTGGAGACCTGAGGAGACTTGCTGTCACTCAGACTCCAGGGAAATACCATCAGCTAATGCTGGTGTGAAAAACTTAAGAACTATAATAATAATAATAATAATAATAATAATAATAATAATAATAATAATAAACTAGAGTAACTATTTTACTTAGTCAAAGTAGAACAATCCTGCTGACCTTAAGAGTTCTGAGCAAGCGTTGTTGTTGTTGTTGGTAGAATGGTAAATGTTTGTCAGTCCCAGTGTCAGTCCCAAAGAAAGTTGCAAAGCATTGTTTCATCGGCTCAAACTACGTTCGCACTTGCTTGATAGTCTTTCCATCTGTTCATCCACAAAGCGTTGTAATGCTGTGAATCTCCAGAGACCAGCCGAGCACTAGACGATGTTATGTCCCTTGGTGCCGTCAGAGAGAGAGAGAGAGAGAGAGAGAGAGAGAGAGAGAGAGAGAGAGAGAGAGAGAGAGAGAGAGGGGGGGGTTATAGTCATAAGGTGCGGTTCTCTGACGTTGATTGGCTGGTAAGAAAACTGGTGATAAAACCGAGATACGCTTCGATGGGCACAGTACATAATACTATTTTGTCTAAGATGGGTTACTTCAGTTACGTCCTCCTCTACATTCGTGTTTGGAATATCATTACTTATTTCTATTTTTGTTGTTGTTGTTGAGGGAGGGTTAATTATTTAAATGTGACGGTGTTGATGGCTGCAATGATGCAGCAGTGTATTTGTAAGTGTTGGGAATTTTACGATTTCACAATGGCATCAATATTTGTTAAGTTTCACGCAGTGTTACAATTCATGAGGAGTCATAAATTGTTAGCAGACCGTGTAGTTGGTTTGAAATAGGTTCGTTGGACTTAAAAGCGTAGGCGGGTAGATTTGTTGGGTTTTGATTGGCATTTTATGACCCCAACTGACCTCTTGAGGCGCGAATCTCACGCGCCATGAGAAACACGTGATATAGTTTTAGTTTAGAAATCAGATTCGACCGGACTTTGAAGCAGAGCAGATGTGCGGAGGTCGATCTCGTCCGCGGGGAAAATCATGGACTATATAAAATAAAAATAAAAAGCTTGGTCAAGCAACAAAAATGTCTTGTTAATTAATTTAATTGCAATGACCAAAATGAGCCAAAAGAAGCCGTTAGTTAAAAGAATCAGTCAGCAACTAGACAAGGTGAAGAATGGTAGAAGAATCAGCAAGAACCAGAGTAACAAGAGAAATGAACTGATAAAGAAAGACCATCTCCTCTACAAGTAAGTTTCTAATATGTCTCTCTATCATCTCGCTGAACTCTATCATCCGAGAACTCTCTCTGAAGTCTCACCTTCACCAATTATATACCCGATATCATTGTGGGTATAAAACAACAGAAGACTACAAGTGAAGAACAACTAATTACAACTAAGTGTATATTGACACTTCCGTCACGGGCAGGATGTGACACAAAATATTTTTTTAAGGCGGAGTACGGCTAGTTTGAATTCAGATTGATTGATTGATTAATTCTAACGGCTGTCAACCCGTCAAAGGTTATCTTATGCTTAGAGTGTAGGTATGGCCAGAAATTCACGTATTTACTCCCATGAATACAACAAATGTCAGAAAAATTAATGAAACTTAACGTAATCTTTGCTGCATTATGAAGAAGAAGGATTAAAAAGATAACATGTAAAAATTATTTGTTTTTTTTATTTCATAAACCAGATCTGTATCTGTGAAAATGGAATTTTTTGTCGATTTTTTTCTTTTGAAGATGTGCTTTTTTTAACGTGAATTCGTTGTTATAATTAAGAAATTCATAGAAAGTTCCTTTTAATATGTAAGTTTAGGCGGTTATTTCCTATAAGTCTAACATAAACAAAGGGGAACCACTCTTGACTGATAAATCATTTATCTATTTTCCCATTAAACTAACCCTAAACCATAACCCTAAACCCTAAACCCAAACCCTAACCCTAACCCTGTCTTCTTTTTTCCTAGTAGATCAATAAATAAATAAATAATTTATCAGTCAAGAGTGGTTCCCCTTTGTTTATGTTAGACTTATAGGAAATAACCGTTTAGGCTCTGTTCTTAAGGGGAAAAGAGTGGCCCAGTCCTCTCTTCTATTTAATCAGACTGTATTTACGACTGTATCTGTAGGCTCTAGCTAGCCTAGCAAATTTCGCTAACCACAGACTCTGAATCTCTGCGAATTTGCTTTGTGCAATGTCTCTATAAACGCTTCTCTATTGGTTTAGCTTTCTTCGTCTATCAATCTTTTCTCATAACTAATAAACTAAATTCTTTCGATATCTTAATACTTTCCCGGCTTAGGCCGTTTAAAATACTCAGCTTTCCGCTGTGTTTTGATATCTTCAGCTTTTACGCTGAATAATATAACCAGGTTCATTATGATTGTTGTATTCGTTAGCTTTACGCTAATTTTTTTGAATATTCTGTTTCAACTTTCCGTCAAAATATTAATTGTCCTAATCAGAACAGAATATTACGATCAAGTCGTCTTTTATCAAACTAGTCACCCTTGTTCCTGTCCAGCCAGTTTCCAGTTATTTGTCCCGGTTTTCCTGCCTGATATTACAAATACCAGACCAACCTGTATGCACATCTCGAGGTGTACGGATTATACCTCTATCAGAATTTTAAAATCTGTCCTTTTTAAGACAATCAAAGTAAAAGTCTTTTCTTTACCTATGTTTAATAATACATTTTCTTTCAGTCCCTAATTGTCGACCGCCCGGCTAAACGTCAGTTGATTGATCCTGTCTGATTATCACAATCAACCTGTTCCAGCCCGCCATTGTTTCCTGACAAACTTTCGACTACCAGACGATAACGAAACAGCATCGTCTACCGTGGCCCTGTCAATATCCATAACGACTGAAGGAAAACGTCTCATCAAAACATACATTCAGAACTTTCATTTTCGTTGTAAAACTCATTTTAACAAGGAATAAATTTCGTATTTTTATTTTTGAATTTTTAAACAACTCGTTTCTTCTCTTTTTTACCTGGTTTGTGTCGATTCATACGTTTCCTATTTACACGTCTCAAAATACTGCGGGAGTCGACAGCACACCTCGCTATTGCCTGCCGCAACAACGTAGACTGAAAAAGAAATTAAGTGTTTTTACCTCCTATAAAGACCGGTATAATCTTTTGAATAAATAAAATTCTTAAAAACGTATTTAAGTGTGAAATATTACGGGCGCTGTTAGACAGACACAGAGATTTTTAAAATTCACAATTTTTTAAAATAAGATTTCGTTGCTTTCTTTCTTTTCTTTCTTTCTAAAGACGTTTTAATTTGAAATTTTGGAGGCAAGATGTTTTTATCAACCACCCTCCTAATCTATTTTTTTCCAGATTTTTTTCTCACTTTTTGAAAGATAATTCCATGGAGAAATATATATATTTTTTTTACTTAGAAAAATTGTCGCATGTGTTCGTACTTTTGGAAGTTTTAAAAACAGGAAATGAAATTTGGCGCTTCCAGGCAAATTTTTATTTGTTTACTTATATTTTTTAGGAATGCGGTCAATAAAAAAAGAAAACATAATTTAATGATAGACAAACGAAGTAATAGGTTGACTTGAAGCTTTATTGAAATATAACATAACTATGGTCAGTTAAGGTGGAGCTTTATTGAACCATATGACCTTTAGGCACTCCTTTTGCGATCTCGTTTCATAAGGACATTTTTTTTATTTACACTGTCAAAATCCGGTTGTTTGTTAGGGGTTAGGGTTAGGTGTTAGGGTTAGGGGTGTGTTTTATAATTTTAAAAATCCTCTAAAAATCGTCTGTTAACAAACAACCGGATTTTGACGGTGTAAATGAAAAAAATGTCCTTATGAAACGAGATCGCAAAAGGGGTGCCTAAAGGTCATATGGTCCGAGCTTTTTTATGTGGTTAATTCAGGGGAGACAACTATGGTTGATTTCACCTCACATTAATTTTAGACATTTTTTTTTCCAAATTGACAATTCTTGTTTAAATTGTTTCATTTCCTGTAAAAGATTTAGATTCTTTAATTTAAATTATTGGGTTTCATTATTTAAATTAAAAACTAGTTGGTATTAGTAGAGCACAGTCACGTACCGCTTAGTCTCCATTATGCAAAATAACTTTATCTGAAAATGTCTGTTTTACAAATCATTAAAAGGTGAAAGGAGATCATATTCTTTGGCGTAAAGTTCTTATTTGCCTTCAGTCAAATGAGCCTCTTGAGTGGTCGGAATATTTCAACCGTTGAAATTCCCCAGAAAA
>CM042137.1:153810362-153837862 GCA_023376005.1 Doryteuthis pealeii
CTTAGTTATTGACATCACATTCTCCATGATCTTATTTTTATTTAAACCTCAATTATTAATAAAATTGTTTTATATTATTAATACTGTTAACTATGTCTACATACAGGCAACATGCAATTATATTTATATATATAACAAAATAGCGCTTTACAATGTGAACGGGAAGGCTAATTTGCATATTAATATTAAAAAATCGAATTTAATAAATATGTGCTTAGTATTATTGATTTCTAACTGTTTCGTTTTATTTTAATGAATATAAGCAAAAATCTCTTCAATGAATTTTAAATGAAATCCATTAACAAGATAAAATAACTGTCATTTTATTCTTTACTTCCTCTTATAACTAAATTCTTAAATTAGAAAAAATAACAATGAAAGACGAGAGTGATGGAAGAGTAAGTTTCAGTTGTTCCATTTTTTATTATACTCCTTCTGTTTTAAATATTTTATTATACTCCCTCTGTTTCAAATCTTTTTATCTGTATTCTTATTTAGTTTCATTAGCCTTTCTAATTTAATACAATATTTTATTACATTAAAACTTAAATACTTGCACCCAGAGGGTGCATATATTTGCTAGTATATATATATTTCCATTGACTTGACAAGGAAGCAGTCTGGACTTCTTGACATCATCACTGTATTAGATAAATTGCTCAGCTATGCACACGTATAATTCAAATCTTAAATTCATATAAATAAAAAGTTAAAGCTTTACTCTCGATATTTTCTTTATCATATCTCTCATAAGTTAGCTCAGTCGGTAGAGCGTTCGGCTAGAAACCACAAGGTTCCTAGTTCGATACCGGTCCACGCCAACTCAGCGCATGAGTAGCACAGGGATCTGTGCGGTAAAGTAAGGAGCTGATGGTAGGTGTGGCGCTCCACCTCGGACGCTAAAACAATCTCCTTGGTCTAGCGCTATTGAAAAGGGGATAGACTCCCTCGCTGACTGGCTGATACCGACTTTAGGCCGCCCCGACAACTTTTTACTTATATCTCTCACGTGTGTGTATATGTGTATGTGTGTGAGTGAGTATGCACGCACTCACACCCTTACGTATTCACACGCGTACAGATGTATTTAAGTATATGTATGCGGGCGTACGTATATATATATATATATATATATATATATATATATATATATATCCCGGCTAGAGGTAGCTGTTAAAAAGTCGAGCTGTGCTGATGAGAAGTAAACTTTGAAACACGTGTCTGTGGATGACTGATATATATATATATATATATATTTATATATATACGTGCATTTATATATGTACGTATGTATGCATGTATGTGGGTGTTAATGCACGTGCCTGTGTGTGTATGTTTTACTTTCTTTTCTTTTTTTCACGTTCACTTCTACTTGACAGAAAGTGCTTAAGTACAAAACCTTAAAAATGCTTTTCCGTTTTTTACTCCCGAAAAAAAAAACTATGATGACATATTTTTCCGGTCTTCCTGGTAATGAAACTGATATTGATTGAGTTGGATTTCGTGTTCCCATTTTACGCGACAGATAGACATTTTTCTTTTGCCCTATTTTACATTGAATCAATTTATCAAAAAACATCTCGTTCGTAAAGATCTTGATTTTCCAACAAAACATCATAATTCAACCCTAACACTTCTTTTTTTCTTTTCATCTTTTCATTATGTCCGATTGAAACAGATTATCGCTATATAATATATTATAACAATAATCATAATACTAAATGATATAAGAAAGTAAAAGTAAAGTCATCGGGGTGGTCTAAAGTCGGTATCAGCCAGACAGCGAGGGAGTCTATCTCCTTTTCACTAGCGCAAAAACCAAAGAAATTGTTTTGGCGTCTGTGGTGGAGAGCCACACCTACTCTCAACTCCATCCTTTACCGCACAGATCCTTGTGCTACTCATACACTGAGTTGGTGAGGGCCGGTTTTGAACCCAGGAACTTTGTTGTTCCTAGTCTGATGCTCTACTGACTGAGCTAAACATAGAATAACCCAATAAGGGTTGACATGCCGTAAAATCCAACCAACCAACCAACCATCCAGTTATTATAATTTCTCAAAGGAAATAACTATTAAATGCTAATTATAAAGTTCTTCCTTTTTACATATTGAACTATTTTGGAATAGCTCTTAAGTAAACATATCAAATGTTGTCATAATTAAATTACCATACTGTGGTATATCCACAGGTCCTGCTAGTCATTATAATTTCCAAGAGAGATAACTATTAAATGCTAATTATAAAGCTTCCTATTATTTATTTATGTCTAATTCTATGAATAGGATGTGATTTGACATTTTCTCTTTCCAGCCACACTAACAGCAACACACTAATCGCTATTTCTGCCACCAGTTATGTCCCACTTTAACATTACTAGCTAAACACTTGACAGTATATTAGATTAGTTTTATTATGGTACAAGATTTAAATGTGTGGTTCTTATAATACGTTAGAAGGCTCAGAGTAACATTCCAACGTAGATGAATATATACATAAATAAATCCGAAACAAAGAAGTGCAACATAACAACAAATACAGACTTTATTGTCTGAGCACGTGAAACATGACATACATGACAAGATAGAAAACAGATAGGACGAAGTTCCTTTGGGAGTAAGAACGAGTTCATAAAGAATATGAGAGTCACTTACTGATAGTTGGGGGCAAAGCCCCCCACTAAATGGACAGATACACCACTTGTCTAGTCCATCAGTTATTTCCTAAAAGTCTAATATAATCAAATGGGAACCACTCTTGACTGATAAATTATTTATCTATTTATTGATCTACTAGGAAAAAAGAAGACGGGGTTACGGTTTAGGGTTACAGTTAGAGTTTAGGCTTAGGGTTATGGTTAGGATTTAGGGTTAGTTTAATAGGAAAATAAATAAATAATTTATAAGTCAAGAGTGGTTCCCCTTTGATCATGTTAGACTTATAGGAAATAACCAGTCTATCTTTTGTGGGTGCAAGACCAAGAGAGAGAGAGAGAGAGAGAGAGAGAGAGAGAGAGAGAGAGAGAGAGAGAGAGAGAGAGGGGGGAGAGAGAGAGAGAGAGAGGGGGTAGAGATCTTCCCGGGCTGGGTTTCAGTACCCAGCTAGTAGTGTCAGTTAGTGGCGAAACCCTTGCGGTAAGGGAAGATAATCCTTTTGGACTCTAGTCCATCTCAACCTGAGCAGACAATCGCTACAATTGCAATACTAAGTAAGTATATACGTGTTGCCTAACGGTAATCAGTTACTCAGCAATCTGAGTTCAAGTCTGAAAAGAGACTATTTACGATTTACTTCGTGCTAATTCCCTTGGGAAAGGCATGAATACATTTATTCACTTGCCAATTATGGGTTAATAGTGAGTATTTACCCAACCGAGTTCAATATCTGGACTTGCCTGTTTGCATTTCACTTCGCACTAATGCACCTGGGAAAGGCATGAATCCCTCTATTCTCCCCCCGCACCCTAGTTATGAGTAAATAGTAGGGTAGACTGGGTTTCATAGAGTGGTTAGACAACTAGTCTAGGAAAAGGAAATAATCCGCTTAGAAATATGAAATCTTGTCCTCATTTTGATTCCAAGTTCAATAATACAAAGAACTCCACGTCGTGAGAGGAAGCGTAACGGTTATTGCCCTCATCTCCAAATTAGGGAAAGAGGAAATCTGTTCACACTAAAACTTTTTGATATCCAGGTCAAACTTCTATATTTCATAATAATAATAATTTTTTAATTTTCTCCCGTCGTGTTTCATACTCCCAAAATGTTCTGATTGCAGAGTGTATTCATAGCTCAGTTCAAAAACACCCCGTGGTATAGTTCTTATTTGTTCTGTCTTTAATCTCAGATTAAACATATGTCAGTGGTGTATTAAAAATAGAAAATATTTGATTCTTTAAAGTTTATTTTTAAAAGCATTCTTTGAATTATGCGTACAGGATAAAAGTATGTGTACGAAAATTTAATTACCCCCCACCAAAAACCAAAAAAACAAAAAACAAACAAACAAAAAACAAAACAGCAATATTATAAGAAATAGTGAAATAAATCACTAATTAGGACTGAGCCTGTTCTTGTAGTGACCACCCCAAGAGGAGTTTAACAGGTTTGAATTCAGAGTTTTCCTTCTCCTATATTGGTTGCCTAACCAAGGTTGAAGAGCCCAGTGTGCCCTGTCCTACTATTTACCTTTTTTTTTTTAAATACAACTTTAGCGTTATAACATTCCATCGCGTGAACATGCTTCACGTTATATAAACGCTAAACAAGCCGCCGTTTTTTTTAAATCTTAACATTTTGACCGTCTGATGATTGCAGGAAAGCATGAACATTTAATTACAGGATATTAAATCCATAATATCTAATATTTAATTTTAAATTTGCTCTGTTATTTTAGCATTGAGCACCTTCATATGCCAATACTTTTCTCATTCATTCTCCATTCATTATATATATATATATATATAATATATATATATATATTATATATATATATATATATTGTGGGGATTTAAATAAAATTAAATTAAATCAAAATTAAATAAATAAATAAAATGTTCTGAGCGTTTGGACTCTGGCGTCCAGAGTTAACGGTCTGATCAATAAAGTCTCCATCTATACAGCTAACCAGTGGTGTTTGTTATTCTCTCTTCATTCATTTAATACCGTAATACACAACTCCTATAATATATATATCATAGAAAAAAGTTAAACGGTGGGAAACGTTAACGCTTGCGGTTGTTATCGAAACTGAAGGGTGGGTTGATGCTTATACTGGCATCAGTAGAAATATCATACAGCATTGTTAGACCCAGACGGCATCAAGAAATTTTGATAACGACTGAATACTCTTCGCTATCGTAGCTTCGTAAAGCCGTAAAATATATAATTAGGACCATTGAAAACAGTTTTTGAAAAGCGACGCTAACAGTTTTTCAAAAGCTTATTTGTACGGAGAAAATATTAAGTTGGAAAATATAAAGTTGGAGGAATGTGTTCGATAATTCAAAATTGGTACTCGTACGAGCTGAAATAAATATTCAGTAATCATGAACTTCAAAAATACAGACAAATTGCCAAACTTCCGGTCTTTAGTGAAACTGCTTCAGCTGAGTTCCTCTGCTTTCTGCATTGATTTTCGGGAAATAAGTGAGGGCTATGCTGTCGCTGGGGAGTCGATTTTTATCTCCAGTAATAAAGAATGATCGAAAGACGTTAACATGGCACTGATTTATCCATGTTAGCAGCTTCTTCCTTTCTGTGTTATCTCTAATCAACTAATAGCAAAGGCGACATGGCTACCGGATGTGAACACGAGGATGACGTGCAGGTTATGCATAGGTCACGTGAAGATGACGCTTTTAAAGAAGAAAAATGTACAAGATAAGGAGGCAGAAAAAAAAGGGAAAGAAAGAAAAGAAAAAAGGGAAATGCTGAGAGAGAGAGAGAGAGAGAGAGAGAGAGAGAGAGAGAGAGAGAGAGAGAGAGAGAGAGAGAGAGGGGGGGTATTAAAAACTATGAGAAATAGAGAAAGTGAGATTCCAATGAATAAAAGATAAAAGATATGAACGTAAAGGAAAAGAAAAAGTAGACAGTGATAAAAGGGAAGAAAATTAGGAAGGATAGATAGATAAATAGATAGATAGATAGATAGATAGATAGATAGAGAGAGAGAGAGAGAGAGAGAGAGAGAGAGAGAGAGAGAGAGAGGGTACACACACACACACACACACACACATATATATATATATATATATATATATATATATATATATATATATAGTTAGATAGATAGATAAATAGATAGATAGATTTAAAGAAATATCATTAAAGATTAGGGAGAAAGATAGCAAGAGAAAATAGCAGAAATAACGCGATAAAAGATTCGTGAATGTTCATTGGATGACAAGAGACATTTATTGCTTAATGGACAACACAGTTACAGATGCTGGGATGAGAATATCATTCCAGTCTTTAAAAAAACGGTGGTATACGGATTATAAATGGAATCCAATGTATGAGACACTTTGAATTAGGAGAATGGTATCAGTTATAAAAATGCCTTAATCTCTAAGACTACTTGGACGAATATGTATGAGAAATGGAAAGCTAAGGCAGTTGATGAATAATGTCATTATGAGAGACTAAAAGAAACAGCCAGTTATTAGACATTAGAATAGATAGAATGCTATTTACATTAATTTGAGAATACTTAATTTTATTGAACGATTATCAAATGAAGGGTATGACTCAAAATCTGCTACCGCCCTGTCGGTGGGGCGTTAGAATACACCGACCGCACCTCTGCAGAGGGGTAAGAGTTCCCCAATGGAGCCACCTGTTGACCGTGTGTGGCGCCCCGTGATGCTTAAGGATGGAACCCAGGTGGCTGAGCAGTCTATGACATGCAACACTCCACTTTGGCCCTTACTTAGGCGATAAGGACGGACGGTTGGAGAGGCCCCCTCCGATCAATCGGCTTGTCATGTCAAGCCCTAGCACTTATAGGATTGCCCCAACCCTATTGCCCTTATGGCAAGCCCCAACCCTTTTTATCATATGGGTGCTAGAAGGCGGTGGCTGAGGGTTTTCATGTTCTGGGAATGATGTTAAACTCTATCTGATGGCGAGGTTCCAGTTCTGGAAGTTTTGGGGGATGCAGAGCACCCATTCATCACCATTGCTCCCTGGTCCACTCTGACCCGGAGTGGTAGTACCTGTTAGGGTCCCATCTATGGGTTAAATAGAAAAATGTATCTATAAAAAAAATTGAGTATCCATTAAGAATGAATTTTTCAAAACTGATGACCCATTGAGGTTGATATGCCGTAAAAGAAAACAAATCAAACCAAACATAATCTGCTATTGACCGAATGGATGAAGTGGGATTTGATCTTGGCTGAAACCAAAAAGAAATAAGAAATTTAGATTCCCTTTTAGAGATGTTCACATTTATATTAGTATAGTTTCTGCCCCCCCCAAAAAAAAACAACAACACAATGTTAGGATCATTTACAAATGAATCGGCACTTATGTCTAAGATCATACTGTAGTATCTGTGCACCCTAGGGGAGACTACACATATCACACCTAGGCAATCCTGTTTCGGACCCAAGTGTAGTGTCTATAAATGTGGAAATACCATGGTTAATTTTAAAAATGAATAGAACATATCTTGAAGAAAGAAGGTATGATTTCAAAGAAGAATATAAAGTTTAAAACCCCGACAAAGGGAGAAAAGCTAATTATAGATATATAAATACATATCAAGATCTTTAGATTATATATATATATATATATATATATATATATATATGTGATATATATGTATATATATATATATATATATATGTGAATATATATATATATATATATATATATATATATATATATATATATATATATATATATATATATATATCGTCGCCCCGAGTTAAAATCCTGGATATGGCAATTGCATTTCCCTTTGCGCTAATACCCTTTAGAAAGGTATGAATCCAACTACTCTCCCCGCAGCTATGGATAAATAGTAGTGCAGGCAGGGCTCTTTAACCTTGGTTAGGCAACCGGTCTAGGAGAAGGAAAACTCTGAATTCAAACCTGTTGAACTCCGCTTAAAAATTGACCTTGTGTCACATCCTGCTCGTGCGGGGTATATATATATATATATATATATATGTATATATATATATACCCCCGCACGAGCAGGATGTGACATATGTGACATATATATATATATATATATATATATATATATATATATATATACGTAAAATTTCATCGGTACATATACTACACTCTGATCTTTGTAGAACTTACTGGAAGATGAACAAATAAACGAATAGAAAAAGATCACATTGTTTTTCAAAACACGAGAGTAAAGAAATGCCTCATGATCCTTTAGGGAGACAGGACAGAGAGAGAGAGAGAGAGAGAGAGAGAGAGAGAGAGAGAGAGAGAGATTTCTTTATAATTAGTTTTTGCTAGTTCTCAACTAGTTTTTCCAAGGGCATTAGCGTGAAGTGAAGTGCAAATCTCATCCAGGATTGAACTTAGTTCGCATAGTCAATTTCCTACAAGGATAACTGTTGCGCCACGTGCGCCTTCTTAATCATACCCTATGTTGGGTCAATAAAACGAACTCTGGCTAGAGATAAGTCCCAAATGAGTTATCTTCCCTTGCTGTGGTTCGTTCGGCCGATAGGTGGCGTTGGTATTTGGCCACAAGCGAGAATTATGATTTCCTGCCTCTTTTTCTCTCAGGCCGTCAACGAGTTAACATGGTCTAGGCGCCTGACGCCTCTAACCACCTTAGGTGAGGGGCTTTGTCCCCAAACCAGCTACCAGTAAGTGACATTTCCTATGATGCAAGTCGTACGCCTATTTCCTCATAATACGTTTATGTATCTGTTGTGTATATATTTCTCTTAAATGTATCTCCGTCACTTACCGAAATATGTTATTGTTTTCACACCCTTTGTCGGAATGTTTTTATGTATACTCATGTACCCACGTTGGGAGGTTACTTTAAGCCTTCCAACGTTAATATAACTTCTCCATTTTATGTTATACCTACATAATTTGATATGGTAAAGATTAGAATCATTCAGTATTATACAATAATTTCTAAAGGTGAATCATCTTATAATTCATCAAATGTCCGTATGTCTGTGATGTTACGCGGGAATTTGATTGTCTAATTACCAGACAAGATAACTTTCTGATAAAAAGATGAGCGTAATTAAACTTCACCTGCAGACGGACAGAGAGACTCACCAGCGAAAAGACAAGAGTGAATTTCTATAAGGCACACACACAGTCTCCAATCGACCTCGGAACTTTAAATATGACATGGCGTACTCTCCCTCTCCCCTCCCTCTCTTTCTCTCTCTCTCTCTCACATACACACACACTCATACACATGGGAATTAGCATCGCACTATAAGATTTAAAATGTGTGGTTCTTACTTCCAACGTAGGTGCATATATACATAAATGAATCCGAACAAAGAAGTACAACATACTAACAATGCAGACTTTATTGTCTGAGCACGTGGAGAATTACATACATGATAAGATACAAATCAGATAGGGCTAAAGTCATTTGGGAGCACGAAAGAGTTCATAAAGAATATGAGAGCCACTTACTGATAGTTGGGGGGGGGGTCAAAGACAGAGACACCACGCGTCTCGTCCATCTTTTGTGGATGCTAGACCAAGAGAGAGAGAGAGAGAGAGAGAGAGAGAGAGAGAGAGAGAGAGAGAGAGAGAGAGAGAGAGAGAGAGAAATTCCCGGGCTGCTGTTTAAATACCCTGCTATTGTGTCACCTATTGGCGAAATTCTTTTATACACAGGTCCATCCCAGCAAGGGCAGACAATTGCTACAGCACTAACAATTATAAAAAGAACATTCTTTTCTGTTGCAATTAAATGTACGAACTTAACATTTACATTTTTTTTATTGTTATACTGTTAACACTTTTCTGTTTTTTTGTTTAAATCTCTGTTTGTTATTTTTCTATTTGTGTGCATTGTCTTATTAACGCTGGCCTAGCAAAATTGTTGGGTAACCATAAGGTTCTACTAACATCATTTTATATTATTCTCCCCAAAATGAGACTTTTTGCCAATAAAACGTTACCTGGGCAACGCCAAGATTTGCTAAATTTGTGGTAGATAAATAAAAGGGATTAAAATTTGATCACCGATTTAACTTGAAAATCAGATGGGTTCTAATGGGGGATTTCATTTGCTTGGATCTGCTTCTGTCACATTGACGGAAATCAGATAATTAATTGATTGATTTTAATGGCCTCTCAAACCGTCTAGATTTATTTTATGCCGAGAGGATAAGACCCCCCCCCAAATGGATGTCTTGGATATGACATTAAACTTGTCCAACCAAAATACTAACTCACTAACTTGTATTACATTGTATTGTATTGTATTTTTCTAATTAACACAAAAAACCCCAAAAAACAACAAAACAAAAACAAAAAAAGAAAAAGAAAAAGGGGACAATACTAATATTAACAATAATATTGGCAGTAAATGATAAGGGTAAGAATTAGATTAAGAATAACCAATTAATAACAATAATAAAAATATTAATAAAAATAGGATTACTAAAAATAGGATTAGAAGTAATAAAACAAAAATAATATTATTATAAATTTTAATATTTCTGAACGAAATGATTTAATATTTCGGAGTGGAACAGTTCACCTTATATGCCAAAATAGGGGGTGTGTTGAGAATTTTTGACATATAGGTGTGTGCTAGATACCCGCTTCTACTTATAGACTCGACAAGAACGATGTGATCTCTCTTGGCCAATCACTGGCAGTACTCTGCTGTTGATATAATACTTATACCGGCTGTGCTGGCATAACTACGCATGACTGTTTTGACTCTCGTGGACGACGGACATAGGATTGGATCAACGGAGCTTTGACAGTACGCTGGATAGGACTTATTCGCAGGATAGGACTTATACGCTTACCAAAGGATTCCATAACTCAGGACTTACTTTAAGCCCTTTTCAATTGGCCAACGATGACATTTAAAAACTTAACAGTTAGAAAAGTGTATACATTGTACATTCATATTTACATTTTTTGTGTAGTTTCTTTTTTTTCTTCAAATTATATTATCAAGTATTCCTATATAATACAAATAACTTTCACACATATATTTGATCCATAGATGGGACCCTAGCAGGTACTACCACTTCGGGTCACAGTTGACCTGGGAGTAATGATAATAATGGGTACTCAATGCTCCTTATAGCTTTAACACTAGATGCAGTATAGTGTTATTTACCTTTGAGGGGGTGCGGGGATTAACCCTTTGCAGAAGATACAGTCAGCGTATTCTAAGCTCGACCGACAGGTCATTCAGATTTTGATTACTATTTTTCAATTTTTAATTTGATATCAGCAGCCTATCCTTGTTAACATTACAGAAGATTTGTTATTACGCTGTCTTCATACTATTAGATAATGAATAAGCATAGTTTATCATTTTTAGCAGGAAGTGTAAGGGTAATTCCATCCAGGCCATGTCACCTGCCCCTTTCAATTTTTCTGAAAATGTGTCCAAATGTGGATTATGATAAAGTTAGACAATCCCCAAAATTTCAGCTTCCGATTCCAAAAATTGGAGAAGCTATGTCGATTTTTAGCTCTCAACATTTGAGGGGGGTTGCGAAAAATGTCGACATTTTGTAACCAATTTTTGTCAGTAAAATGAGTTCTAGAACTTTCCTGCGACTAAAAATCAATTTACTATTATCATTTCACACACATTGAAGATTATTTGTACCAAAAAGATTCTTTTTCTGCTCAGATTTTGGGGATTGTTTAACGTTAACACCTGGAAAAGATTTCAGAAAATTTGAAGGGGATGGGTGACAGTTTTACTTTTTTCTGGATGATTTGACATGATTTTGATACCCGTAAAGTAAATCAAAATAACGATAAACGGTGGAAAAACACTGATTAATATATACTTTGATTGACAGGTCTTGAACTCAGATTTGTCTGGTACGGGTCTTCTGATTGGCTTAGAAAATTAGATGACAATACGAAGCTGGGAAAATAGAATTAGAAATTAGTTTAGTTGAGTTTGTGGAATATATGGTTTACCTCTCAACGCACGTGCGGACAATGCATCGGGTAAAAATGTATTCGGGGAAATAAAGATGTGTACATAGAATAAGTCTCCGTGTTGTTCCTGAAAGTAAAAGGAAAAGATGGAAGCCGGTGAGAGAAACAGAAACTCCAATACGAAAAATAGGAGACGCCTGATAGAAGCAGATATTAGAAGTGCTATGTAACAATACTATCATATGCTTGTAAAACATATGCTATCGAAGTGATATAGATATCGCATACATTTGACATAATTCTTTTATTGTTTGTTTGTTTATTGATTTTAACGGCATATCAACCCGTCTGGGGTTATGTCATGCCTAACGGTTAGGAAGTATTACATATCGTGTATTTATATTTATACTTTTTAGTAATTGGTTTTAACAATGTGTTAGCATTATTAGGGATTATGTTGTATGGTATTGATTTGTTTCATGTCTATATTCTATGGTATAATTCTATTTCCCTCAAAGAGGAGATAATATCCTCTATGTTGACATTTTCAAACAGATCCTTCATATTGTTTGCTTTAAAATAACGGTTTCTGATGTGAGCAAAAAACCTGTATTCCATGAAAAAGTGTTTAACTGTCAAAGGTGTTTGACATGTTTCACATTGTGGTTGTTGTTCTTGTTTGAGTTTATAGGATATAGTCCCTTTAGATATTTGAAAATTTCCCGAGAATGAGCAACATAGGCAGTCGCTAACACGTTTTCTCGATATGATATAAATTATTATTTCTTACTGAAGGGACTTGAAATAAAAAAAAATATCCCTACACCCCCCCCACACACACACACCAGAAATGACCGAACCTCATTTAGTAGGACACTAAGTGATTTGTAGTCGAAAGATTCGTCTACTTTTGTGGGAGCGTTTTCAATATGGTGGTATTGGGGTGATTGAGATATTGGTTTACGTTGGAGCCAAGAGAGGTGCCAAACTTATTCGAGAATTCAACAGGAAATTGTAAAAGATTAAATTCGAAACGTGAATAAACAAAAAGTTGCCATTTGATGTGGCATATATATTCAAGTGTGAAATCGAAGGTTAAGGAACTGATTCTCTGTCTCACCCCACCATCGCTCTCTCTCTCTCTCTCTCTCTCTCTCTCTCTCTCCACACACACACACACACACACACACACACACATATATATATATATATTTGTGTGTGTGTGTGTGTGTGTGTGTGTACTGTATGCCCCTAAATAAGTACACCCCTATCAATTTTTTTATGGAACATTTTCTTCTAAACCAAATATAACAGGAATTCATAATTTCTAGTGCCATATGCAATAAAGATTTATATTATTAGGTATTATTTATTTCGAAACTCTACGGTCTTAAAACCAAGAAAAAAATCAAATTTAGTTAAAAAATATATTTAGTATAGAGAGCTTTGGATAAAGATGCACATACATTGCGTTTCAAATTATTAACGAGGTGACATTTTTTCATCTTGTACAAAAAATACCGATTGGAATTTAACGAAACTTTCACAGTATAATGAAAATAGGTGTATGCACAGGCTGTATAAAAACTGTATTGTTCTGCGCAACAGGAAACAAACAGTGTCCATTTGCATTATTAACACGATATAGAAGTGTCCCAGTGTCATTATACTCGTGTAATTATGGGTAGTAAATGTGACTTAACCCCTTCTGAGAAAGATATCATAACATCTGAACTTTCCAAAGGCAAGTCTACATTAGAAATATCCAAAACAGTTGGAAGATATCACAAAACGGTGAAAAGATTTGTTGCAGCTCCTACGAAGGTACATAAGGGGGCCGATAAGGGCCACTCGAGGGTTGTTTCCCGACGTTCTGTGTCCCGACTGAAACGTGAAGCTGTAAATAACACAGGCCTGATGAGTGGAGCACTTTTCAGAAGAATTGGAGAAGCAACAGTGCACAGAGGTACTCGCCGTCGTCTTCTGAAAAAGGTTGGGGCATCAGTGAGACCAGTGACAAAGCCTCGATTTACAAAAATACACATGCAAATTGAAATACACATTGAAATGGGCCAAGGAGAAGATGAAGGTCGATTTCTCAAAAGTACTGTTCACAGATGAAACTCGTGCAACACTTGATGGCCCAGATGGCTGGAGCAAAGGTTGGGTCGTAAATGGACGGGATCTTCATCACCGGTTTAGACGCCAACAAGGAGGAGGAGGTATTATGAGTTGGGCTGGTATTGTTGGATGTATCATGGTTGGCCCATGGAGAGTGCCTGACGGTACGAAAATAATCACAGACGCTTATATAGCCTTCCTCAAAGAGTACCTGGAATCTTGGCTAAAAAGGCATAAAATCACCTTCAGGAGAACCATCATATTTGTGCAAGGTAATGCTCCTTCGCATTCAGCGCATAAAACTAGGGGGTGCCTGCAAAAATTAGGCTTCTGTGGACCCCGGAAGATGAACTGGCCGGCCAATTCTCCAGACTTAGACCCAATTGAAAACTTGTGGAGCATTCTGAAGCGATGTGTTTATGAGAATGGACGCCAATTTACTTACTCCCGTCATTCTCTGATCAAAATTTTAAAATTTTTAGTCTTAGGAATATTTGAAATCATATTTCTGTGTACAAATTATTTGTATTAAGAATAATTACTTGAAGCTAAAATTGTTTACAAATAATTATAGTCATTGATTACTTGAAATTATAGAATTTTTGAAAAAAAAAAAAACTGACTTCAGCATTAAATAGCCCAGCAAGAGTTGACGTACCGTAAATCTAACCAACTAATCAAGCAACCAGCCTTCCAACAAATCGACCAATCTTTAAGGTTTGGTTTGTTTTGTGGCATATCAATTTCGGAGGGTCATTTAATGCCAGCAAAGGTTTGAAATAAATTCATTTTTAATGGATTCTCGATTTTTTTATCAAACAATTTATCTATTTAACCCATAGATGTGACCCTAACAGGTACTACCACTCCGGGTTAGAGTGGACCAAGGAGAAATGGTGATAAAGGGGTGCTCCACATTCCCCAAAAACCTTCAGAACTGGAACCTCACCATCAGATAGAGTTTAACGTCCTTCCCAGGTCATGAAGACCCTCAGCCATCGCCTTCTAACACCCATGTGATAAAAAGGGTTGGGGCTTGTCATACCAATCTTTAAGTTTTGTTTCATTGATCTATCTATCTATCTATCTATCTATCCACACACACACACACACACACACACACACACACACACACACACACACACACATTAATAGCAAAGGCGACATGGATACCGGATGTGAGAATGAGGATGACGTGCAGGTTATGTATAGGTCACGTGGGGTGACACTTTTAAGAAGATCAGTGTAAAGATAACGTAGCAGTAAGAAAGTGAAAGGAAGAGAAAATGAAAAAACAAAACAACAAAATTAAAATGAAACGAAATGGAAACGAAGAGAAAAACCTGGGCGAATGAAAAAAGAATAAAATAATGAAATATACGCATATTCAGGTTGTTCGTCTAGCCGGTGCACTTAGTTGTTCTTCGTCGGTGCCCGTGAAAAGGTAAGTAAAAGTAAATAAAAAAGGGTATATAACACAGGGTTGTTCTTTATTCTATGCATTAACGATTTTGACTATAAATGAAGTACTCATTAATAGACTTATGTATCCTGTGAACTATCCCCCTCCACTTTATATGATGTTATTCTCTGTTTAATCAATTCCTTTCTAACCTCACTACCCCTCAAGTTCACCACAAACTCACTTTCTCATTTATATATACAGATGTACGCATTTTGCTTTGAATAAAGTTAGACTGATGATGTTCTTCGCGTTAGAAGGACGAAATATTTCTCTCCTATTTCTACTTGTTTGAGTCATTATTTTTGTCCACTTTTCCTTTTACCTCACCTCATACTGTTGGATTTTACTCCAACCCTGCTATCTTCATATATATATATATATATAAAAGAGAGAGAGAGAGAGAGAGAGAGAGAGAGAGAGAGAGAGAGAGAGAGAGCTGTTTTAATCTTAACTGATTCAGATTCCAAAAGATAAATTACAGTAAAATTTGCGTAGACAAAATGACAATTCTTTAAAAATAAAGAATTAAGATAATCATTTATATGCCTGTTTGTCTTTAGGGTAGATGCAATCTTTGTTTTGCATCAATCTATATTTTTTCTCGTGTGTCATGGTTCATGTATGAAGTTATATGTTTGTATACATATCTATATTTGACGGCTTATAGGACGCACCTTTACCCCCAAAATATTGGCTCAAAAAATTGCGTAAGTGAAGTTTGAGACCTCCCGTAGGCATTATTATTATTATTATTATTATTATTATTATTATTATTATTATTATTTACTCCTTTTGAGTTTTTCACATCAGTGTTAGCTGATGGTCTTTCACTGGAGTCTGAGTGACAGCAAGTCTCTTCAGGTCTCCAGGACTCTTCTGAGTATTCTGGCAGATTGTAGCAGTGCAGTGTTCTGAATGGTTTCAATTCTTCCTCTGATTTCCAAACTTTCCAAACCCTTTTCCAATCCTTTTGGGACTGTTCCAAGTGCACCAACTACAATTGGTATCACTTTGACTTTCATATTCCATAAATTTTTCAGTTCTCTGGCAAGGTCCAGATATTTGTCCATTTTTTCATTTTCCTTTAGCTTTACCCTGTGATCTGCTGGCACTGCAAAATCCACCAGTTGACAAGTTCTTTCTTTTTTGTTTATTATTATTATTATTATTATTATTATTATTATTATTATATTATTATTATTATTCCTGCTATTGAGATGTCTTGTGTATGCTTATTGATTGCCTGTACTGCCAAATTGCTTATATACAGTTATGTTTTTGCTTGTGTAATGAACAGCTAGACTGTTATCAACAATATATGCTTAAATACACTAAAAACTTTTTTTCCTGAATCTGACCTGCTGAAATGAGGGTGCGTCTTATATGCCCGTGCGTCTTATATACCGGTATGTATTTATGCATTTAGCTATGTAAACATGAGCACACCTGTGCAAGATCGAAACAAAACGCACACGCGCACGCATGTAGTCATATACTAAACTCAGCTAAGTATCAGCCCAAAGACAAGTATGAAGTTCTCACTGCGAGTCGAACCTGGTCGCTAACCAGTGTACCACCCTAGGCGCCCCTATTCATATGGAGGTGCGTGGTCTAATGGTTAGAGTCATAGGAAGTTGACTCGTCAACCCAAGTTCAATTCCTGGACGAAGCTGTTTGTATTCTACATAGCGCAAAGGTATGAATCCAATTCTCCCTCCAGCTATGGGTAAATACCAGGGCAGACCGGGCTCTTTAACCATGGCTTGGTAACCAGTCTAGGAGAAGGAAAACTCTGAATTCAAACCTGTTAAACCATGCTTAAGAAATTGTCCTTGTGTTTCATCCTTCTCGTGCGGAGGGGTTAGTAAATGTATATATAGGCATGAATATACATCCGTTTATACTAATAAAAACACACAAACATTCACACATACACATACACACACCTCATTGTCTCATTCTCTCTCTCTCTCTCTCTCTCTCTCTCTCTCTCTATATATATATATATATATATATATATATATATATATATATTGAAAATGAAACTAATGTATTATTTGACATATATTTGATGTATTTCTACAGAAAAAGCGTTCAAAGTCAAATACAGATAGTATTTACAATTAAACATAAATAATTATTTCAAACAGAGACAAATATGCTTTATATATATATATATATATATATATATATATATATATATATATATATATATATATATATATATAAGTAGGTCTTACAGACACACAGAAATAAAGTAGTGTGTTTCAAATCTAAAACACGTCCATTGCGTAAGTTTCATCGCCCGAGTAACCCGACATGTTTTCCTACATTTCGTCATAATAGTCCGTTCCAGTTTCTAGTTTTCCTAACACCCATTCTTAGAGTTGTGGGAAAAGGGGAAGTAGTTTTGCCGGGGGGGGGGGAGGAAGGAGTGGGATGCCAAAATAAAGCTTCTCTCTTTCTCTCTCTCTCACACACAAACTCTCACTCCCTCTCTCTCTCTCTCTCTCTCTCTCTCTCTCTCTCTCTCTCTCTCTCTCTCTCTCTCCTAAATTGTTAACCATCCACTTCAATACCAAAGGGAAATGACAAGGAAATTATCAATGGGAATTGTGAAAGGCCTTTCGTAAATCGCTCTCTTCTCGCTATGTGTCTTTTGACGTTGAATTAGAAACATTCTGACACCTTTTTTCATTCGACTGGTCTATTCTTCTCACGTGATATTAAGTGAAATAAAAAACGGATTATGAAATCATATTTTCACTGACATGGCACATAACCTATCAATTTGAATACTTTTCATTGCGCATTTTATTCAGTTTGTCTCATAAGGTAAAACAAACTGAAATAAGCAGGAGATATAAAAGTAAATAAGGTAGAGTACCCGTAGTGTAGTGGCTAACGTGCCGAACTGCGAAATTGGAGTAAAGTAAATAAAAATTTCAAGAAAAAAGACCATATACTATTTTATATTTATTTATGATTCATTTCTGCTTTTTAATTTTATTTAATTTTTCAGGACCACGTGTATGAAAGAAAAAAAAATTATTTCGTGCTAAACGTCTACCCACCCAGTCACAGCCCTTACCCCCCACCACCAGATTAGCTACCGACTAGAAGGAATTGTATATATAATTCTTGTGTCGTATATAAATTCAGTGAATGTCAGAACCTCTCAGACGCTTTAGTGGACTTGTGGACTTATACCAAGTTAAAACTTAGATATCTAACGAGTGACTCAACTGGTACTCTCAATAGGCACTCCAGGTTTGATCGCTGAGGAGTGTGTGTACAACCAGTATCACCAAAAACACGATAAATATTCGTCAAAGAGCGGATAAGTTCCAGGAGATCCTACGGCCACTCACACAGACTGTAGTAGGATTAGGGTACTTGCTACTCACATAAATCCCCAAAGGATTTACAAGGGGCTCTTTACCATGGTCGGCAACCCATCTAAAACAAGGAAAAGACCGATATAAAACTCCGATGCTTAGCGGCTTTACCTCATTCCAAGAATGGCTAGGGGAGTAAACCCCGAAAACAAATCCGGAGCCGGAGTCCCTAAGTTGGTGTGATGCTGATCTCCAGTGTTACCCAACAACTCCTGTGACACTACCGCTGCCAAACTGCATTGGCTTCTTAGCTTTCCTTTGGGTCACAGCGGTAGTGTGGAGAGGGGGGATTTGCTGTCTGGGCAACAGCTCATCTCCATACCAACCCGCCCAGGCTACTCACTTCCACTAAAAAATGTTTTTTTTTAAATGGACACTACTCCATCGTCTCTCGTAGACGGAAGGATGCCAATAACAAAATTTATGCTTGGTGAATATAAAAAGATTTGCTTAATGTAAGAAACGTTTAGATTTAAAACTTGATGTTCATAATAAAGATATAGAGAATAATATAATAATACTAGCAAAATAAAAAACACCCTGCGGGTGATGTAAAAATAGATTTTTGAAAGATATTGCTTGAGGAGGTGGAAGTTAAAAATTAAATGTCGGAGAGTTTGAACCATAAATCATGAAATCATCAAATTTATTAAAGGAGTAAAAAAAACAAAAAACAATTTGAAATTGAAACTAAGTTCTATTAACTTTGAATATTTATTAAAATAAAACAAACTATATATAAATATATGATACCGGGGATGTATCTATTAAAACTTGTTTTAAAAAACAATGAGGACTGTCTTATGTTGCATGCTCAAATTTTGAGTGTATTTATTCTGTTATGACGATTTCGGGTAATGTGACGTAAGCAGTGACGTAATTTTTGTTACAGACAAAAACCGGAAGCGAATCTCCATTATTAATAGAAGATAATAAGATATATATGTAATATAATAATATAGTAATATATAATATATATAATATAATAATTATAATAAGGTATATGAAAATAATAAAAATAATAGAGAAGAGAGAAAATCTCTGTTGATTTTAATATAGTTTTTCCAGGGTGAGTCAAAATTTATTCAATATTTTGACAACGTGTGGCATAGTTCAGCTGCTCCGGATGTTTTTTTGCCGAAGTTGTTTAGGTAACGAACTACACTGGACTGTGAGGTACCGAGCTCGACTAATTTTCTCCGAGTGCTCACTCGTCGGATCTGCCTCTATGGCTTAGAACACATCCTCCTCGGAATCTACGGTTTTAGGCCTACCTGACCTTATCTGACCTTATCTGATATTTGAGTTTCTTTCAACCCAAGCGAAATTTCTTGAACCATCTGGTCAACTGCATCTTCACTTTACGCACAGCAAATGTTTTTGATTGATTCCGTGGCGTTATGACCCACTTCAAAGTCGTAAAGCAGAAATTCCCGAATTAGACCACGTTACTCGTTTTGCATAGGACCAAATTCGAGTTGTAGTAGTAGTAGTCGTTTTGTAGTAGTAGTCGTCGTTAGTTCAGAAACAACATACGCAAGTCGTATAGTCACAAAGGGGTTGTTTATTTATTTCTAGGCTCGTGGGTTCTCCCCCCTCTCTCTCTCTTTCTTTCTGGGTCATTGATCGGTCAATTGACTTCCAAACTTTAACCTCTCTTTGTTCTTATTTCTTTTTCTTCTCTTTCTCCAGAAATCCGAACGCCGTGTTATTTTCAATCCCCAAATTCCCCATAGACCATAATAATTACACTACACTCGTTCACGTTGTGTGAAACAATGCAAAACGTGCCAGTGCACCAACTACCACGATACTACCAACCCCAGCGAGTACCTACCACAGATTTAACTGCTTTACACAAGTGATACATGCGCCGCTAACTAGCACGTCTACAGCCTCTACTCCCGACAAGGTGGACTACTAAAGTTTAGATTTGCAACAAAACAGCTCATGTCCTTAAAATGTTTAAAGTTCGGCAATGTGTCTAATATATCACGAAGAAATAAATGTTTACATAGTATATGGTGTGGATAATTTGAAAATTTTGAATGATCTGGTTGCTGTACTATAATCAACTGCGCCTTCACCTTTCGCCTAAGAAATGTTCCGGTTGCTTTCATGGCTTCACTGCCCAGTTCAAACTCGTTAAGCATAAATTCCCGAATTAGACTACATTGCACGTTCATCTATGCGGTTTTCAAATCACACATTGTGTGAAGCAACGCAAAACGTGTCAGAGCAACAACTACCACGATACTACCAAACACAGCGGGTACGAGCTGGTGAATGTACGTCTTCGCTGGGCAGCCCAGACTGGCGTACCCATGTGCTGGTTTCCACAGTAATTCGTCCCCGCTTCACCAGCAGTGCCCTCACTCGGATGGTCTGTGTGATAAAGGGCAAGTGGTTATAGAGCTGCTTTCATTATGGTGTTTTTTTCCATGATTTGTTTAATATCATGCGTAGCCTTCTGGCGCAGTTCCACTTTAGCTTATTATCCAGGCGCTTTGTTAGGGTTCAAGTGGTGCAGCCATACAGTAGCACTAATACAACTACGGCTTGGAAGAATTGTCGCTTTAACTTGTCAATGAGATCTGATTTCAATAAAACGAAGTCAATTCTTTCTTTAACTTAATCAAACTGTAGCCTAGTCATCGATAACTGCTATGTCAGCGAGGGTTAATCGAAAGATGGGGCAGGGGCTAAACAAAAACGCAACTCGTCTTAAGCGTTAATTACTCTTTGCTTTATTCTTTTCGTTCATCTTCTGAAACAGTGGAAACAGGAAGAAATGAATAATGTGACGGGTAATTAGAACTGACTTTTCTCCTATTCTTTTATTAGTAATATACGCGCCGCAAACGAACACATGGCGAAATATTGAAAAACTTTGGACTTGAAAGATCGTTGTTCTTCATTTCACTGTTGGATATAATATCCAACAGTGAAATGAAGAACGGCGATATATTCGATTATATGTCCTAAGACAAATCTTTTCGTCACAGAGTTAAAATCTGTTATTAGTATGGAGACAATAAATGATTGTCTCTCTAAGAGAATGGCGCACTCGGTATGTATCTCATGGATTGTCAGTCACAGAAATCCATAAAGAGAAGATGCCTCAAAGAATTAGCTCATATGATAGGCTGTACTGGGCTATTAAGTAGACCAAACATAGAAATGAATACAATATGGGAACCCACAATCAAAAAGGCTAGATCAGAAAAAAAAACCCACACACACACAATATGAGTCTAGGTAAAAAATCATACATAAAATGAATAGGTAGATATTCTAGCCAAAACAAGACATTAGGTTTATAAGTTCCCAAAATTCACACTCAATTGTTCAATTGGACATATGGCCTAGTGGATAAGGTAGTTAGGTTAAGACAGATTCCGGGTTCAATCCTGAGCGGCGGCAATAACATAGAAAAATAATTAAGACAACTCCAACCCCAGCTATAGTTAGCGGAATGAAAACAGGATACCCCGTGGACTAAATAAAGGGTTAGGTTCAAAGTTCCGTGATGGCTCCCGACTACGACAAGAAAGTTCCCGAGTACGAGAAGGTTCCCGAGTCCGACAAGAAATACCTGAAGAAGGCTGGAGGGCATATCGGCCGAAACGTTGTACAGATAACAATAAAGATGATGACAATAGTCCGAATAACGCAGATAATACTAATCATCAAGGCTCATCTCAAACATTCAGAGAATTAATTGTAGAGATATGTCTCCTACTCTGTCATTATAATGGCAACACAGGAGACATGTCACGACAATTCAGTAAAACCAACATCGTTATGACCATTTTATTGGGCACCCTCATTATCAAGTAAGGTAATTTTTATTTTTGTATCCCTCCCAAATGTTGTTTGTTCATAGAACAATATGTACATACATCTTTCTGTTGGGTCACATTTATGAATTCTTTTCAATACTAATTGTATATTGTGTATACAAACAAACAAATTATCAGTCATATGGAAATCCGATCTCGCTGACAAACTAAAGCGACAATTCTTCCAGGATGTGGTTATATTATTATTGCTGTATGGATGCACCACTTGGACCCTAACGAAGCGCCTTGAAAATAAGCTAGATGGGATCTGCACAAGAATGATGCGTGCAGTCTTAAACAAGTCGTGGAAACAGCACCCCACAAGGAGGCAGCTGTATGGCCACTTGCCCCCCATCTCCCAACCCATACGAGTAAGACAGACTAGGCATGCAGGACATTGCTGGAGAAGCAAGGACGAGTTCATAAGCGACATACTCCTGTGGAAGCCAACACATGGGCCTGCTAGTGTGGGCCGCCCAGCCAGGACCGATATTGACCAACTATGTGAGGATGCTGGATGCTGCGCAGAGGAGCTCCCGGGGGCAATGAATGATAGGGAGGGTTGGCGTGAGATTCTCATGGATATCCGTGCTACTTGCGCGACATGATGATGATGAGGATTGTGTATATATAAAATATTTCTGTATGTGCAAATGAACTTATCTTGTCTTTCTTTCCGTTTATTCAATGTTAGTATATCATGGATATGCGAATGCTAATATTAATCCTTGGTGAGTAAGGATTCGGCTAAATATGTTCCCTTTCTCCAGTGAACCCAATACCAATATCAGCAGTAGTCAAGTATAAAAACACTTGAGCGGGAAATGTTAACTTGTAGAGATGAATAAATCAGAATTAAAATTTCATTGAAGTTTGATAAATTACAGTTTGAATAAAAAATAAAACAAATCATAAAATGCGAAAATAAAAAATAAGAAAAAAATTAAAATATGAAAATAAGATAAAAAAATATCCCACAATTCCACTTTCACCTAAAGCTTAACTTTTGGCGCCAAAAGAAGAAATCCCTTTCGGTCATTACACAGAATATACGTATGCGTTGTTGACCTTCCTAAAACGAGCAGTCCATACTCGGTAATTTTTTTTAAATATGGGGGTAATTCCATGTCAAATCATTCAGGCCAAGTCACTCACCCACTTCAATTTTATACAGGTGTGGACTAGGCAATATGATTGATACAAGGGAAATATATTGTTTGTATAATGTTTTAAATATATCCAACCCATAACATAATCCTGATAATTTTTTATCGAATTCTGACAGTTATTTTGCTCCATATAATCCTTATTCAATGACTGAACGGAAACACTCAAAACATAAAAGGGCAAAATTTTAACTGATGTTGTAACTTCGCTTATAAGCAAAAACCAAACTCTATTTTTGGTACAAATATTGTTCAATATTTGTAGAATAATAATTTAAAGAAAAAGATTTTTTATATGCAGTGCTACACTGCGATTTTCCCACTTATTGATCTTGCTATGAAAAAATTAGAAATCATTAATAACTTAAAAAGGGTTAATTTTATGTCTATTTTGATAACATTTTTGGGTTTCTCAGGCCAAAAAGCTTTTATAAACCAATTTTTAGGATTAGGGAAGCTCTAGAACTCATTTTATAGACAAAAATAGATTACAAAATGTCACCATTTTTCTCGCCCTCCCTCAAATTTATCGAGTTTAGAATCGAAATAACCCGGCCAATTTTTCGAATTGGAAGCTCAAATTTGGGGTATTGTCTAACGTTAACCTATAATGTCGAGCCGAGTTCAAATCCTAGGCAAGGTTGTTTGCATTTCACATAATGAAATACTCAATTAGTTTATTTTAGAACCAAACAATCATAACACATTCACCCGTAGTCATATAAAGATAAATGTGTGTCGAATACAAGAGACAAACGTAACCAAAAAGAACAAATAAACAAAAAAAAAGAAGTTGTAAATGAGAGAGAGAGAGAGAGAGAGAGAGAGAGAGAGAGAGAGAGAGAGAGAGAGAGAGGGGGGGGTAGAGATGGTGGAGGAGGAGGAGATGGAGGATGAGGATGAGACAAATATAGTAAGTGCCAAGTATCATTTTGTTCATGAAAGAAAAAGAATAGAAAAATGCAATTACAATGAGTTTCAAATATCCTTTGATTTATAACAAAAGAAAGAGACAACACACACACACACAAAAACACACACACTCACACACACACACACACACACACACACACACACTGTGTGTATCACAGCTGCAGTATCCTTGATGCAAAATGTATTAGTGTGTTCACTCTCATGAATGGAATAATAATCACTTCAGATTATACAAACTATATTATATTTTGTCGAAAAATATAACTCGGTGGTATTCGTAGAATTCCGTCCCGGGCTCCTGCCTAAAAAAAACGCTAGGCCGTGATAGCTGAAAAAAAAAAAACCCTCCCTACGAATAAAGTCCCTAGCTGAAGCGGTGCCTGCTGAAGCACTTAAGGCGTTTTTCCGGAAAAGTTAATGCGATATTTTACCCACTTCAGTTTTTTTTCGACAAGTAAATGTAAATATTTTAACCCTCACCATTTTTAATATATACTTACATTTACTTGTCGATAAAAATATGGCTTACTTTTGACGCCTTCAAAATACAATCCGCTAAAAATATTTTTTTTTCGGTATTTTCATTTTATTTTAATTATTTTTCGACAATCAATTACAAATAAAAAATCAAAAACATTTTTTCGGTATTTTTATTTTATTTAGGGAGGGTTGTTTTTTCAGCTAACACCGCCTAGCGTTTTTTAAGGCAGGAGCCCGGGACAAAATTCTGTGAATAGCACCTATAACTCTACTGGAAAAAGCAACTTGTGTATTGATTGCATTTTAAGACTTACAATATATATCTATAAAAAACAAAATTGCATATATATATATATATATAAGTAAAAATATAACAAAAAACCCAGATTTTTTGCGTTATAGTCTATTTCAGGAAGCCTAAACACAGTGTCTAACACCCCCAAATCATCATTCTGATGATTTGGGGGTGTTAGACACTGTGTCTAAACTTCCTGAAATAGACTATAAAGCAAAAATCTGAGTCTTTTGTTATATTTTTACTTATAAATTTGCTCTGTGACTCTAACAATAAGAGTACACATTGAGCTCTGCAAACTGCGACACGTTTAAAAAAACCCCAAAAAAACTCCTATGTCGTAAGGAAGATTCCATCTCCGGATTTTTGGATTATATATATATATATATATATATATATATATATATATATATGGATAAAGGAGTTAGGTTAAGACAGTTCTAAGTGACAGTTATCTCTAGACTGCAGGTTCAATCCTGGTCAGGGGCAGCAGTAATAGAATAATAATTAACTGACCTCTGGATCACTTCACGTGTGTAGAGTGAATGATCTACAAAATTAGCTCGTTAACTCTACAGCAGTTGCCTTTGTCTCTGTCTCCCATATATATATATATATATATATATATATATATATATATATATATATATATATTGAAGGAAGCGCGTAGTCATGCGAAATACACTCGTCGCCCCGAGTTCAAATCCTGGACGTGGTAATTGCATTTCACTTAGCGCTAATACCCTTAGGAAAGGTATGAATCCTAAACTCTCTCCAGCTATGGGTAAATAGTAGGGCAGACTGGGCTCTTTAACCTTGATTAGGCAACCGGTCTAGGAGAAGGAAAACTCTGAATTCAAACCTGTTGAACACCGCTTAAGAAATTGACCTTGTGTCACATCCTGCTCGTGCGGAGGGGTTGGTATATAATAATAATAATAATAATAATAATAATAATAATAATAATAATAATAATTTCAGATGATTTATAAGCACAAAACATATATATACAGGGTGTTCGGGAGAAATTTGACAGTTTCATAAGGAAAAAGAAAAGTGCTTGGTAATTACAAAATTTAATGCATTGTAAAGAAATTCAACAGGCACGGAAAGTACACTACTGTCACCAATTTCACTCAAAATAACCGCCATTAGCGTCGATCATAGCATCAATCCTGCTCCGGAACCTGGAGCAAACTGATGTTACAGCTTCTCTGGGAAGGCTCTCAAAAACTACCTTAATTCTGTCTATTAACTGGGCTTTTGTTGTACTTGCACGGCGATTGTTGTCTTTCTCAACTGCGCCACATACATAATAATCCATGGGGTTAAGATCTGGGTAGTTTGGAGGCCAAACATTGGGACAGGTGTAATCGTAAAAATTCCTCGAGAACAATTTTTAAATTTTCCCAGAGATGAGGCAGGGAGCTGAATCTTGCTGTCATACATATGGCCTACCATTGGCTACTCTTGTTATCCAGGGATTGACTAGTAGCTACACATAGGCATCTGAGGATCCTCCAACACTTTTTCTGCATATTTTCGAGGAATTCTGTTTTAAGAAAGCAATCAGATCGTTTGTTATGTTGATTTCTTCTATCCACAGCCTCGTAGTCTCCATTGCAATTCTCCAGTTCATGCCTGATTGTTTTTACAGTGTTCAGGGAGCATTGGGCAGCAACTATAATCTCCTTATTTTGATGGCCATTATGATACAAGCTATTCTCTTCCATGATTCAGTCATCCATTCTATCTGTCATCACGTATATGAATGAAGAAGGGCCCAAGCTTTTAAATGATGCGTAGTGTGCGTCAATACCTCCAACCTACGAGAAAAATAACCAAATGTAAATATGTCAAATTTATCCCGAACACCCTGTATATATATATATTTACCAACCCCTTCGCACAAGCAGGATGCGACACAAGGTCAATTTTTTAAGCGGAGTTTAACAGGTTTGAATTCAGAGTTTTCCTTCTCCTAGACTGGTTACCTAGCCATGGTTAAAGAACCCAGTCTTCCCTTCTATTTACCCATAACTGGAGGGAGAATTGGATTCATACCTTTCCCAAAGGTATTAGCGCCATGTGAAAAGCCAACAGCTTCGTCCAGGAATTGAACTCGGGTCGACGAGTCCATTTTCCTCGACTCTAACCATTAGACCACGCGCCTCCATACACCCTGTATATAGAC
>CM042137.1:153842862-153856019 GCA_023376005.1 Doryteuthis pealeii
TTTCTAAACAGATCTGTGAGTAATGACAGATCTCCGGAAAGAGAGCATCACCATCAGATTCAGTTTAGTGTCATACTCAGGACATACCCCCCCTTTTTTTTCGGGGAGAGGTTCTTACCCCTTTGCAAGAGATACAGTCAGCGTATTCTAAGCCCTGACGACAGTCTGGGCTGTGTTATAAAAGAATATAGCGAATTTAAATAGAGGACATGGGTTGGCGATGATTGTCTCTTGGGGAAAGTGAATCAAAAAGTAACACTCAACTGTTTTTAACATAAGACCTTCATTGTTTACTAGAAGCGGCTACCCAACGTCGCCTGGGTCGAGGATACTATTTAAAATCTTAAATGCAAAAGAAATTCTATGGTGTTATCATTAAAATCTTATTTCTTAATCATCTTCACAAATATAAATCAAACCTTCATTATTTTTGCTCAAAAGCCAAGCCCTGGTGATATTTAATGTGTATATATATTTACTTTGTCGTAAATTGTTATATTTTTCGTATTTTTATCCGGACTTCCAAATACACACAACTGCCCTTTATATATGTATAGATTGAATAATTCTTTTTAGGTTGTTGAAATTTGGGCAGAATTTCCAGTTGCTTGAGATGAAGTTATAAATCTTTGTGTTATATACCCCTAACATTATTTGAGTATATAATGGAGGAGAGAGTCATCTCGGGTATATAAGAGAGAGAGAGAGAGAGAGAGAGAGAGAGAGAGAGAGAGAGAGAGAGAGGGGGGGTGGAATTAGACAAATAAAAGAGAAAGAAAATGTATAAGAAACAGGAGAGAAAGAGGGAAACTATTAGAGAGAGAGAAAGAGAGAGAGAGAGAGAGAGAGAGAGAGAGAGAGAGAGAGAGAGAGAGAGAGAGAGAGAGAGATCATGATGATAGTTCTTACTTTTTACACTGCTGCTTTTGCTTCTTCGTCTAGTGATTCTATCTCGTCGGACGCCATTTTCTTTGGCCTGACTTCTATCTGCTGGGAGTTGATTGTCTTTCTTGTTTTCTTCTTTGTGCTGGGCTGGACATTGCTTGTTTAATAATCTAATTAATAAACACAACAACTTGTTAGTTTCTTGATCAAGTTTTATTTCTTAGCCCATGATTCCGTCGCGGGAAGATGGACCCGGGAGTTGAAAAACAACGTCTACGCCCCTTGAAAGTCGGGTCGGATCTGCTCTAACCCAGAAACTATTCCTACGCATCCAATCCCGTGCCTTTTAAGGGGTCAAAAGTTATTAACCACTACAAGTGTCGGTAATTTTCCCATAGACTTCATGATTTTAAGTTAACGACCCAAATTCAAATTTATTTTATAAATTATGACTGCTCATAAAATTATGTAACATTTGTTTTGTATTTGAGCTTTCCTCATCTTTAGTGTTTTTCAAATTTCTTCAACCGTCTTTGACTGTCAGTCTTTGGGGCTATGACTACCCATTTCCTGGTTTACGAAATCTCATGTGTTACGTTCGCCTATCGTTTTCAAACGTTTACAACGCTATTCCATCAGAGACCAAAGAAAAATGAAAGGTGTACATGCAAAAATTGGCAAAGAACAATAAGACATGATACATTGTTTTAAGATATCATTTCATTCAGGAAGTCAAGAGTTGGAAGGAGAGAAAAAGGTGGAAAGTCCACAAGCATGTATGTATTATATCTATATCCGCCATGCGGATATTTATCGAATAAAGAATACGGGGTTAGGGTTAGGGTTAGGGTTTAAGGTTAAAGTTAGGGTTTAGGGTTAGGGTTTAGGGTTAGTTTAATGGGAAAATAATGGGTAGATTAATTAACTGATAAAATTCATTCAGAGTGGTTCCCCTTTTTTGGTTGGAGTTATAGGAAATATCCAGCAAAAGTATAATGGAAATATTCTCAACCAAACTAATAGTTTAAATATATCTACTAAATATATATCTCTCCTGTAAAACGAAGCAACCTAAACTTTCAATCAATAATATTTTCAAAACAACATGGAAATTCATATCTATAATATTGAATATTTTATTTATTTACATATTTTCACAATGAATCTCACCATAATTTTTTTTTATCAAGAATTAGTTACTTTACGTAGTTTCATAAGTGATCTTCAAAACTATTCAAAAACACACACAATATAAATAATATATTTGTCAACATTATAATAACCGAACAACATATATGGATAACAAATCGAAATATTGCAATATCTGCATAATGAAAACTTTATCTGAACAACCTTGGTGTGTTTTTCATATTATCTTATATACTGTCGGATTCATTTCCTAACTTTTAATTAATAAAACTATTTTTATAGAGTGTGTGTGAAATATACATTTGACTACGTATGACATTATCCATCCCAGAAAATCCTGTCGGAAAAGTAAGGTCTAAAAGTTATGATTTTTAGCCTTAAATGAATTGATAGATAAGCTTATTGGGTTATTTCCTAGTTGAGTAATATGATATTACAGGGTGACCCAGAACAAAACAGAACCCAAATTATTTATTTATTTTCCCATTAAACTAACCCTTAACCCCAACCCTAACCCCAACCCTAACCCTTACCATATAACCCTAAATCCTAACCCTAATCCTAACCCCTCCCTAGTTGAGTAACATAATATCACAGGGTGACCCAGAAAAAACAGAACTCGCAAATTTTGTAATAAAACAGTTAATTTTTAAAATTTTTATTTTTTAAGTTTAAGTCCAAGAAGGGTTAGGGTTCGGGTTTAGGGTTACGGTTTAGGGTTATGGTTAGAGTTGGGGTTGGGGTTTAGGGTTAGTTTAATAGGAAATAAATAAATAAATTGGGTTCTGTTTTTTCTGGTCACTCTGTAATATCATGTTACTCAACTAGGAAATAACCGCTTATTGTTTGTTCATCCGTCCAACTGAAACAGATTTTATTAAATATTATTTGCTTCATTTGTTAGAAACATACAAAAAACTAGCAGGACATGTGAATATACCACAGTATGATAATTTGATTATTACAAAGTTTGCTAGGTTTACTTAAGAGCTATTGTAAAATAGTTCAATATTTAAAATTATAATAATCTTGATTTAACTCTCTCTCTCTCTCTCTCTCTCTCTCTCTCTCTCCCACACACTCTCTTTTTACTTTATTTCGTTCTTTTTATCTTTTCATTATGTTCAACTTAAACAGATTAACTTCATCGCTTCCGCGCGCTCACCTCCAATATCTATTTTCCGCTACCCCCTTTCTTATTATATTTTTTCTGTGTAGCATGTCCTTTTCCTTCCGTTTCTTTCTTCGTAATAAAAACAGAAAGGTCTACTATTTAGCCGAGGTGACGAAACCCATAAGAAATAAGTATTCGGTGGATAAGTAATACCAAATATTCAGGATTTACATTTTTGCATTTCATCTTGTACGATTTGGGTGGTATCATTTTTAATCAGGGGGTGTTGCAGGATGATAACGATCGGAAGATTAAGATCCGCCAGTTTTTGTCAATTTCAAACAAACATATATTGTTAGTCATGCTTTAAAACTTTTAAAAATCTATTTATCCACGTTTATTTTGTTTTTACTCCGTAAAATGAAACTATTTATTATAACGATTTATCTTATTATAATTCACCAAATGTGCCCGTCTAAGGTTCGGTTATTATTGATTAGATTTCAACCAAACTCTCAGAAATTATCATAAACAAAGGGGAACCACTCTTGACTGATAAATTATTTATTTATTGATCTACTAGGAAAAAAGAAGATGGGGTTAGGGTTAGGGTTAGGGTTTAGGATTAGTTTAATTGGAAAATAAATAAATAATTTATCAGTCAAGAGTGGTTCGCCTTTGTTTATGTTGGAGTTATAGGAAATAGCCCAAATCTATTTAGCCCATCTTTTGACTAAAATATGCTTCTACGTAAACATCACTCGTTCTTCTGTAAATTTGCCATGGTTTGCACTTCTCTGCCATCAAAAATTTGATGACAGACCTCTGTTCAAGTCTAGATGACCCTGTTTGATTTGGCGCCATTTTGTATAAGCTCAAAATATCTTTTGCGAAATTAAAATTATGTTTGCTATAAGAGTTTACATGTATAGAAAAAAGATTATTTTGCCTTTTAAAAAAAATCCTCTTATTAACTGAATGACCCTCTTAATATGGGTATGTATTTACCAACTCCTCCGCACCACCAGGGTGCGGCACAAGGTTAATTTTTATGCGGAGTTCACCAGGTTTAAATTTAGAGTAAACCAGTTACCGTACCAAGGTTGAAGAACCTAGTCCGCCCTACATAGATGGAGGGAGAATAGTTGGATTCATACCTTTCCCAATGGTATTAGAGCCATCTGAAATGCAACCAGCCTTGGCCAAGATTTGAACACGTCTCGCCTTGTCCATTTCCTTCTCCGACAACCATTACACCACGGTCACCTCTTAATATGGGTAAGTACTGCTAGTAAATATGATATGAAAATAGGTAACGAATACAGAATTGAAAAGGAAAATTTTATAGAAAAAAAAAAAACAACTGTTAAAAGGCAAATTTCTCACTTTATTATTTTATGTAAAATAACAAAAACACACACACACACACACACACACACACACACATATATATATATATATATATATATATTGATTTAACATCTGATGAGACTGAATTTTGGGGAGCTATATTAAATCAACTTAGATTTATAAAGGCCCCAATTTTGGTCGAAATAAATTTATTATGGAATAACGGTGTTGAGTTTTTCCTTCGTTTCTAAGATAAATATTGCTCTGTATATAATCTAAAAAGTTTATTCTACATTGAGCTCTTTTTAGTGATTTAAAGATTCACTGTATTTATACATACTGGATTATACAATAATAATACAGTGTATCTTAGAAATCACATATAGAATCATCCCTTACTACCAAGTTTTGGATACCTCTCATCTATCTATATCTATCTATCTATCTATATATATATATATATATATATATATTATATATATATATATCGATTTATAAAAATCATCATTAGAGCTTGTTTTTAATCCGGACTCATCGAGAGAGAGTCCGGATTAAAAACAAGCTCTGATGATGATTTTTATAAATCGAAATATTGTTCAATATTAGCTATGAATGTGATATAAAATATTTTCATATATGAATATATATATAGTCATACACAGACACAGTTTTCGACGTTTACGTCTCGTCAGTGTGGCTAGACTTAACCGCTACTTCTATCCGGGAGCGAAACCCGACTAAATCTTTGTCAGTTCATCTCCTTACCGTCTCGGACGTCGGTAACTGTCACTAAGAGGCAAACATTTAACTGATACATACTTCCGCAGATGTATGTTTTACAATCACCAGAGAACTCTAGTCTGTAAACAACAGACGAGTAATATATATATATATATATATATATATATATATATATAAGTGGATGATATCACGTGTTACTTTGATAGGATTCAACCAAAATTGAGTTCTCAAACGTACGTATAAATATCTGTGTATCTATTTTTACATATACAGAGTATGATGAATAAATAAATAAATAAAGGATGTATAACTTCAGAAAATAAATTTATTTCGAAAAATGAGAGAAAAATAAATTTAGAATAGAGAGAGAGAGAGAGAGAAAGAGAGAGAGAGAGAGAGAGAGAGAGAGAGAGAGAGAAGAGAGAGAGAGAGAGAGAGAGAGAGAGAGAGGGGGGGGTTAGACAAATAAAAGAGAAAGAAAATATATAAGAAACAGGAGAGAGAGGGAAAGTATAAGGAAAAAGAGGTGTGTTTAGACAAAAAATAAAAAATAAGAATGTTGACTAAAAAACAAAAACAATTTGGCTAAAGAACAGCCAAGGAAAGTAGACATTGCTCTAGGAACTAATTATACTGACAAACGTGAGATTCCTAGCAAGCATATATATATATATATATATATATATATATATATATATATATATATATATAGAGAGAGAGAGAGAGAGAGATAGGAGAGAGAGAGAGTGAGAGAGAGAGAGTGAGGGGGGAGAGAAAAGAGATAGAGATAGATAGATAGATAGATAGATAGAGAGAGATAGAGAGAGATAGAGAGATAGATAGAGAGAGAGAGAGAAAAAAAGAGAGATAGAGATAGAGATAGAGAGAGAGAGAGAGAGATAGAGATAGATAGATATATAGATAAATAGATAGAGAGATAGATAGAGATAGATAGAGAGATAGAGATAGATAGATAAGGATATATATATATATATATATATATATATATATATAGAGAGAGAGAGAGAGAGAGAGAGGGAGAGAGATAGAGATAGAGATAGATAGAGAGATAGAGATAGATAGATAAAGAGAGAGAGAGAGAGAGAGAGAGAGAGAGAGAGAGAGAGAGAGAGAGAGAGAGATAAAGAGAGAGCATAAGAAATTGACTGAATCAAAGAAATGCAAATTTGATTTAATTTAGAAAAGAGAGATAAAGAGATAAAGAGAGAATGACAATAGAAGTGGGGGGGGGGAGTGTTTTTTGATAAATTCGAAGGAAGAAAAGAAGTTGTTAAAAAAGGGAGAGAGAGAAACGGGTGTAGATTCGCTCAAGGCAAACAACAACAACAACAGCAACAAAAGATGAAATAAAGGAGGCTAACGACAAATAAAATTTCATCTCCATACCCCCTCGCCTCCCCTTCACCCCCACTCAAAGAGAAATCCGCGAGCGCGCACACGCGCACGCCCCCCCAAAACAGGACTCTGAAGGCCGCCGAAGCAAACAATACATTTTGCCTTGTCTTAGAAGTGCATCTCTTGAAAAGTTTCCCAAACAGTTTCAGGCTGCAAACCGCTACAGTTTCAGTTTATCTATAGACTGACACTCTCTGAAGTGTATGCAAGAAATAGCAACGCTTATAGCAGATGTAAGGTCGGTAAAAAGAGAGAAAAAAGAGAGAAGAAGAAAAAAAAAAAAGAGAAGAAGATGGCGTGACAGTTAGTAAAAAGGCCCCTGTGAAGGAGTTAGTCCCCTACCTCTCCTCTTATGCTATTGTATAAGAGGAGGGGCTTTTTTTTTCTTTTTCTTTTTTTTTTACACACAGCTGGTGTTTTGCGTAAAAGAGCGAGCGGCGGAAGTTCTTGTTCTGTTGTAGTGCGAGGGTCTTTCAAGAAAATCAGATTGGTAATTCATCTGGGAAACTATCAACCCACCCGAAGTCACATACCCCCCCTCTCACTTTTCTCATCTCAAAGGAATCCTCTGGTTCATCCCCACCTCTCAAAAACAAAACAACACTGTTTCGTAAAATAACTATAATCCTTTTCACACACACACACACACACACACACACACACACACACACACACACACACACATATATAATATATATATATATGTATAAATATACATATACATATATATGTATACAAAAATCCAGAAAATTATGGTGTTATCAAAAAGTTGTAAATCTTTAAATAAGCATTTTATCATAACTTAAACTGGAATTCTAGGCTTAATGATATATATATATATATATATATATATATATATATATATAACTTTCAAAGAAAGAAAAACTTAACAAACCGTCATCCGGTTATATTTTATTTCAACCAGAGACAGTATACATACAGTATGGTTGTACAGTGAGATTTCGATTATCCCAAATAGAATCATCCTTTACTTACCAGTCATTTGGATTACCTTACATTTATATATATATAATATATATATATATATATATATATATATGTGTGTGTGTGTGTGTGTGTGTGTGTGTGTGTAATATAATATACCAAACTTGTTGGTAAACCCTTGCGGTAAGAAAAAACCCGGCAAATAGTTTGATTGTAAAAATATACTACCAAACGTCACCTGGGGAAAAAAAATTTGAAAAAAAGAAAAGACCAAGATAGTCGTACCAACTGAAAATAATACTATAATACTTGACCAAAAGATAAAAACGATTTATATGTATATATATATATATGAAAAATATATATTTATACAAAAACCGCTAGGATATACTAAAGCTAATAAGTAAAGGCAGATCTTAACCCTGAAGAGCACTAAGCGAAACTTTTAGTAGGTATATCTGACTCATTAGGTTTATATATACAGGGTGTCCCAGAAGTTACACACCATCCTGTTTTTGAAAAATACACCTTTGTTGATTTCAAATCACTGTTATTGAGAATAATTATAATAAAAGCTCAAATTGAGAGATAGAAAATTAATTGTGTCAATCACTATCTATGAATATGTTTTTGAAATAACTAAAGGTGTTGTTTTTCAAAACCTGGATAATACATGACTTCTGGGACACCCTGTATATATATATTATATATATATATATATATATATATATATATATATATATATATATATATATATATATACTATAGTGTGAGATGGTCACTGTTTCAGCTTTTGCTGGAATAGTGTACCAAACGCAGTATTATTGGTAGAGTGCTCAATATAAAATAGAGCTGTTATATAATATAATAAAATAAATATATAAAGGTTTTACATATCTATTTATTGGGTGACAAAGGAACAATCACAACCATATTGGTTTCATGCGATGCAATCATCAGGTTATTATATATATATATATACGACGGTGGTCAAAAAGTAATGCCATTTTCTTTACCATATTTGACGGCATATAAGACGCACGGGCATATAAGATGCACCCCCATTTCAGCTGGTCAGATTCAGGAAAAAAAAGTGTTTAGTGTATTTAAGCATATATGGTTGAAAACAGTCTAGCTGTGCTTGATTATAACAATACCAGCAATAAAATAAGGATGCATGAAGTTTAGGGTATGTAAAAGTACTGAGCATAAGGGTGGGTTAGTGAGCATCATAGAGAAGATTAGCCTAGGTCTACGAGAGGTCTCAAACTTCAACTACAATGTATAAGACGCAGGGCAATTTTTTGAGCCAACATTTTGGAGAAAAAAAGTGTGTCCTATATGCCGTCAAATACGGTATTTCATATGATGTTTTTATAAAACTAAGGCCTACATTAAGACCCTAACGAGGCTCAGAGCATTAATCCGACGAGTAAGACCCAACTTGCCAATCGACAATGTCCTCCTTCTGCATAACAATGCTCGACCACACACAAACATCGGGATGAGAGAGAAAATCGCCTCATTCGGGTGGACAACTTTACCGCTTCCTCCATACTTACCAGATTTGGTGCCTATAGACTATCATCTCTTCGGCCTCATGAAAGAGGGTTTGAGGAAAACATCATTCCTGTGACGAGGAAGTGAAATCTTTAGTGAAAAACTGGCTCAAAGAACAGTCAACAGAATTTTACGGGGCAGGGATACATGCGCTCATTCGAAGGTAGAACATTGCTATTGAGAGAAACGGTGATTACGTGGAGAAATAGGGATGTGATACCGCAAAGAACCAGGTTTATTTTGATGTATTATACATGTTCCTGTGTTGGTAATTTGTCCTAAACAAAATGGCATTACTTTTTGACTCACCTACATGCATGTAATATATATATATATATATATATATATATATGTGTGTGTGTGTGTGTGTGTGTGTATAGTGTGTATGTGTGTGTATATATATATACGTGTGGAGAGAGTGTATGTGTGTGTGTGAGAGATAGAGATAGAGATAGATAGATAGATAGAGAGAAAGAGAGAGAGAGAGAGAGAGAGAGAGAGAGAGAGAGAGAGAGAGAGGAATATATATATACACACACACACACACATATATATATATATATATATGTAATAATGATTTAGTCTACTATATTTATAAATAAAGAATGCTCAATATTGTTAAGAGAGCGGGTATGTAGATCTTAGTATTGATAATATAGTGTGTATGTTTATAAGTAAATAGTGCTCAGTATCGTGGATAGAGCATAGAAACCTCATAGGCGAGAAACTGCCAGTAACCAAACGCCGGTTACTACGCTACGCTTAATAATAATAATAATAATATATATATATATATATATATATATATATATATATATATATATATATATATATTACTCACACATACACATATTATATATATATATATTTATATATACACATATATATATATATATTTAACTCACACATACAGAACTATATATATATATTTAACTCACACATACACACACACACACACATATATATATATATATATACACACACACGCACGCACACACACACTCACACACACATATATATAACTATATATATATTTAACTCACACATACACAACTAATGACAAATCCAGTTCCCCAACACACATATAAATAAAAACAATTAAAACAGACACACACACACATACACATACATATTTATCTTGACCAATCCTTACAATCCAACATTCTGGACTAATACCTGCATCACCATTCGAACACTCCCCATCTAGAGAGAAGAAAATCCAATACCCACCCCCAACCACCCCTGCCCATACTGACAACCTACTGTTTTCACCATTTTGAGAATATCCATCATTGAAGCAAGAACTATATTCAAGTCCTGAAGAAGGTCTAATAGACCGAAACGTTGCGTTGTCGACAATGAACATCCAGTTTCCATAACATCCCGTGTTTGTCTACCTTTCTCCACACACACACACACACACACACACACACACACATATATATATATATATATATATATATATATATATATATATATATATATATATATATATATATAAAAAGTTGTTTTGACTCTAGGTAAATCAATGATTGCTGGGAAAGAGCTATATAGAATCGTTACTCCCGTCACAAAGCAATGAGATATACTTCCACAATGTGGAGGAGTGGTAGTACCTGTTAGGGTAACATCTATGGGGTTAAATAGAAAAAATGTGTTTAAAACCAATTGATTACCAATCAAGAATGAATAAAAAACGTATTCGCCATAAACGTATTCGGTATGACCCAATGGAGGGAGATGCTATAAAATCCAACCAACCAACCAACCAACCAGTCAACCAATCAGCCAATCACAACGTGGAACTAGAATAAAAAGATCACATAAAAAAACAGTGCAGGACTTCTCATTAAAATTGGTCATTTGTGTTAATAACGACGTTAGTGTCGGTCTGAGATTGTGTGTATTTACGCAACCACTACACCACGAGCAGGTTGTGACACAGGGTTAATTTCACAGCGGAGTTAAGTTTGTTTTAATTTTCGTCCTTCCTAGATGTGTTAATAATAATTCGCACAGAGCAAGGATTCAGCTACAACAACGGGCAAAAGACATCAGCAGTGATGATGTATATAAAAAGAAATGGACAGCTTAAGGGATACCCTGCGCCGAAACAATTACCCTGAGAGCATAACATCAGCAACGAGAAATCTGGATCGCAGGACAGAGAACAATAGCCAAAAACTTACCACAATCTGTCTGCCCTATGTCAAAGGCTTGACCGAAAAGATTCAAAAGATATGTTATCTGTATGACATCAGGGCAACATTCAGGAGTGACTCGACTCTTCGTAAATATCTCCTCCGAATCAAGTACCCAACAGAATACTACATGACTAAGAATTGTGTATATTCCATCTCATGCAGCTATAGCAAAGTATACAAAGGTGAAACATGCCGTCCACTGAAGTAAGACTAGAAGAACAACGCAAAACAGTGGTACGAGGGAAAAGAAAAATGCGGTTAGGCTGACTATATATGGAACGAAAAGGGAAACTATCTGCCCTTATGAAGTTAAGATAATAGATAGGGAAGAACATTAGAGAAAAAGACATCTCAAAGGATCAGCTATAGTAGAACAAGTATTAAGTTGAATACTTTGGGGAATGTGGAGCACCCCTTCATCACCATTGCTTCCTGGTACACTCTGATCCGGAGTGGTAGTACCTGTTAGGGTCCCATCTATGGGTTAGATAGAAAAATGTATCCATAAAAAATTGTATTATCCATTAAGAATTGATTTATTTCAAAACATTATCGGCATTAAATGACCCACTGAGGTTGATATGCCGTAAAACAAAACAAAACCAAACCATAAGTTGAATACAATATAGGAGCCAATAATCAATAAGGCTAGATTAGATTGAGTCAATGTAAAAAATCATTCATGAGTATGATTTTTTTTATGTATGTTGTGGGGTTTTAAGGGGTGAAATAAGAACAAAACGACGGGTCACAAATGTAGGAAAATGTATTAACAAAAGAGTAGACAATTACAGTACAGAGAAAGTGGGAATTACGTCCGACAAAATAGAACGTTATGAGCTGACTCGCATTGGCTTACTCTACAAGCCATAATTGTCCCTGTTACTTATAGTAACCGTCGGCGCATTCCATTAAGTGCATAGGGTATATGCACCGTATAACAATGTTATGAAAAGGGATTCATGCTTTTCTCAAAAATTTACCTCGAATTTTTCCTCGCATTCTCGGTAAAAGGATACCTTAGATTTTTATAAGTTCCAAAGGATTGCAGGGAATTTCGACAAATTCACTCTGAAAAGTCCAGAAAGGATACATAGAGCAACGGATTAGGGTTGAAGTAATACAGTTCTAAGTGACAATATATGTAGGCTGCAGGGTTCATCCTGATCACGGGCGATAATAACATAGAATAAGGCAAACATAACTTAACACTTGTTAGCCCAGTCATGGATTGAATGAAGGTTTCGGTTCAAAGGCTCACGATTTACAACAATGAAGGTTTCCTAGTTCAAAAAGAAGGTTCCGAGTTCGACAGGGAAAATCTGTTGAGGCCGGAGAGTACATCAGTCTAAACGTTGTGTATAATAAGCAGAGGATAACAGTCCAAATATTTCAGAGTTAAGCTTGTTTGAATTTAGTTTCCTTTTCAGAGCAGAATACCGTACTAATTTAAAAAAAAAAACACTGTCTGCCTTACTATTTACTAAATAACTGGGAGGGGGCAAAGGAATTTATGCTTTCCAAAAGGCCTAGCGCAATCATTTGTCCACTGAATTCCATTTTTTGTAACGATAAACATTATGCTAAGCACGCCTATGAAGATTGTTTAAATCTCTTGAATAACCTGTCAGGATTTTATTAATTAGCATAGGATCTTTCATTTGGTACTACCGTTTTTAACCCGTTTTCGCTTTTAATAGTCGTTTGAACTTGAACTAGACAAGAGATGATCCTAATCTAATGATTAAAACGCAGGCGCGTAACTTCTAATAATGATTTATATAATAGACAGG
>CM042137.1:153856119-153861119 GCA_023376005.1 Doryteuthis pealeii
CGTTCCGGGTTAATAATCGAAAAATATAACAGCTGAAGCTTCCTCTTCCATCACCCACCGTCTTTCCCTTGCTAAACTTTTCTAATTGAACTATTTAGTTAGATTAGGAAGTAAAGAATAAAATTACAGTTATTTCCTTTTGTTAATTGCTTTCTTTTAAGATTTATCTCCGAGATTTTTTACTCATATTAATTAAGATAAAATCAAATAATTAGAAATCAACAATACCAAGCACATATTATTTAAAATCAAATAAATATTCAATATGCAAATTAGGCTTGCCGTTCACACAGTAAGTAAACCGCTATTGTTGTATATATAAAACATTGCATGTTATAGTTTGTTTGAATGACCAGCAGTATGATAAAACGATTTTATTAATGATTGAGGCTTTAATAAAAAATGATTCATGGAGAATGTTAATGTATAATAACTAAATGTACAGTCATCTTGAGTAGTGATATAGTTTCGGTTACAGACAAACAAACACATAATCTCCATTATAATAAGATATATATATATATATATAAGTGGATGATATCACGTGTTACTTTGATAGGATTCAACCAAAATTGAGTTCTCAAACGTACATATAAATCTGTGTATCTATTTTTACATATACAGAGAGAGAGAGAGAGGGCAAATAAAAGAGAAAGAAAATATATAAGAAAGAGGAGAGAGAGAGGGAAAGTATAAGGAAAAAGAGGTGTGTTTAGACAAAAAATAAAAAATAGAAATAAAACAAATATTGACTAAAAACAAAAACAATTTGGCTAAAGAACAGCCAAGGAAAGTAGACATTGCTCTAGGAACTAATTATACTGACAAACGTGAGATTCCTAGCAAGCATATATATATATATATATATATATATATATATATATATATATATATTAGAGAGAGAGAGAGAGAGAGAGAGAGGAGAGAGAGAGAGTGAGGGGAGAGAGAGAAAGAGATAGAGATAGATAGAGAGAGATAGAGAGAGATAGAGAGATAGATAGAGAGAGAGAAAAAAGAGAGATAGAGATAGTTACATAGATACATAGATAGATACATAGATAGATAGATACATACATAGATATATAGATAGATACATAGATAGATATATATATTGAGAGAGATAGATAGATAGAGAGATAAATAGAGATAGATAGAGAGAGAGAGATAGAGATAGATAGATAAAGATATATATAAATATATATATATATATATTATATATATATATATATATAGAAAGAGAGATAGAGAGAGATAGATAGAGGAGAGAGATAGAGATAGATAGATAAAGAGAGAGAGAGAGAGAGAGAGAGAGAGAGAGAGAGAGAGATAAAGAGAGAGCATAAGAAATTGACTGAATCAAAGAAATGCAAATTTGATTTAATTTAGAAAAGAGAGATAAAGAGATAAAGAGAGAATGACAATAGAAGTGTGGGGGGGGAGTGTTTTTGATAAATTCGAAGGAAGAAAAGAAGTTGTTAAAAAAGGGAGAGAGAGAAACGGGTGTAGATTCGCTCAAGGCAAACAACAACAACAACAGCAACAACAACAAAAGATGAAATAAAGGAGGCTAACGACAAATAAAATTTCATCTCCATACCCCCTCGCCTCCCCTTCACCCCCACTCAAAGAGAAATCCGCGAGCGCGCACACGCGCACGCCCCCCCAAAACAGGACTCTGAAGGCCGCCGAAGCAAACAATACATTTTGCCTTGTCTTAGAAGTGCATCTCTTGAAAAGTTTCCCAAACAGTTTCAGGCTGCAAACGCTACAGTTTCAGTTTATCTAGACTGACACTCTCTGAAGTGTATGCAAGAAATAGCAACGCTTATAGCAGATGTAAGGTCGGTAAAAAGAGAGAAAAAAGAGAGAAGAAGAAAAAAAAGAGAGAAGAAGATGGCGTGACAGTTAGTAAAAAGGCCCCTGTGAAGGAGTTAGTCCCCTACCTCTCCTCTTATGCTATTGTATAAGAGGAGGGGCTTTTTTTTTCTTTTTTCTTTTTTTTTTACACACAGCTGGTGTTTTGCGTAAAAGAGCGAGCGGCGGAAGTTCTTGTTCTGTTGTAGTGCGACGTCTTTCAAGAAAATCAGATTGGTAATTCTTCTGGGAAACTATCAACCCACCCGAAGTCACATACCCCCCCCTCTCACTTTTCTCATCTCAAAGGAATCCTCTGGTTCATCCCCACCTCTCAAAAACAAAACAACACTGTTTCGTAAAATAACTATAATCCTTTTCACACACACACACACACACACACACACACACACACACACACACACACATATATATATATATATGTATATATATATATATGTATTAAATATACATATACATATATATGTATACAAAAATCCAGAAAATTATGGTGTTATCAAAAAGTTGTAAATCTTTAAATAAGCATTTATCATAACTTAAACTGGAATTCTAGGCTTAATGATTATATATATATATATATATATATATATATAGTGTGAACAAAAATTATTTTTAAGACAATCAGGAATATTTCTTGTATTTTGTTTAATCTCAACTAGTTTCGACCTTCGGTCATCTTCAGGAGAAAATTTATTATTTGAAGAAATTGTTGATACATTATTAGAAAGGGAGCATTATAGAAGAGTTATAAATGTTCAAGTGTTATAGTGGGTTTAACATGCTGTTAAAATCCGTGTAGGCGAGTGTGTCTGATAGTAGCATGTTCATTCGTTGTGAAGAACCTCTATGAGGTAGTTTGTTTTTTGGATGCTCTTATATATGTGAGGGAGGGGTTCATGGGCGTTGTGTGTATGACTGTATGTGTATACATGTATATGATTGTATGTGTATATATGTATATGTATGTGTGTGTTTACATATACTGTGTGGGTGGGTGTGTATGTGTATGTATACATGTATATGTATGTGTGTGTTTACATATACTGTGTGGGTGTGGCGCGTGTCTGTATCATAGTACTGTGCGTGTGACTTCTAGATTTTAATTGGGTCAGGAGTGGCTTGTTTGATGTTTGATGTGTGGTGGTCAGTGCTTGTTTATTTTGGTGACCTCGGCCACCCTCGTAGGTGTAGACAGTTTTATTTATTCAGTTAAAGAGGATTTGTTTATGATTAAAGCCGTGTGGATGAAAGGTTTTTAATGTTTGTATCCATCTGTATTCGTGCTTCTCTATTACCGTTTTGGTGTCAGTGTTTGTTAGAATTCTTGCAATGAGCGTAAACTTTGGCGTCTCTATTAAAATCGTGATCTTCCAATCGGAAGTGTTTCTATTGGAATGAGCTTATCATAGTCTGTATTTTTTATTCTGTGTCTGTATTGTTATATATATATATATATATATATATATATATATATAATATATATATATATATTATACTGTATGTATACTGTCTCTGGTTGAAATAAAATATTACGGGATGACGGTTTATTAAGTTTTTCTTTCTTGAAAGTTATATATATATATATATATTATATATATATATATATATTATATATATATAACTTTCAAAGAAAGAAAAACTTAACAAACCGTCATCCGGTTATATTTTATTTCAACCAGAGACAGTATACATACAGTATGGTTGTACAATGAGATTTCGATTATCCCAAATAAAATCATCCTTTACTTACCAGTCATTTGGATTACCTTACATTTATATATATATATATATATATATATATATATATATATATATATATATATATATTTAAATAAATAACAAAAGACTTATAGATCTTGCATTATAGACTATTTCAGGGAGCTTAGACAAAAATGTCTAATTCTCCGACTCATCATTCGCATCTGATGAGTCGGGAGAATTAGACATTTTTGTCTAAGCTCCCTGAAATAGTCTATAATGCAAGATCTATAAGTCTTTTGTTATTTATTTAAATATAAATTTGCTCTGTGACTCTAACAATAAGAGCACACATTGAGCTCTCAAACTGCGACAAGTTGTTTTTAAAAAAAACCTATGTCGTAAGGAAGATTTCTTCTCTGGACTTTTGGATTATATATATATATATATATATATAATATATATATATATATATATATATATATACAAGAAAAAAACCCGGCAAATAGTTTGATTGTAAAAATATACTACCAAATATCACCTGGGGGAAAAAAAGTTTGAAAAAAAGAAAAGACCAAGATAGTCGTACCAACCAAAAGTAATCGGTTGATACTATAATACTTGGCCAAAAGATAAAAACGATTTATATGTATATATATATATGAAAAATATATATTCATACAAAAACCGCAAGGATATACTAAAGTTAATAAGTAAAAGCAGATCTTAGCCCTGAAGAGCACTAAGCGAAACTTTTAGTAGGTATATCTGACTCATTAGGTTTATATATACAGGGTGTCCCAGAAGTTATACACCATCCTGGTTTTCAGAAATACACCTTTGTTGATTTCAAGTCACTGTTATTGAGAATAATTATAATAAATGCTCAAATTGAGAGATAGAAAATTAATTGCGACAATCACTATTTATGAATATGTTTTTGAAATAACTAAAGGTGTTGTTTTTCAAAACCTGGATAATACATGACTTCTGGGACACCCTGTTTATATATATATATATATATATATATATATATATATATATATATATATACTATAGTGTGAGATGGTCACTGTTTCAGCTTTTGCTGGAATGGTGTACCAAAGGCAGTATTAATTGGTAGAGTGCTCAATATAAAATAGAGCTGTTATATAATATAATATGATAAATATATAAAGGTTTTACATATCTATTTATTGGGTGACAAAGGAACAATCACAACCATATTGGTTTCATGCGATGCAATCATCAGGTTATTATATATATATATATATATATATATATATATATATACGACGGTGGTCAAAAAGTAATGCCATTTTCTTTACCATATTTGACGGCATATAAGACGCACGGGCATATAAGACGCACCTCCATTTCAGCAGGTCAGATTCAGGAAAAAAAAAGTGTTTAGTGTATTTAAGCAT
>CM042137.1:153866119-153901272 GCA_023376005.1 Doryteuthis pealeii
ATAAATAATAATTGAAAAGATAATAATTGAAAAGATAAAATGGACATAAAATAAGATCAAATAAGATATATAAATATAAAACATATAATGGTTCAAAATGATAAATGATATAAAAGATAAATGGCGAAATTTATATGAAGGTAGTTTTTAGTTGAGAAAGTCTTGAGTTATTGTGTGACTGAAAAATATTTTGCATTTTCTACACATTTTTTTCTTCTATTTTTTTCTTTTGTTTCCTCAAGTTTTGTGTTGTTTTTCTGTTTGGTTTGCAAATATTTTCAAATCAGCTTCAATTGATAATTGAAGTCATAAAAATGCAAAGAAAAAAAAAGTGAATTATTAAAAGGCTTTTTTTATTTCACAACAGCCACTAATTAATACATTGAATATTAATACTATTTCATGTATTATACAGAGGACTTTTTTCCTTGCATTACTCGCTTTGTGAATTTCAAGACAATTTTTGTTTGTTTTTATCTCAACGAAAGAATGGTTATGTGCCAGCTGGCAAAAAGTCTGATTATTATTAGAGGATAGAGACAACTTAATGACTTTAAGGTTGAATTTAACACAACAAACATCTACCTACATTCCAAGCACCATCTTAGAGCTGGCTGTACAGAAAGACTATTGGTATATATATATATATATATATATATATATATATATATATATATATATATATATATATATATATACTTATTTATTTATGTTGTAGAAATTCAAGAGACGCGAAGGGATCTATTTGATTGTTTTCCCTCCATCTTACTCCAAACATGACCTTATTTTACCCTTTCACCCAATTTATGCATATTGATTTTTAAAAGATTTACCGGTTTTGAACTTTTAACAATGCACCGGTTGAAAGGGCCTTTAAATCTCCTTTTTGTCTCCTTTTCTACCCTTTAATGTTTGATAGTTGATCTAGTTAATAAAATATGATGCTATTAAAATTTCTATATCAAATCAGTTGTACCATAAATTTGTTTAAATAAATTCATACATACATACATACACATAAACATATCTAAATATATAAAAGTAAGTTTTTGGTATGTACGTGTCGACGTATTAGTTCAAAACGGGGGTCACTCTGATTCGAACTAAGAAACACGCCAAATTTAGTTATTGATTTTTACTGATTAAGGTTTATAATTAATTAATTAAGCCAAAATCTCCCAATTTGCGAAACTGTCCGTATACCAAATCCTGCTGATGATAAAATATTGTCGTCTGCCTGACTTTTTGTTACAGCGATTACCAGCAGGGAAATTCAGTTTTAGTGAATAAATTTCGCAGTCTTAAGCTGTTAAGCTCGGAATTTATCGCCTATTTATAATCCAATCTTAAAAATATCCATATGGTTGGAAAGAAGAGAAAATAATCTTGCTCAATATATAATTTGTATGAGTCTTTATCCATTGAATTATTTTTTGTAGCGTTTAAGAAAAGAATTATTTTGCTTCGGACAGCAAAAGTATGTTTTAACGAAAAATCAAATCTTATTCGTATCGCAATCTTTTTATTCCTGTCTTTAAAATATTAATTTAGTTAGAAATGAAATGAAATAATATATCTTACAAATATTTATTTGGTAAGAAAGATGTGGTTTTATCGATTGAATTATTTTTTACAGTGAAGTAAATAACAATAATAAGCGAAAACATTTAATAATAACCCAACTTTGTTTTTAATCAGCATTTAATTTTTTCGTATATACAAAAGAGTTTTAGAAAAAGAAGCCTTTTACAAAAATAGGTAGTTAAATTATATATTTACTTATTTCGTAAATAAGTAAACATATAGTTGTAATAACAATAACAAAATTTTAAAAATAAAAATACGATGTAGTTGAATAAATTATATGAAGAAGTTTAACTTATACATTTCGTATATAAACAGTGTTTGAAATGTTAAGTTAAGCTTTATTTCTTTCGTGTTTAAAATAAGAATGATTCTAATGTACGTAACTTTAATAAGAAAATTTGTTATTTAATTTATCATAATTCTAATGATAAATAAATAGGCAGATTTTTTAAAAATTAAGTCACCACTTCCTTTTTTCTCTCTTTCTTTTTTTTTACTAAAAACCGTCAAAGATAGTCTTTCGAATTTATCTTGGCTGAACTTGAAAAACGGTCGGAAAAAACAAAACCCATAAATTTTGTAATAAAACTGTTAATTTTTAACTAGGAGGGTTTAGGGTTAGGGTTAGGGTTGGGGTTTAGGGTTAGTTTAATGGGAAAATAAATAAATAATTTGTGTTCAGTTTTTTCTGGGTCACCTGTATACAGGGTGACCCAGAAAAAACAGAACCCACAGATTTTGTAATAAAACTGTTAATTTTAACTAGGGGGTCTAGGGTTAGGAGTAGGGTTAGGTTTGGGGTTTGGGGTTAGTTTAATGGGAAAATAAATAAATAATTTGGGTTCTGTTTTTTTTTGGGGGGGGGGGTCACCCTAATTTTCCGACCGTTTTTCAAGTTCAGCCCTTTCTTTTAATAATTTATTAACATTCTTTTAAACTTTAGAAGTTACTTTAATTCATTCATATTAGTGTCGTCTCGAATATAACATTTATTTCCACCGTTTATTCATTAGACAGTTCTCGACGATTTAAAAAAAAATGATAAATAATTATCTCTTATTAGTTACCACCAATGTGTGAAATTTGTGAAATTTACCCCCCCCCCTATATTTAACACAATGAAACTTGCATAAAAATTAATATTATCTTGAAAAATTTTTTTCCATTCGAAAGAAGAAACATTAAAGTAACTCCTGATGATTTTTAAAAAATTTTCAGCTGACGGAAATAATGAAAATTATGATTGAAAAACAATGTTTTCATTTTTGCACCGTTAAATCAAATGAAATTTAACGTAGTCAAAAACAACTTACGACAAGAGGATTTTAAAAATATACTATGAAAAATCAATTAATGAACCGATATTGGGTATACCTATCTCTTATTTTCTCCCCACTCACTCTTTGGTGTTCCTATTCTTTTTTAGTTCGGTCATGGACCGGGTACTTATATATACGGGTAGTATATATATATATATATATATATATATATATATATATACTGACCTGTAGAGCAGGATAAAACCTAAATGAAATTGTTATGTTACCTTCCCATGTTGGCTTCGTTACTTAAAGTTTAATGTACCAAAAAGACAATTTTTTGTTCTATTTTGATCGGTAATATTTAAAAAATGTTATTAAATTTCTATCCTCTATTTTCTTCTAAAGAATTCTCATCATTTCTTACAAACATTTGAGAAATTATTTCAATGTGAAATTTTCCTATTTTAAACTTTTCAACAAATCAACAATATTGGATTTGGTTGATAGATTTTATGAAAGGGCAAAGGTAGGTCATCTTTGTTAGATGCTGAAGTTCCAGATTATATATACGAACATTTACCGTATTTGACGGCATATAAGACGCACGGGCATATAAGACGCACCCCCCCATTTCAGCAGGTAAGATTCATGAAAAATGTTTTTAGTGTATTTAAGCATATATTGTTGAAAACAGTCTAGCTGTGCATTACACAAGCAGAAACATAGCTGTATAAAAGCAATTTGGCAGTTTAGGGTAGGTAAAAGTACTGAGCGTAAGCTGGGTTAGTGAGCATCATAGAGAAAATTAGCCTAGACCTACGGAAGGTGTCAAACTTCACCTACAATATATAAGATGCAGGGTCATTTTTGAGCCAAAATTTTGGAAAAAAAGTGCGACCTATATGTCGTCAAATACGGTAACTCATTTATCATGGAAAAATTTTGGAAAGGTATATTTATAGATTAGGCTGTCTACAACTACATTTTAAAATTTTTTCTGTCTGTCTATTTGTCTGTCTGTCTGTCTGTTTGTCTGTCTGGCTGACTGGCTGGCTGGTTGGTTGGTTTTAAGGCATAGTTGTCTTATTTAATGCCAAAGTCGGTCCTTTTTGCATGCAAACAATTAAATAGTTTCAAATAACTATTCCCATTAATCATTAAACAGGCAGACACTTCATACATAGTTGAAATATCAATGTTTTAGAAGGCAATGTATTAAGTTTCAAAATCATTTTAAACGTATAAACGTATCATGCTTACTTGCAATATCAATGTTTTAAGAGAAAATTGTAGTTCACATTAGTTTTAAACATTATTTCAAAGATATCTATTTGACTGATGGAGCCTTAACAGATATTAACACTGCACGTCTGAGTGGATCTGTGAGTAATATCAACGAAAGGAGTCACTTCACACTCCCCAGTGCTCTAGAACCGGAGCATAACCACCAGATGCAGTTTAGTGTCATTATTGTTTTCAGTGCTACAAAAAAGTTAACATAGTTTAAATACAAATTATCGAAAAGAAAGTTGCATCTTTTTTAAAATCCTGTATTCACAGGCAGTATTTTAAGTTGAGATCATATACTTTGTTTGCTGTAACTACTATAGGGTTCTCGGCGATCCGAGTTCAAATCATGGACGAGGTTGTTTGTGTTTTACTTCGCGCTTATGCCTTAGGGAAAGATGTGAATCCATCTTTTCTATGTCTCCTGATCAGGTACCACACCAAATTGAAGGGTAGATTGTGATCTATAACTTTGGTTCAGCAACGTGTCTACGAGAAGGAAGACTGAATTCAAATCAACTCTACTCTGCTTAAAAAAAACTGACCTTGTGTTACATCCTGTCTATTGAGAAAAGGGAGGGCAAATATATACTATAGTTGTTTTTTCAGATTTTCTATATTCGCAGAAAACAAAAGAGAATTCGATTAGTTTGTTGTTTAATACCATATAAACATGGAAAGCGCGTGGTCTAATGGTTATAGTCATAAGAAATGGACTCGTCAGTCCGAGTTCAATTCCTGGACGAAGCTGTTGGCATTTCACATGGTGCTAATACCCGTGGGAAGGGTATGAATCCAATTATCCCTCCATCTATGGGTAAATAGCAGGGCAGACTGGAATCTTTAACCATGGCTAGGTAACTAGTCTAAGAGAAGGAAAACTCTGAATTCAAACCTGTTAAAACTCCGCTTAAGAAATTGATCTTGTGTCGCATCCTGCGGAGGGGTTAGTAAATATATATATAAACTTGGAAAGTAATAATGAGCATAGATCCCTAAAAATGACAGAGTTATTTAAGTATACAATCAACACTTCTGTTTGGAATCAGAAATATTTGTACCTTCTGTCGCGGATCAATATGCCGCTTAGTGATCCACGGTATAAATTTGTGGTCGAGTCCATTTAGAGTATCTCTTTCTACCCGATCGTGTTCTCGTCCTAGAGGCAGTGTGGCAACAAAACGAGGAGAGTTCGATTCTGGGGATTTCAATCTCAGAGCAGTACCTCCCTAATTTACTATAAGTCTGACGCCTGGAAAATCTCTCTTTGCCGATACATATACATGTGGGCTAGTACGTTAAACTAAACTATATGACAAATTTGTTTTTATGAGGAAGCCAACGAATATTTAGAATTAGAGTTAACAGCCCTTTTCGTTGGCATCCGACGGTTGCATTTATCATTACACCTCAACCATCTCAATATATGGACCAATAAATCTGTTTGGAAATTATTAAAATTAATTATTTTATTAATTTTTAATTTAATAACAATTTTAATAATTAATTATTAATTAATTATTAATTATTATTATTGAAACCATATAACTGTGAGCAAACAAATTATTAATGTCAAATAGGAATAGGGACTTGAAACCTATAAATGTGCAGAGATGCTGATGGGTATGCGTCCTGCGTTTCTGACGCATAAATATCTAAAAGGGCGAAATAAAATTACGTTGAATCAAAGATGGCTGCCATTATTTACTAACTTCTTCTCGGAAAAAGAACAAAGGGACTTAACTCTCATTTAAGTCTTAAAAGGACTTTACTCTCAAAGCAATGAGAGCTAAGTCTCTTTGTTATTTTTCCGAGAAGAAGCTAGTATACAATGGCAGCCATCTTTGATTCAATGTAATTTTCACGGAAAAAACACGACGCTTTTCAAATCCATTTTAATGCATGTTTTTAACTCCAAAATATCATAAAACGTCTTTTTGATAACCAGTAAGTTTATTTCAAATAATGCGCAAGTACAATTTTATGGGGTAGGAATTTAGTCACTTATAGTTCAAGATTACCTAGCACTTTTGTCCTGAAAGATAATGAGAGCTCAAACATATGGGAGATAAAAAAAAAGGGGGGAATGTTTATGAAATGAGTCACGATAACTAACGGAAAAATCACCTCTTAAGATTTTAAGGTAATAACACTGAGCTTTGTAAGGACTTATATATATATATTTACCAACCCCTCCGCACGAGCAGGATGTGACACAAGGTCAATTTCTTAAGCGGAGTTCAACAGGTTTTCCTTCTCCTAGACCGGTTGCCTAACCAAGCTTAAAGAGCCCAGTCTGCCCTATCATTTATCTATAGCTGGAGGGAGAGTAGGATTCATACCTTTTCCAAGGGTATTAGCGCAAAGTGAAATGCAATTACCACATCCAGGATTTGAACTCGAGGCGACGAGTTCATTTCCCATGACTGTAACCATTGCATCACGCGCTTTTTGTAAGGACTTATAAGTTAATGAATGTCATCAAGAAGTTACATTTATTATGTCCTTCTCTCGGGGCACCATTGATCGTGCTGAATGTAGAACACAACACCACTTTTTTAAGTCTTGATTTTTCAGAGATTGGAAAAATATGGAACAAAAAGTTCATAACTTTGGTTTCTGGTAAGGAACATTTCAACTGAATGTCTACATTATACAGTTAAAGAAAAAGATAATGATTTCGTTTAGTTAAGCTGAGTAAGAACAATTTTTATAATTATAGTTGCAAATTGAACATGTTTGGAATTTTCAAAAGCTTATATGCTAAAAATACACTCCAGCGTTCCCTTAGTAACCACAGAAATTTTGGTGGGTATAACTATGACTGTCGTTGAGTTGGATGATGACAGACCAGACAGAGGCACAGAAAAGATATTTGGTGCTTTAATATTGTGGAATGAATCTAGTTTCATAGATCATTGATATTTTAATGACTTTGTTCTCCACAAGGTGTTTCATAATTGTGGTCTTATAACAGATTCAGCTCGGTATATACATTTGTAATAATTGTGGGATATGATATGTAAAAAGAAAAGGGTAATCAGATGATGATATAGGAGAGATGCTTATAAGAATGAGTAAATGGCAAAGATGATGGATCTAAGTATTAAAATGACATGAAATCAATATCAAAAACTTTATCACAGCACGTAACTCGTCTCGCCGTTTCCATTTCTTACGACAGTAATCTTTACACCACGTGACTCCATGTACAAAGAAGAGCTTATACAATTATATGAGCGAAATGTCCTTATATGAAGGAAGTTTTTAATTGAGAAAGTCTTGAGTTTTTTTTTTTATTATTGTGTGACTGAAAAATCACAATGCATATATTATTATGCATATATTATGCATACTAGTACAAAATAAAAAAAAACGCCCTCCGGACTATGTAAACAGATTTTTGAAACATATTGCCTGAGGGGTGGGAGTTAAAAAATCAATGTCAGCGAGTTTGTACCCTAAGTAAGTAAAATCATCAAATTCATTAAAGGTTTAAAAAATAAAACAATTTGAAATGTAAACTTTAAATATGTATTAAAATAAAACAAACTATATATAGATATATAATACCAGTCATGTATTTAATGAAACTTATTTAAAAAACAATAACGACTGTCTAATGTTGCATGTTCAAATTTTGAGTGTATTTATTGAATAAATACACTCAAAATTTGAACATGCCAAAATCGTAGAATAAATTTTATTCTATAATATGACGATTTTGGGTAATGTGATGTAATCAGTGACGTAATTTTTGTTACAAACAAAAACCGGAAGTGAATCTCCATTATTAATAGATATGCATAATAATATAACTTTATTACAAGACGACAGGAAAATACGTAAAAGTTAAAACTTATTTCACTTTTTCTTTATTGTTATCTTTGATTTTCTTGAAGTGAGAACACGACCGAGTAAGTTGATGCTTCACTTTAAAAATTCCCCTTTCGATTAAGTGCAGCTTGTTGGAGTTTAATATTGTTAGAAGGTTTGTCATATCAAACGGCCAAAATATCTAAACTTTACAGAGTCCTAATAAGTGTCCTTCCTGCAAACAAACTTAAAATGAAATGGGTTACATGTGTTTGGTATTTTATTCTGATTAGAAGATTTATTTTTCCCAGAATGCAACGTGAAAGTGTTTTATATTTCAGACTGAAAGTTGGGTTATTTCCTATAACTCCATCATAAACAAAGGGGAACCACTCTTGACTGATAAATTATTTATTTATTTATTGATCTACTAGGAAAAAAGAAGACAGGGTTAGGGTTAGGGTTAGGGTTTAGAGTTAGGGTTAGGTTTTAGGGTTAGGGTTAGGGTTTAGGGTTAGTTTAATGAGAAAATAAATAATTTATCAGTCAAGAGTGATTCCCCTTTGTTTATGTTGGAGTTATAGGAAATAACCGAAAGTTGTTTATGGCTTATACTAAGAAGATAATCCAATAAATATCATAAGAATTGCCATAAAACTTGTATTCCTATCTTTTACCATATTTTAAGAAACATTAAAAAAATCATCTGCTTAATTGCATGAAAAAAAAGACTAAAAAATTAACTTGAAAATTTGATCATTTCAAAAATAAAAAAATCATTTCAATAATGAATACAAAAAACGTTCCTAAATTATTTCAACATTCTCAGAGTAATTAACTTACAAAGATTCTAATATTATTCATGGATTTGAAGCAAGAAACAAACCCCTTACCATTTCTTTATTAAAAAAAGTTAAGTTTCTGTTCACATAAGACAATGTGCTTTTCATAAATATACTTGGACTGATATATGCTACTCTTGGATAGTTTTAGTGGCAGGAACCAGCTCCTGTGTTTTTCCTAAACAATATCCATGAGGATTGCCTCTGGTGACAGCAATTTGGGGACCCCTATTAATATTCTACTGACAAGTCAACGGGAAAACGAGACACCATTAATTCCGAGTCCTGAACAAAGCACTGCTGAAAACCGCCTTTCCGGCACCTCAAGTAGGCTCCCTGTGATTGGGGGATTCGGGACTAGTACACACCGGCTCTGCTTACTAAAAGTAAGTCTATGTCCCTCATTTTTAATGAAGACCACCTTACAATCCGTAAATAACATATGCAAGTGCTGTAGTACAAGTTGTTGCAATTCACAGGTTATAACTTTTGGATATTCTATTTTTCAGTATCCCCTTGCTTTTATATTTATACTGAAACAATATGAATGCGTCAAGTTGCACGACAGACCATCGATATTATTCCTGTTGTTTGACCACCAACAGTTTTTATTTTCTCGTAAGAATAAAATAGATTAATTCTTAAGTAGGTAGCTGATTTCTTTTGCTCGTTGGTGTACCTTCTTCAAATAATTGTCCGTCGGTAGAAAATGCTATTAATAATATCAATGATAATGAAAATCAAGCTGCAGCGAGTTTGTGATATATTTGTTTCAATCAGTATTTAACCTCCATACCTAAAAACAAAAAAAAAAAAAAAAAAAGAAAACAACTTTATATCTCGTTTTTACATAGATAGAGAATGGTAAATATAACATTTAACGAGACAGAGGAAATGCAGAAGAACTCGGGTTTTGCTCACTTGGAGTATTGTCTTTCGTGAAGTTCCTGAAACTTAAGAATAATGATACACTTTTATGAACGCCATAAATTCGTATTTAAAACTGTCGGCGATATCATTTCTTTTTTACGCTATAATTAAAATATTTGAATTGCTTAGCATTCTATTAAGATGCTCTGTAGAATTTTCCCCCAGACTTTTCTTCAGCCACAAATGAGAGAAAATTTTAAACTGTTTGTATTTTTATTAGACACGCGTCAAAATAAAGAAGACTCGGATTTTGTTTTTTGTTGGGTTTTGTATTAAAACCAGCTTGGCGGTTGTTAACGAATTGAAGCCATATGCGAAAGATTTGAAGAAATACAAAACGGAGTCATAAGCTTTGAAGACATAACTTCAAGCGATTCGTGCCTTAAATAATGAACAGTCATATATATATATATATATATATATATATATATATATATATACATATACATATGCATATATATATGCATACATATATATATGTATATATCATATACATATGCATATATATATATACATATACATATGCATATATATATGCATATATATATATATATATATATATATATATATATATATATATGTATGCACATATATATATAGACATATATATAGACATATATATACATATATACACACACACACACACACACACACACACACACACACACACTGTACTGACACTCTGTAGCTGCTATGGTATGTTTGTGAGTAGAACCTCAATCCTTTTGGGGAATCTGCGCATGTGCTGAAAGTCAGATTATTGTGAGGGCCAGTTGAACAGAATGACAGCCAATACATCTTTCTTCGTATCCAATTTATTATCATGTTTACTAACAGTAATGCAAGCGAAGAGCTATGCTTTTTAACAAAAGTATTTATACGAAATAATCTTAGCAATTGATGACTGGGAATTAAGATATTCAACAGTTTTATCGGTAATTATGAACTTTAGTTGGCAAAATTCCTAGCATAAAATGTTGCGTGCGCATTATCTCCCTTAACAAATTTGCTTGTATAGTTTTTCTTATGAGATTTTCTTAAACAATTGAATGAATAAAAATACATTTCATTCTTATCGACACATTTTTGTTTGTTTGTTTGAGAAATAAAATTTTTATTTCTCAAACAAACAAAAATGTGTTGATAAGACAGTGCAAAACAAAAATATCATAAAATGTGTTCTTAATAACAATTAAGTTCATTTCAGATAATGCGCACGCACAATTTTATGCTAGGAATTTGGCCAACTAAAGTTCATACGTGTCGATAAGAATGAAACGCACACATTTAACCATTTGTACCATTTCTTTCATTTTCAAAAGCTATTTCGTTTACCTGACGAATGCACTAGCAAGAAACCGCTCGGTCGTAATTGTTCCTATGAAAATAAATAAAAGCTAAACCTCTTATTTGTTCATATATTTCTTTCTCCTCTCTCTCTCTCTCTCTCTCTCCTCTCTCTCTCTCTCTATATATATATATATATATATATATATATATATATATATATATATATATAGTGATTGCCACTACGCAGAAGAAGACCATTTCTACAAGTAGTTCAGTTGTGAGCACACAGAGGGCCCACTGGTCCAAATTTGTTTTTATGTTCCCTGTCACACATGAACCACTTTCTCGGCTTTCTCTCGCATGCGACCGTACGTGACTGAGAAGCACAGCCCTCGATAGGCCGGCCCTGACACTCAGGTCACATATATTGTCAGTCTTAAATGTATGAAATGTGTCCATGTTGTCCGTCATGTGCCGCTTACATAGAGGCCGCTTCAGGATGGGGTGCTCGAGCTGCTTTACATCAAATCCTTACAGCTACCATCGGCCTGCCTTTCCAAAAGAATGTGTACCCGACCCTCACTTCTGTCAATTGGTCCTCATCGCTGAAGCGGACCTCCGCAAGAGTCACGATGTCTGTCCGATATCGGGAGTTCTTTGCCACGATACCAGTTCGTTGTTCGGGTTTTCCCGATACCTCAATATCAATGTGTCCGAACATTCCAGGTGGCTATTGTTAACCTAGGTTTGTTGTTGAAATATTTTCTTGTTTCCGACCTGCTAATGTGAACAGCCGCCAGCCGCAGATTGCTGGCTACCTTGATAGGGGAACAGGCATTTGTTTAGGTCACCTTTTCTATACCCTTCCCAGATGTCTGGGTGGGCAGTACTACCCAGGGGCTGCTTAGTCACTTACAACCTCGCACGTTTAGATTCACAGCTGTGTGCTTCCAGCCCGTCAAGCCTGCACACGCCACCGTTTCTCCATCACCGTGGGACTTGTAGAAATATCTGCACATGTTGACATGTTGTGCGCTTTTGCAACACGCACCGCATGCTCTCTTTACCGAAAGATCCCGAGGAGGTCAGGCGAGTAAGCCATATATACATATATAGATTATTTTGGCGTCTGAGGTGGTGCGCCACACCTACCATCAGATCCTCACTTTACCACACAGATCCCTGTGCTACTCATACGCTGAGTTGCCGAGGGTCGGCATCGAACCAGGAACCTTGTGATTCCTAACTGAACGCTATATCGACTGAGCTAAACCGGTCCTATATGATCAATGTAAACATAAAGTCGCTCTGTTAGGGTTCCAATCCTTCGATCGGGTGGGTAAGATTTTGAAAATTTGGTCTAAATGAAAGTTTAAGTAAATTGCTTAAGAATCTCTGGTTATTTCCTATAAATCTAACATGATCAAAGGGGAACAACTCTTGACTGATAAATTATAAATTTTCCCATAAAACTAGCCCTAAACCCTAAACCCTAACCCTAACACCGTCTTCTTTTTTTTCTAGTAGATCAATAAATAATTTATCAGTCAAGAGTGGTTCCCCTTTGATCTTGTTAGACTTATAGGAAATAACCGGATCTCTAATCATGTTTACTAATGAAATGTAGGTGACTTTCTTGGTGACTAATTTAGGAATTTTGTACATTGATTGATTGATTGGTTAATTTCATTGGCATTGTCAATCCGTCAAGGGTTATTTTATGCTTAGAGGTTAGGGAATTGCGTTCATTTCATGATAATATTTACATTTTTTGTGCAGTTGTTTCTTAATACCTTCTTTTTTTTTTACACCTGGTCTAAATCGAATATGAATAATTTTTAAACAGGTCTATTTGATCTATAAATGGAAAGTTAACAGGTAATGCCACTTCCCCATAGATGGGACCCTAACATGTAATACCCTCCGTTTTAAGCATTCCTATATAATACAAATAATTTATATGCAATCATATCATTTCAAGTGCCTACTCCTATTTAGCCGGGTTAGCTCAGTCGGTAGAGCGTTGGGCTAGAAACCACAAGGTTCCTAGTTCGATTCCGGCCCTCGCCAACTCAGCGTTATGAGTAGCACAGGGATCTGTGTGGTAAAGTAAGGAGCTGATGGTATGTGTGGCGCTCCACCTCAGATGAAAAAACACTCTCCTTAGTCTAGCGCTATTGAAAAGGGGATAGACTCCCTTGCTGATTGGCTGATACCGACATTAGGCCGCCCCGATGACTTTTACTTATTCCTATTTAATAATAATTTTTTTCACACAGTTATATGGTTTCAAACATTCCTATCCAATACTAATAATTTTTAAACTTATTTATTTTATGCATAGATTGGGACCAAAACTGGTACTACTACTCCGGGTCAGAGTGGACCTGGGAGTAATGGCAATTAAGGGGTACTCCACACTCTTCATATATTCAGAACTGGAGCTCAACCATCAGATAGAGTTTAGTGACACCCTTTCGGGTTTCTTAGCCCTCTGTATGAGATACAGTCAGCATATTCTAAACCCCGTCAACAGAGTTTGTATAGTTTTAGGAAAGTGCAGAAAATATCTGGTTTTGATTTTTCAGGAAATAAATGTCTGACCATGGCTTTTGCTTCATGACTTAAATTGTTTTTTTAAAACAACTAGCAAATAGATGCAAGTATTTAAGTTTTAAGGTAATAAAATATTATATTGAATAAGAAAGGCTAAGGAAACTGAATAAGAATGCAGATAAAAATATTTTAAACAGAGGGGAGTATAACTTACTCCTCCATCACTTCCGCCTTTCATTGCTAAATTTTCCTAATTTAACTCTTTAGTTAAAATAGGAAGTAAAGAATAGAATTACAGTTACTTATTCTTGTTAATCGATTTCTTTTAAGATTCATTCACGAGACTTTTGCTCATATTCGCTAAAATAAAACCAAACAATTAGAAATCAATAATGCCAAACATATATTTATTAAAAGCAAATTTTTAATATCAATATGCAAATTAGTCTTCCCGTTCACTCTGTAAACCGCTTTTTTTTTGTTGTATATATAAATACAATTGCATGTTGTTAGTTATGTATTATGATCCTTATCGAAAACCAATGACCATTTATGTATTGAACAACAGTTTCAAGAACACAGCTTTCTTTTCACTTGTTTTAGTCATGATTTTAGCGGCTTTGTTTAATCTAGAATTGTAAAATGTTGTAGGTGCTCATTTATTGCTACTTAAAAAGAAATATAACCAGGTAAATTGTGTTTACATGGCGTATTTTAAAGAGTCAAAAAAATATCTTATAATGGAAGAGAAATAATGTGGAGAAATATTTGGAGTATTTATATATTTATTAGATGTCATAATATATATATATATATATATAAAAAAACATTAAAAGAATTAAAAGGTTAGAAATATGAGTTTTTATTAATTCAATTTAAAAAAGTAAAAGTTATAAGGTTAAAAGCTCAGTAAGAATAACATTGTGGAATGAGGAAAGTTTTGGTAAATGGGCCAGACTTTCCTAATTCCCCAATGATGCTTGCATCTGAAAAATAAGGTCTGAAAGTTTGGCTTTGGTTTAGTATCATGTAGTATGTAAGGTCAACAGTATTGATAAAGTAAAACAATTTTATTAATAATTGAGATTTGAATAAAAATGAAATCATGGAGAATGTGACGTAAATAACTAAGGGAATTATGACTTGAGTGGTAATATAGTTACGGTTACAAACAGAAGAACACATAATCTCTATTATAATAAGATTCAGAATTAGTTCAATTGGATCATGGGGAAGTACTTCATAAAACAGTAGTCCAGTCACTGATGTGGTGAGGCTGCGGTCATATATATTTATTACAAGTTGTAGTAGCAGTAGCAGTAGTAGTAGTAGTATGCGGTATGGTCGTCTTCGTAAATCCGTTGCCGGCGGTACGTTTTGATAGTCAACAGGTGAGAGGGAGGTGTCATGCAATCTTTTTCCACAGTGTAAGCCTTTTATATACACAATCGTTGACCTCCAAAATGAAAACTAACACCAGACTCATCACCTATGTCTTTTGTTTCTTTATGAAAATTGCTTAGCTAGTAGAGATAAAGAGGAGACCCCAAAAGTGGGTCCTGGCAGAGGAGTACTCAGCTTGGTGAAATGAAGTGTCAGTAGTGCAAAAAGCAACATTTATTGAATCTTGTCTCGTGGGCTGTCATAGTTTTTTTTTTTCTCCTTCTTTTTTCTCGTTTCTTTCTGAAATGTATTTGATATCTGGCCATTGGGTACAGGGAACCTGACAGGCCGAGTGAGATGAGCGAAAGAGACTTAGGTTGTTTAAATATTAAGACAGTCGGACGGACGGACAGACAGGGGGAGACAAATGAACAAACAGAAGAGGGGAGCCGAGAAAAGCTGAGAAGAAGAAGAAGAAGAAGAGGAACGTTGGGAAGACTATAAGAAACATAAGTATATATATATATATATATATATATATATATATGTGTGTGTGTGTGTGTGTGTGTGTGTGTGTGTGTGTGTAAAGGAAACAAAGAGAGGTGGGGAGACATACATAGAAGATGAGCCAGGCAGAATAGAGAAGAAAGACAAGAAAAAGAAAGAAAGAAAAGAAAGAAAGAAAGAAGAAGAAGAAGAAGAAGAAGAAGAAGAGAGGGTGGGGGGGAGGCACACATAAATATTGAACTAGGTTGAAGAGAAAAAAAGATAAGAAAGAGAGAAAGAGGCTGTGAAAGAGAAAGGGAAAGAAAGGGAGACAGAAAGAAAGGAAGAATGAGAGAAGAGGAAAGGTGAAAGTGTGGAAAATGCTAAATAAAAATGGGAAAACAAAGACAGAGAGGTAAAAAAGTGAAAATAAAAGTGGAAATTGAATAAGAGAGAGAGAGAGAGAGAGAGAGAGAGAGAGAGAGAGAGAGAGAGAGAGAGAGAGAGAGAGAGAGAGAGAGAGAGAGAGGGTAGTTGGAAGGGGTAGAGATATTAGATATGTAAAATATGACAAACTAAACAGAGAGAGAGTTTGCTTTGCTTTGCTTTGTTTTACGGCATATCAACCTCAGTGGGTCATTTAATGCCGAAAAAGTTTTGAAATAAAGTCATTCTTAATGGATATTCAAATTTTTTTATATATAGATTTTTCTATTAGATGAAACCCTAATAAGCAAACTGGTAGAAAAGGAGTTCAATTATGTTAGAAGAAGAAGAAGAAGAAGAAGAAGAAGAAGAAGAAGAAGAAGAAGAAAATTTATGGAAACGAAACTCCGCAGTTCAAAGGAATGAACACCTGTGTAGTCTATAGGTATTCTGGATTATTTTTAAAATGGACAAGGGAGGAACTCAGACAAATAGACAAAGACATTGATGGACATACACAAGGCCAATAGACCAGAGCTCGTGTTAATTAACAAGAAAGAATTTGTTATCTATTGGATCTTGCCATTCCAGCAGACTACAGAATTTAAAAAAAAAAGAAAAAAAAAGAAAGAAAAAAAAAAAGAAAAAAAGAAAAGAAAAGCCAGAAAAATACTTAGACCTTGCTGTGGAACATGAGGATGTAGGTGATACTGACTGTGTAGTTGGTGCGCTTGGAACTGTCCCCAAAGGCTTAGAAAAAGACCGGAGGAATAGAAAATCAGACGAAGAATCGAGACCATCCAGAAAACAGCATTGTTAAGATCAGCTTGCATACCCGGAAGAGTCCTGCAAATCTGAGCAGACTTGCAGTCATTCATACTCAAGTAAAAAAGTCGCAAGATGTTATATAATAATAATAATAATAATAATAATAATAATAGACTGTGCGGTGACAGAGATGAGACTGTAAACCATGTATTAAGTGAATGTAGCAAACTAGCACAACGGGAATACAAAACTAGGCACGACTGGGTTGGGAAGGTGATCCACTGGGAATTATGCAAAAAATTAAATTTTGACCATACAACAAAATGGTATATGCATAAACCAGAATCTGTTCTTGAGAATAAAACACATAAAATTCTCTGAGACTTTGAGATAAAGACGGATCACCCTATCCCAGGTGACTTGAGGCGACTTGTTGTCACTCAGACTCCAGTGAAATACCATCAGCTAACGCTGATGTGAAAAACCCAAAAGGACTGAAAATAATAATAATAATAATAATAATAATAATAATAATAATAATAATAATAATAATAATAATAATATTTAAGTTGTCATTAAAACAAAATACATTCTATGAATATAAGATTGGACGCACTTTGACTTGTTCAGTGGCCAGTGTTTTCCTTCTAAGTACATGTTTATTAACAAGTCGCATTGGTGACCTCTTGATTGTCGGCCCTTTGCTATAACGCCCAAGATGGGTGCTGAAATAATTGGACTTAAGTGTGCTTTTTTTTCTTTCTCTCTCTCTTTCCCCCTCTCTTCCTCCTCTTGTTTCTTTTATTCCCGTCCAGACGGCCCAGAAATATTGAAAGAGTTTCTAATCTATCAACGCCATCTCATTTCCTTGCCTGTCAACGTTATGTGTGTTTAAGATGACGGCTTGCGTGTACCTTGGTATACCTGCCAGTCACTTGTAGGGAGACGGAATGGGGGGTGGGGTGACAGAGGGATTTAGAGAGAGAGAGAGAGAGAGAGAGAGAGAGAGAGAGAGAGAGAGAGAGAGATGAGGGAGGGGGACAGGACGTGGACCTACCTTAGATCAACAACAAATGAAAAGAAAGGAGACAGCTTCTCATTACTAGAAATAGAAGTAAAACGGTTCGAAACACAATACGAACCCTTGGATTCTTATCAAGTCTTTTTTCCGATTAAGACCACGTCACCCACGAACCACTAAAATACCACCATGACTTCCAGTTCTGACGACTTCTATGCCTCCCGTCTAATGCCTTCGTGTTCCGCTTCATTGCAGTGGCCTAGGTGAAAGAAGTAAATATTAACTTTACAATCCAATGTCATTTAAGTCTTGTAGATTATTGTGAAGTTGAACGCAGATGTTGTAAAAAAATCCCCCTCTACCCAGGCGACGCCGGGTAGCCGCTGCTAGATATATATAAATATTAAGCCTATTAAAATCTTTTGTGACGGTAAATCACCAGTGGTGGTCCCGATATTACCAAAGATCACCAGCCCATACGTGGGTGATCTTTGGTAATATCGGGACCACCACGGGTGATTTACCGTCACAAAAGATTTTAATAGGCTTAATATTTATATATTACTAGCAGGGGCTACCCGGCATCGCCTGAGTAGAGGGGGATTTTTTAAAGTTAGTTCCGCAGATCCATTATTAATGAATCGTAAGATGCCCCATTTAAATCCCTATGTAAAAAAATAGACCTTGCATTGATCCAGCTACTCTGAAAAGAAATGTTAATGTCTACTATCTAAAATATTAAATGAAAAAAAAAATTCTGTTACCATTTAGATTTTATTTTTTAATTATCTTCACGAATATAAATCAAATCTATGATTTTTGCTCAAAAACCAAGCCCTGGTTATATCTAATGTGTATATATATTTACTTTGTCGTTAATTGTTTTATTTTCGAAGTTTCCTCCGGACATACATATATGCACAACTGCCATTTTATATATATATATATATATATATATATATATATATATATATATATATATATATAGATAGATAGATAGATAGATAGATATCAAATATCTATGGAAAGAAAAAATGTCCGTTCATGTAGATATTTGTAGAGTTTCGCATCAGGAGGGGTTGCAAATAGATATTTCTATTTGAGGCCAGATTTGGAACAGAGACATACAGGGTACTCGGGAGAAATTTGACAGTTTCGTAAGGAAAAAGAAAAAGTGCTTGGTAACTACAAAATTTAATGGATTGTTAAGAAATTCAACAGGCACGGAAATTACATTACTGTCAACAAGTTTCAATGAAAATAACCGCAATTAGCGTCGACCACAACCTCAATCCTGCTCCCAATCCTTGGGGGGGGGCGAATCCTGCTGCCATACATATGGCATACAATTGGCTACCCTTGGCTTGACTACAGTGTTTAGCAACTCCACGTAGGCGTCTGAGGGTCCTCTAATATTTTTTCTGCAGATTTTCAAGGAATTCTGCTGTACGAACGCAATCACATTGTCTGTTATATTGCTTTTTTCTAGCCACAGCCTCGAAGTCTCCATTACAATTCTCCAGTTCATACCTGATTGTTTTTACAGTGTTCAGGGAGCATTGGGCAGCAACCATAATCTCCTTATTTTAATGGTTGGTTTACATCATCATGATACAAGTTATTCTCTTCCATGATTCAGATGGGTTGCAGTCATCCATTCTATCTGTCACCACGTATATGAACGAAGAAGGGTCCAATCCTTAAATGATGCGTAGTGTGCGTTGTTACATACGCCTATCGTTTCAACACTATACAGCGCTTTTCATCAGGGTTTACCAAAGAAAGATGAGAGGTATACATATAACAATTTGGCAATGAATAACAAGACAACGTATATATATTTATAGCATAACATTTAATTCAAATTTGTAGGCTGGGAGGATCATGATACGAACGCCGACAGGCTAGGATTTATAATGTCATTTGGCGGAATTATTTCTTCAAATCAATTTTACAAATGTTCGCAACGAAAGAAATTTGTACTTATCTTTTTACGGGTGATTCATTTTCTGTATTAATGTCTATTCTGGGTATTATTCTTTATGTGGCATTTTGGTCATGGTAACTTTCTTCTTGGGAAACATTCTTTTTTTCTTTCCCTCCCCCATGAGATGTTCGCTGACCGGGTCTCGAGTATTAACTGCAACTGACACTAGGGATCGCTCCCCCCCCCCACGTGACGTCACCTGTCTCTCGATATGGCTTGGCGTACGTGGGTAAAGCAACGAGTGTAGTATCAGTTGTTCGTTTGTATGCCTTCCTCTTCTCGGCCAGGCCGGCTACTTGCCATGACTAAGCAGTTTTTTCACTTGAGGTCAAATTCTGTGATTCTCAACCTCAGCTTTGGCGTCAGAGCGTCTATAAGAATATTCTAAAAAGTTCTAAATTGTTGATCGTTTGGTTAAACATAACAGCGTCAATACCTCCAACCTACAGAGAAAAATAACCAAATATAAATATGTAAAATATATCCCAAACACCCTGTATATTACTGACCTCTTATAAAGGTATGAGCCCATTGTCGATATCTACTAACCTTTCTTTAGTCTTCAGTCACACCTGGCTACCTGTGAGAATCAAACTCGCAATACCCGGAAAATGCCCTTTGTAAGATACTCTCGACCAGGGATCATCAAACTTTTTTCAAGGTGGGCCGGATAATTGAAAAAAAGAAAAAACAACGAGCGCGGGCCACATTATTATTGTGTCCAATACTTGCTAGCCAGAACGAAAGCTCTGAGAAAAAGATATAAAAAGAAAATTTGTCTTTCCATGTTATATTCATGGAGTGGCGTAAGATGCAGCAAAACAAATTTAACCAACATATTCATTTTCAAAACATTATCAAAAACATTACAAATCAAAGTACCGTCAGCGGGCCTGATAAAATACCTTCGCGGGCCGGATCCAGCCCGAGGGCCGTAGTTCGATGACCCCTTCTCAAGACCATTCTTAAAATAAACAAGGAAGGGACTCAGTCATATAGAACAAATGGTAAATAAATTGGTGACAAAAAAGACCCAAGGCTTTTACGTTGGAGAGATGAAATAGAATTCTTATTTAACTCTCTCTTCCCCCCCCCTCTCACTCTTTCTATCTTTCATCTTTCCATTCTATTCCATTGAAATAGACGTTCTTCCACACAACCACCCCCTCTCTATATTTACACCTCTCTTTTTTCTCTTTTTTATATTTTCTTTCTTTTTCTTTCTGATGTGTTCGATGTTATTTTCCTTCCCTTTCTTTCGTTACAATCAAAATGGAAGAGTCCATTATTTATCTAAGGTGACGACAGAGCGTAACATTCGAACACATACATTCATGTCTTACATTTTTTTTCTTCTTTTTCTTTCTTCCTTTCCTTCTTCTCATTTTATTCCATTGAAACAACGACACGACCTTAACGTTATGCTCTCTCTCTCTCTCTCTCTCTCTCTCTCTCCCCTTCTATTTTCCCTCTTCCTCTCTTTATATTTATCCCTTTCGTCTCTTTGTCTATTCTTCACTCTCTATCTCTCCCCCTGTATATTTCTACCTCTTTCTCTTCCCCTCCCTTTTCTACCATTCTCATCTATCTATCTATCTATCTATCTATCTATCCTCTCTCTATCTTTTCTCGTTTCCCTCTCTTCTCAGTACGCTCAACATGCAAGGAACAGCTCACTGTTAAACACATCCTCCTAAACTGCAACAGTCTCTAACAAACCCGCACCAAAATATTACCGGACAAACAACTTAAGAAACCTCTTAAAAAATATCAAATTTGAAGACATCTGAAATTTTCTAAAAAAAAAAAAAAAAAAAAAAGATCTAACCAAACCGAAACTAACCAAACATAACCGTATACCACCATAAAACCCTTACTCTAAAGACTGAACCGCCCTGTCGGTTGAAGCATTAGAGTGCACCGATTGCACCTCTGCAGAGGGGTAAGACTCCCCCAATGGGGCCACCTGTTGGCCGTGGGTGGCGACCCGTGATGCTTAAGGATAGAATCCAGGTGGTTGAGCAGTCCATGACTTGCAATACTCCACTTTGGTCCTTTCTTGGGCTAGACGGGCGGTCAGAGAAGCCCCCTCCGATCAACCGACTGGTCACGTCAAGCCCTAGCACCTATATGATTGCCCCAACCCTACTGCCCTTATGGTAAGCCCCAACCCTTTATATCATATGGGTGCTAGAAGGCGGTGGCTGAGGGTCTCATGCCCTGGGAATGACGTTAAGCTCTATCTGATGAGGTTCCAGTTTTGGGGGTTTAAGGAATGTGGAGAACCCCTTCACCATTGCTCCCTGGTTCACTCTGACCCGGAGTGTTAGGGTCCCATCTATGGGTTAAATAGAAAAATGTGTTTATGAAAGAAAATTGAGTATCCATTTAGAATTAATTTATTTCAAAACTTTGTCGGAATTAAATGACTCAGTGAGGTTGATATGCCGTAAAACAAACCAAACCAATCTAAAGACTGAAACCCATAGGAAAAACAAATTGTACATAACTGGCATTAAATGACCCACAGAGATTGATATGCCGTTAAAAAAAACTCAAACTCAAAGTCTTCCTCCTTTCTCTTAATGTTTTCTTACTTCCCCCTCTCTTTCTACCTCTTTCTCTTCTTCTTCCTTACTATCATTCTCACCCTCTCTCAATCTTTCGCCTGTCCCTCTCTTTCTCCAACCCTTTATTCTCGCTTTCTTCTCTCTTTCTCTATCCCTATAATGGTTGGGTCACACCATCCACATGCCTGCACCCACAGACCCCACCCCCTGTAAATACTTTACAGTGAACTCACAGATGGCACACGGAGGACAGCCGCCCCCCCCCAAGCGGTTCAAAGACCATATTAAGACAACGCTGAAGAAATGTATCATCACACTGTTACGTATTACGAGTGACTCGAAATTGATTATAGAACGAAACTCGAAAGTTAAAAGGGAACACTCCAGAACATTTTTGAAACTCTGTGACGTCAGAGCTGAGGTACGTGTCCCACTAAATGACCCCAATCTGGAGCAGAATTTCTTTGACCAGTTATTGTCACGTAGGCCGGTCCCTGGAGAGAAGGGAGGCAAAGAGATGAACAGAAATACGCATCACTACCTTTTTGGGAGGAAGGGAAGAGATCTCTATCACTAATTTAGTTTTCACTCCGGACCCTTTTTCGGCGAACACAGTTGGACTCACAACCTCGTTGAGGATAGGTGATGACAGTCTTCATGCGACCTAAAGAATAAGTTTACTACTATGGCCAGTTGGAATCCCGATATCACCTTCATACAGGCAGAAATAATTAGACCCAGAATAGTCATCCACCCAGCCAGGAACAGAACCACTAAATAAGCGAAGCTTACCGACGCAAGTCCATGGATGAATCGACAAAATTAAGATAAGTGTCCCATTCTGTCATGAATTCTTATAGAGATTACCACCTCATATTTCCCTTGGATTTACATGTATACTTATGTGGGTTCGAATTGTCCCGATAAATATCCCCATGGCGGAAATATATATAATACATACATGCTTATGAACTTTCCACCCTTTTCTCTCCTCCCAACTCTCGTCTTCCTGAATAAAATGATATCTTAAAATAATATATTATGTCTTATTGTTCTTTGCCAATTTTTGCATGTGCTCCTCTCATTTTTCTTTGGTCTCTCTGATGGAACAGCGTGTAAACGTTTGAAAACGATAGGCAAACGTAACAACACCTTCAAGCGTGGAAGATCTGGCCTCCAACAGACAGGGTTGGCGAGACGCCTGCCGCACAGGAGCTAAGCAGCTCAATAATGAGATAAACAGGACTGCAGAGTGGTGACGCCTTCGTCGCCATGAACAACCAAATGTATATGGGAATTTCCCCTGCAATGTGTTTGACCGCATCTGCAAGTCCAGAATTGGACTAACTAGCCACCAAAGGGTCCACAACTGTTGAACGACATGGAGTGACGTCATCGTCGTCTGCGACGGACTTCGAAAAGAAAGAACCCCCCTTCCCTTTCTATCTACCCATGCTCTCTTTCCACTTCTTTCTCTATGTTTATCACTCTCTCTTTCTCTCTAATTCTTCACTCCCTTTCTTTCTCTCCCTCTCTCTTCTTCCATCTTTCTTCTACCATCTCTTTTCCATTTCTCTCTTTCTTTCTCCTCTCTCTTCTACCATCTCTCTCTCTCTCTCTTTACCTCTCTCTTCTCAAATCTATATCTTTCCCCCTCTTCTTTTTCTCTCTTGCTTTTATTTGTATTCCATTTCTTTCCTCGCAATCAAAATAAAATGGTCCATTGTTTATCTGAGGTGATGACAGAACGTGACACACAAGCGCATTAGTATACAGATAATAACAATAATAATCTATCTATCTATCTATCTATCTATCTATAAAGGGCAGTTGTTTATATGTGTATGTCCGGAAGAAACTTCGAAAATAAAACAATTAATGACAAAGTAAATATATATATATATATATATACTCACTATCACCAGCAAAAATAATGAAGATTTGATTTATATTTGGGAAGATATTTGAAAATTAAAATTTGTATAGTAACAGAAGGTAATTGAAATATGATGTTGATTGATTGAATTAATCGCCTCTTATATATATATTGTATATTTAAAAAATTGTAAATTCTTGAATTAAAATTTCTTACTATATTGTTATATATTTACGTGGGGATTTTATGGGGCATTCAGCGAGGATCTAACTTGTGATAAGTAATAATAGATCTGAAAGAATAACTTTTTAAAAATCCCCCTCTACCCAGGCGACGCCGGGTAGCCACTTCTAGTACATATATAAAGGGCAGTTGTGAGTATCTGTATGTCCGGAGATAAAACTAAAATAAGTAAATATATATACACATTAAATATCACAAGGGCTTGGTTTTTGAGCAAAAATAATGAAGATTTGATTTATATTTGGGAAGATATTTAAAAATTCAAATTTGAAAAGTAAAAGAAGGGAAAGTCATTTGAATGTTATTTTCTTTATCTTCTTTTTGCATGTTGTTTTTTTTTTTTTGCTTTGAAATATAGAATTGATTGAATTAATTGCATCATTTATATCTTTTTTTAAAGTTGTAAATCATTGATTGGACATTTCTTACTATATTGTTATATATTTCCGTGGGGATTTTTATTGGGCAACCAGCGAGAATCTCACTCGCGATAAGTAATAATGGATCTGCGAGAATAACTTTAAAAAAATCCCCTCTCTACCTAGGTGACGCCGGATAGCCACTTCTAGTAAAAAATAAATACCCTTACCTTTTTACTTAACAAACTGTGGAACATAAGGTGACAGTCGAAGCCCTTGGAACAATCCCAAAGAACATGAAAATGTATTATCTGCATTATTCGGACTATTGTCCTCATCTTCATTGTTATTTGTACAACGTTTCGGCCAATATGATCTCCGGCCATCTTCAGGTATTTCTTGTCGGACTCGGGAACCTTTTCGGATTCGGAAACTTTCTTGTCGTAATCGGGAGCCATCACGGAACTTTGAACCTAACCCTTTATTTAGTCCACGGGGGTATCCTGTTCTTATTCCGCTAACCATAGCTGGGGTAGGAGTTGTGTTCCCAAAATTCACACTTAATTGTCCAATTGGACACATGGCCTAGTGGATAAAGTAGTTAGGTTAAGACAGTTCTAAGTGACAGTTATCTCTGGATTCCGGGTTCAATCCTGAGTAGAGGCAGTAACATAGAAAAATAATTAACACAACTCCTACCCCAGCTATGATTAGCGGAATGAGAACAGGATATCCCCATGGACTAAATAAAGGGTTTGGTTCAAAGTTCTGTGATGGCTCCCGATTACGACAAGAAAGTTCCCGAGCTCGAAAAGAAGGTTCCCGAGTCCGAAACGTTGTACAAATAACAATGAAGATGGGGGCAATAGTCCGAATAACGCAGATAATACTAATCATCAAGCCTCATCTCAAACATTCAGAGAAATAACATGAAAAAGAGACTGGAAGATTTGGACATCGAGGAAAATATTGAGAGAACTGCTGACATCGTCTAGAATACGGAGAAATGTCTTAGAGAGCTGAGGAGACTTACTGTCACTTGGAATTTAGTGTAGGTCACCATTTATTAGTGTTGTAAACACTCACTCACGTAATAACAGATATTCTTAGATTATATAGGATTTTATATAAGAAAACTCATCCATTTACAGATAGATGAAAAGATTACTTAGTGGAAACATATATCCATACATGTATAAAGGGCAGTTGTGTGTATGTGTATGTCCGGAGGAAACTTCGAAAATAAAACAATTAACGACAAAGTATATATATATACATACATTAAATATCACCAGGGCTTGGTTTTTGAACAAAAATAGAGATATAATTTATATTCGTGAAGATAATTAAAAAATAAAATTTAAATGATAACAGCATGGATTTCAGTTTGTCAGACTAAACAAAACCTGTGTAAATTGAATCTTAGCTGCATAACCAAGAGAAGGCAGCAAGAAGAATTGGCTTCTATGTGAATTCGGATAAAACGGGGTCCATATACTTTAAACAAAATGTCTTCACACTGGATGGGAAGTCTCTGAAATTAGTTAACCAGTTCACATACTTGGGGGCGGGGGGCTTAGAATACGCTGACTGTATCCCCTGCAGAGGAGTAAGATACCCCCCAAAAAGGAAAGTCTAGAAGGTTTGGCGATTTCGAATCCCTATACGGGTTGGCATGCCGTTAAAATCAATTAATCCATCATTTTGCTGTAACGGGTTATCGAGCATGTGCACATTTACGTGTGGTAATTTTATGCTTTTATTTTCCGAACAATGCAAATATTTTCTCGTGAAATTCGTCGTTCAGTCAGTCAGAAAAAAAAAAGAATAAATGAAAAAAAATAAAAAATAAAATAAATAAAGCAAAAACATCACAGAATAAAAAAAAATGAACACACACACGAAAAATCAAACATACAACAACATTTCTTTCTTTTAATAAAGTAACTTTATTGTAAATTAACTCTTAAGAAACGACAAGTTGGGTCGATTTTGTGATCCTTAACTACCGAAGCAGATAGTCGGTCGCTAATCTTCAAAGAAAAATAACGCTTAAGAATAATTCCATGTTTAATCAAGCGGCAAACATGTGAACTTGTTATGATTCAGATGTGAAAAACTGGGTGGAAACAAGCGTCTGTATTAATGCATCGTAAAAAGTAATTGAACTTATGAATGAAAGTCAGCGTCATCCTGATAAAAATGGAATAAAAATAGAACAAGAATAAAACAAAAATAGAACAAAACGAATACAAAAACTACCCAACTGGTTTTTGTTTTGTGAAAAATAAACGAATGGAATTCGGTAATTTTCACCTTTAGTTGTTAAAATTCCTAGCATAAAATTGTACGTGCGCATTATCTGAAATGAACTTAATTGTAATTAAGAACACATTTTATGATATTTTTGTGTTAAAGCATGCAGTTATATTATTTTCGAAACGATTCTAAGATTTGTATATTTCGCACGGACACATTCAAAATGGCTACCGTCTTGTTTCAAAGTGAAAGTCAGTTGGCTAAATTCCTAGAATAAAATAAACTGAAATGAACTTAATTGTTATTAGAGAACACATTTTATGATATTTTTGTGTTAAAGCATGCAGTTATAGTGTTTTCGAAAAAGTTTCTGAGATTTGTTTATTTCGCACGGAGTCTTTCAAAATAGCTACCGGCTTAGTTCAAAGTGAAAGTCAAGGGAGGTTACTCTAATTGCCTTATAAATATATGTGTGTGTGTGTGTGTGTGTAAGTTAAAAAATGGAAGTGAATCCGGCAATTATGTAGAAAAAATAAACAAAGGAAAGAAAATATTGAATGGATAAAAATTATTATATATATATATATATATATATATATATATATATATATATATATGAAAGTAAGTAAACAAACAATGTGTTTATTTTTTATATGACCTTTTTAGCTGACAATCGTTGGAGAATATGAGCTTAACTGAAGTCATACCTAATTTGCATATATGTTCAAATGTAAGGCTAAACGATTTTTGACATTTTCTCTATTTGTTTAGCCTTACATTTGAACATATATGCCCGCCTAAATTCATTAATTATTAACTAATTAATTTTCAAAATTAGGTATGACTTCAATTAAGCACATATCCTCCAATATATATATAATATATATATATATATATATTATATATATATATATATATGACTAATGTGGACAAGCATTCAAATACTGTACTCCGACGCAGCATATTCTTTCCTATATAAATCAAGATGCTGACAATGACTTCACTCTTTCCTTTTCATTTTAGCTCTTCAACACGTTCATACTTACATTCGACTCAACCCTCTAACTTTTCTTATTATCACCATGAAATTTCACGAAATTGTTGTCTCGAAATTGTTGTACCTGTGAACATTACAGATAACAAAAGCGGTAGGTGATGATGACGCGCTGTCTCCATTCAGAGAATGGAGACTGATTGTGCACCGCTACGAGGCACGTCTTTCCAACACAAACCTATTAGCTCCAGCTGTACGTAGACGTGGGTATACAAAATATTGACTCAACTTCTCACCACACACACGTACACACACGCATATATATATAATATATATATATATATATATATATATATATAGAGAGAGAGAGAGAGAGTTTCCTCACTTTCAATTTGTCTATCTATCTACGTCTGTTTTTTGTTTCTCTCTCTCTCTCTCTCTCTCTCTCTCTCTCTCTCTCTCTCTCTCTCTCTCTCTCTGGTTGTTGTGTTATTTGCTGTGTTCAGGCTCCGTGACTTGACCGCCTGGGTCGTTGTTCCTGGAAGGCATGACAAACAAAACACTCAGTGGGAAAAAAAAGTTTCTTGTTGAATAGAAGACATAACATTTTTTCTTTCTTTCATTCCTTTTTTTTCTTTCTTTCTTTCTCCTTCTTCAATCAGTTCTTTCTTTCTTTCAATCTATCTTATACCAGTCAGTTCATATCTGTCCTAATCCGTCTATCTAGGTACCAACAATTGTGACGTCATAGACGTATTTTACAAAAATCAACCCCAACCCCTGATTGAAACAAATTTACCAAAAATCAGGAAATTATCCGATTTTAATGAAATTTTCAGTGTGGATTTATCAATGAATGAATTTTTATTAAGCCCCGGTTATTTTATTTCAAAACTTTCTGATTTGTTTCAGGTCCCTTAACTTTAACCCTCCACCTTCTTATTTTTTGGGCGCAAAATATCGGTGGGGTTATATAAAAGTGAAACTAATTACAGTATAAATAAAAAGACAAAAGACCGAAGGTGTGAATAGAAAAAATCAAACGAGCTATTTTGGTAGAAAATAAATAACGAAAATCTGAAAATTAAATATAAAATATAATTAAATATAATTTTCTTTTAGCTTATCGGTGAAAAAATATACATCGATATTTGTTGTGTTTAAAAGGGTAGGGGCCAAACTTTTCAAATGAGTTTTCTCCAAAATTATTTGATAAACATACTAAATTAGGATTGTTATTAAATAAATATCTGTTTTTAGAATCTAAAAATATGAAATTTAAAACTTAAAATTATGCGATTTATATTTCAAATGAATTTTATTTATTAATTAGGTATATAAATTGTTGCTCTCAAGGAGCATGTGGATGGCGCAAACGGTAATGTTTATTTGAAAGAATTTCGATTTATTTCCATTGAATCAGTTTAAAAATTTAAAAGAAAGAAATCTTTGATTGATAAGTCAACCCTGAAAATTTTATTAAAATGAGATAATTCCCTGATTTTTTCTTTATCAATCTGGTCACTTATCGGCCACCGTATTTTTAACAGTTTTGTCGCTGACTTTTGTAAACAAAAAATGCAAGATCTTTTTTGGATTCTTAGGTATTCTGCGTGTTTGGAACAAAAAAAAGATATTTGGGTAATTCCATGTCAAATCATCCAGGCCATGTCATCCACCCTTTCAATTTTTCTGAAAGTTTTTACAGGTGCGGATTATGTCAAAGTTAGACAATCCCCAAAATTTGAGCTTCCTATTCCAAAAATTGGCGGAGTTTACGTCGATTTTTAGCTTTCCTAATTTAGGTGGTCAGTCACGAAAAATAGCGACTTTTTGTAATCTATTTACGGACCACAGAGAGAAGATGAAAGAAAACGAAAACAGACAAAATTTTGAACCTGGCCAGAGAGCTAAAAAAACGGTGGAACATAAAGGTCGTGCCAATTGTAATTGGAGCACTTGGAACGAGTCTGGAAGAATTGGAAATCTGAAGAAGAATCGAGACCATCCAAACAACAACACTGTTAAGATCAGCTAGAATATTCAGAAGAGTTCTGGAGACCTGAGGAGACTTGCTGTCATTCAACCTCCAGTGAACCACCAGCTACGGCAGGTGTGAAAAACAACAACAACAACAACAACAATAATAATAATAATAATAATAATAATAATAATAATAATAATAATAATAATAATAATAAAGTTGAAAAGTGTATATTTTCAAAGAATGTTTTGCCAGTAATTTAAATATTTGAACAGTCATCAAAAGAAATGATAGCTGAGCAAAACATAAACTCATATACTCCCCTCTCATTTGGAGGTGCATGGTCTAATGGTTAGAGTCGTACGAAATGAACTCGTCAACCCGAGTTCAATTCCTGGACGAAGCTTTCACATAACGCTAATACCCTTGGGAATGGCATGAATCCAATTCTCCCTCCAGCTATGGGTAAATAGCAGGGCAGACTGGATTCTTTAACCATGGCTAGGTGACCAATCTAGGAGAAGGAAAACTCTGAATTCAATCCTATTAAACTCCGCTTAATAAATTGACCTTGTGTCGCACCCTGCTCGTGAGGAGAGGTTGGTAAATATATAAACTCACCTTTCTTCTCAGACCACGTGAACAGAAGGCAATGGGGGGGGAGGTTTTAATTACGTCAGTAGGTCACAAAAAGATAAAGTCCTATTTTGTTATTTGAAATGCTTTCTTTATTTTCGAAAAAATGTTACTTATTAACTTAATAGTTAAAAAGTGTATATTTTGTACCAGTAATTCAAATGTTTGAACAACACTATAAACAAAACACACAACACACACAATGTAGCCTAAGTTAAAACTTATAATTTAAATGCACAGTTTTAATTTTTGTGGTCGCTATAGTGTTCTTCCTCTGCAGAGTACCAGATCAAATCTGTAACAGGAACACAGATAATAATCAACTCCTTGGTTCAGTATTACTAACAAATACTACTCATGAAAATATAAACAAATATAAAATCAAATCAACTTTCAATTTGAGTGTCCCCGATCGGCAGGTGTTCCCTTAATTAGTAACATCTGGGCCTCAGTCGTTATGCAGAAGTAATTAAACAGTCTGAATTCTCGCCTTTGTTTCTTCTACAGAGTGATGATGACTTAATTCGGAGATTTTAGGATAGTTGCTCCCAGCTACAGACGAGGAGATTTTTTATGCAGTTTTGGACCCCATGTTTCCAATTTTCAAATATATAAACAAGCACACAGAAATAGATTTCTCTTGTAATTGTTACGACACCTCCATGACTATATATATATATATATATATATATATATATATATTTATATATATATATATATTTGATAGTCAGGATGTAGGTCAGTGTGTGATGACTGCTGTCAGTGAGAGTTTGTGAACCTGAAGAATTGGAATATTTTTGTTTTAATAATATTTTAGAGAATTCTTTTTATATGCATCATCATCTCATCATCATCATCATCATCAACAACTCTCTCTCTCTCTCTCCTCCATCATCATCATCCCATCATCATCATCATCAGGTCGTGCTGGCTGCACGGATATCCATGACTCTCTCTCTTCTCTCTCTCTCTCTCTCTCTCTCTCTCTCTCTCTCTCTCTCTCTCTCTCTCATCAACCGTCTCTATCGGTCATCACTTCAAGGAAGTCTTCTGCGCAACATTCACAATTCGCACAGAGCTGATTGATATACCGTTTTTGCTGATGTGTTTCCCTGTGTAGGTGACCACAGGAGAACGTCACTTATGAGTTCGTCGTTGCTTCTTCTTGATAGACTGATTTGTTTCTTGTGACTTTCTTTTTTGGCGTTATGGTCATGTTTGGTGATTTTCATGATGATTGATAAAAATGAAGAGAGCGTGCGCGCGAGTTTTTGTTTTTCTTTTGGGCAAACAGCTGCTGAGACTGTTGTAATACCTCAAGAGATTGAAGGAAAAATCTTTAGGGTAAAACACAAAAAGTTTACGTGTGGTATTCGCGTTCCAAACGTGATGAAGTGTCACTTGAAGACCCCCATGATCTGATCTACCTTCATTTTGCTGGAATGTCGAAATTCTTGAAAAAAGTTCTCGATGCAGTCAATGAAGAACGTCACCGAACCATTGATGGGGAGTCTGGACTGTCCTTCAAGTTTGTGTCTAGAAAATGTTAATTGATTTGAAAACGAAACTTGTTTTCCTCGAAATCATTACCTCATTAGTTTAAAGAGGGGAAAAATACACCATTCAAAAATTCTGCACGAGATTTAAAAGTACAAGATCAGAATGATTTCTACAAAGCATCTTTTCAGATTTGTAAATGGATGATAAAAAAAAATTCCGTTTCTTTTTAGATCACTCACACACACACACACACACACACACACACACACACACATCATCATCATCATCATCATCATCATCATCATCATCATCATCATCATCATCATGATAGCTTTTTGATTTAGTGCGTCCTATTTGCTTTGAATGAGTCCCCGGAATTTATGGTCCTAACTAAAGCCGTCTAACTCCTACCTTGTAACCTATCCTGTGTAATTAGTTTCTAAGAAACTATTGAAATGTATTTACAGTTAGATTGAAATGGTGAGGGAAGAAAAAACAACAAAACAAAAAAAAAAAACACTGGGACGCATGGATACGATTTTACTGCGTCCTTTTAGATTTTTGTGCATCAGGGACGCAGGACGCGTTACTATCAGCATCATTATGTATATATATATATATGAACGCAACGCTCTCTTATAAAATGGATGGAGCATTCTATGGCGGCCTTTACATACATACAGATGTGTGTATTAAAACAGTTAAATCCCTTTCGCATTCTGTGGGTGACGAATAGCCGAGCGGTAAGGCTTTCCGACTGGTGCTGAATCGATCCGGTTTCTATCTCAGCTGTAGGTAGCTTACAAATGTCTAGCCACACTGAAGAGACTTGATTAAGTCGAACACGCGTGTCTGTGGATGATTATATATATATATTATATATAGATATATATATATATATATATAAAGTAAGTAAGTCCATCGGGATGGCCTAAAGTCGGTATCAGTCAATCAGCGTGGGAGTCTAATCCCTTTTCACTAGCGCGAGACCAGGAGATTGTTTTTGTGCGTCTGGAGATGGAGCACACCTACCATCAGCTCCTTACTTTACCGCACAGGTCCCTGTGCTACTCATACGCTCATTGGCGAGGGCCGGTATCGAACTAGGAACCTTGTAGTTTCTAGCGAACGCTCTACCGACTGAGCTAAACCAAGCCTAAAGGTTAGGGAATCTTGTTCATTGTACGTTCTTATTCATATCGTATTGTGTAGTTGTTTTTTGCATTCGGTCTATCGACGACGAATAATTTTTCAAAAAGATCTATTTGACCTTAAGATCGTCTCTAACAGGTACTACCATTCCCGGTAGTAATGGTAATGAAATGGTACTCTGCCCACTCAGATCTCCAAAACTGAAGCCTCACAATTGGATGTATTTTAGTTGTTCATATCAAAAACATCCCTTCTTTTGATGGTGGGGATTTAAATGTGAGTATATATATATATATATATATTATATATATAATATATATATATATAAGGGTTTTACAAATTTGCTTGAAGCATTGTGTTTATATTGGTTTGTTGGTTGGTTTTGAAGGCTATCCCACCGCAAGTGTAAAGAAAAGAAGGTAACTATGATGTTGTTTGATACACCATATATATATATACTACATATATATGTCTACCTTTCTCCACACACACACACACACACACACACACACATACACACACACATATATACATAGAAAAAACAAATATCCAAATCATAACGGTCTATCTTAGCATTCTATTTCAGCGTTCCAAATTTTAAAAAATTTTCGAATATTTCCAAAAATCTCTGCTGTTTTTTCCCAACGAATTTTTTCATTCAAAATAAATGTTCACTCTGATGAAGGTCGAATCTTCTATGTGTGTGAAATATTTTGACACACATAAACTGATCGAAACACATGTGTAAGTGATATCGATTAATGTGATATCGATTAAATTCATTTTATCCATCTACATTTCTTTTCTTTACTCATTTTTCCTCATATTGTCGGATTCAATTCCTTTCCCATTTGCAGACACACACACATATAATATATATATTATTAAAAAGTTGTCGGGGTAGCCTAAATTCGGTATCAGTCAGACAGCGAGTGGGTCTATCCACTTTTCACTATCAATTAGACAAGGAAATTGTTTTGGCATTTGAGTCGGAGCGCCACACCTACCATCAGCTCCTAACTTTAACTGCACATATCCCTGTGCTACTCGAGTTGAGTTGGCAAGGGGCCGAGTATCGAACCCGGAACCTTATGGTTCCAAGTCGGACGCTCCGAGAGAGAGAGAGAGAGAGAGAGACAGACAGACAGACAGACAGACAGATTAGGATGAGAATTAGGCATGACCTGATCGCAAGTCTCATCTGGTAAACATGTTGATTTTATTTGTTTTGTTGAAAATAAACGTTTAGCTTTAATCTTATTTTAAAAAAAGATTCTTTCGTAAAAAGTATTTAAAGGTTTACTGATGGACGCGGCTAAAGACAATTGACCATTTCTTTAATAGATTTGAAGGCCACCAGCATGTTGAGATTTAGAGTTTAGATTAAGAAATGAAAACTGAGAAAACGAAGTTAGGGAGGAGGAGAGGAGGGGGAGGAGGAGGAGGAGCAGGGGGAAGGGGGAGTGGTTGGGCCGTCGGTCGGTCTTGAGTGGCGCTATGTTTTGTGACGGAGCAAATTTCTGGGTGGGAAAACATTGCTTTAAATCTCTTTGGGAGTGACGAGGAACTATACAGAAATTGTGTTGAATGATGATGATGATGATGGCGGTGGTGGTTGGTGGTGGTGGTGAGTGGAGGTGGGTTTCAATGTAGCTTGATGGATTTTTCGCTATTTTGATGGAGGTCAGAAAAGTCATGACGGATCTAACTAACTGATGTATGAATGGAAATACAACGTTTGGAGTGCGAGAAGAAAAAAGAGCAAGATTAGTTAGTGAGGTAGGTAGGTTAAATAATTAGTAGTAGTTAGTAGTAAGTAGTAGAGAGACGAGACAGAGAGAGATAGAAGAGAGAGAGGCAGACAGACAGAGCAGGATGAGAAAAGTAAATAAGAAAGGAAAGAGAAGAAAGAAAAAAGTGTGAAAGAGAAAAAGGTCGA
>CM042137.1:153901372-153943872 GCA_023376005.1 Doryteuthis pealeii
TGTAAAATACATGTAAAAACAAACACACACACACACACACACACCACAATATATTATATAATTATATATGATTTAACATCTGATGGAGACATTTGGAGTATAATAAATCAACTCAGCTATAAACCCCAATTTGTCGAAATAATTATAGGTAACGGTATTTTCCCTCTTTCTAACCAAGACAAAATATGTCGTATATATCTCTAACAGCATATCTCATGGAGCTCTTTTTAATTTAAAAATTCACTGTTAATTATACATACTGGATTATACCAATAAACTCACTACACCTAGTCATCTCAATAGACAAATAACAAACTAGACTCATCCACCTCTCACTACCAAGATTTGGACCACCTCTCATCTATCTATCCTACTATTATCTACTCTATAATGAATACACTATATTAATATAAACTATAATATATCATTTATAAAAACATCTCTAGAGCTTGTTACCGATAATCGAGAGGTCCGGCAATTTAAAAAACAAGCTCTGATGTGATTTTTATAAATCGAAAATATTCAATATTAGCTAGAATGTATATAAAATAGTTATATATAATATATTATAGTCATACACCGACAAGTTCTCGACCTACATCTCCAGTCCAGTGTGCTAGCACTTACCGCTACATTCCTATCGACAAAACCCGGACATAAATCCTTGTCATTCACTCTTACGTCTCGACTCCGAAATGTCACTTAAGCAGCAACAACGATATACTTCCGCAGATTATGTTTACAATCAACCAGCAGCTCTGCTCTCAACACAGACCGAATAACAAATAATAAAGCCTACTTACTAAAATACTCATCATATACATAATACCCTACAGATAATGAATGCCATCATCCACGGTTACTCGATACTCTGCTTATACCAAAATGAGCTTCTCAACTCAAAAATATTTAAATATCTGTGTATCAATTACAATATACAGGATATGCCATAAGAAATAAATAATAAGATGTGAGAAAACTTCCAGAAACTAACATTATTTCGACAACATGAGAGAAAATAAATAATAGAGGCACCGCACGAGACGACAGACGAGAGAGAAGAGAAGAGAAGAGAAGAGAAAACGAAGAGAGAGAGAAGAGACAGAGAGACCGAGGAGGGGTTAGACAAATGAAAAGAGAAAGAAATATATAAAACAGGAGAGAGAGGGAAAGTATAAGGAAAAAGAGTGGTTAGATCAAAAAATAAAAAATAAGAATGTTGACAAAAAAAACAATTGGCAAAGAACACCAAGAAAGTAGACATTCTCTCAGAACTAATTATCTGACAAACGTGAGATTCCTAGCAACATACTATTTATAACTAGCTATATATATATATATCTATACTAGACTTACATATCTATAGAGAGAGAGACGGACGAGAATAAGAAGAGAGGTGACGAGAAGAGGATGAGGGGGCAGAAGACGAAAGATCAGAGATAATACGAGAAACTAGCATAGAGAGACATAGAGAGAACTAAGAGATAAGAGCACAAAGAGAGAGAGAAAAAAGAGAATAGAGATAAATAGAGAGATAAGAGAGAATAAGGGATAGGAGCAGAAGATATAGATAAATAGATAGAGATATAGATAGGATGATAGAGAGTAGAGAGTAGATAATAAGATAGTAATATATATATTATAGATATAGTATATATAGACGAGGAGGAGAGAGAGATGAGGAGAGAGCGGAGGAGGAGAAAAGTAGAAAGCTAGATACGGAGAGATAGAATAGAGTAGGATACAGGAGAGACCGAAATGACCCGAGACCGAGAGGAGAAGAGAGACTGCGGAGATGAGACCAGAGGAGAGAGAATAAAGAGAGAGCATAAAATTTGACTGAATCAAAGATAATGCATTTGATAATTTAGAAAAAAAGATAACAGAGAAAGAAGATGCATAGACGTTGGGGCGAGTGTCTGATTAAATTGAAGGAAAGAAAAGAATGTTAAAAAGAGAGACGAGAACGCGTAGATTCGCCAGGCAAACAACAAAACAACAAGCCACAAAAATAAAAAAGCAGAGCCCGCTAACGACCAAATAAATTTCACTTCCATACCCCCTCGACTCCCCTTCCACCCCACTCAAAGAGAAATCGCAGCCGCACACGCGCAACCGCCCCCCAAAACAGACTTCTGAAGGCCGCCGCAGCAACAACATTCTTGCCTTGTCTAGAAGTGATCTCTAAAGTCCCAACAGATTCAGCAGCAACCGGCTCAGTTCATCTATGACACACTCTCTGAAGTGTATGCAAGAAATAGCAACGCTTATACAGAAATGAAGCCGTTAAAAAGGAAAAGAGAAGAAAGAAAAAAAAAAAAGAGAGACGATGCGTGACATTAGTAAAAGGCCTGTGAAAGAGTTATCCCCTACCTCTCCTACTTATGCATGATAAAGGGGCTGTTTTTAATTTCGTTTTTTTATTCTTTGTACACACAGCTGTGTTTTGCGTCAAAAGAGCGAGAGCGGATTTTTCTTGTAGTGCGACGGCCTTCAGAAATCAGATGTAATTCATTGGAAACTATCAACCCACCAATCACATACCCCCCTCTCACTTTTCATCTCAAAGAATCCTCTGTTCCTCCCCAACCTCTCAAAACAAAACAACACTGTCGCTAAATATAACATAATCCTTCACACACACACACACACACACACACACACACACACCACACAACCACACACACAAAACATAATATAAATATATATGTATAATATACAATAATATGTATACAAAAATCCAGAAAAATTATGTGTTATCAAAAACGTTGTAAATCTTAAATAACATTTTATCATACTTAAACTGAATTCTACGCTTAATTATATAATATATTAATAATATATATATATATATTATAACTCAAAGAAAGAAAACTTAACAAACCGTCACCGTTATATTTATATTTCAACAGAACAGTATACATACAGTATGGTGTACGTGAGATTTCATTATCCCAATAAATCTCCTTTACTTACCATCATTTGATACCTTACATTTATATATAATATATATATATATATATATATATATATATTGTGTGTGTGGTGGTGGTGTGTGTGTGGGTATAAATATACCAAACTTGTTGGTAAACCCTGCGGTAAGAAAAAACCCGGCAAATAGTTTGATTGTAAAAATATACTACCAAACGTCACCTGGGAAAAAAATTTGAAAAAAGAAAGACCAAGATCGACCAACTGAAAATAAACATAATACTTGACCAAAAGATAAAACGATTTATATTATATAATATATGAAAATATATATTTCTATACAAAAACGCTAGATATACTAAAGCTAATAAGTAAAGCAGATCTTAACCCTGAAGAGCACTAAGCGAAACTTTTAGTAGTATATCTACTCATTAGTTATTATATACAGGTGTTCCCAGAAGTACACACCATCCTGTTTTGGAAAAACACCTTGTTTATTCAAATCACTGTTTATTGAGAAATATAATAAAAGCTCAAATGAGAGATAGAAATTTAATTGGTCAATCACTATCTATGAATATGTTTTGAAATAAACTAAAGTGTTGTTTCAAACCTGTATAACGATGACTTCTGGACACCCTGTAATATATTATATATATATAATAATAGATTATATAATATAAAATAATATAATATAATAATACTATGTGTGAGATGGTACTGTTTCAGCTTGCTGGAATAGTTACCAAACGCAGTATTATTGGTTAGAGTGCTCAATTAAAATAGATGTTATATAATAAATAAATAAATATATAAAGTTTTAATATCTATTTATGGTGACAAGGAACATCACAACCAATAGGTTCATGCGATGCAATCATCAGGTTATTATATATATATATCGACGGTGGTCAAAAAGTAATGCCATTTTCTTTACCATATTTGACGGCATAAAGACGCACGGGCATAATAAGATGCACCCCCATTTTCAGCTGGTCAGATTCAGGAAAAAAAGTGTTTAGTGTATTTAGCATATAGGTGAAAACAGTCTAGCTGTGCTTATTATAACAATCCAGCAATAAATACGATGCATTAAGTTTAGGTGTATGTAAAAGTACTGAGCATAAGGGTGGTTAGTGAGCATCCACAGTGAGCAATTAGATTAGCCTAAGGTCTACGAGAGTCTCAAACTCAACTACAATGTTAATACGCAGGCAATTTTTGAGCCAACATTCTTGGAGAAAAAGGTTCCTATATCCGTCAACTACGGTATTTCATATGATGTTTTATAAATAAGGCCACATTAAACCCTAACGGGCTCAGGCATTAATCGACGAGTAAGACCCAACTTGCCAATCGACAATTCCCCTTCTGATAACAATGCTCGACCACACAACATCGGATGAGAGAGAAATCGCCTCATTCGGGTGAACTTTACGCTCTCCTCCATACTTACCAGATTTGGTGCCTAATACTATCATTCTCTCGGCCTCATGAAAGAGGTTTTGAGGAAAAACATCATTCCTGTGACGAGAAGTGAAATCTTTAGTGAAAAACTGCTCAAAAGACAGTCAACAGAATTTTACGGCAGGATACATGCGCTCATTCGAAGGTAGAACATTGCATATGAGAGAAACGGTGATTACGGTGGGAGAAATAGGATGTGATACGCAAAAACCAGGTTTATTTTGATGTATATACATCCTGTGTGGTAATTTGTCCTAAACAAAATGGCATACTTTTGACTCCACCTACATGCATATAATATATATATTATATATCTATATATATATAGTGTTGTGTAGTGTGTGTGTGTATAGGTGTATGTGTGTGTATATATATATACGTTGAGAAGTGTATGTGTGGTGTGTGAGAGATAGAGAAGAAAGATGATAATAGAGAGAAAGAAGGAGAGAGAGAGAGGAGAGAGAGAGAGAGAGAGAAGAATATATACACACACACACACACTATATATATATATTATATTAATAATGATTTAGTCTACTATATTTAAAATAAAGATGCTGCAATTTTGTTAGAGAGCGGTATGTAGATCTAGTATTGATAATATAGTGTGTATGTTTATAAGTAAATAGGCTCAGTATCGTGATAGAGCATAAACCTCATAGCGAGAAACTGCCAGTAACCAAACGCCGGTTACTACGCTACGTTAATAATAATAATAAATAATATATATATATAATATATATACTATATATATATATATATATATATATATTCACACACACATATATAATATATATATTTATATATACACATATATATTATAATTTAACTCACACATACAGAACTATATATATATATTTAACTCACACATACAACACACACACACATATATATATATATATATACACCACACCCGCACACACACACTCACACACACCATATATATAACTTTATATATATTTAACTCACACATACACAACTAATGACAATCCAGTTCCCCAACACACATAAAATAAAACAATTAAACAGACACACACACACATACACATACATATTATCTTGACCAATCCTTACAATCAACATTCTGACTAATACCTGCATCACCATTCGAACACTCCCCATCTAGGAGAAGAAAATCCAATACCCACCCCCAACACCCCTGCCCATACTGACAACCTACTGTTCACCATTTTGAGAATATCCATCATTGAAGCAAGAACTATATCAAGTCCTGAAGAAGGTCTAATAGACCGAACGTTGCGTTGTCGACAATGAACATCCAGTTTCCATAACATCCCGTGTTTGTCTACCTTTCCCACACACACACACACACACACCACACACACACAACCATATATATATATATATATATATATATATATATATAATATATATAATATATATATATATAAAAAGTGTTTTGACTTCTAGGTAAAATCAATGATTGCTGGGAAAGAGCTATATAGAATCGTTACTCCGTCACAAGCAATGAGATATACTTCCACAATGTGGAGGAGTGTATACCTGTTAGGGTAACATCTATGGGGTTAATAGAAAAAAATGTGTTTAAAAGCCAATTGAGCCAACAGAGATGAATAAAAACGTATCGCATAAACGTATTCGTATGACCAATGAGGGAGATGCATAAAATCCACCAAAACCAACCAACCAGTCAACCAATCAGCCAATCACAACGTGGAACAGAATAAAAAGATCACATAAAAAAACAGTGCAGGCCTTCTCCATTAAAATTGGTCATTTGTGTATAACGACGTTAGTGTCGTCTGAGATTGTGTGTATTACGCAACCACACACACGAAGCAGGTTGACACCAGGGTTATTTCACAGCGGAGTTTAAGTGTTTTAATTTTCGTCCTTCTAGATGTGTTAATAATAATTCGCACAGAGCAAGGATTCAGCTACAACAACGGGCAAAAACATCAGCAGTGATGATGTATATAAAAAGAAATGGACAGCTTAAGGATACCCTGCGCCGAAACATACCCTGAGGCATAAACATCAGCAACGAAATCTGATCGCAGGACAGAGACAATAGCCAAAAACTTACCCAATCTGTCTGCCCTATGTCCAAAGGCTTGACCGAAAAGATTCAAAAGATATGTTATCTGTATGACATCAGGGCAACATTCAGGAGTGACTCGACTCTTCGTAAATATCTCCTCCGAATCAAGTACCAACAGATACTACATGACTAAAATTGTGTATTATTCCATCTCATGCAGCTATAGCAAGTATACAAAAACATTGCCGTCCACTGAAAGTAAGACTAGAAGAACAACGCAAACAGTGGTACGAGGAAATAGAAAAATGCGGTTAGGCTGACTATATATGGAACGAAAGGGAAACTATCTGCCCTTATGAAGTTAAGATAATAGATAGGGAAGAACATTAGAGAAAAAGACATCTCAAAGGATCAGCTATAGTAGAACAAGTATTAAGTTGAAATACTTTGGAATGTGGAGCACCCTTCATCACCATTGCTTCCTGGTACACTCTGATCCGAGTGGTAGTACCTGTTAGGGTCCCGATCTATGGGTTAGATAGAAAAATGTATCCATAAAAAATTGTATTATCCATTAAGAATTGATTTATTTCAAAACATTATCGGCATTAAATGACCCACTGAGGTTGATATGCCGTAAACAAAACAAACCAAACCATAAGTTGAATACAATATAGAGCCAATAATCATAAGCTAGATTAGATTGAGTCATGTAAAAAATCATTCATGAGATGATTTTTTTTATGTATGTGGGGTTTTAAGGGTGAAATAGAACAAAACACGGGTCACAAAATGTAGGAAAATGTATTAACAAAAGAGTAGACAATTACAGTACAGAGAAGTGGAATTACGTCGACAAATAGATTATGAGCTGACTCGCATTGGCTTACTCTACAAGCCATAATTGTCCCTGTTACTTATAGTAACCGTCGGCGCATTCCATTAGTCTATAGGGTATATCACCTATAACAATGTATGAAAAGGGATTCATGCTTTTCTCAAAATTTACCTCGAATTTTTACCTCCATTCTCGGTAAAAAGAACCTTAGATTTATAAGTTCCAAAGATTCAGGGAATTTCGGACAATTCACTCTGAAAAGTCCAGAAAGGATACATAGAGCAACGGATATAGGGGTTGAGTTAATACAGTTCTAAGTGACAATCATATGTAGGCTGCAGGTTCAATCCTGATCACGGCATAATAACATAGAATAGCAAACATAACTTAACACTTGTACCTCATGGATTGAATGAAAGTTCGTTCAAAGCTCACGATTACAACATGAAGGTTTCCTAGTTCAAAAAGAAGGTTCCCGAGTTCGACAGGGAAAATCTGTTGAAGGCCGGAGAGTACATCAGTCTAAACGTTGTGTATATAACAGAGGATAACAGTCCAAATATTTCAGAGTTAAGCTTGTTTGAATTTAGTTTCCTTTTCAGAGACAGAATACCGTACTAATTTAAAAAAAAAACACTGTCTGCCTTACTATTTACTAATAACTGGGAGGGGGCAAAGGAATTTATGCTTTTCCAAAAGGCACTAGCGCAATCAGTTTCGTCCACTGATTCCATTTTTTGTAACGATAACCATTATGCTAAGCACGCCTATGAGATTGTAAATCTCTTGAAATAAACCAATGTCAGGATTTTATTACATTACATAGGATCTTTCATTTGGTACTACAGTTTACCGTTTTCTTTTAATAGTCGTTTGAACTTGAACTAGACAGAATGATGACTCCTAATCTAATGATTAAAAACGCCAGGCGCGTTAAATTCTAATAATGATTTTATATATAGACAGGGTGTTCGGGAGAAATTTGACAGTTCCATAAGGAAAAAGAAAAAGTGCTTGGTAACTACAAAATTTAATAAATTGTAAAGAAATTCAACAGGCACGGAAATTACACCACTGACAACAAGTTTCACCCACAATAACCGCAATTAGCGTCGATCACAGCCTTAATCCTGCTCCGAAACCTGGAGCACGCTGATGTTACAGTTTCCCTGGGAAGGGTCTCAAAAACTACCTTAATTCTGTCGTTTAACTTGGCTTTTGTAGTACTGCAGAGGGGTAAGAACCCCCCCCCCAATGGGGCTACCTGTTAGCCATGGGTGGCGACCCGTGATGCTTAAGGATGAAATCCTGGTGGATGAGCAGCCCATGACATGCAACACTCCACTTAAACACTTACTTAGGCTAGACGGGCGGTTAGAGAGCCCCCCATCAATTGGCAGGTAATGTCAAGCCCTAGCACCTATATGATTGTCCCATCCCTATTGCCCTTATGGCAAGCCCCAACCCTTCTTATCATATGGGTGCCAGAAGGCCGTGGCTGAGGGTCTTCATATCCTGGGAATAACGTTAAACTTTATCTGTTAGTGAGTTTCCGGTTCTGGAGGTTTGGGGAATGTGGAGTACCCCTTCATCACCATTGCTCCTTAGTCCACTCGACCCGAGTGAGTAGCCTGTTAGAGTCCCATCTATGGATTATATAGAAAAATGTGTTACAAAAAAAAAAAACAAAAAAAAAACATCAGTATCCATAAAGAATGAATTTATTTCAAAACCTTATCGGCATTAGATAACCCATTGAGGTTGATATGCCGTAAAACCAACCAAACCAAACGAAACAAATCCTATCGATTACAACCTTGAGTTCAATTAAATTACATATTTGTGTTAATACATTCATCATCATGTAGCGCTGTCAGCACGGATATCCATGACAACTCGCTCATCATTTCCGGAGGTCCTATGCAACATCCTGTATCCGCACAAGAGCTGATCAATGTACGTCTTTGCTGGTCGTCCACACTGCGTGTCAGTGCTGGCTTCCACGGAGACGTCGCCGTATGGCTGCACCACTGGACCCTAACGAAGCGCTAGGAGAAAAAACTAGAGGGAGCTGCACAGAATGTCGCGGGTGAATCCTGAACAAGACGTGGAAACAACACCCCACGAGAAAACAGCTGTACGTCACCTGCCATATATCACCCAAACCATCCGAGTAAGACTGCTGGAGAAGCAAGGACGAAATCATAAGCGACGTTATACCTTAGATGACCATATGACCCTTAACCACCCCTTTTGCGATCTCAATTCATAAGGACATGGTTTTTATTTACACCGTCAAAATCCGGTTGTTTGTTAGGTGTTAGGTTAGGGGTTAGGGTTAGGGTTAGGGGTTAGCTTTATAATTAAAAAAGCTCTAAAAATAGTCTGTTAACAAACATCCGGATTTTAACGGTGTAAATGAAAAACATGTCCTTATGAATTGAGATCGCAAAAGGGGTGCCTAAAGGTCATATGGTCCCATTAGATTTTAGTCCTGCCGGTATTCTGCAGAGCACTTAACAATTAGAACACGTGACAACACAATAGATAAGCTGTATTAGATGTTCTGTTAGAGAGTTAATGCCCAGTTGCCCACTCGCAAACGCAGTTATTCTCTTTATAGTTACTTCATTATTTTTCTTTCTATATTCAAAAGACTTTCACAGAAGTAAGCATTTAAAAAGAATACTAAGACATTTGCGTACAATTTACACCTACAAAAATTTATACTTATAGAGCTTTTATATATTTACCAGCACCACCACACGAACAGGATGTGACACAAATGCAATTTCTTAAGGGGAGTTTACAGATTTGAAAAACTGGTTGCCTAACTAAGGCTAAAAAACCAGTATGCCCTACTATTTACCCATAGCAGAGGGCAGAATAATTGGATTCATACCTTTCCCAAGGGTATTAGGACTATGTGAAATGCAAACAGCCTTGTCTAGGATTTGAACTCGTCTAGCCGTTTCCATTTCTTACGACAGTAATCTTTACACTACGTGACTCCATGTACAAAGAAGCTTATACAATTATATGAGCGAAATGTCCTTATATGAAGGAATTTTTAGTTGAGAAAGTCTTGAGTATATCATTGTGTGACTGAAAAATCATGCATATAAATGATAATGATTTAAAATGATAAATGATATATAATGATAAAATGGACATAAAATAATTGAAAAGATAAAATGATATTAAGAATAATATTAAGAACAATATAAAGAACATATAAATAGTAATTGAAAAGATAATAATTGAAAAGATAAAATGGACATAAAATAAGATAAAATAAGATATATAAATATAAAATATATAATGGTTCAAAATGATAAATGATATAAAAGATAAATGGCGAAATTTATATGAAGGTAGTTTTTAGTTGAGAAAGTCTTGAGTTATTGTGTGACTGAAAAATATTTTGCATTTTGTACACATTTTTTTCTTCTATTTTTTTTCTTTTGTTTCCTCAAGTTTTGTGTTGTTTTTCTGTTTGGTTTGCCAATATTTTCAAATCAGCTTCAATAACTAAATTGTTAATTGGAGTTATAAAAATACAAAAAAAGTGAATTATTAAAAGGCTTTTTTTTTTTTTACACAACAGCCACTAATTAATGAATTGAATATTAATACTATTTCATGTATTATGCAGAGGACTTTTTTCCTTGCATTACTCGCTTTGTGAATTTCAAGACATTTTTTGTTTGTTTTTATCTCAACGAAAGAATGGTTATGTGCCAGCTGGCAAAAAGTCTGATTATTATTAGAGGATAGAGACAACTTAATGACTTTAAGGTTGCATTTAACACAACAAACGTCTACCTACATTCCAAGCACCATCTTAGAGCTGGCTGTACAGAAAGACTATTGATATATATATATATATATATATATATATATAATATATATATATTATATATATATATATATTTATGTTGTAGAAATTGGAGAGACGCGAAGGGATCTATTTAATTGTTTTCCCTCCATCTTACTCCAATCATGACCTTATTTTACCCTTTTATCCAATTTATGCATATTGATTTTTAAAAGATTTACCGGTTTTTAACTTTTAACAATGCACCGGTTGAAAGGGCTTTTAAATCTCCTTTTTTGTCACCTTATCTACCCTTTTATGTTTGATAGTTGATCTAGTTAATAATATTAACATTTCTATATCAAATCAGTTATACCATAAATTTGTTTAAATAAATAAATACATACATACAAACACATAAACATATCTAAATATATAAAAGTAAGTTTTTGGTATGTACGTGTCAACGTATAAGTTCAAAACGGGGGGGGGGTCACTCTGATTCGAAATCCTGCATACATATTAATATCCTTTTAACTAAGAAACACGCTAAATTTGGTTATTGATTTTTTCTGATTAAGGTTTATAATTAATTAATTAAGCCAACATCACCCAATTTGCGAAACTGTCCGTATACCAACTCCTGATGATGATAAAATAGTGTCCTCTGCCTGACTTTTTGTTACAGTGATTACCAGCAGGGAAATTCAGTTTTAGTGAATAAATTTCGCAGTCTTAAGCCGTTCAGCTCGGAATTTATCGCCTATTTATAATCCAATCTTAAAAATATCCATATGGTTGGAAAGAAGAGAAAATAATCTTTCTCAATATATAATTTGTATGAGTCTTTATCCATTGAATTATTTTTTTTATAGCAAGTTAGAAAAAATTAATTTTGCTTCGGACAGCAAAAGTATGTTTTAACGAAAAATCAAATCTTATTCATATCGCAGTCTTTTTATTCCTGTCTTTAAAATATTAATTTAGTTAGAAATGAAATGAAATAATCTATCTTACAAATATTTATTTGGTAAGAAAGATGTGGTTTTATCGATTGAATTATTTTTTACAGCGAAGTAAATAACAACAATAAGCGAAAACATTTAATAATAACTCAACTTTGTTTTTAATCAGTATTTAATTTTTTCGTATATACAAAAAAGTTTTAGAAAAAGAAGCTTTTTACAAAAATAGGTAGTTAAATTATATAACTACTTATTTCGTAAATAAGTAAACATATACTTGTAATAACAATAACAAAATTAAAAAAATAAAAATACGATGTAGTTGAATAAATTATATGAAGAAGTTTAACTTAACATTTCGTATATAAACAGTGTTACTGTTTGAAATGTTAAGTTAAACTTTGTTTCTTTCGTGTTTAAAATAAAAAATGATTCTAATGTACGTAACTTGAATAAGAAAATTTGTTATTTAATTTATCATAATTCTAATGATAAATTCTAATAAATAGACAGATTTTTAAAAAATTAAGTCACCACTTCCTTTTCTCTCTCATTCTTTTTTTTTTTTTTACTAAAAACCGTCAAAGATGGTCTTTCGAATTTATCTCGGCTGAACTTGAAAAACGGTCGGAAAATTAGGGTGACTCAGAAAAAAACAAAACCCATAAATTTTGTAATAAAACTGTTAATTTGAACTAGGGAGTTTAGGGTTAGGGTTAGGGTTGGGGTTTAGGGTTAGTTTAATGGGAAAATAGATAAATAATTTGTGTTCTGTTTTTTTCTGGGTCATCTGTATACAGGGTGACCCAGAAAAAACAAAACCCACAGATTTTGTAATAAAACTGTTAATTTTAACTAGGGGGGTTTAGTGTTAGGATTAGAGTTAGGGTTTGGGTTAGGTTTGGGGTTTGGAGTTTGGGGTTAGTTTAATGGGAAAATAAATAAATAATTTGGGTTCTGGTTTTTTTTTTAGGGGGGGGGTCACCCTAATTTTCCGACTGTTTTTCAAGTTCAGCCCTAATCTCGAGATTTCTTTTAACCATTTATTAACATTTTTTTAACTTTAGAAGTTACTTTAATTCATTCATATTAGTGTCGTCTCGAATATAACATTTATTTCGACCGTTTATTCATTAGACAATTCTCGGGGATTTAAAAAAAAATTGATAAATAATTATCTCTTATTAGTTACCACCAATTTTCCCTGTGAAATTTACCCCCCCCCCCTATATTTAACACAATGAAACTTGCATAAAAATTAATATTATCTTAAAAAATGTTTTTCCATTCGAAAGAAGAAACATTAAACAAACTCCTGATGATTTAAAAAAAAAATTTCAGCTTACGGAAATAATGAAAATTATGATTGAAAAACAATGTTTTCATTTTTGCACCGTTAAATCAAATGAAATTTAACGTTGTCAAAAATAACTTACGACAAGAGGATTTTTAAAATATACTATGAAAAATCAATTAATGGTCCGATTTTCACGAAAATATATTAGGGGAAATATTTTTTTACGAGGTCTACCCCCCATCTCCTATTTCATTTCATGAGATATTAAAAAATGAACCGAAATTGGGTATACCTATCTCTTATTTTCTCCCCACTCACACTTTGGTGTTCCTTTTTTTTTAGTCTAGTCATGGACCGGGTACTTTAGCTAGTATATATATATATATATATACTGACCAGTAGAGCAGGATAAAACCTAAATGAAATTGTTATGTTACCTCCCCATGTTGGCTTCGTTACTTAAAGTTTAATGTATTAAAAAGACAATTTTTTGTTTTATTTTGGTCGGTAATATTTAAAAAATGTTATTAAATTTCTATCCTCTATTTTCTTCTAAAACTTCTCATCATTTGGTGAGTTGCGTTTATTTCGTAATTTTAGTTGAACGGATTGGCCCTGTGGTTTCATATTATTTCATCGCATTGTAGTTCTTATGTATTTTGATTATCTCCCTACCTGAAAATAAGTTAATTTTATTATTGCAAATCTTATACAGAGTGTTTCGTAAAGGACGCAACCCGAAGGATAACAGGGTAGAATATATACTCTTGTAAATGTTGTGCTATACTATTAGTTATTTGTCAACACTGTTGTCAGAAACAACAGTATTGAATACAGTGTTGAAATATGTTCATCATGTGCTAGCCTCATTCGAGCACATGTTGTTTTCCAAATACGAACGTATTTCTTACAAACATTTGAGAAATTATTTCAATGTGAAATTTCCCTATTTTAAACTTTTCAACAAATCAACAATATTGGATTTGGTTGATAGATTTTATGAAAGGGCAAAGGTAGGTCATCTTTGTTAGATGCTGAAGTTCCAGATTATATATACGAACATTTACCGTATTTGACGGCATATAAGACGCACGGGCATATAAGACGCACCCCCCATTTCAGCAGGTAAGATTCATGAAAAATGTTTTTAGTGTATTTAAGCATATATTGTTGAAAACAGTCTAGCTGTGCATTACACAAGCAGAAACATAGCTGTATAAAAACAATTTGGCAGTTTAGGGTAGGTAAAAGTACTGAGCGTAAGCTGGGTTAGTGAGCATCATAGAGAAGATTAGCCTAGGCCGACGGGAGGTCTCAAACATCACCTACGATGTTTAAGACGCAGGGCAATTTTTTGAGCCAAAATTTTGGAAAAAAAAGTTCGTCCTATATGTCGTCAAATACGGTAACTCATTTACATGGAAAACTTTTGGAAAGGTATATTTGTAGATTAGGCTGTCTACAACTACATTTTAAAATTTTGTCTGTCTGTCTATTTGTCTGTCTGTCTGTCTGTCTGGCTGACTGGCTGGCTGGTTGGTTGGTTTTAAGGCATAGTTGTCTTATTTAATGCCAAAGTCGGTCCTTTTTGCATGCAAACAATTAAATAGTTTCAAATAACTATTCCCATTAATCATTAAACAGGCAGACACTTCATACATAGTTGAAATATCAATGTTTTAGAAGGCAATGTATTAAGTTTCAAAATCATTTTAAACGTATAAACACATCATGCTTACTTGCAATATCAATGTTTTAAGAGAAAATTGTAGTTCACATTAGTTTTAAACATTATTTCAAACATATCTATTTGACTGATGGAACCTTAACAGATATTAACACTCCAAGTCAGAGTGGATCTGTAAGTAACATCAATGAAAGGAGTCACTTCACACTCCCCAGCGCTCTAGAACCGGAGCATCACCACCAGATGCAGTTTAGTGTCATTATTGTTTTCAGTGCTACAAAAAAGTTAAAATAGTTTAAATACAAATTCTCAAAATGAAAGTTGCATCCTTTTTATTCACAGGCAATATTTAAAATTGAGGTCATATACTTTGTTTGCTGTAACTACTATAGGGTTCTCGGCGATCCGAGTTCAAATCATGGACGAGGTTGTTTATGTTTTACTTCGCGCTTATGCCTTAGGGAAAGATGTGAATCCATCTTTTCTATGTCTCCTGATCAAGTGTGGTAAATTGTAGGGTAGATTGTGATCTATAACTTTGGTTCAGCAACGTGTCTACGAGAAGGAAGACTGAATTCAAATCAACTCTACTCTTCTAAAAAAAAAAACCGACCTTGTGTTACATCCTGCCAATTGAGAAAGGGTATGACAAATATATACTATAGTTGTTTTTTCCAGATTTTCTATATTCGCAGAAAACAAAAGAGAATTCGATTAGTTTGTTGTTTAATACCATATAAAACGCGTGGTCTAATGGCTAGAGTCGTAGGAATGGACTCGTCAGTTCAAGTTCAATTCCTGGACGAAGCTGTTGGCATTTCACATAGCGCTAATAGGTATGAATCCAATTCTCTCTCCAGCTATGGGTAAATAGCAGAGCAGACTGGACTATTTAACCATAGCTAGGTAACCAGTCTAGGAGAAGGAAAACTCTGAATTCAAACTTATTAAAACTCCGCTTAAGAAATTGATCTTGTGTCGCATCCTGCTCGTGTGGAGGGGTTGGTAAATATATATAAAGTTGGAAAGTAATAATGAGCATAGTATCCCTAAAAATGAGAGAGTTATTTAAGTACACTATCAACACTTCTGTTTGGAATCAGAAATATTTGTCCCCTCTGTCGCGGATCTATGTGCCGCTTAGTGATCCACTGCATAAATTTGTGGTCGAGTCCAATTAGAGTATCTCTTTCTCCCCGATCGTGTTCTCGTCCTAGAGGCAGTGTGGCAACAAAACGAGGAGAGTTCGATTCTGGGGATTTCAATCTCAGAGCAGTACCTCCCTAATTTACTATAAGTTTGACGCCTGTAAAATCTGTCCTTGCCGATACATATACATGTGGGCTAGTACGTTAAACTAAACTATATGACAAATTTGTTTTTATGAGGAAGCCAACGAATATTTAGAATTAGAGTTAACCGCCCTTTTCGTTGGCATCCAACGGTTGCATTTATCATTTCACCTCAACCATCTCAATATATGGACCAATAAATCTGTTTGGAAATTATTAAAATTAATTATTTTAATAATTTTTAATTTAATAACAATTTTAATAATTAATTATTAATTAATTATTAATTATTATTATTGAAACCATATAACTGTGAGCAAACAAATTATTAATGTCAAATAGGAATAGGGACTTGAAGCCTATAAATGGGCAGAGATGCTGATAGGTATGCGTCCTGAGTCCCTGACGCATAAATATCTAAAAGAGCGAAATAAAATTACGTTGAATCAAAGATGGCTGCCATTATTTACTAACTTCTTCTCGGAAAAAGAACAAAGGGACTTAACTCTCATTTAAGTCTTAAAAGGACTTTACTCTCAAAGCAATGAGAGCTAAGTCTCTTTGTTCTTTCTCCGAGAAGAAGCTAGTATACAATGGCAGCCATCTTTGATTCAACGTAATTTTCACGGGAAAAACACGACGCTTATCAAATCCATTTTAATACATGTTTTTAACTCCAAAATATCATAAAATGTCTTTTTGATAACCAGTAAGTTTATTTCAAATAATGCGCAAGTACAATTTTATGGGGTAGGAATTTAGTCACTTATAGTTCAAGATTACCTAGCACTTTTGTCCTGAAAGATAATGAGAGCTCAAACATATGGGAGATTAAAAAAAAGGGGGGAAATGTTTATGAAATGAGTCACGATAACTAACGGAAAAATCACCTCTTAAGATTTTAAGGTAATAACACTGAGCTTTGTCAGGACTTATATATATATATTTACCAACCCCTCCGCACGAGCAGGATGTGACACAAGGTCAATTTCTTAAGCGGAGTTCAACAGGTTTTCCTTCTCCTAGACCGGTTGCCTAACTAAGGTTAAAGAGCCCAGTCTGTCCTATCATTTATCTATAGCTGGAGGGAGAGTAGGATTCATACCTTTTCCAAGGGTATTAGCGCTAAGTGAAATACATTAACACATCCAGGATTTGAACTCGAGGCGACGAGTTGATTTCCCATGACTTTAGCCAGTACACCACGCGCTTTTTATAAGGACTTATAAGTTAATGAATGTCATCAAGAAGTTACATTTATTATGTCCTTCTCTCGGGGCACCATTGATCGTGCTGAATGTAGAACACAACACCACTTTTTTAAGTCTTGATTTTTCAGAGATTGGAAAAATATGGAACAAAAAGTTCATAACTTTGGTTTCTGGTAAGGAACATTTCAACTGAATGTCTACATTATACAGTTAAAGAAAAAGATAATGATTTGGTTTAGTTAAGCTGAGTAAGAACAATTTTTATAATTATAGTTGCAAATTGAACATGTTTGGAATTTTCAAAAGCTTATATGCTCCAGCGTTCCCTTAGTAACCACAGAAATTTTGGTGGGTATAACTATGACTGTCGTTGAGTTGGATGATGACAGACCAGACAGAGGCACAGAAAAGATATTTGGTGCTTTAATATTGTGGAATGAATCTAGTTTCATAGATCATTGATATTTTAATGACTTTGTTCTCCACAAGGTGTTTCATAATTGTGGTTTTATAACAGACTCAGCTCGGTAAATACATTTGTAATAATTGTGGGATATGATATGTAAAAAAAGGGTAATCAGATAATGATATAGGAGAGATGCTTATAAGAATGAGTAAATGGCAAAGATGATGGATCTAAGTATTAAAATGACATGAAATCAATATCAAAAACTTTATCACAGCACGTAACTCGTCTCGCCGTTTCTATTTCTTACGACAGTAATCTTTACACCACGTGACTTCATGTACAAAGAAGAGCTTATACAATTATATGAGTGAAATGTCCTTATATGAAGGAAGTTTTTAATTGAGAAAGTCTTGAGTTTTTTTTTTTATTATTGTGTGACTGAAAAATCACAATGCATATATTATTATGCATATATTATGCATACTAGTACAAAATAAAAAAAAACGCCCTCCGGACTATGTAAACAGATTTTTGAAACATATTGCCTGAGGGGTGGGAGTTAAAAAATTAATGTCAGCGAGTTTGTACCCTAAGTAAGTAAAATCATCAAATTCATTAAAGGATTAAAAAATAAAACAATTTGAAATGTAAACTTTAAATATGTATTAAAATAAAACAAACTATATATAGATATATAATACCAGTCATGTATTTATTAAAACTTGTTTAAAAAAACAATGAGGACTGTCTAATTTTGCATGTTCAAATTTTGAGTGTATTTATTGAATAAATACACTCAAAATTTGAACATGCCAAAATCGTAGAATAAATTTTATTCTATAATATGACGATTTTGGGTAATGTGATGTAATCAGTGACGTAATTTTTGTTACAAACAAAAACCGGAAGCGAATCACCATTATTAATAGATATGCATAATAATATAACTTTATCACAAGACGACAGGAAAATACGTAAAAGTTAAAACTTATTTCACTTTTTCTTTATTGTTATCTTTGATTTTCTTGAAGTGAGAACACGACTGAGTAAGTTGATGCTTCACTTTAAAAATTCCCCTTTCGATTAAGTGCAGCTAGTTGGAGTTTAATATTGTTAGAAGGTTTGTCATATCAAACGGCCAAAATATCTAAACTTTACAGAGTCCTAATAAGTGTCCTTCCTGCAAACAAACTTAAAATGAAATGGGTTACATATGTTTGGTATTTTATTCTGATTAGAAGATTTATTTTTTCCCAGAATGCATCGTGAAAGTGTTTTATATTTCAGACTGAAAGTTGGGTTATTTCCTATAACTCCATCATAAACAAAGGGGAACCACTCTTGGCTGATAAATTATTTATTTATTTATTGATCTACTAGGAAAAAAGAAGACGGGGTTAGGGTTAGGGTTAGGGTTTAGAGTTAGGGTTAGGTTTTAGGGTTAGGGTTAGGGTTTAGGGTTAGTTTAATGAGAAAATAAATAATTTATCAGTCAAGAGTGATTCCCCTTTGTTTATGTTGGAGTTATAGGAAATAACCGAAAGTTGTTTATGGCTTATACTAAGAAGGTAATCCAATAAATACTATAAGAATTGCCATAACATTTGTATTCCTATCTTTTACCATATTTTAAGAAACATTAAAAAAATCATCTGCTTAATTGCATGAAAAAATAAAAGACTAAAAAATTAACTTGAAAATTTGATCATTTCAAAAATAAAAAAATCATTTCAATAATGAATACAAAAAAGGTTCCTAAATTATTTCAACATTCTCAGAGCAATTAACTTACAAAGATTCTAATATTATTCATGGATTTGAAGCAAGAAACAAACCCCTTACCATTTCTTTATTAAAAAAAGTTAAGTTTCTGTTCACATAAGACAATGTGTTTTTCATAAATATACTTGGACTGATATATGCTACTCTTGGATAGTTTTAGTAGCACGAATCAGCTCCTGTGTTTTTCCTAAACAATATCCATGAGGACTGCCTCTTCGTTGACAAGGGATACTCCAACATCTTTATTGGGGTGCTCCACATTCCCTAAACCTCCAGAATTGGAACATCACCATCTTTGCTTACAAAACTCAATTCTTCCATTCAAAAACGATTAGCTAGATAAATGTCGTTGGGGGGGGGGGGATTGATGACTTTCATACCCACCCCCACCGAAAACAAAACAGTAAAAGTGCAGGAGAAGATGCGATAAGTGCTGAACTTAGCAAGTATAACCCAAAACAGAAAAGGTTCCAAAATTATTTTAACATTCTCAGAGCAATTAACTTACAAAATTTCTAATATTATTTATGGATTTGAAGCAAGAAACAAACCCCTTACAATTTCTTTATATAAAAAAGTTAAGTTTCTGTTCACATAAGACAATGTGCTTTTCATAAGTATACTTGGACTGATATATGCTACTCTTAGATAGTCTTAGTGGCACGAACAAGCTCCTGTGTTTTTCCTAAACAATATCCATGAGGACTGCCTCTGGTGACAGCAATTTGGTGACTTCTATTAATATTCTACTGACAAATCAACGGGAAAACGAGACACCATTAATTCCGAGTCCTGAACAAAGCGCTGCTGAAAACCGCCTTTCCGGCACCCCCAAGTAGGCTCCCCGTGATTGGGGGATTCGGGACTAGTACACACCGGCTCTGCTTACTAAAAGTAAGTCTATGTCCCTCATTTTTAATGAAGACCACCTTACAATCCGTAAATAACATATGCAAGTGCTGTAGTGCAAGTTGTTGCAATTCACCGGTTATAACTTTTGGATTTTTTTCAGTATCCCCTTGCTTTTATATTTATACTGAAACAATATGAATGCGTCAAGTTGCACGACAGACCATCGATATTATTCCTGTTGTTTGACCACCAACAGTTTTTATTTTCTCGTAAGAATAAAATAGATTAATTCTTACGTAGGCAGCTGATTTCTTTTGCTCGTTGGTGTACCTTCTTCAAATAATTGTCCGTCGGTAGAAAATGCTATTAATAATATCAATGATAATGAAAATCAAGCTGCAGCGAGTTTGTGATATATTTGTTTCAATCAGTATTTAACCTCCATACCTAAAAAAGAAAAGAAAAAAGAAACAAACAAAAAGAAAAACAACTTTATATCTCGTTTTTACATAGATAGAGAATGGTAAAATATAACATTTAACGAGACAGAGGAAATGCAGAAGAACTCGGGTTTTGCTCACTTGGAGTATTGTCTTTCGTGAAGTTCCTGAAACTTAAGAATAATGATACACTTTTATGAACGCCATAAATTCGTATTTAAAACTGTCGGCGATATCATTTCTTTTTTACGCTATAATTAAAATATTTGAATTGCTTAGCATTCTATTAAGATGCTCTGTAGAATTTTCCCCCAGACTTTTCTTCAGCCACAAATGAGAGAAAATTTTAAACTGTTTGTATTTTTATTAGACACGCGTCAAAATAAAGAAGACTCGGATTTTGTTTTTTGTTGGGTTTTGTATTAAAACCAGCTTGGCGGTTGTTAACGAATTGAAGCCATATGCGAAAGATTTGAAGAAATACAAAACGGAGTCATAAGCTTTGAAGACATAACTTCAAGCGATTCGTGCCTTAAATAATGAACAGTCATATATATATATATATATATATATATATATATATATGTGTGTGTGTGTGTGTGTGTGCATGTGTGTGTGTGTGTGTATATGCATATATATATATGTGTCTGTGTATATGCATATATATATATATGTATATATATATATATATATATATATATATATATATACAATACATATACATATATATACATATATATACATACATATATACATATATATATACACATATATATATATATGCATATATATATGGACATCCATATATATGCATATATATACATATATATACTTATATATGTATATATACACACACACACACACACACACATATATATATATATATATATATATATATATATATATATATATATATATATATATATATATATATATATATTCTTGTACTGACACTCTGTAGCTGCTATGGTATGTTTGTGAGTAGAACCTCAATCCTTTTGGGGAATCTGCGCATGTGCTGAAAGTCAGATTATTGTGAGGGCCAGTTGAACAGAATGACAGCCAATACATCTTTCTTCGTATCCAATTTATTATCATGTTTACTAACAGTAATACAAGCGAAGAGCTATGCTTTTTAACAAAAGTATTTGTGCGAAATAATCTTAGCAATTGATGACAGGGAATTAAGATATTCAACAGTTTTATCGGTAATTATGAACTTTAGTTGACAAAATTCCTAGCATAAAATTTTGGGTGCGCATTATCTCCCTTAACAAATTTGCTTGTATAGTTTTTCTTATGAGATTTTCTTAAACAATTGAATGAATAAAAATACATTTCATTCTTATCGACACATTTTTGTTTGTTTGATTGAGAAATAAAATTTTTAATTCTCAAACAAACAAAAATGTGTTGATAAGACAGTGCACAACAAAAATATCATAAAATGTGTTCTTAATAACAATTAAGTTCATTTCAGATAATGCGCACGCACAATTTTATGCTAGGAATTTGGCCAAATAAAGTTCATACGTGTCGATAAGAATGAAACGCACACATTTAACCATTTGTACCATTTCTTTCATTTTCAAAAGCTATTTCGTTTACCTGACGAATGCACTAGCAAGAAACCGCTCGGTCGTAAAGATTTATGAAAATAAATAAAAGCTAAACCTCTTATTTGTTCATATATTTCTTTCTCCCCCCCTCTCTCTCTCTCTCTCTCTCTCTCTCTCTCTCTCTCTCTATATATATATATATATATATATATATATATATATAGTGATTGTCACTTCGCAGAAGAAGACCATTTCTACAAGTAGTTCGGTTGTGAGCACACAGAGGGCCCACTGGTCCAAATTTGTTTTTATGTTCCCTGTCACACATGAACCACTTTCTCGGCTTTCTCTCGCATGCGACCGTACGTGACTGAGAAGCACAGCCCTCGATAGGCCGGCTCTGACACTCAGGTCACATATATAGTCAGTCTTAAATGTATGAAATGTGTCCATGTCCGTCATGTGCCGCTTACATAGAGGCCGCTTCAGGATGGGGTGCTCGAGCTGCTTTAACTCAAATCCTTACAGCTACCATCGGCCTGCTTTTCCAAAAGAATGTATACCCAACCCCCACTTCTGTCAATTGGTCCTCATCGCTGAAGCGGACCTCCACAAGGGTCACGATGTCTGTCCGATATCGGGAGTTCTTTGCCACGATACCAGTTCGTTGTTCGGGTTTTCCCGATCCCTCAAGATCAATGTGTCCAAACATTCCAGGTGGCTATTGTTAACCTAGGTTTGTTGTTGAAATATTTTCTTGTTTCCGCCCTGCTAATGTGAACAGCCACCAGCCACAGGTTGCTGGCTAGCTTGATAGGGGAACAGGCATTTGTTTAGGTTACCTTTTCTATACCCTTCCCAGATGTCTGGGTGGGCATTTCTACCCAGGGGCTGCTTAGTCACTTACAACCTCGCCACGTGTAGATTCACAACTGTGTGCTTCCAGCCCGTCAAGCCTGCACACGCCACCGTTTCTCCATCGCCGTGGGACTTGTAGAAATATCTGCACATGTTGACATGTTGTGCAACACGCACCGCATGCTCTCTTTACCGAAAGATCCCGAAGAGGTCAGCGGAGTAAGCCATATATATATATATATATATATATATATATATATATATATATATAAGAATGTGATGGTATGTACGTGTCGGCTTATAACTCAGAAAACATATGTTATTTAGATTCGAAATCTTGCATACACATATTTTTTTTATTACTGAGCTTCACTACTGTTGAATTTGGTAATATATAATTCATAATAAAATCCATTTTAATTGTATAATGTTCCAATAAAAAATAAATCCTGATATGTTTGGGTTAGAAGAAAATTGAAGAGGGTGCCCCAGTGTGCCCAACATGCAAAGTACAACTTACAACCAAGCATATCCTTCTAAATTGTAACAGACTTAAACATATCCGCGCAAATTACTATCAAGCTAGAAACCTGAAAGACATCTTCAAGAATACAAACCCTGAAAATATTTTAAATTTTATTAAAAAAAGCAACCTTTTCAACAAAATATAACAGAACATAACCAATTATCTCCATAGAACCACTACCTTAAAATCTGAAATCCAAAATAACCTTTTTGGCATTAAATGACCCACAGAGGTTGATATGCCGTTAAACAAAACTCAAACTCAAACTCAAACTCTGATAACTATTCATATCAGAATAAAATGCATTTGTAAAGTGGGGTAGATTAAAGGGCTAATAATCCTTTTTGTCCAGATCACTGTTACTCCACTCGTGTTTTGTGCCTGATTCTTTAGCTTACACCCCACCATTATCTACAAGAATGAAAGGTTGCAGGTGATTATTGCATTGTAATCTTTGTTTAAGGGCAAAGGTAGGTGTCTATTAGCAAAGGTAGGTGTCATTTTGGTCCCCATGACTGAACCTCTAGAAAATGGTGACGATTGAATTAAAAATAATTGTGTTAAAATAAAATGAATGATATTACGAATATTTTGTATGAAGTTCCTTTTTTTAATATTGTTGTGGATAAGGAGTCTACAGAATTTGTAAAAAGATATTGGTTTTATCAATGAAAAAACTAGACAATATTAGACTATAAGTAAGTAAAGTCGTCGGAGCGGCCCAATGTCGGTATCAACCAGACAGCGAGGGAGTCTATCCCCTTTTCACTAGCGCTAGACCAGGGAGATTATTTTGGCGACTGAGGTGGTGCGCCACACCTAACATCAGATCCTCACTTTACCGCACAGATCCCTGTGCTACTCATACGCTGAGTTGCCGAGGGCCGGTATCGAACTAGGAACCTTGTGATTCCTAGCCGAATGCTCTACCGACTGAGCTAAACCGGTCCTATATGATCAATGTAAACAGAAAGTCACTCTGTTAGGGTTTTAATCCTTCAAATAATCGATCGGGTGGGTAAGATTTTGAAAATTTGGTCTAAATGAAAGTTTAAGTAAATTGCTTAAGGATCTCTGGTTATGATCAAAGGGGAACCACTCTTGACTGATAAATTATTTATTTTCCCATTAAACTAGCCCTAAACCCTAAACCCTAACCCTAACCCTAACACCGTCTTCTTTTTTTTCTAGTAGATCAATAAATAATTTATCAATCAAGAGTGGTTCCCCTTTTATCATGTTAGACTTATAGGAAATAACCGGATCTCTAATCATGTTTACTAATGAAATGTAGGTGACTTTCTTGGTGACTAATTTAGGAATGTTTTACATTGATTGATTGATTGGTTAATTTCATTGGCATTGTCAATCCGTCAAGGGTTATTTTATGCTTAGAGGTTAGGGAATTGCGTTCATTTCACGATAATATTTACATCTTTTGTGCATTTGTTTCTTAATAGCTTCTTTTTTTTACACCTGGTCTAAATCGAATATGAATAATTTTTAAACAGGTCTATTTGATCTATAAATGGAAAGTTAACAGGTAATGCCACTCCCCCATAGATGGGACCCTAACATGTAATACCCTCCGTTTTATGCATTCCTATATAATACAAATAATTTATATGCAATTATATCATTTCAAGTACCTATTCCTATTTAGCCGGGTAAGCTCAGTCGGTAGAGCGTTCGGCTAGAAACCACAAGGTTCCTATTTCGATTCCGGCCCTCGCCAACTCAGCGTTATGAGTAACACAGGGATATGTGTGGTAAAGTAAGGAGCTGATGGTATGTGTGGCGCTCCCCCTTAGATGCAAAAACATTCTCCTTGGTCTAGCTCTAGTGAAAAGGGGATAGACTCCCTCGCTGATTGGCTGATACCGACATTAGGCCGCCCCGATGACTTTTACTTATTCCTATTTAATAATAATTGTTTTCACACAGTTATATGGTTTCAAACATTCCTATTCAATACTAATAATTTCTAAACTTATTTATTTTATGCATAGATTGGGACCCAAGCTGGTACAACTACTCCGGGTCAGAGTGGGCCTGGGAGTAATGGCAATTAGGGGGTACTCCACTCTTTCCATATATTCAGAACTGGAGCTCAACCATCAGATAGAGTTTAGTGACACCCTTTCGGGTTTCTTAGCCCTCTGTATGAGATACAGTGAGCATATTCTAACCCCCGTCAACAGAGCGAGAAGTTTGTATAGTTTTGGGAAAGTGCAGAAAATATCTGGTTTTGATTGTTCAGGAAATAAATGTCTGACCATGGCTTTTGCTTCATGACTTAAATTGTTTTTTTAAAACAACTAGAAAATGGATGCAAGTATTTAAGTTTTAAGGTAATAAAATATATTGAATAAGAAAGGCTAAGGAAACTGAATAAGAATGCAGATAAAAATATTTGAAACAGTTATACAACTTACTCTTCCATCACTTCCGTCTTTCATTGCTAAATTTTCCTAATTTAACCATTTAGTTAAAATAGGAAGTAAAGAATAAAATTACAGTTATTCATTCTTGTTAATCGATTTCTTTTAAGATTTATTCACGAGAGTTTTGCTCATATTCACTAAAATAAAACCAAACAATTAGAAATCAATAATGCCCAGCACGTATTTATTAAAATCAAAATTTTAATATGCAAATTAGTCTTCCAGTTCACTCTGTAAACCGCTATTTTGTTGTATATATAAATACAATTGCATGTTATTAATATCTAGATATGGTCAACAGTATTGATAAAGTAAAACAATTTTATTCAATAATTGAGATTTGAATAAAAATATTCAATAATTGAGATTTGAATAAAAATAAAATGGAGAATGTGACGTAAATAACTAAGGGAATTGTGACTTGAGTAGTGATATAGTTTCGGTTACAGACAGAGGAACACATAATCTCTATTATAATAAGATTCAGAATTGGATCATGGGGAAGTACTTCATAAAACAGTAGTCCAATCACTGATGTGGTGAGGCTGCGGTCATATATATTTATTACAAGTTGTAGTAGCAGTAGCAGTAGTAGTAGTAGTATGCGGTATGGTCGTCTTCGTAAATCCGTTGCCGGCGGTACGTTTTGATAGTCAACAGGTGAGAGGGAGGTGTCATGCAATCTTTTTCCACAGTGTAAGCCTTTTATATACACAATCGTTGACCTCCAAAATGAAAACTAACACCAGACTCATCACCTATGTCTTTTGTTTCTTTATGAAAATTGCTTAGCTAGTAGAGATAAAGAGGAGACCCCAAAAGTGGGTCCTGGCAGAGGAGTACTCAGCTTGGTGAAATGAAGTGTCAGTAGTGCAAAAAGCAACATTTATTGAATCTTGTCTCGTGGGCTGTCATAGTTTTTTTTTCTCCTTCTTTTTTCTCGTTTCTTTCTGAAATGTATTTGATATCTGGCCATTGGGTACAGGGAACCTGACAGGCCGAGTGAGATGAGCGAAAGAGTTAGGTTGTTTAAATATTAAGACAGTCGGACGGACGGACAGAGGGAGACAAATGAACAAACAGAAGAGGGGAGCCGAGAAAAGCTGAGAAGAAGAAGAAGAAGAAGAAGAGGAACGTTGGGAAGACTATAAGTATATATATATATATATATATTATATATATATATATATATATGTGTGTGTGTGTGTGTAAAGGAAACAAAGAGAGGTGGGGAGACATGCATAGAAGATGAGCCAGGCAGAATAGAGAAAGAAAGACAAGAAAAAAGAAAGAAAGAAAGAAAGAAAGAAAGAAAGAAAGAAGAAGAAGAAGAAGAAGAAGAAGAAGAAGAAGAAGAAGAAGAAGAAGAAGAGAGGGTGGGGAGGAGGCACACATAAAATATGAACCAGGTTGAAGAGAAAAAGAAAGATAAGAAAGAGAGAAAGAGGCTGTGAAAGAGAAAGGGAAAGAAAGGGAGACAGAAAGAAAGGAAGAATGAGAGAAGAGGAAAGGTGAAAGTGTGGAAAATGCTAAATAAAAATGGGAAAACAAAGACAGAGAGGTAAAAAGTGAAAATAAAAGTGGAAATTGAATAAGAGAGAGAGAGAGAGAGAGAGAGAGAGAGAGAGAGAGAGAGAGAGAGAGAGAGAGAGGGGGGGGTAGTTGGAAGGGGTAGAGATATTAGATATGTAAAATATGACAAACTAAACAGAGAGAGAGAGTTTGCTTTGCTTTGCTTTGTTTTACGGCATATCAACCTCAGTGGGTCATTTAATGCCGATAAAGTTTTGAAATAAAGTCATTCTTAATGGATATTCAAATTTTTTTTATATATACATTTTTCTATTAGATGAAACCCTAATAAGCAAACTGATAGAAAAGGAGTTCAATTACGTTAGAAGAAGAAGAAGAAGAAGAAGAAGAAGAAGAAGAAGAAGAAGAACATTTATGGAAACGAAACTCCACAGTTTAAAGGAATGAACACCTGTGTAGTCTATAGGTATTCTGGATTATTTTTAAAATGGACAAGGGAGGAACTCAGACAAATAGACAAAGACATTGATGGACATACACAAGGCCAATAGACCAGAGCTCGTGTTAATTAACAAGAAAGAATTTGTTATCTATTGGATCTTGCCATTCCAGCAGACTACAGAATGAAAAAAAAAAGAAAAAAAAAAAGAAAGAAAAAAAAAGAAAAAAAGAAAAGAAAAGAAAAGCCAGAAAAATACTTAGACCTTGCTAGATAACTAAAAAAAACTGTGGAACATGAGGATGTAGGTGATACTGACTGTGTAGTTGGTGCGCTTGGAACTGTCCCCAAAGGCTTAGAAAAAGACCGGAGGAATAGAAAATCAGACGAAGAATCGAGACCATCCAGAAAACAGCATTGTTAAGATCAGCTTGCATACCCGGAAGAGTCCTGCAAATCTGAGCAGACTTGCAGTCATTCATACTCAAGTAAAAAAAGTCGCAAGATGTTATATAATAATAATAATAATAATAATAATAATAATAATAATAATAGACTGTGCGGTGACAGAGATGAGACTGTAAACCATGTATTAAGTGAATGTAGCAAACTAGCACAACGGGAATACAAAACTAGGCACGACTGGTTTGGGAAGGTGATCCACTGGGAATTATGCAAAAAATTTAATTTTGACCATACAACAGTATGCATTAACCAGAATCTGTTCTTGAGAACGCATAAAATTCTCTGGGACTTTGAGATAAAGACGGATCACCCTATCCCAGCCAGGAGACCAGACCTAGTGTTGATTAACAAAAAAATAAAAAAAAATAAAAAAAGTGAGAGAGAGAGAACGTGTCAACTGGTGGACTTTGCGGTCCCAGCAGATCACAGGGTGAAGCTGAAGGAAAAAGAAAAGATGGATAAATATTTGGACCTTGCCAGAGAATTGAAAAAGCTGTGGAACATGAGAGTGAAAGTGATACCAATTGTAGTTGGTGCACTTGGAACGGTCCCAATAAACTTTGAAAAAAGACTGAAGGATCTAGAAATCAGAGGAAGAATTGAGACCATCCAGACTGCTACAATCGGCTAGAATACTCAGAAGAGTCCTGGAGACTTGAGGCAACTTGTTGTCACTCAGACTCCTGTGAAATACCATCAGCTAACGCTGATGTGAAAAACTCAAAAGGAGTGAAAATAATAATAATAATAATAATAATAATAATAATAATAATAATAATAATAATAATAATATTTAAGTTGTCATTAAAACAAAATACATTCTATGAATATAAGATTGGATGCACTTTGACTTGTTCAGTAGCCAGTGTTTTCCTTCTAAGTACATGTTTATTAACAAGTCGCATTGGTGACCTCTTGATTGTCGGCCCTTTGCTATAACGCCCAAGATGGGTGCTGAAATAATTGGACTTAAGTGTGCTTTTTTTTTCTTTCTCTCTCTCTCTTTCCCCCTCTCTTCCTCCTCTTGTTTCTTTTATTCCCGTCCAGACGGCCCAGAAATATTGAAAGAGTTTCTAATCTATCAACGCCATCTCATTTCCTTGCCTGTCAACGTTATGTGTGTTTAAGATGACGGCTTGCGTGTACCTTGGTATACCTGCCAGTCACTTGTAGGGAGACGGAAGGAGGGGGACGGAGGGATTTAGAGAGAGAGAGAGAGAAGAGAGAGAGAGAGAGAGAGAGAGAGAGAGAGAGAGATGAGGGGGGGACAGGACGTGGACCTACCTTAGATCAACAACAAATGAAAAGAAAGGAGACAGCTTCTCATTACTAGAAATAGAAGTAAAACGGTTCGAAACACAATACGAACCCTTGGATTCTTATCAAGTCTTTTTTCCGATTAAGACCACGTCACCCACGAACCACTAAAATACCACCATGACTTCCAGTTCTGACGACTTCTATGCCTCCCGTCTAATGCCTTCGTGTTCCGCTTCATTGCAGTGGCCCAGGTGAAAGAAGTAAATATTAACTTTACAATCCAATGTCATTTAAGTCTTGTAGATTATTGTGAAGTTGAACGCAGATGTTGTAAAAAAATCCCCCTCTACCCAGGCGACGCCGGGTAGCCGCTGCTAGTAATATATAAATATTAAGCCTATTAAAATCTTTTGTGACGGTAAATCACCAGTGGTGGTCCCGATATTACCAAAGATCACCAGCCCATACGTGGGTGATCTTTGGTAATATCGGGACCACCACTGATGATTTACCGTCACAAAAGATTTTAATAGGCTTAATATTTATATATTACTAGCAGGGGCTACCCGGCATCGCCTGGGTAGAGGGGGATTTTTTTAAGTTAGTCCCGCAGATCCATTATTAATGAATCGTAAGATGCCCCATTTAAATCCCTATGTAAAAAAATAGACCTTGCATTGATCCAGCTATTCTGAAAAGAAATGTTAATGTCTACTATCTAAAATATCAAATGAAAAAAAAAATTCTGTTACCATTTAGATTTTATTTTTTAATTATCTTCACGAATATAAATCAAATCTATGATTTTTGCTCAAAAACCAAGCCCTGGTTATATCTAATGTGTATATATATTTACTTTGTCGTTAATTGTTTTATTTTCGAAGTTTCCTCCGGACATACATATATGCACAACTGCCATTTATATATATATATATATATATATATATATATATATATAGATAGATAGATAGATAGATAGATAGATATCAAATATCTATGGAAAGAAAAAATTTCCGTTCATGTAGATATTTGTAGAGTTTCGCATCAGGAGGGGTTGCAAATAGATATTTCTATTTGAGGCCAGATTTGGAACAGAGACATACAGGGTACTCGGGAGAAATTTGACAGTTTCGTAAGGAAAAAGAAAAAGTGCTTGGTAACTACAAAATTTAATGGATTGTTAAGAAATTCAACAGGCACGGAAATTACATTACTGTCAACAAGTTTCAATGAAAATAACCGCAATTAGCGTCGACCACAACCTCAATCCTGCTCCCAATCCTTGAGGGGGGGCGAATCCTGCTGCCATACATATGGCATACAATTGGCTACCCTTGGCTTGACTACAGTGTTTAGCAACTCCACGTAGGCGTCTGAGGGTCCTCTAATATTTTTTCTGCAGATTTTCAAGGAATTCTGCTGTACGAACGCAATCCCATTGTCTGTTATATTGCTTTTTTCTAGCCACAGCCCGTAGTCTCCATTGTAATTATCCAGTTCATACCTGATTGTTTTACAGTGTTCAGGGAGCATTGGGCAGCAACCATAATCTCCTTATTTTAATGGCTGGTTTACATCATCATGATACAAGTTATTCTCTTCCATGATTCAGATGGGTTGCAGTCATCCATTCTATCTGTCACCACGTATATGAACGAAGAAGGGTCCAATCCTTAAATGATGCGTAGTGTGCGTTGTTACATACGCCTATCGTTTCAACGCTATACAGCGCTTTTCATCAGGGTTTACCAAAGAAAGATGAGAGGTATACATATAACAATTTGGCAATGAATAACAAGACAACGTATATATATTTATAGCATAACATTTAATTCAAATTTGTAGGCTGGGAGGATCACGATACGAACGCCGACAGGCTAGGATTTATAATGTCATTTGGCGGAATTATTTCTTCAAATCAATTTTACAAATGTTCGCGACGAAAGAAATTTGCACTTATCTTTTTACGGGTGATTCATTTTCTGTATTAATGTCTATTCCGGGTATTATTCTTGATGTGGCATCCTTGGTCATGGTAACTTTCTTCTTGGGAAACATTCTTTTTTTCTTTCCCTCCCCCACGAGATGTTCGCTGACCGGGTCTCGAGTATTAACTGCAACTGACACTAGGGATCGCTCCCCCCCCCACGTGACGTCACCTGTCTCTCGGTAGGCTTGGCGTACGTGGGTAAAGCAACGAGTGTAGTATCAGTTGTTCGTTTGTATGCCTTCCTCTTCTCCGCAAGGTCGGCTACTTGCCATGACTAAGCAGTTTTTTCACTTGAGGTCAAATTCTGTGATTCTCAACATCAGCTTTTGGCGTCAGAGAGTCTCTAAGAATATTCTAAAAAGTTCTAAATTGTTGATCGTTTGGTTAAACGTAACAGCATCAATACCTCCAACCTACGGAGAAAAATAACCAAATATAAATATGTCAAATGTATCCCGAACACCCTGTATATTACTGACCTCTTATAAAGGTATGAGCCCATTGTCGATATCTACTAACCTTTCTTTAGTCTTCAGTCACACCTGGCTACCTGTGAGAATCAAACTCGCAATATCCGGACAATGCCCTTTGTAAGATACTCTCGACCAGGGATCACCAAACTTTTTCAAGGTGGGCCGGATAATTGAAAAAAAGAAAAAACAACAAGCGCGGGCCACATTATTATTGTGTCCAATACTTGCTAGCCAGAACGAAAGCTCTGAGAAAAAGATGTAAAAAGAAAATTTGTCTTTCCATGTTATATTCATGGATGAGTGGCGTAAGATGCACAAAAACAAATTTAACCAACATATTCATTTTCAAAACATTATCAAAAACATTACAAATCCAAGTACCGTCGGCGGGCCTGATAAAATACCTTCGCGGGCCGGATCCGGACCGCGGGCCGTAGTTCGATGACCCCTTCTCAAGACCATTCTTAAAATAAACAGGGAAGGGACTCAGTCATATAGAACAAATGGTAAATAAATTGGTGACAAAAAAGACCCAAGGCTTTTACGTTGGAGAGATGAAATAGAATTCTTATTTAACTCTCTCCCCCCCCTCTCACTCTTTCTATCTTTCATCTTTCCATTCTATTCCATTGAAATAGACGTTCTTCCACACAATCACCCTCTCTATATATTTACACCTGTCTTTTTTCTCTTTCTTATATTTTCTTTCTTTTTTCTTTCTGATGTGTTCGATGTTATTTTTCTTCCCTTTCTTTCGTTACAATCAAAACGGAAGAGTCCATTATTTATCTAAGGTGACGACAGAGCGTAACATTTGAACACACACATTCATGTCTTACATTCTTTTTCTTTCTTTTTCTTTCTTCCTTTCCTTCTTCTCATTTCATTCCATTGAAACAACGACACGACCTTAACGTTATGCTCTCTCTCTCTCTCTCTCTCTCTCTCTCTCTCTCTCTCTCTCTCCCCTTCTATTTTCCCTCTTCCTCTCTTTATATTTATCCCTTTCGTCTCTTTGTCTATTCTTCACTCTCTATCTCTCCCCCTGTATATTTCTACCTCTTTCTCTTCCCCTCCCTTTTCTACCATTCTCATCTATCTATCTATCTATCTATCTATCTATCTATCCTCTCTCTATCTTTTCTCGTTTCCCTCTCTTCTCAGTATGCTTAACATGCAAGGTACGGCTCACTGTTAAACACATTCTCCTAAACTGCAAGTCTCTGACAAACCCGCACCAAATATTACCGGACAAACAACTTAAGAAACCCCTTTAAAAATATCAAACCAGAAAACATCTTAAATTTTCTAAAAAAAAGAAAAAAAAAAGATCTAACTAAACCGAAACTAACCAAACATAACCGTATACCACCATAAAACTCTTACTCTAAAGACTGAACCGCCCTGTCGGTGGAGCGTTAGAATGCACCGATTGCATCTCTGCAGAGGGGTAAGACTCCCCCAATGGGGCCACCTGTTGGCCATGGGTGGCGACCCGTGATGCTTAAGGATCGAACCCAGGTGGTTGAGCAGTCCATGACTTGCAATACTCCACTTTGGTCCTTTCTTGGGCTAGACGGGCGGTCAGAGAAGCCCCCTCCGATCAACCGACTGGTCACGTCAAGTCCTAGCACCTATATGATTGCCCCAACCCTACTGCCCTTATGGTAAGCCCCAACCCTTTATATCATATGGGTGCTAGAAGGCGGTGGCTGAGGGTCTACATGCCCTGGGAATGACGTTAAGCTCTATCTGATGAGGTTCCAGTTTTGGGGGTTTAAGGAATGTGGTGAACCCCTTCACCATTGCTCCCTGGTTCACTCTGACCCGGAGTGTTAGGGTCCCATCTATGGGTTAAATAGAAAAATGTGTTTATGAAAGAAAATTGAGTATCCATTTAGAATTAATTTATTTCAAAACTTTGTCGGAATTAAATGACTCAGTGAGGTTGATATGCCGTAAAACAAACCAAACCAATCTAAAGACTGAAACCCATAGGAAAAACAAATTGTACATAACTGGCATTAAATGACCCACAGAGATTGATATGCCGTTAAACAAAACAAACTCAAAGTCTTCCTCCTTTCTCTTAATGTTTTCTTACTTCCCCCTCTCTTTCTACCTCTTTCTTTTCTTCTTCCTTTCTATCATTCTCACCCTCTCTCAATCTTTCGCATGTCCCTCTCTTTCTCCAACCCTTTATTCTCGCTTTCTTCTCTCTTTCTCTATCCCTATAATGGTTGGGTCACACCATCCGCATGCCTGCACCCACAGATCCCACCCCCTGTAAAATACTTTACAGTGAACTCACAGATGGCACACGGAGAAGAGTCCCCCCCCCAAAGCGGTTCAAAGACCATATTAAGACAACGCTGAAGAAATGTATCATCACACTGTTACGTATTACGAGTGATTCGAAATTGATTATAGAACGAAACTCGAAAGTTAAAAGGGAACACTCCAGAACATTCTTGAAACTCTGTGACGTCAGAGCTGAGGTACGTGTCCCACTAAATGACCCCAATCTGGAGCAGAATTTCTTTGACCAGTTATTGTCACGTAGGCCGGTCCCTGAAGAGAAGGGAGGCAAAGAGATGAACAGAAATACGCATCACTACCTTTTTGGGAGGAAGGGAAGAGATCTCTATCACTAATTTAGTTTTCACTCCGGACCCTTTTTCGGCGAACACAGTTGGACTCATAACCTCGTTGAGGATAGGTGATGACAATCTTCATGCGACCTAAAGAATAATTTTACTACTATGGCCAGTTGGAATCCCGATATCACCTTTATGCGGACAGAAGTAATTAGACCCAGAATAGTCATCCACCCAGCCAGGAATAGAACCACTAAATAAGCGAAGCTTACCAAACACAAGTCAATGGATGAATCGGCAAAATTAAGATAAGTGTCCCATTCTGTCATGAATTCTTATAGAGATTACCACCTCATATTTCCCTTGGATTTACATGTATACTTATGTGGGTTCGAATTGTCCCGATAAATATCCCCATGGCGGAAATATATATAATACATACATGCTTGTGAACTTTCCACCCTTTTTTCTCCTCCCAACTCTTGACTTCCTGAATAAAATGATATCTTAAAATGATATATTATGTCTTATTGTTCTTTGCCAATTTTTGCATGTGCTCCTCTCATTTTTCTTTGGTCTCTCTGATGGAACAGCGTGTAAACGTTTGAAAAGGATAGGCGAATGTAACAACACCTTCAAGCGTGGAAGATCTGGCCTCCAACAGACAGGGTTGGCGAGACGCCTGCCGTACAGGAGCTAAGCAGCTCAATAATGAGATAAACAGGACTGCAGAGCGGCGACGTCTTCGTCGTCATGAACAACCAAATGTAGATGGGAATTTTCCCTGCAATGTGTGTGACCGCAGCTGCAAGTCCAGAATTGGACTAACGAGCCACCAGAGGGTCCACAACTGAAGATATGGTGTGACGTCATCGTCTTCTGCGACGGACTTCGAAAAGAAAGAATCCCCCCTTCCCTTTCTATCTACCCATGATCTCTTTCCACTTCTTTCTCTATGTTTATCACTCTCTCTAATTCTTCACTCCCTTTCTTTCTCTCTTCTCCCATCTTCCTTCTACCATCTCTCTTCCATTTCTCTCTTTCTTTCCCCTCTCTCTTCTACCATCTCTCTCTCTTTTTACCCCTCTCTTCTCAAATCTATATCTTTTCCCCTCTTCTTCTTTTTCTCTCTTGCTTTTATTTGTATTTCATTTCTTTCCTCGCAATCAAAATAAAATGGTCCATCGTTTATCTGAGGTGATGAGAGGACGTGACACACAAGCACATTAGTATACAGATAATAACAATAATAATCTATCTATCTATCTATCTATCTATCTATCTATAAAGGGCAGTTGTTTATATGTGTATGTCCGGAAGAAACTTCGAAAATAAAACAATTAATGACAAAGTAAATATATATATCTACCAACTCCTCCGCACGAGCAGGATGTGACACAAGGTCAATTTCTTAAGCGGAGTTCAACAGTTTGGAATTCAGAGTTTTCCTTCTCCTAGACCGGTTGCCTAACCAAGGTTAAAGAGCCCAGTCTACCCTACTATTTACCCATAGCTGGAGGGATAGTAGGATTCATACCTTTCCCAATGGTATTAGCGCTAAGTGAAATGCAATTACCACATCCAGTATTTGAATTCGAGGCGACGAGTCCATTTCCCATGACTTTAACCATTACACCACGCGCTGACAAAGTAATAATTTATATATATACTCACTATCACCAGAGCTTGGTTTTTGAGCAAAATAATGAAGATTTGATTTATATTTGGGAAGATATTTGAAAATTAAAATTTGTATAATAACAGAAGGTAATTGAAATATGATGTTGATTGATTGAATTAATCGCCTCATTTATATTGTATTTTTTTTAGAATTGTAAATTATTGAATTAAAATTTCTTACCATATTGTTATATATTTAGGTGGGTGTTTTATGGGGCATCCACTGAGGATCTAACATGTGATGAGTAATAATGAATCTGCAAAAATTCCCCCTCTACCCAGGCGACGCCGGGTAGCCACTTCTAGTACATATATAAAGGGCAGTTGTGAGTATCTGTATGTCCGGAGGACACTTCGAAAATAAAACTAAAATAAGTAAATATATATACGCATTAAATATCACCAGGGCTTGGTTTTTGAGCAAAAACTATGAAGATTTGAGTTATATTTGGGAAGATATTTAAAAGATCAAATTTGAAATGTAACAGAAGGGAAAATCATTTGCAAGTTATTTTGTTTATCTTTATTTGTATGTTGTTGTTTTGTCGCTTTGAAATCTAATATTGATTGATTGAATTAATTGCATCATTTATATCTTGTTTTTTTTAAGTTGTAAATCATTGATTGGACATTTCTTACTATATTGTTAAATATTTCCGTGTGGATTTTTATGGGACAACCAGCGAGGATCTCACTCGCGATAAGTAATAATGGATCTGCGAGAATAACTTTTAGAAAATCCCCACTCTACCTAGGTGACACCGGATAGCCACTTCTAGTAAAAAATAAATACCCTTACCTTTTTACTTAACAAACTGTGGAACATAAGGTGACAGTCGAAGCCCTTGGAACAATCCCAAAGAACATGAAAAAGTATTATCTGCATTATTCGGACTATTGTCCCCATCTTCATTGTTATTTGTACAACGTTTCGGTCGATATGCCCTCCGGCCTTCTTCATGTATTTCTTGTCGGACTCGGGAACCTTTTCGGATTCGGGAACCTTCTTTTAGGACTCGGGAACTTTCTTGTCGTAATCGGGAGCCATCACAGAACTTTGAACCTAATCCTTTATTTAGTCTACGGGGTTATCCTGTTCTCATTCCGCTAACCATAGCTGAGATAGGAGTTGTGTTCCCAAAATTCACACTCAATTGTCTAATTGGACACATGGCCTAGTGGATAAGGTAGTTAGGTTAAGACAGTTCTAAGTGACAGTTATCTCTGGATTCCAGATTCCATCCTGAGTAGAGGCAGTAACATAGAAAAATAATTAACACAACTCCTACCCCAGCTATGGTTAGCGGAATGAGAACAGGATACCCCCGTGGACTGAATAAAGGGTTAAGTTCAAAGTTCCGTGATGGCTCCCGATTACGACAAGAAGGTTCCCGAGTTCGAAAAGAAGGGCCCCGAGTCCGAGAAGGTTGCCGAGTCCGACAAGAAATACCTAAAGAAGGCCGGAGGGCATATCGGCCGAAACGTTGTATAAATAACAATGAAGATGAGGACAATAATCCGAATAACGCAGATAATACTAATCATACAATAGTCCGAAAAACGCAGATAATACTAATCATCAAACATTCAGAGAAATAACATGAAAAAGAGCCTGGAAGATTTGGACATCGAGGAAAATATTGAGAGAACTGCTGAGATCGTCTAGAATACGGAGAAATGTCTTAGAGAGCTGATGAGACTTACTGTCACTTGGAATTTAGTGTAGGTCACCATTTATTTGTGTTGTGAACACTCACTCACGTAATAATAAATTTTCTTAGATTATATAGGATTTTATATAAGAAAACTCATCCATTTACAGATATATGAAAAGATTACTTAGTGGAAACATCTATCCATACATGTATAAAGGGGCAGTTGTGTGTATGTATGTCCAAATGTAATCTATACATATATAAAGGGCAGTTGTGTGTATATGTATGTCCGGAGGAAACTGCGAAAATAAAACAATTAATGACAAAGTAAATATATATACACATTAAACATCACCAGGGCTTGGTTTTTGAACAAAAATAATAGAGATTTAATTTATATTAGATAATTAAAAAATAAAATTTAAATGATAACAGCATGGATTTCAGTTCGTCAGACTAAACAAAACCTGCGCAAATTGAATCTTAGCTTCATAACATAGAGAAGACAGCAAGAAGAATTGGCTTTTATGTGAATTCGGATAAAACGGGGTCCATATACTTTAAACAAAATGTCTTCACACTGGATGGGAAGTCTCTGAAATTAGTTGACCAATTCACATACTTGGGGGCGGGGGGGGGCCTTGAAATACGCTGACTGTATCCCCTGCAGAGGAGTAAGATACCCCCCCCCAAAAAAAAGGAAAGTCTAGAAGGTTTGGCGATTTCGAATCCCTATACGGGTTGGCATGCCGTTAAAATCAATTAATCCATCATTTTGCTGTAACGGGTTATCGAGCATGCGCACATTTACGTGTGGTAATTTTATGCTTTTATTTTCCGAACAATGCAAAAATTTTCTCGTGAAATTCGTCGTTCAGTCAGTCAGAAAAAAAAAGAATAAATGAAAAAAAAAAAAAAATAATAAATAAATAAATAAATAAAGCCAAAACATCACAGAATAAAAAAAAATGAACACACACACGAAAAATCAAACATACAACAACATTTCTTTCTTTTAATAAAGTAACTTTATTGTAAATTAACTCTTAAGAAAACGACAAGTTGGGTCGATTTTGTGATCCTTAACTACCGAAGCAGATAGTCGGCTGCTAATCTTCAAAGAAAAATAACGCTTAAGAATAATTCCATGTTTAATCAAGCGGCAAACATGTGAACTTGTCATGATTCAGATGTGAAAACTGGGTGGAAACAATCGTCTGCATTAATGCATCGTAAAAAGTAATTGAACTTATGAATGAAAGTCAGCGTCATCCTGATAAAATGGAATAAAAATCGAATAAAAATAGAACAAGAATAAAACAAAAATAGAACAAAACGAATACAAAAACTACCCAACTGGTTTTTGTTTTGTAAAAAATAAACGAATGGAATTCGGTAATTTTTACCTTTAGTTGTTAAAATTCCTAGCATAAAATTGTACGTGCGCATTATCTGAAATGAACTTAATTGTCATTAAGAACACATTTTATGATATTTTTGTGTTAAAGCATGCAGTTATATTATTTTCGAAACGATTCTAAGATTTGTATATTTCGCACGGACACATTCAAAATGGCTACCGTCTTGTTTCAAAGTGAAAGTCAGTTGGCTAAATTCCTAGCATAAAAATATCTGAAATGAACTAATTGTTACTAGAGAACACATTTTATGATATTTTTGTTTTAAAGCATGCAGTTGTATTGTTTTCGAAAAAGTTTCTAAGATTTGTTTATTTCGCACGGAAACTTTCAAAATAGCTACCGGCTTAGTTCAAAGTGAAAGTCAAGGGAGGTTACTCTAATTGCTTTATAAATATATTTGTGTGTGTGTGTGTGTAAGTTGAAAAATGGAAGAGAATCCGGCAATTATGTAGAAAAAATAAACAAAGGAAAGAAAATATTGAATGGATAAAAATTATATATATATATATATATATATATATATATATATATATATATATATATATTATATATGAAAGTAAGTAAACAAACAATGTGTTTATTTTTTATGTGACCTTTTTAGCTGACAATCGTTGGAGAATATGAGCTTAACTGAAGTCATACCTAATTTGCATATATGTTCAAATGTAAGGCTAAACGATTTTTGACATTTTCTCTATTTGTTTAGCCTTACATTTAAACATATATGCCTGCCTAAATTCATTAATTATTAACTAATTAATTTTCAAAATTAGGTATGACTTCAATTAAGCACATATCCTCCAAATATATATATATATATATATATATATATATATATATATATATATATATATATATATATATATATATATATGACTAATGTGGACAAGCATTCAAATACTGTACTCCGACGCAGCATATTCTTTCCTATATAAATCAAGATGCTGACAATGACTTCACTCTTTCCTTTTCATTTTATCTCTTCAATACGTTCATACTTACATTCGACTCAACCCTCTAACTTTTCTTATTATCACCATGAAATTTCACGAAATTGTTGTCTCGAAATTGTTGTACCTGTGAACATTACAGATAACAAAAGCGGTAGGTGATGATGACGCGCTGTCTCCATTCAGAGAATGGAGACTGATTGTGCAGCGCTACGAGGCACGTCTTTCCAACACAAACCTATTAGCTCAGCTGTACGTAGACGTGGGTATACAAAATATTGACTCAACTTCTCACCACACACACGTACACACACGCATATATATATATATATATATATATATATATATATATATATATAGAGAGAGAGAGAGAGAGAGAGAGAGAGAGAAAGAGAGTTTCCTCACTTTCTATTTGTCTATCTATCTACGTCTGTTTTTTGTTTCTCTCTCTCTCTCTCTCTCTCTCTCTCTCTCTCTCTCTCTCTCTCTCTCTCTCTCTCTCTCGCTCGCCGTTGTTGTGTTATTTGCTGTGTTCAGGCTCCGTGACTTGACCGCCTGGGTCGTTGTTCCTGGAAGGCATGACAAACAAAACACTCAGTGGGAAAAAAAGCTTCTTGTTGAATAGAAGACATAACATTTTTCTTTCTTTCATTCCTTTTTTTTCTTTCTTTCTTTCTCCTTCTTCAGTCAGTTCTTTCTTTCTTTCAATCTATCTTATACCAGTCAGTTCATATCTGTCCTAATCCGTCTATCTAGGTACCAACAATTGTGACGTCATAGACGTATTTTACAAAAATCAACCCCACCCCCTGATTGAAACAAATTTACCAAAAATCAGGAAATTATCCGATTTTAATGAAATTTTCAGTGTGGATTTATCAACGAATGAATTTTATTAAGCCTCAGTTATTTTATTTAAAAACTTTCTGATTTTTTTCAGGTCCCTTAACTTTGACCCTCCACCTTCTTATTTTTGGGGCGCAAAATATCGGTGGGGTTATATAAAAGTGAAACTAATTACAGTATAAATAAAAAGACAAAATACCGAAGGTGTGAATAGAAAGAAAACAAAGGAGCTATTTTGGTAGAAAATAAATAACGAAAATCTGAAAATTAAATATAAAATATAATTAAATATAATTTTCTTTTATCTTATCGGTGGAAAAAAATTTACATCGATATTTGTTGTGTTTAAAAGGGTAGGGGCCAAATTTTTCAAATGAGTTTTCTCCAAAATGATTTGATAAACATACTAAATTAGGATTGTTATTAAATAAATATCTGTTTTTAGAATCTAAAAATATGAAATTTAAAACTTAAAATTATGCGATTTATATTTCAAATGAATTTTATTTATTAATTAGGTATATAAATTGTTGCTCTCAAGGAGCATATGGATGGCGCAAACGGTAATGTTTATTTATTTATTTGAAAGAAATTCGATTTATTTCCATTGAATCAGTTTAAAAATTTAAAAGAAAGAAATCTTAGATTGATAAGTCAACCCTGAAAATTTTATTAAAATGAGATAATTCCCTGATTTTTTCTTTATCAATCTGGTCACTTATCGGCCACCGTATTTTTAACAGTTTTGTCGCTGACTTTTGTAAACAAAAAATGCAAGATCTTTTTTGGATTC
>CM042137.1:153953872-153973872 GCA_023376005.1 Doryteuthis pealeii
TTTTTTAATTTCATAATAATTTTGTCTAAATTATTTTCCTTTTAGCAACTCTCTTACTCCTGTCTTTCCCTTTTCTGTCTCACTTTCTGGTCTTCCTAAAATCAATTTAGTGCAATCATGGACTGGGTACTTCTGCTAGAATATATATATATATATATATATATATATATATATATATATATATATAGAAGTACGTAAATAAACACTGTGTTTATTTGATATGGCTTTTAGCCGACAATTTTTGGAGGATATGTGCTTAATTGAAGTCATACCTAATTTTTGAAAATTAATTAGTTAATAATTAATGAATTTAGGCGGGCATATATGTTCAAATGTAAGGCTAAACAAATCGAGAAAATGTCAATCCCTGAATGTACATTTCGACCTATTAGGTCTCATCAGCAAGGTTATAGACATGGGAGACTGCACCGTGTGTGACTCGAAACCTCGACTGCCAAACTGACAGGCGGAGATTCTAATCACTATACCATGTGTGTGTGTGTGTGTGATACTATATTCAAAGGCGTGCAATTAAAATTCTTTTGTGTCTCTCTTGTGAAAAATATAAGCTCCACCTTAGCAAAAAAAAAAAAAAAAAAAAAAAAAAAAAGAAAAAAAATGCCAGTTCGTCGTCAGCAATTGTGAGGCGTTTTGGTGTGGACGTCTTAGAGTTCGTTGCAATGTCAGCTGTCCAAATCTTTGCTTTCTAATTATCAGTTTGTAGAACAGAAAGAAAAAAAAATCTTAAGTCTAAAAAGTTCGAAGAATGAGTCGACTGTAGATTTGAACTAATATAATTATAAGGGAATTCGCGTTAAGCACTTGACGACTACACAAAAAGACAATGATTAGACGCAGTTTTCTTTTTATCTTTTTTTTCAGACCCTTTAAGGTCGGATGATTTCCCCACATGACACAAAATAAGACTGAATCAGATTCTGCATAATACAACCGGTAAAGATTTGAATTGTTATAAATGCATTACACTAGGTACCACCAATTTTCCCTGTGAAATTTACCCCCATATATTTAACACAATGAAAATTGCATAAGGGTTAATATTATCTTTAAAAAATTTTGTCCATTCGAAAGAAGAAACATTAAATAAACTTATGAGGATTTTTTTAAATTCAGCTTACGGAAATAATGAAAATTATGATTGAAAAACAATGTTTTCAATTTTGCACCGTTAAATCAATTGAAATTTAACGTAGCCAAAACAAGTTTTGACTACCGGCTTTTAAAAAAAATCTACGAAAAATCAATTAATGGTCCGATTTTCACGAAAATTCGCATAATTACTTACCTTACGTTATTCCAACATGACATGGAATCCAACATATCGCAACTTCTTTTAACTCAGTTAGTAAACTGAGTTTACATAGTAACTTGACTATTAATAGGTTGTTAAGTGTCTTTTTTAGCCAAATTAGTACAGATAAGGAATCAGAAAATATTATAAATTTTGTGTTTGTATTAATTGAAATAATGCAAGATCTATGGCATTGAAGATGAAGGTTTCGTTTGGGGACGTTTCTTGTTACATATTACCGTGCTTCCTGTTGTGCTTTCATGTTTGGAGCTATCTGTATAGATAAGTGTATGACTGGGATAATTTTCTTTAATTTTATAGAGTTCCTCCTGGAAATTGGGAAGGTGCGTATTTGCTTTTTGGAATTTGCGTAAAGCTAATATTACTCTTGGAGTTTGTTTGTTACTCCTTTAATGAATTCACCACAGACGAATTCGTTGGTCGGAGCCGACTCAACCGACCCAAGTTGTATTGACTAACTAACTCCCCTCTATACCATAAAATAATGGTTGCGTTTGTTTGATAAATAGACAGATGAGACGTAGAGTTAGTATCTATCTATCTATCTCTCTCTATCTCTCTCTCTCTCTCTCTCTCTATATAATATATATATATATATATATATATATATATATATATATATATATATAGGGCGATCCAAAAAAACATACTTTAAAAAAAAAATGTCAGGCCTGTTTTTTGGGTCACCCAAATATATATATATATATATATATATATATATATATATATATATCAATGTGTATGGTTGGCACATTATATTTAAAAAAAGTGGTAGTAATCCAAGGTACAGTGTTATTAGAAGAGTGCTCAATATCTGTGATAGAGCGTTAATAGATAAATAAATGAAAATAAATGTTTAGCTTTTGTTATTTATTTATTAGAACAATCATTACAACCGTTCGGTTTCTTGGCTATGGCATTCCTCAGGTAAAACGAAATTGCTTTTGGAAATGATACAAATAGTATGAATATGATTGAATGGGGAATGCCATAGCAAGAAACCGAACGGTTGTAATGATTGTTCTAATAAATAAAAAAGATAAACCTTATATTTTCATTTATTTATTTCTCTCTCTCCCTCTCTCCTCTCACTCTCTCTCTCTCTCTCTCTCTCTCTCTCTCTCTCTCTCTGTCTATCTGTATCTCTCTCTCTATATATATATGGGGTGACCCCCCAATAAACAGGCCTGACTTTTAAAAAAATGTCTGTTTTTTTATCACTTTGTATATGAGCGAATAAATATACTACTTGGTAGCCCTTGATATACGTCTTACTCACTTACATCTCTGATTTCTCTTTGTGTGTGAGTAAATTTGGTCGCCCCACTCACGACACAAAAAGGGTGAATGCCGTAACAGAATAGAAAAGAATACTGCTTATACATATAACAATATGTGAATATCTGTTCGGAAACGTTTATGCATTTTTTTTTCTTAATATCACGTATTATGTATATAAAAGATCAAATGTTCTTGTATGTATAAATGAGTTTATTTTTTCTTTCCTTTCGTTGAGTTCGATGTTAATATATCACGGAGGTACTAATGTTAATATTGCTCCAATAATGGAGAGAAGAGAAAAAATAAGAATTTATTGAATTTTCATATAATGATCGTTTTAAATTATCTACTTTGAAATAATCATATTAAACTTTCTGCATTATTTCTTCCCATATATGACCCCCCCCCCACACACACACAAAAAGAAAAGAAATAAAAATTAAATAAAAATAAAAAAGGAACGCAAGAAAAATCCTGGCTGTAGAGATCAGTGATATCGAGAAGATTTCAAATTCTTTCAAATTATATCATTTTTTTCTCCAATCTCTTCTTCTTCTTCTTCTTCTTCTTCTTCTTCTTCTTCTTCTTCTTCTTCTTCTCTCCCTTTTCTTCTTCTTCTTCTCGTGCTTCTTCTTCGTTTCCATTCTTCTTTTCTTCTTCTTCTTCTTCTTCTTCTTCTTCTTCTGTTTCCTCTTCTTCTTTTCCATTCTTTTCTTCTTTCTTCTTCTTCTTCTTTCTTCTTTCTTCTTCTTCTTCTTCTTCTTCTTCTTCTTCTCTTCTTCTTCTTTTCTTTCTTCGTTTCCATTCTTCTTCTTCTTCTTCTTCTTCTTCTTCTTCTTCTTCTTCTTCTTCTTCTTCTTCTTCTTCTTCTTCTTCTAGTGTCTCAAGTTAAACATTAACAACGTTAAAAATCCCACGCAAACATGAAGCAGGGAATATGTTTAATTTTTAGTTTATTTTTACTTCGTTGATTCATTTTCACGACACAAAGATGCGAAATCCATCACTTGATATTAAATGCGAAGTTCTATCACCGCTTCAAGTCCTGATGCTATTACGTTCTAGAGACAGGCATTATAATCTCGCCTTTTGAAAGATTAACATTAATTCCCTACAAACGTCTTTATAATCTAATACTACGCTTGCGTGTACACACAGACACAGAATAGACGGGCGGTCGGAGAGGCCCCCTCCGATCAATCGGCAGGTCACGTCAAGCCCTAGCACCTATATGATTGCCCCAACCCTATTGCCCTTATGGCAAGCCCCAATCCTTTTTATCATATGGGAGCTAGAAGGCGGTGACTGAGGGTCTACATGTCCTGGGAATGACGTTAAACTCTATCTGATGGTGAGGTTCCTGTTTTGGAGGTTTGGGGAATGTGGAGCACCCCTTCATCACCATTGCTCCCTGGTCCCCTCTGACCCGGAGTGGTAGTACCTGTTAGGGTCCCATCTGTGGGTTAAATAGAAAAATATATTTATAAAAAATTGTATTATCCATTAAGAATTAATTTATTTCAAAATTTTATCGGCATTAAATGACCCACTGAGGTTGATATGCCGTAAAACAAAACAAAACAAAACCAAACAGACACACACACGCACAAACACAGACATATACGCTGACACAGGCAGACATATATATATATATATATATATATATATATATATATATATATATATGAGAGTATACAAACAGTTTGTTTGGGATGACGATATCCGACAATTTTTGGGAGAATATGTGCTTAATTGAAGTCATACCTAATTTGAAAATTGATTAGTTGATAATTAATGAATTAGGCGAATATATCTGTTCAAAAGTCGATCTCTATGTACATACAGAGATCGACTTTTTTCTCGATTTGTTTACGCCTTACATTTGAACAGATATATTCGCCTAATTCATTAATTATCAACTAATTAATTTTCAAATTAGGTATGACTTCAATTAAGCACATATCCTCCTATATATATATATATATATATATATATATATATATATATATATATATATATATATATATAATGATTCTAGGTGGGTCCTACAAGTTCCGTATGAGAGCTCAATGTTTAATTATTGTAAACAGAGCAAAGTTATTTGGGACCTTAAATACCATGGGTAATGGACACTCGCGAGTATGCTCACGAGCTTACCCATGGTATTTAAGGCCTTTTTATTCCCAAATATATATATATATGGTGTTTTGGACGAATATTTACTCAAAAATATATGTAACTTTCAAAAATTGCTTAATGCAATTTAAGTTTGCTTATAATAAAAACGTTAGGGAATTGCGTTCATTGTACGTTGATATTTACATTTCTGTGTAATTATTTCTAAATAGTTTTCTTGCACACCTATATAATACGAATTTTGAGTCATTCTTTAAAGGTTCTTGTTGATTGATTCATTCATTGCCATAACTCCCCGGTCGACCGGAGTGGTAGTACGTATTAGGTCCCATATATAGGTAAAATAAATATGTTTAAAATCATTAGTAATTGATAAGAATACCGTATTTGACGGCATATAGGATGCACTTTTCCCCAAAAATTTTGGCTCAAAAGATTGCCCTGTGTCTTATACACCGTAGGTGAAGTTTGAGACCTCCTTAAAATAATGTTTATTATTATTATTATTATTACCTTTCCCAAGGGTATTAAACCCATAGTGAACTTTGTTTACTAAGGATTATCATCCTGCTATTGAGATGTCTTGTGTATGCTTATTGCTTGTCTATACTGTCAAATTGCTTTTATACAGCTATGTTTCTGCTTGTGTAATTCACACCCAGACTGTTTTCAACAATATATGCTTAAATACACAACAATTTTTTTCTGAATCTGACCTGCTGAAATGGGGATGCGTCTTATATGCCGTCAAATACGGTACTTGATTACATATAATTGGAAAGTATTTGTATTAAGAATAGTTACGTAAAGCGAGACTTGTTTGTTAAAGTTTTTCTTTGTTTTTTGGCATATCAAACTTCGTGGATTATTCAATGCCAAGGCCATCATGTAGAAGAACAGTATTGGTACTATTTAACCCATAACTAAGGTAATGAGGGTGTCATACCTTTCCCAAGGGTATTAGACCGATAGTGAACGTTGTTTACTAAGGATTATTATTTTCACTCCTTTTGAGTTTTTCACATCAGCATTAGCTGATGGTATTTCTCTGAAGTCTGAGTGACAACAAGTCTCCTTAGATCTCCAGGACTCTTCTGAGTATTCTAGCCGATTGCAGCAGTGCAGTAGTCTGGATAGTTTCAATTCTTCCTCTGATTTCTAGATCCTCCAGTCTTTTTTCTAAACTTTTTTGGGCCGTTCCAAGTGCACCAACTACAATTGGTATCACTTTCACTCACATATTCCACAGTTTTTTCAATTCTCTGGCAAGGTCCAGGTATTTATCCATCTTTTCATTTTCCTTCAACTTCACCCTGTGATCTGCTGGAAGCGCAAAGTTCACTAGTTGACACGTCTCTTTTTTATGTTAATCAACACTAGGTCTGGTCTCCTGGCTGGGATAGGGTGATTCGTCTTTATCTCAAAGTCCCAGAGAATTTATGCGTTTTATTCTCAAGAATAGATTCTGGTTTATGTCGAAAGTATAGCAGAGACAGGAGTATGAGACACCTAGTGAGGCATGAATTCACTAACAATGGTTTTCTATAGCCTAAATCGTATAGCTCGTATAATTGACCAAATAGTAAGACGTTGTCGAAGCCTATAAATCTCTCTTTTTGTTAGTTTCTCTTACAATTGTTTTGTGATTTTCAGATGCTGACGTCCCGGTCTCCTGTCCTAAAATACGCTAGGCGGTGCCTGCTTAACAAGTGAACCGTGCTATATATGAATCGTATAGCGATTTGAAGGCGATTTTATTAAAAAGTTAATGCGATATGAACGCGATATCTTAGAGCCCCCCAACCCTGGGTTTTTTATCGACACAAGTAATTGTAAATTTTTTAACCACCCCCCTCTTTAAAATATCCTTTTTTAGAGGTTTGAATGCGTTTTTATCGACAAGTTAATGCATAAGAAAGTGATATTTTACAGCCCCCCCCCCCGTTTTTCTTTTTAGAAATATTTACAATTACTTGTGTCGATAAAAAACAACTTGGCGGGGGGGGGGCCAGTAAAATGTCGTTTACATATCGTATTAACTTATCGATAAAAACGCCTTCAAACCGCTACACGTTTTATATCTAGCCCGGTTCATTTTTTCAGCAGGCGCCGCCTAGCGTATTTTAGGACAGGAGACTGGGACGCCAGTATCCGAAAATCACCATTTTTTTTTAAAAACAGTCAGATTTTCTCTTATTTTATTTCCATTTTTCTAGTAGTGGGGATTGACATATTTATCGTATAAAGGCATAAATCTAAATTAACATCTGAGAATTTAAGGGGTTGACTTTTACGCCAACATATATAATAGAAAGTATATTTAGAAATTATTCCACAAATTTGATACCGAAATAACCTAACGTCTTTAGCGTTAAAAAAGAAAATACATGCCGAATATCTAAAAATAACGGCTCTATACTACGCCTAAGCTATTTTATTCTTAGTTAAAGGAATTTTTTTTCAGTCGTCAGTCACACCAGCCTTTTGAATCTATCCGTATCTAGAAGACGGCATAGAGTACTAAGCGAACTACCACCTGATTTTTCGTTCATGGAGGAATTAGAAAGAGAAAAAAAAGAAAAAAAAAGAATGCCCCAGGAACTGATGTTGAGATATATTCGTGGTGGGTCTGCTATCATTGTATAGGATTCCATCTTGTCCGGGGTCGAACGTGCTGACTGGCCTTTTCTAAGCGAACCGAAAAGAAGAGGCCAAACGAACGGAATTTAAAGGGCGCGTTTTAATGACTTTCAAGTTTTCTCATTCTTTATTCTTTTAACTCTGAGTACCCGTCCACCCGTTTTATTGCTTTTTCTGTGGAATTGGTAGTCAGGGGGATCCTACTCATCAGATACGGAATGGCATGTGCGATTCAAGAACGGGCACACAACAATAGCCTTAGACTAAAGTTTGAAATTAATTATACGTTCTATAAATAGGATGTTATTGAAGTGGAGCTTAATGTCCTCTTCGGGCAGCCCTTAAGTTAAAGAAAATAATAATAATAATAATAATAATAATAATAATAACTAGAAACCATGGTACAAACCATTAGAAAAATATAGCCAAGATATTGGGATGAATTCGGAATCGAAAAATGTGCTATGCTAGTGATAAAAAAAAAGAAAGAAAATTAATGGACGGAATACAACTATCAAATCAGGACACTATAAAATTACTTGAAGAAAAAGAAACTCACAAATCCTTAGGAATTTTAGAAGCAGGCAATATCAAGCAAACAGAGATAAAAGAAAAAGTTAAAAAAGAATACATCAGAAGAACAAGAAATCTCTTAGAAACCAAACTCCACAGCAGAAACCTCATCAAAGGAATAAATACCTGGGTTGTCCACATTATAAGAGACTCTGAGCCATTCTTAAAATGGACAAAAGAAGAACTCAGACAGATCGACCAAAGGACTAGGAAATTAATGACGATGCACAAGGCTGTATACCCCAGAGATGATAAAGGCTATATGTTTCAAGAAAAGAAGGTGGAAGAGGTATTGCCAACATAGAGGACTGTGTCGAGGCCACAATCCAAGGACTGGAACTAGAGGACTGTGTCGACCACAATCCAAGGACTCGAAGAGTACACAAAAAAGAGCAAAGAAAGATTACTTATGGCAGCCAACAACACCAGATGTAATATATGAACAAACAGAAATACAACGAAAACTAGAAAACAAAGTTGGGATGAAAAACAATTATATGGACACTTCAAACGACAAATCAGAGGTTGCACATAAAAAAACTTGGACATGGTTAAGAAGAGGAAACCTCAAGAGAGAAACTAAATCACTAATAATTGCTGCACAAATAATGCCATAAGGACAAATTGTATCAAAGCAAAAATTAAATTTTGACCATACAGCAAAATAGTATATGCATAAACCAGAATCTGTTCTTGAGAATGAAACGCATAAAATTCTCTGGGACTTCGAGATAAAGACGAATCACCCTATCCCAGCCAGGAGACCAGACCTAGTGTTGATTAACAAAAAAAGAAAAAGAAAAAAGAGAACTTGTCAACAGTGCGGTCCCAGCAGATCACAAGGTGAAGATCAAGGAAAATTAAAAGATGGACAACTACCTAGACCTTGTCAGAGAATTGAAAAAGCTGTGGAATGTGAGTGTCAAAGTGAGACCAATTGTAATTGGTGCACTTAGAACGGTCCCAAAAAGATTGGAAAAAAGAGTGGAGGATCTGGAAATCAGAGGAAGAATTGAGACTATCCAGACTACTGCTTTGCTGCAATCTGCCAGAATACTCAGAAGAATCCTGGAGACTTGAGGAGACTTGCTGTCACTCAGACTCCGGTGAAAGACCATCAGCTAACGCTGATGTGAAAACTCAAAAGGAGTAAATAATAATAATAATAATCTGAAACTGTCTATAGCTCAGACTTGAGGAGGAGACTTGCTGTTACTTAATCTCCAATGATAAACACCATCCAGGCATCTGGTGTGAACATACAAGTGCATGAAATATAAATAATAAGAGACCAGTGCTCGTAATCATAAACAAAGAGATCTATGTGATTGTGGATGTTGCTGTTTTAACAGGCCAGACAGTGGCAATTGAAAGAGTAGACCCCACCTTACAAAAAAAAAAAAAAAAAAAAAAAAAAAAAAGAAAGAAAAAAATCAAACAAAAAGAGAAAGATATCTAGATCAAGCTAGAAAACTGACGAAAGTAAAGATAAAAGAAAACAAAAAAAAAATGGAATAATTATACCCATCAGTAGTGGAGCACTTGAAACAGATTTGCGAAAAGAGTGGAAGTTTTGAAAGGACAAATAATTCTAATGTATACGAATCCCTCGTCGAATAAACAGAAGAAAGTAAGCTGAGGAAGAAACAAGTATCGAGAGAAAAACTTGGATGGAAAGAAGAATTTAAAGAGAGAGAGAGAGAGAGAGAGAGAGAGAGAGAGAGAGAGAGAGAGAGATAAAACTTTGATGGAAAGAAGAATTTAAAAAGAGAGAGAGAGAGAGAGAGGGGAGAGAGAGAGAAAAATAAAACACGAAGTGATGCAGAAAAGGGAGAAGTGTGAAGTATAAACAGTTATAATGACAGAGAAAAGACAAATAAAGTAAAAGAACAAAAAGAGAGAGAGAGAGAGAGAAGAGAGAGAAGAGAGAGAGAGAGAGAGAGAGAGAAGAGAGAGAGAGATTAATTAGTGTAGACTACATAATCATTACCCATACAAAACCCACAAAACAGATTTTAATTTTTTCTTGATAAAGAATACTTCTTAAATTATATATATATATATAGACATATGGAGGTCCGATCTCCCTGGCAAGCTGAAGCGACAGTTCTTCCAGGCTGTGGTTGTGTCGGTGCTGCTGTATGGCTGCACCACCTGGACCCTGACAAAGCGTCTTGAGAATAAGCTAGATGGGAGCTGCACAAGAATGCTACGTGCAGTCTTGAATAAGTCGTGGAAACAGCACCCCACAAGGAAACAGCTGTACGGTCACCTGCCCCCTATCTCACAAACTATCCGAGTGAGACGGACAAGGCATGCAGGACACTGCTGGAGAAGCAGGGATGAACTCATAAGCGACGTTCTCCTGTGGAAGCCAACACATGGACATGCAAGTGTGGGGCGCCCAGCAAGGACATACATTGACCAGTTATGTGAAGATGCTGGCTGCTCCGCAGAGGAGCTTCCAGGTGTAATGAATGATAGGGAGGGTTGGCGAAAGATTGTCATGGATACCCGTGCTGCATGCGCGACATGATGATGATGATGATGATATATATATATATATTCTTTGGTGAGGTACCAAGTTTTTTGGTATTAGGATGATTCTAAACTGGTCTTTTCCTTCAACAGTTGGGTGTTGAAAAGTAGAGGTCAGGTTTGAGAGCTCAATGTTTAATTTTTTATAAACAAAGGAAAGTAATTTGTAAAGAAAAAAACCTTATAGACCGGGTATATAGCGATTATGGTCCATTTCCACCCGTGGGTATCTGAGAGCCTACGATTTTCTTCAGATCACTCTCTTTATTCAAACAGTTTGAATAAAGTCTTTTCTTTACACACACACACACATACACACACACACACACACACACACACACACATATATATATATATACAACATATATATATGTGTGTGTGTGTGTGTGTGCGTACGTGCGCGCGCGCGACTCTCTGTGGTGTGTGTGTTTGTGTGTATGTGTATGTGTTAGGGTAGTAGAGACATAAAGTCAACGTCACTTGGTTAACTGTCAGTTTTTCACCTTTACGATCATCATCATGATCCTCATCATCATCATCATCATGTTACACTGCCAGCACGGTTTCCGATTACTCTTTCTCGATAACCATCCCTATTAGCCATCGCTTCCGCATGTCTTCTGCGCCATCTAGAATCCGTACAGAGCTGATTGATATAAGTTTTTGTAGGTTGGCTCCTACTGGTGTGTCCATGAGTAGGTGTCTACAGGAGAAAGTCACGTGAGTTCGTCCTTGCTTCTCCAGTAACAATTGTTAATAAATTTTATAACGGTCTCACTAGATGAGCAACACCCTTTCTCGTTGTTAATAAAAAGCAAAGAATTACCTGTTACGATTTTATGGGCCATACTTCAAGCAAGAGCGCTTGTCCAGCGGAAATCCTTGGTAAAGAATCCTTTGGTTGTTTCTTGGTGCTCCTCACTATTGCAGCTCCTTCGTCAATAATTGCAAATGGACGTCTCTCGGTATCTGTGATTAAGTAGTCAACCAGCCACGCATTATGGCTGCTGATTGGCGGAGGAATAAACCAGTCTATAAATTTAGGTGGTATTGTAGCACACCTTATATCCACCAAATAATCCAACACTAAATAACAATCATATCTAAACACTGCTGCCTTTTTTTCTAGAAGAAAAATAGCTGCTAGGCCAGTAAAATGTTTAATCCTGTGTGGGGGGTTTGAGTGAGGGAGAGGCTTTCGGTGATTGGATATACCAATCACGTGATGAGCCCAGAAGTTTGGGCGCAAAATACCAAAACTCAGATAGATCCCGGACCAGCTCCTGTATACACGTCGGCCAGAAATTCTCTCCAAGAAAGCACTAAGATACTAGATATCTTCCCCGTCACACCGGCAAGTCTCTCAAATGTAACTCCATACACAGAAGGACTTTATATTGTTACTCATTGTTTTATTAGTTCTTTAATAAATTGTTAGAATTAGACTAAGTTTTAATTCATTTATTTGTTGCTGTTAGTCTTAGAATTAAATGCTATACTAACACAATATAGCCATGATAAACTTTCCAGAACAAAACAAACTACTTAATAAACGATCAGAACCAAATGTAGGCATGAAAACAAATTCTTATTAAGCCACCTGAAAACTAACAACCCCTAAGATTAAAAACTTCCCAAAAACTTTAAAAAATGAAGGAAAAATAAACAAACAAATATGAATAAAATCGTGATTGATACAATACTACACTAGAACTCCCCTCTCAGAAAATCAGCGTTCCAATCCTGAAGTAAAAAGTAAACTAGCCCTGCCACCATGACCCAAGAGCTTTCCCATGATGCACCACACAACAGTATATGAGAAATATTACGAACATATATATATATATATATATATATATATATATATATATATATATATATGTGTGTGTATGTGTGTGTGTGTGTGTGTGTGTGTGTGTTGTGTTAATTTATGACCGACAGTTAAATTACCTTCAGGAGTGAGCTACACAGAAGAACACAGGACAATAAAAAATCATTTTCAACTGACTTGAGAATAATAAAGAAATCATGATTTTGCACCTGATGATGGGAGATACTAGACAAATTCTCTAGGTTCCTTCAAATAGTCTATAACGCTAAAAATCTAAATCTGTTATTTTTCATATATATATATATATATATATATATATATATATATATATATATATATACAGGTTGTTCGGATAAATTTGACATACTTATATTTGGTTATTTTTCTCCGTAGGTTGGATGTATTGACGCACATTACGCATCATTTAAAAGCTTGGACTCTTCTTCATTCATATACGTGGTGACAGAATGGATGACTGGAACCCACCTGAATCATGGAAGAGAATAATTTGTATCATGATGATCTGCGCCAGCCATCGAAATAAGGAGATTATGGTTGCTGTCCAATGCTTCCTGAACACTGTAAAAACAATCAGGCATGAACTGGAGAATTGCAATGGAGACTACGAGGCTGTGGTTCGAAGAAAGCAACATAATAGACGATCTGATTGCGTTCGTACAGCAGAATTCCTCGAAAATTTTTAGAAAAATATTGGATATCCTTAGCATTTGAATTCGGGCTTTGTCACGTGAATTGAATGTTTCAGCTTCTACCACGAAGCTTACACTCAATGAAGACCCTCGCTACTACTCATAAAAGCGTCGCAGAGGTCAACTACTCCCAGAAAAGGCCCGTGAAAATCGTCTGACAAAGGCGAAGAAACTTCTGAGCAAAGTGAAACATCCTTGCTGAACCACAAACAATCTGGTTCTTCGATGAGGAAAAATTTTGCCAAGATCAAAAGCACAACACGCAGCATAACAGATGAGTTGCATACTGCCCAAAAGACACGTGTCATGCTGACTAAATTTCCCCAAACTGTGATGATTTTCGGGTGTGTGTCCTCTGAGGGTGATGTGATGCCTCCGCATTTTTTCAGAGAGGGTATCAGGTTGAAATTAGATACCTACGTGAAGTTGCTAAACACTGTAGTCAAGCTCTGGATAACAAGAGTAGCCAATGGTAGGCCATATGTATGGCAGCAGAATTAGGGCCCCTGCCACACCTCTGGGAAAAGTCAAAAATGGTTGACGTGAATTTTCACGACTACACCCGTCCCAAGGTTCAAAGTAACCCCCCAACATGGATATATATGTATACATGAACTAGTCCGACAAAGATGTTATATATAATAACAAATATAGACTTTATTGTCTGAGCACGTGAAGAAAATACATACATGACGAGTTCGTCTGGACATACATGCAGGAATACACATACTCATGACAAGGTACAGTAAGATACCGGGAACAGATACATAAATATACATAAAGAATGTAGGTCTAAGTCCTAACGAAGTGATACAGAGTTATGTGTTGAAATAAGTCACTTACTGATAGTTTGCTGGGGGTCAAAGCCCACCACTTAAGGGGCAGAGGCCCCAAGCGCCTAATCCATGTGCAGTGGTTGCCGGACCTAGAGAAAGAGAGCGATTTTCTCCCGGGCTGTTGTTTTTATACAGTAGCCACCTATCGCCGAAGACCTGCAGCAAGGGGAGATAACCCTATTGGACTCATGTCCATCCCAACATGACTACTAAGTAATATAAAATTCCATTCTATCAGGCCCGCCGACGGTACTTGAATTTGTTTGTTTGCATTTTTTGATAATGTTTTGAAAATAAATACGTTGGTTAAATTTTCTTTTGTGCATCTTACCCCACTCGTTCATATATATAATATGAAAAGATATATTTTGTTTTACATCTTTTTCTCAGAGCTTTCATTCTGACAAGCAAGTATTGAACACAATAATAATGTGGCCCGCGCTCGTTATTTTGTTCAATTATCCGACTTAGCGTGAAAATATTTTGGTGATCCCTGTGTTGGAACATAAAAATATTGTGTGTGCATTTTAATATATGAATTGGCGAAAATATTAATAAATATCCACTATATCCTCTACACTTATGCTCTTGTGCTATACTGATTGTAAAAAAAGCATCTATAAGAAATATCTAAGTACTCGCTCCGAGACTCGAACTCTGAATCCCCGTACTTACAACAAACTGTGTCCCCCCCAAAAGCAAACTGTTTATCAGATTGAATATAATATAGTCCCATAAATTATACAATAAATATGTATTGCGCTTGAAAGCAGAAAGGCGTTAAAAACAATACGTTCCTCGAGGCCCACAGTTTGTTTCCTCGCCCGCCTGCCCCCCCCCCTTTCTATCAATACCCCCCCTTCTTCTCTTCCGCCGAAAATGTCAAAGAAGAAGCGAACACAGCGCCCTCTACTAATGAGAACCGATTTGTTGTGGCGTCTCACAAAATGGTGGCATCGTGTTACTAGTGTCATGTTTTCGTTAAAAGTGAGAATGAATGGGCATAACCAATTCCAGATGTTGCAATCCTTGGGGAACGGTAGAAATAGTTTGATTGATATGGAAGGTGAATAATTTCATCCTATTGCAGATATGCAGCGGAAAAAGAACCACCAAGGAGACTCCATTAAAACTCAGTGATTTTCCGCCTTTGAGTTATAGCTTCAATTTACTTTCTTTTTTTTTCGTCTTAGATAATAATATGCTGGAAAAAAGACTGGGGGAAATAGAGACCAGAGAAAGAATATGAAACCATCGAGATCACAGCACTTAAAATCAACTAGAATACTTAGAAAAGTCCTGGAGACCGAAGAAACTTCAGTGAAAATTCATTATTCATTCATTCATTCATTCATTGGCATTTCAGTCTCGGAAGACTATAATATAGTTTTTGTGCCCCTGAAGTTACAGCGCATCCTGTGACTGTAAAGTCCAATGTTCGAAATACATTCTCGACCAATAGATGTCGCATGTGAAGGCCGTTCCTGATGGTCTTGATATGCCGGTGCTTTGTCGCCGCTGCTTTCTTCTGGCCTCCTGCCTTCATGGTGTTGCGTCAGGGTGGCTTCAGATATGAAAAGTCCGCTACGGAGAACCTGTCGCCACCGAGGGCGGTCCTGGGCCAAATTTTCCCAGCTGTAAGAAACTTCAGTGAAAATCCACCAGTTAAAACTGGTGCTAAAATCTCGCAAGGAGTAAAATAATAATAATAATCTATTAATAATGGAGATTCGCTTCCGGTTTTTGTCTGTAACAAAGATTACGTCACTGCTACGTCACATTACCCAAAATCGTCATAACATAGAATAAAATTTATTCTACGATTTTTGGCATGTTCAAATTTTGAGTGTATTTATTCAATAAATACACTCAAAATTTGAACATGCAACATTAGACAGTCTTCATTGTTTTTTTAAACAAGTTTTAATAAATACATAACTGGTATTATATATCTATACATAGTTTGTTTTATTTTAATACATATTTAAAGTTTACATTTCAAATTGTTTTATTTTTTTAATCCTTTAATGAATTTGATGATTTTACTTACTTAGGGTACAAACACGCTGACATTGAATTTTTCACTCCCACCCCTCTGGCAATATGTTTCAAAAATCTATTTTTACATCGCTCGGAGGACGTTTTTTATTTTGTACTAGTAATACTAATAATAATAAAGAACTATCACCACCATCATCATCATTACAAAAGTAATCGCTACGACTACAAAATACATTTGGAATCAAAAGAAAGCAAAGAAAAACAACAACAACAACAACAAACAAGTAAGTAAGTAAAGTCGTCGGGTGGCCTAGTGTCGGTATTAGCCCGACAGCGAGGGAGTCTGTCCCCTTTTCACTAGCGTTAGACCAAGGAGATTATTTTGGCGTCTGAGGTGGAGCGCCACACCTACCATCAGCTCTTTATTTTACCGCAAAAATTCCTGTGCTACTCATACACTGAGTTGGTGAGGGCCGGTATCGAACCCAGGAAACTTGTGGTTCTTAAAGCGCTAGACCAAGGAGATTGTTTTGGCGTCTGAGGTGGCGCCACACCTACCATCAGCTCGTTATTTTACGGCAAAAATTCCTATGCTACTCATACACTGAGTTGGCGAGGGCCGGTATCGAACTAAGAACCTTGTGGTTCTTAATCGGACACTCTACCGACTGAACTAAACCGGGGAAAAAAAAACAAACAAACAAACAAATAAAGGCTTTGATTCACACACATGCACACAAAATTCTCTCAAAATTTCTTATCTGTCCACAGGTTCATATGATTTTTTATTTATTTTTAGTTTTACATTGTTTTTATTAACCTATCATAGATGGAAAATGGTCTGCGACATGTTGAATGTTAATCTAAGGTGCAACCAGCTCGCTAACAATTGCACCACTTAATATACTGTAAGCTTAGAGAAATAAACGCTAAGCTAATTGTATTTCATGTCCAAGGTTGATTCCAAAATTCTAAGCGTTTTCTTTTGCACAATGTTAGAAGTGTCTTTGTGTTGCATAGACGTCTTCTTCTCTCGACCGGTAGTCGCTTCTTTCCGCTGTCTTGTCTTCTCGGTCGGTCGTTGTGTCTCGTCATACCCGCCTTTCAAAGTATCCCTTTGCTATTTCAACTTCTTAATAGTGGAATGAATGACAAAGACATTTTAAATGTGCACACATTATTATCATCGGTGACTTTGTTGGATTATTTTTGTATATAAGGCGTGCTGTAATCCGCCACTTAAATTTATAGGCTAAGCGAGGTTATGTGTTTAAACCTCAGCCAATCAACACGTATGTGGTTAGTTAACTATTTAATCACTGATATTGACAGCCGTCCATTTGCACTTTATTTGACGTTGATGAACGGACCTATAACATTGAGGAACACCAAGGAACAACTGAAGTCTCATACCCAACATTAAGGAATATCTATTTATTTTATAACAGAAAGGAAAAAGAAAGTTGCTCTGCCTAACATGTAATTATTCCATCATTTAAAGAGCATTATGGGCTAGTTTGGTTAATTTGTTTAACGGCACATCAACTCCTTGTATCTCAGGACCCTCCTTCCTTTTTGTGAGGGGTCTTATCCTAGTAACGATTGTCCGCCCCTGTTTGGATCGATGTGGAGCCCAGAAGGGTTATCTTCCCTTGCCGACAGGTTTTCGCCAGTAGAGGGCTAGAGTATTTAAGAAGTAGACAGGGAAATTCTAATTCTCTTTTCTCTCGGGCCAGCAACGACTTCACATGGTTTAGGCGTTTGGCGACCCTGTCCCTTAAGTGTGTGTGTGTGTGGGGGGGGGGCTTTGCCGCCCAACCAACTATCAGTAAGTGACATTCCTTTAGAAACTCTGTATTGCTTTCTTAGGCCGCAAGTCCTACATTCTTTATATATGTTTATGTATTTGCTCTCTCTATATTACTGTATCTTTGTTATGAGTATATGTATTCCTGTCTTGTATGTATTTTTCACGTGCTCGCGAATCAAAGTCTATGTTTGTTGTTATCTTATATCTTCTTTGTCGGAGTAATTTATGTACACATATGCACCCACGAACTATTTATAAGAACTTTATTTCTTAGGTCCTCATGTAGAAGACACATTCGGCGTATTCTAAGCCCCACCGACAGACCTGGAAATAGATTATGTAAACGGATACAGAAAATGATCTTACAACCATAAATCTATCCCCTTTTCACTAGCGCTAGATCAAGGATATTGTCTTTTTTGCGTTCTGGGGTGGAGCACCACATCTACCATTAGCTCCTTACTTTACCGCACAGATCCCTGTGCTACTCATACACTGATTTGGCGAAGGCTGGTATCAAAATAAAAACCTTGTGGTTTCTAGTCGAACGCTCTACCATTATACTTGAATTAAGTAAAACGAATTATGTTAGTCACATGTGTCAGATCCTGCTTGTACCGAACGGGTTGAGTAAATACATACTACTCGGGATCGAGTCCACTGCTAGTTTTGCAGATCCATTATTATAACTATTACTACTCGTTTAAGTAAATTCTGTTAACTAAACTAATTCTCACGCGTCACCGTCACTGGGGTCCCGTTATTTTTTTTTTATCTACCAGACCAAATTCAAATTCTACCTACAGATACATTCACAATTTATGATTGCCCATAAATTGTAACACTAGATCAATTTTGAAAATTATTTTTCTCTCTTTGGATAAGAGGATATGTTTGTTCGGGTAAGAGTTTTAATATACATGCCTTTTTCGATAGAATTTCAACTAAATAGTCTTAGTGGTATGCGCTTATGTGTAACGGTTATCGTCGTTGGTAATGGTAAATAGTAGGAGATACTGGGCCCTTTGGTATGACAACCAGTCAAGGAGAAGGAAAACTGAATCCAAACCTGTTAAATACCACTTAAAAATTGACTTGTATCGCATCCTACTTGTGTGGAGGGGTTGGGTAAATACATAACTGGTTGTAGTAGGATTTTTATTTTAATTCAATCAAACACGACTTGTAAATCGACCAGAATATTCTTTTTCTTGGAGAGAAAAAAATAGACTAACGAAACAGCCAGCGAAAAAGCTAGACGGAATTATACAAGAATGCTGTGAGCTGTCCTAAACAAACCCGCCCTGTCGACTGGGGCGTTAAGATGCACCGACTGCACCTCTGCAGAGGGGTAAGACTCCCCCAATGGGACCACCTGTTGGCTGTGGGTGACGACCCGTGATGCTTAAGGATAGAATCCAGATGGTTGAGCAGTCCATGACTTGCAATACTCCACTTTGGTCCTTTCTTAGGCAATATGGGCGGTCGGTGAGGCCCCCTCCGATCAATCTGCAGGCCAGGTCAAGCCCTAGCACCTATATGATTGCCCCAACCCTATTGTCCTTATGGCAAGCCCCAACCCATTTTTATCATATGGGTGCTAGAAGGTGATGGCTGGGGGTCTACATGTCCTTGGAATGACATTAAACTCTATTTGATGGTGAGGTTCCAGTTTTGGAGGTTTGGGGAATGTGGAGCAGCCCTTCATCACCATTGCTCCCTGGTCCACTCTGACCCGAAGTGGTAGAACCTGCTAGGGTTCTATCTATGGGTTAAATAGAAAAATGTATTTATAAAAAAACTGAGTATCCATTAAAAATGAATTTATTTCAAAACTTTATCGGCATTAAATGACCGACTGAGGTTGATATGCCGTAAAACAAACCAAACCAAACCTAAACAAATCCTAGAAGCAGTTCCCCACAAAAAGCATCTGTACGGCCACTTGCGTCCTATCACCCAAGTGAGATGAACAAGACATGCTGGACACTGCCGGAGAAGCGAGGACGAACTCATTAGTGATGTTCTCCTGTGGATATGAACACACCAGTGTAGGCCGACCAGCAAAACCCTACATCAATCGGCTCTGTGCAGATTGTGAATGATGACTTGACAGGGGTGATGATCAGTAGGGACGGGTATATATATATATATATATATATATATATATATATATATATATATATATATATAAAATAAATATATAAAGTTTTATGTATTTATTTATTTGATGACAAAGGAACAGTCACAGTGACTGTTCCTTTGTCATCAAATAAATAAATATATAAAACCTTTATATATCTATTTTATT
>CM042137.1:153983872-154016372 GCA_023376005.1 Doryteuthis pealeii
GTTTGTCTTTTGAAGTTGTTTTGTTGTTTTAGGGTTTGTCCTTGACACATTACACATGTCTATGTTACCTTGTGGGTGTAAGGCCATGTGCGTTAGGGTAGGTCGATTTTTCACTTAAAAAAATCAAATTGTCCATCTATGCGAAAGTTGTGTTTTAGTATACTGAATACTGATGCCAAAATGAGATATCTTACTTGTACCATTCTTTGAGGAAAGCTCGTCTGTTACAACTTAATGAGATAAAAAGCAGCATATCAGGTTGTGATGGGGGGGGGGGGCACATTTTCAATTTGAATTCTATTTATAATATTTAATTCGTTTCCTTTTAATCAACTAAAATAACATTTCTGATTTAAATATTGAAAACGGTAAATTTTCTAACCAATTTCTTGGCCAAATGTTGTAAAAACAGGGATTTTTAGTGCATTTTAGTAGACGATCTTTGATGCTATTTCCTCAAACAATGGTACGAGTAAAAGATCTTATTTTTGGTATCAGTATTCAGTATATTAACATAGATGGACAATCTGATATATTAAAAAAGTGAAAAATCGGCCTACCCTAATGTGTATCCTCATCAATTTTCTTGTATGTTAGATGCTTTTTAACAGTGCTGTGGTTTGAATGGTCTGAATTCTTCCTCTGATCGCGTCCACGAAGTCTTTGGGGACCATTCCAAGGACACTAACTGTTACGCTTTTTGTGGCTATCCTTTAGGCTTCAAGCAAGAGCGCTATCCATTGGAGATATTTTGTGTTAAACAGAGCACAGTCCTTAGTGAAGAATCCTTGCGTTCCTCCTTAGTGTCCCTTAATATTGGGTATGATTCTTTGATTGTTCCTTGGTGCTCCTCAGTGTTGCATGTCGTTCGTCAATGAGTGCAAATGAACGTCTGTCAATATCAGCGAATGAATACTTAATCAACCACGAATTCGGGCTGTTTATTGGCTGAAGTTTAAACCACGCGACCTCGCTTAGTCTATAAATTTAAGTGGTGTATTGCAGCACACCTTATACATCAAAATATTCCAACACTAACTACGGATGGTATCACCGTCATCCTCATTTTCCACAGGCGTTTCAGCTCTCTGGCAAGATCCAGGTATTTGTTCAGCTTTTCGCTTTCTTTTATTTTTGTGGAAACGTAAAAGTCCATTGGACAACAAACTCATTTTTTCTTGTTAATTAACACTAAGTCTGGTCTTCTCTTCGGGATTCGGTGATTCATTTTCATTTGACTCAAAGACCTTGAGAATTTTATGCGTCTCATTTTCTTGGACAGATTCTTGTTTGTGCATTTACCATTTGTCAATATGGTCAAATTTTAATCTCTTTCACAATTCCTAGAGGCCCACCTTTCCCATCGTCTTGTGTCTAATCTTATATTATTTTTGTGGAGGCGTGTGGTCAAATGGTTAGAGTCGTAGGAAATGGACTTGACAACCAGAGTTCAATTCCTGGACGAAGCTGTTTGCATTTCACATGGCGCTAATACCCTTGGGAAAGGTATGAATCCAATTCTCCCTACAGCTATGGGTAAATAACAGTACAGACTGGGCTCTTTAACCATGGCTGGGTAACCAGTCTAGGAGAAGGAGAACTCTGAATTCATACCTGTTAAACTCCGCTTAAGAAATTGACCTTGTGTCACATCCTGCTCGTGCGGAGGGGTTGGTAAATATATATATTATTTTTGTGTCAGTTTTCTGCATTTGCTTATGTGATTAACTGTCATCACAATCTACTCTTGCTATTTTTATTCGTATTATCAAATTGTAACGGAAATGACCGCCATGACGAACAGCCAGCTATCGTCGATGAGTCATCCCGTCTTCATCGTTCAAAAAGACAACGAGTGGCGTGCGGCATATGTAGGCGGCGTCTATAGTCTGACGTGAACGCTGATCCAGTTGAAGACGGGCAGTCACGGCGAAACCTCTTGATCGCGAGTGGTAGGATTGCTGTCATCCATGTTGGCTGAAATGGTCCGGCCGCATAGAGGAATAAATGCAGAGGCGAGTTCTGTCGGGTTGAACATCTTTTACAGTGGTGAGAAACGGTTGAACTTATTTTTTCGAGTCGACTGACGAGCGAGCGTTACTTTTTTAGTGGAAAGATCCGGCTGCGCGACCCAACGCGGTTTTGTTCTTGTTATACAAATGTTGTTTTAAATTAGTTGGTTCTTGTGCCATTATTTATGCTGCTATGAAAATGAATTAAGTTTTTTTTTTTGCGATTTCCCCTTCGTGTACCCTTTCCTTAATTAATCATTTGGAGTTTTTTCCATTTTTGTTTTCTAGATTTTTTTGATTGTTTTTTTTTTCTATTTGTCCTTTGTTATTTTTGTTGATATTGCTGTTGTGATCAGCCTTTCTTTTCTCTTTTATTATATTCCTCGAGTCCCTAAATTGTTGCATCGACGCAATCCTTAATGCTGACAAGTCCCCTTCTCTTCTTCTTTACTCATAATCTGTCATCTCTCGGGTATAAGACTTTATGCATCATCATCGATTTCCTTGTTCTTTAGTCCATCCTTCTGAGTTCCTCCTTTGTCCGGTTTAAGAATGGTCCAGAGTATTTTACAAGGGGAATTGTCCTGGTATTTATTTATTTCTTTCTGTTGCAGTGTTTTGTTTTGAAAAGTTTTCTAGTTCTTCTGATGTATTCCTTTCTTACCTTTTCTTTCATCTCCGGCTGATTGATGATATCTGCTTTTAATATTCCCAGATATTTGTAGTTTTCTTATTCTTCTAGTGTCCTCATTCTTTCCTCATTGGGAAATTATATTACTTTCCATTGTTTCTCCTTTTCATTTTTTCACTATAAGCATGTCACATCTTTCAATCCAAAATTCCATTTCAATATCTTATCTTTAGATTCTAATACTTTCTATAAAGGTTCCTAATTCTTTCTTTTTTTTTTTCATTCTTGTAAAATATATTAATACCGTCCAGATACAGGAGGTGATTTATCTTTTTCTGTAGTTCTCCTCTACATTTTCCTAATATATTATTGAGGGGATAATTTGCTCTGAGTATTGCAATGTTCGCATACATGCAAGTCTACAACCAAATTTAAATGTTATCGTTACCGGTACTAAAATAATCACTCTTGATATAATCCTGATTTAAAAAAAGAGGAAAATTCCAATTCGATATGTTTGAAGACATAAATTCCATCATCGTATGTCACCTCGCCGAAGGATAAAAAATACTAAAAATCAAGGAATTAACCGAATTTAATGAAATTTTCAGTGTTGATATATTAATGAATAAACAATATAATGCACCAGTTATCTTATTTGAAAACTTTTACATTTTTTCAGGTCAGTTAACTTTGGACCATGTATCTTTAAGGCGTGACACAGATTCACTAACATACGTGGTTCAAAGTTAATTGACCTGAAAAAATGTAAGTTTTTAAATAAAATAACTGATGCATTATATCTTTTATTTATTAATATATTAACACTGAAAATTTCATTAAATTCAGTTTATTCCTTGATTTTTAATATTGTCTTTCTTTCGGCGGGGTGGCATACGATGGTGGAATTCATGTCCGTTAAGTAGGATTTAACCGTTATAATGATACGCTACAGAGACTCAAAGAACATAGTTCGATCACTCGATGGTGACACTGATTGCGCAATCGCAATGAAGAGGTAATTATACTCCCCAGCGCTCCAGAAGTGGAGCCTCACCATCAGATGCAGTTTAGTATCATACTCAGGGCATCCCCTTTTTGGTGGTGGGGAATGAAGAGGGTACAATTAGTGTATTTTAAGTCCCGGGTTATGGTCAAGTCTGGGATCTTGTAATTTACGAAGCAGCTGACAATAGGATTTATTAATCTCTTGCTATATTAAGATTGGGGGCGGGGTCGTAGAATTACAAAATTAAAAGGTAAACAGAAAAGTAAACAATTGATAAAAACAAGTGTTTGCATTATTTGGATTATTCGGACTATTGTCCTCATCTTTATTGTTATCTACACAACGTTTCGGCTGATGTGTTCTCTAGCCTTCTTCAGGACTCGGGAACCCCTTCCTCGAACTTGGGAACCTTCTCTTCGAACTCGAGGAAGGGGTTCCCGAGTTCGAGAAGGTTCTCAAGTCCGACACGAAATGCCTGAAGAAGACCGAAATCGAAGAAACGTAGTGTAGATAACAATAAAGATGAGGACAATAGTCCGAATAATCCAAATAATACTAATTATCAAGCCTCATCTCAAAAACTAAAAAAAAAAAAAAGCAAGTGTGTTTTAACAAATGAGACATGACACTAACAAAGGATATGCCGGTGTGTAAGTAAAGTCTTCGGGGTGGCCTAAAGTCAGTATCAGCCAATCAGCGAGTCTATCCCCTTTTCACTAGCGCTAGACTTACATTACTCGTACGCTGAGTTGGTGAGGGCCGGTATCGAACTAGGAACCTCGTGTTTGCTAGCCGAACGCTCTACCGACTGAGCTAACCCGGCCCATGTGTAGACAGGAGAAATAAAAGATTAATCAAATTTGAGATTCGAAATAGAAAAAAAAAGAATCAAGATACCTTCATGTGGGAAATAGTTGGTTGGTTGGTTGGTTGTTTGGTTGTTTGTTTGGTTTGTTTATTGATTTTAACGGCATATCAACCCGTCTGGGATTATGTCATGCCTAACGGTTAGAAAGTAATACATATCGTGTATTTATATTTATACTTTTTAGTAATTGGTTTTAAAAATGTGTTAGCATGGGGATTATGTTGTATGGTATTGATTAGTTTCCTGTCTATATTCTATGGTATAATTTTATTTCCCTCAAAAAAGAGAGAATATCCTCCATGTTGACATTTTCAAATAGATCTTTCATATTGTTTGCTTTAAAATAACGGTTTCTGATGTGAGCAAAAAACCCTGCATTCCATGAATAAGTGTTTAACTGTCAAAGGTGTTTGACATGTTACACATTGTGGTTGTTTTTCTTGTTTGTATATATAGGAGTGCGTTAGTCTTGTATGACCAATGCGTAATCGGGGCACAAGGACTTGTTCCTTTTTAGACTTCCTTAAAGTTGGTCTCCAGCCTCCCAAATTGGGTTTGATTAGGAAGAGTTTATTGTGGATGTGTGGGAAATAGAATGTGTGGAAGGTAAGTTTGATGGTTCAATTAGTCTACTGATTAAAGAACATAAAAAAGAGACTTAACTCTTGACATATATTCCTATTAGCTAATCGATCACTCATTCTGTTTTAGTGAATCCTCGCGCTGAAGTTTATGCTGAAAAATATTAGATGGAATGGCACAAGACTGACTGGTGTTGGTATAAAATGGAAGCAGAAATAAAGACTCAGAAAGAAGAAGAATCTAAAATTCTTTTTAATACTAAAACAGTCTCATTCGTGATCATATAGAGGTAGATGTGTGTCAAATTAAAGAAGAGAGAAACACAACACAAAAGAAAGAAAGAAAGAAAGAAAGAAGTGGTAAATTAGAGGGATAGAATAAACAAGAAAGCGGCATGTGGATAAATAATGAGTGGCCGAAACAGTTGGATTCATAGGTTTTATGGGATTGTCATGTGACTCCACACGAGGCAATCAACGGATACATCCATTCTCTAAGGAATATGATTATTTATTGTCTCCCTACAAAATATTTCATAACCCCTTTTCGGTCTTGTATCATACTAAGCAGAGCTTAGTAAGTATCAAGAATCAAAGAATAGTATTATTACGAGAGAGAGAGAGAGAGAGAGAGAGAGAGAGAGAGAGAGAGAGAGAGAGAGAGAGAGAGAGAGAGAGAGAGAGAGAGAGATGTGACACAATGGTTATGACGTGGAACCATGATGGTGGTCTGAGTGATTAGTTTGGGCAAAGTTTGTGTAGTGGCGTGATCAGTAACGGAAAAATTTGAATGATGATGTCAGCAAAGACGCGTGGCATTGTTTTTGATTGGACGAAGAATGACACGTGGCGAAGGGAGAGAAAGGAAGAGTGAGAGGTGATAGTTTTGAGATTCAGTCTGGCCGTCGAAGAGCTAAGACGGACTGAGGCAGGTCTCCCCGCGCGGTGAATAGGTGATCATGGGCTAGATAAAAATAAAAGCTTTAGACAAAAAATGTCTTGTTAATTTAATTGCAATGACCAAATCAGCCCTTAGTAAGAAGAAAAGGCCCATAGAAGAACTCAACTCCCTTGGTTAAGAAGAAGTTAGTTAGAAGTCAACCCAACTAGACAACAAGATGGCAGCTGGAGGAGGTGGAAGAAGGATCGGAAATAAGATCTCCTCACCAAGTAAGTCTAATCTGTCTCTATCTCTTTAATATCTCTCTCTGTCCCTGAAGAACTTTCTTATCGAAGAATTCTCACTCTCACATATACCAATTAGCGATGTCAACCTGGGTATGTGACACATATCATATTTGGTACCGGGGCCAACATACCTGTTCACACAGAGAGAGAGAGAGAGAGAGAGAGAGAGAGAGAGAGAGAGAGAGAGAGAGAGAGAGAGAGAGAGAGTCGTAACATACCTGAGAGTCAGTAAGAATTGAAGACTCTACATGTAGCTGTTCACTTAATTGTAAATTGAGTTTTTTTAGTATATATGAATAGAAATGCGAGTGGCATAAACGCTGAATGGAATTTGCAAACGTAGTCCACCCCCACCCCCACAATCTTATTAAATAACCTTGACTCAACTTCAGCCTACAGTAAAAATAGCGTAGGCAAAAAAAAAAACAAAAAAAAACAACTGTGCAATACTAGGGTAAGTATTAACCCAAACCATTCGCAACGGGAAGGATGGGATGCAAGGTCACGTGTATCGAACTCGCTATTCAGTAGTAATGGATCTGCGAGACTAGCTAGCTAACCATTATACCACGATGGAAATCCCTTCAATAGAGGAATAAGTAGTCCATACCCTAAGAATATAAGTAATTATCTCCTTTAGGCATAAAGTGATGTATATTAATAGTGTACAACAATGTTGGCCAAAATCAAAGTCTTAGTTAAAGAAAAAGTAAGAGAGATAGAGAGAGAATAAATGGGAAAAGTGTATGAAACGGTGTGAATGAATGAAGAAAAAATCGATAAAAGAACGAATGAACGAAAGAAAGAAAAAAAATGGATGGAATAGAAAAATAAATACAAAAGGAAATAATGATCAATAATGATCGAATACATATATATGGATGCCCTGGATGTGGTAATTGCATTTCACTTAGCGCTAATACCCTTGGGAAAGATATGAATCCTAATCTCCCTCCAGCTAGTAGGGCAGACCGGGCTCTTTAACCTTGGTTAGGCAACTGGTCTAGGAGAAGAAAACTCTGAATTCAAACCTGTTAAACTCCGCTTAAGAAATTGACTTTGTGTCACATTCTGCTCGTGCGGAAGAGTTGGTAAATATATATATATGATGCCCCATCATGGTATAGTGGTTTGTAAGCTAGTTACACAGATCCATTACTACTGAATAACAAATAAAACTCACTAGTCAACACCATTTTTGTTGAAAAATTGATACGATTTCCGCATCGCTAACACGAGTTTTTTACGAGAGTTTTTTAAAGCATTATCGCAGCGCTTCCTTATTTGTAAATGGCTAAATACATGCATACACTTATTTGCATTCATAACACACACACAAAAACACACACACATACATACATGTACATGTATATGTATATATATAAATATAAATCACACGCACATATCTATATCACACACACACACACACACACACACACACATATATATATATATATGTTGAACGACAAATATAAAAAAATGTTGTATGGATAAAAATTATTTATTGAAGTGCCGACATGTGTTTCGACCAAGAGTTTATCTTGTTTACATTGTATCCTATTTAGTATTATTTTGAATACAAAATAAAATACTAAATAGAATACAATGTATACAAGGACAAACTCTTGGTCGAAACACATGTTGGCACTTCAATAAATAATTTTTATCCATACAACATTTTTTTACATTTAGCTTTCAACATGATTGTCGGATTCACTCACATTTTTCTCACACACACACACACACACACACACACACACACACACATATATATATTATATATATATATATATATATATATATATATATATATATATATGTATATGTAGTATATTAAGAAAAATGAAAAAACACAGGTTTAAATGGGTTAAGTGGTGAGTTTATTGGCCGACACTGCAGTGTTTCGATCTATTAATTAGATCATCTTCAGGGAATTTGTTGGTATATGGAACGTGATAAGAATTTTTTTATCACAGAATAAAGAGAAAAGCTAGTGGTAGTCCTTGTTATTCAGTCTGTTTAAAAAAAATTTTTTTTTTGAGATTTGAAAAAGGGACGGTTTGAAATATGACGTCAAATATTCTTTTTTTAATTATCTATTTATATCTAATTAATAGATCGAAACACTGCAGCGTCGGCCAATAAACTCACCACTTAACCCATTTAAATCTGTGTTTTTTTTCATTTTTCTTAATATACTACATACCGTCGGATTCACTTCCTTTCTTCACATATATGTATATATATATATGTGTGTGTGTGTGTGTGTGTGTGTGTGCGTTCAAATTCCTGTTGTCAATACATCCATAGAAATGTACATATTGCGCGAAATTCATTCATCGCTTCCATAAAGATTTTGAAACACAAACTTGCAAAAAAACACAACCAAAAATATCATTACACATCCCTGCATACGCACACACACACACACACACACAATATTCTCACACTTTGACATAAACTCCTATAAAACTCTGTCCTCAACCTTTTCACCATCTCTCTCTCTCACCTCCCCCTGTCCTTGAACACACCATCACCCACATACCACATTAAGATCTCCACAAGGTGGAGCCGATCTTGGTCCTCGGCTGTTGGGAGGTGGGGTGTAGGGGGGTAGGTTGTCAAGTATTTCGAGTGTTCACTCAAGATGGCAGATGCAAAGAAGATGTTTTATTGTTGCAAAAGCCGCGGGTCACTCTTTGTTGACGTTTTACATATTTCGCTGACAGAGCCCACAGCGAGATTTGGGCATCCATTGATACTGGTGTTGCCTTCCAGTGCTCTATCGTCTGCATTCACCGAAAAAGAAAAAGAAAGAAAGAAAAAGAAAAACCAAAACAAAACAAAACAAAAACATAAATAAAAACAATACGAAAGGTAAAATACCCGCTAGAAGAGATTAAGACGGTAGATTAAATGTCGCCTGGATTACAACAGATCAGTAGCATTTTGGATTACAAAAGGGATCCGAGAAGAAGGGCGTTGTCTTTAACAATTTCCCCACGAAGAAAGGCAAAACATTAGTGTTGCCTGGAACTATTTTTTTGAACGGAATTCAATGTTGGGCGTGGTATGAATTTTTTTTTTTTACGATTAAGGATATCGATGAGAAAGGTTTTTGTGAAAAATGTTTTGCACATTAAAAGGAGAGAACGGCCTGAAATTAATGTTGTTTATCGACCAAAGAAAAGTGATCTGTTGCAACTATTAAAAGTATTATTACTAGTTAATTTAACAAAATATGTGTATTGCAGGTGATATTGTCACTTAAAGGAAAAAAGGGTAACACCAATCTGCATCTGATGGTGAGGCTCCAGTTCTGGAGATCTGATGAGTGTGGGGTACCTCGTCATTGCCATTACTTCCAAGTCCACTTTAACCTGGAATATTAGTACCTCTTCGGATCATATTTATGTGTTAGATGCGTTTAAAATTATTGGTATTCGATTGGACAGTGTGCAAAAAAAACTTTTAAGAAACAACTAGCTACACGCAAAACACGCTCTTTTAATACGCACTAGATTGTAAAAAAATATTTTAAAACGTCAATAAAAAATGGAAAATTAACTTTTTAATGTTTTTTTTTACGTTTAATGTAAAGAACAATTCCAAGTTTATGTGTTATAAAAAAGAAAAAACAAATTTCTCTTACATAAAACCTAAATTTTTGCATTTAAAAGTAAATTCCCGTAAAATCCCGCCATTTCTTAATCTTTGTTGACAAAATTATCGCATCTTGACGTGTGCACTATTTTTTGTATGGAGGATTATACGTATATGTTTTCAAACAAATAAAATAATAAATTTCTTCAAACACTGTTTGTTTGAGTTCTACAAAGTATAATTATACTAGCGTCACGGATTTGAACCTATTATCGCTGAAGCAAAAAATAACAACAACAACAATACCCAAAAAACAGATTTTTTTATATCCCTCCCCCCCATTAATAAAAATGACGACAATTTGTAATTCAAACATTATTTTCAATTTTCTTAAAATAAAAGCCGAAATATGTTATGTCATTATTTTTAGCTAGATATTTTTTATACAATATTTTCTTTGATCAATAAATACGATTTTGATATCCGCTAAAGAAAAGTATTTATTTTACATTTTATAAATTTTTAAAAATCACTGAAAAAAAAAAATAAACAAGTAGACAATAGGAACTTTTAATATAAAATTCTTTAGAAAATAACCTAATAATTTAGAAAAAAAAAGAAAAAAAGATACATATTTTTTCTTATTTACGAGATTTAAGTTTCAATGTTAAAGATGCCCTATTACCAAAACCGAATTAGTAGTTTTTTTACATATGTTCTGTCATTAAATTATCTTTCCAAAAATGTAAAAATCATTTATATCCCCCCCCCCAAAAAAAAAAACCTTTGTACGGGGGATCAATGCGCGAAACAAAAACTAACGAAAAAAATTATTAGCCTTTTCAATTTAGTAAGCATTATTTACAATAAAAGTTCGTCTTTTATTACTTCATATACCGAAAGTTTTATTAAAATCGGATAGTTTATTTTATATGATTTTTAGAAGAATTTCCTGTGATCGCCCTTTTTTAGAGCCAGCGATAATTTGCACATAGCTAGAAACAACTATACAAAAAATGTAAATTCCTTAACCTCTAGGCATAAAATAACCCGAGACATGTCGATATACCGTTAAAATAAATAAATCAATTTTTTTTTAAACACAAAAATCGCACAAATTTCCGGAAAGTAAAGGCTTCCATTAGAACAGATATCAGCAGCATAACTTTAATGTTAGGTTGAGCAGGGTTTTTAGTAACGAAACACTATTTCCCCAGCTAATCCACACCACTGACCATACAGTTTGGCTAGCGATGAACCAGATTGTATTCGTAAGACTATACACTTGTATAGGTAACTGACGTCTTTTGCATCAGTGTTTACGGATTCTTTGTCAGGAAAATTTGGTCTGAGTATTTCATCTTTCACCGGCCCAACTTAAGTGACGCTCTTTGTTTCGACAGAACATGGCTTGTCACGTTGCTGCTTTATTTTTATTTTTATATACATTTTGAATTATACATTGTGTGAGAAAAATATAAAAACTAAAGATTGAAATTTTTTAGATGCTGAAGGCTGGGCAACTTATAAAAAAAAAGTTAAGTCATCGGGGCGGTATGAGCCATACAGCGATGGAGTCTATCCCCTTTTCACTTTTCATGACTAATTCTGTTGCTTCACATTTACGAGACCTTCCTCATCTTGGGCAATTTGTAAAAGTAAGTAAAGTCGTCGGGTTGGCCTAAAGTCGGTATGAGCCATACAGCGAGTGAGTCTATCCCCTTTTCACTAGCGCTAGACCAAGGAGATTGTTTTTTTGGTCTGAGGTGGAGCACCACACCTACCATCAGCTCCTTACTTTACCGCACAGATCCCTGTGCTACTCATACGCTTTGGCGAGGACCGGTATCGAACTAGGAACCTTGCGGTTTCAAGTCGAACGCTCTACAGACTGAGCTAAAGTAAAGCCGTCTATTCATTTTCACATGAGCTACAATAGATTCAGGAATCACATAACATCGTTGAATAAAACAATTTATAAGCTGTAAAAAACTGGCTATGCATTTTCGCTATCAGCAAAACAATGACCCGTATGTCGTGCTCATATTGTCGTCTCTTCGAAAGTAATAGTTCCTATTTTATTATGTTGGCTCGCGACCACAAGGTCAGATGTTGGTGGTATGGCAGTAGAAATTGAAACTTCTTATCAGTAAACCATATTTTTTCAGATGAGCGGTAGGTTATTTCCTATAAGTCTAACATCAACAAAGGGGAACCACTCTTGACTTGATTATTTATTTATTTATTGATCTACTAGGAAAAAACAAGACGGGGTTAGGGTTAGGGCTAGGGTTAGTTTAATGGGAAAATAAATAAATAAATTATCAGTCCAGAGTGGTTCCCTTTGTTTATGTTAGACTTATAGGAAATAATCTGAGCGGTATTAGGAAGTGTGTACAAATCAGATGTTTGTCATTGAAATCGTTGAATTTATCCATTTTCTTTTTCATTCTTTAAATATTAGTATTATTTTTATTATTCGGACTATTGTCCTCATCTTCATTGTTATCTGTACAACGTTTCGGTCGATGTGCCCTCCGGCTCTCTTCAGGTATTTCTTGTCGGACTCAGGAACCTTCTTTTCGAACTCGGGAACCTTCTTGTTGTAATCAGGACCATCACGGAACTTTGAACCTAACCCTTTATTCAGTCCACGGGGGTATCCTGTTCTCATTCTGCTAACCATAGCTGGGGTAGAGGCTTTAAGCTGTGTTAATTATTATTCCATGTTACTGCTGCCCCTGACCAGGATTGAACCTGCAGTCTAGAGATAACTGGCATTTAGAACTGTCTTAAACTAACTCCTTTATCAACTAGGCCATGTGTCCAATTGGACAATTCCAATTTTGGGAACTTATAAACCTAATGTCTTGTTTTGGCTAGAATATCTACCTATTCACTTATGTAGGAAGATGAGGCCAATAGTCCGAATAATACTAATCATCAAGCCTCATCTCAAAAGTTCAGAGAAATCATTAAATATTATTCTTAAATATATTGCTGTGCACACTTTTATGTCTGTTTCACCTATCACCATATATGAGTAAAAAAAAAACAAGTATAAAAACTAAAGCGGTATTTTAAAAAACAGGAATGAACAACAAATCCAAAAAAAAAAATCAACACCTTTAGTATTTGTTGTAGAGGATTTAACACCCCTACAAGATGAACTGGCTCATAGTCTTATAAGAGTCGACGTAGCAGTGATAAAGCCGGGAAAAATAAATTTTACTGCGTTTGACTACAGACATTTGACCCTCCTCATTCTTTTACGCTTGTCTTGTGAATTGTACTACTTTTTATTTTATGTTATAAGTATCTGTTAGCACCAGATACAAGTGCTGAATAAAATATATATCAAGCACACTATTTCTCTGTGAATATTTTACCACCTCAACGATACAACAGTATTCAGCCTTAATAAGACCTCATCTAGAATTATTGTACTCAGGAAGCCTCTGCTCCAGTGTCGAGACATGGAAATTAGAATGTAATGGTAAGATTGGGGGGTATACAAAGAAGAGTGACAAAAGTAATAAGAAGGAGTAAAATATTATAATCACAGGGAGAGATTGGAGAAGTATGAGAAGTGATCTAATTGAAACTTTGAAAATATTAATGGGATTTCTAATTACACTGGTTTACAAAAAATATTTTTTGTCTGAGGCAAGAATGTGAATAGGTGTTTTTTTACTAATTTTGCTGAATTCAAATTTATAAACAGTTTTGCTCTATCACCTCTAGTTTTCTGTCTTTTAAATAGTCTCACTTTTACAGAGTATATACGTAATTATTTCAACTGTTGCTGCAGCTTATTACAGATAAAACAGGATAGATAAAGAACATTGACGGAATAAATATACTTGGATGACACAATGTACACAAGTCATAGTACCACAGACAGTTAGAAATGTGTTTTCTTAGATGATCTGCTGACTGCCAGTGCACAACTGGCTGTTGATTGAGATGTGTTGGCTACGCTTAACTGCCAAAATCCATTTTGATATATAGCTATATATATATATAATGTAATGCTATCACTTACATTTATTGCATAATAACTAAAAAAGAAGACATAAGTCACACATATTAGAAATTAACCATGAATGCATATACGCATGTACAGTATGTGTACAAAATGTACAGTATGCATATCTAAAAAAACTAGAGGTGATGAGTAAAAACGGATTTCAAATCTGAATTCAGCACCCCCAAATTAGGTTAAAACAGCTATTTTTGTGCTTGCCCCAATTTCTTTGTAAACCAGTGTTATGTTAGACATATTTTTTTAAATATTTCTTTTCGAACTGGAAATTTCCTGTCAAGATAGACTTAAAAAATAAATCTATCTTTTAAATTGGATTTTTTTTTTTGCTAATAGAGTCATGCATTTGGAAGAAACTGTCTAAATCAGATGAAAAATTTTAAGATTGATTTTGATGCTTTAAGAAAAAATGGTAAAACAGAGAAGAGGGCATTTGGGAGAACTATCGGCTGAATTACTTTAAGAATTTAATCTGTATATAGATATTTAATAATACTAGTACAAAATAAAAAACGCCCTCCGGGCGATGTAAAAATAGATTTTTGAAACATATTGCCTGGGGGTGGGAGTAAAAATTCAATGTCAGCGAGTTTGTACCCTAAGTAAGTAAAATCATCAAATTCATTAAAGGATTAAAAAATAAAACAATTTGAAATGTAAACTTTAAATATGTATTAAAATAAAACAAACTATATATAGATATATAATACCAGTCATGTATTTATTAAAACTTGTTTTAAAAAACAAGGAGGACTATCTAATGTTGCATGTTCAAATTCTAAGTGTATTTATTCTATGTTATGACGATTTTGGGTAATGTGACGTAAGCAGTGACATAATTTTTGTTACAGACAAAAACCGGAAGCGAATCTCCATTATTAATAGATTGTAATTGTTCTGTGTAAAGATTCTTTGTTAAGGTTGGTGTGGGAAGATAGAAAAAAGGGGAAATGCTCAAGGAAGCATAACAAACAAATGATAAAAATAATTATAAATAGAGTTAACAGAATTTAAAAAAAGAGTTTTTAAATAGGCATTTTAATGTTTTTAACTTCTTTAGAGAGAGAGAGAGAGAGAGAGAGAGAGAGAGAGAGAGAGAGGGGGGGGAGAGGGAGAGAGAGAGGGGGGGAGAGAGAGTGAGTGAGAGAGAGTAAGAGAGAAGGAGAGAGAGAGGGAGAGAGAGAAGAGAAAAGAAAGGCAGAGAGTGAGAGAGAGAAAGAGAGAGAGGGAGAGAGAGTGAGTGAGAGAGGGAGAGAGAGAGTGAGATAAAGAGAGTTAGAGAGAGAGAGTGAGAGTGAGAAGAGAGAAAGAGAGAGAGAGAAAGAGAGAGAGTGTGTGTGTGTATGTGTGTGTGTGTGTGTGTGTGTGTGAGAGAGAGAGAGAGAGAGAGAGAGAGAGAGAGAGAGAGAGAGAGAGAGAGAGAGTCGTAACATACCTGAGAGTTAGTAAAAGTTGAAATATGGAGGCGCGTGGACTAATGGTTAGAGTCGCAGGAAATGGACTCGTCGACCAGAGTTCAATTCCTGGACGAGGCTGTTGGCATTTCACATGGCGCTAATACTCTTGGGAAAGGTATGAATCCAATTCTCCCTCTAGCTATGGGTAAATAGCAGGGCAGACTGGACTCTTTAACCATGACTAGGTAACCAGAATTCAAACCTATTAAACTTTGCTTAAGAAATTGACCTTGTATCGCATCCTGCTGTGCGGAGGGGTTGGTCAATAGAGAGAGAGAGAGAGAGAGAGAGAGAGAGAGAGAGAGAGAGAGAGAGAGAGAGTCGTAACATACCTGAGAATCAGTAAAAATTGAAGACTCTACATGTACATCTTAAATGTAAATTGAGTTTTTTTTAGTATATATGAATAGAAATGTGAGTGGCATAAGTGTTAACGGCTTGAATGGAATTAGCAAACGTAGTTCACCCCCCCCCCCCACAAACTTATTAAAATATCTTGACTCAACTTCAGCCTACAGTAAAAATAGCGTAGGCAAAAAAAAAACAAAACTGTGCAATACTAAAGTATTAACCCAAACCATTGGCAACTGGAAGGATGGGATGCAAGGTGACGTGTATCGAACTCGCTATTCAGTAGTAATGGATCTGCGAGACTAGCTAGCTAACCATTACACCACGACGGGAAATCCCTTCAATAGAGGAATATGTTTAAGTAGTCCATGCCCCAAGAATATAAGTAATTATCTCCTTTAGGCATAAAGTGATGTATATTAATAGTGTACAACAATCTTTGGCCAAATTTAAAGTATTAGTAAAAGATCTGAAGCAAAATTACACATTTTCAAAAAAATGGTATTTTTGCCGTAAAACGATTTTTTCTATTATTTTCTGTTTAATGTTCTATTCTTTGGTAATGAGTGGGCAATGTTGTATTTTCATATTAAATTTATCAATTAACGTAGATAGCAAGACAAAGGCTGAAAGTGATTTTCAATGATCTATCTAAAAAGCATTTAAACAAAATCAAACGTTTCCATCCTAAAAATGTCACTTTAATTATTCTCGTTTCTTATGATATTTTATTATATGAATACATAGGTAATAAAATATTTTTAATGTTCCTCAAAACTAATGGAAAATATTGAGAAAACTTAGTAATACGTAAAATCTGGTCCGACAGATAAGTTTGTTTGTTTATTGATTTCAACGGCATATCAACCCGTCTAGGGTTATGTCATACCTAACGGTTAGGAAGTTATACATATCGTGTATTTATATTTATACTTTTTATTAGTTGGTTTTAACAATGTGTTAGTATTATTGGGGATTATGGTGTATGGTATTGATTTGTTTCATGTCTATATTCTATGGTATAATTTTATTTCCCTCAAAAAAGAGAGAATATCCTCCACGTTGACATTTTCAAACATATCTTTCATATGTTTGCTTTAAAATAACAGTTTCTGATGTGAGTAAAAAGCCTGCATTCCATGAATAAGTGTTTAACTGTCAAATGTGTTTGACATGTTACACATTGTGGTTGTTGTTCTTGCTTGAGTATATAAGAGTGCGTTGTTTGTATATTATGTCAACTATTTTTACCTGAAATTTTACTCACCCGACACCTTATCAACATTTGGTGTTGGAAAATGTCCAATTTTATTAGAAGTATTATGTGTTTGGTTTGTTTGTTTTGTTTTACGGCATATCAACCTCGGTGGGTCATTTAATGTTGACAAAGTTTTGAAATAAATTCATTCTTAATGGACATTCAATTATTTTTATTTAATCCATGGATTGGACCCTAACAGGTACTACCGCTCCGGGCTAGAGTGGAGCAATGGTGATGAAGGGGTGCTCCACATTCCTCAGACCTCTAGAACCTGGAACCTCACCATCAGATGGAGTTCAACGTCATATCCAGGATATGAAAACCCTTGTCTTTACACAGAAAACGAAATTGTATATTTTTACCATGATTAAACGCAAAATCTCAATATGTTATGTATGTATTTACCTAAACTCTCCGCTACGAACAGGATGCGACCCAAGGTCAACAAGGGGCTAACCAAGGTCTGCCCTGCTAGAACAGAACAGATGGATTCATGCTTTTCCTAACAGGAAGTGAAATCCAAATAGCCTCGTCGATGATTTGAACTTGGGTCACCGTTTCCATTTCTTACAATAATAACCGTTACGCTAAGCCCGCTTCCTGTATAAATTATGTAATTGGGATGACAGGTAAATTAAAAAAACAAACAAACAAAAAACAAAAACAAAAACAAGACAAAAAAACAAACAAAAAAAAACAGAAAGTACAAAAATGTGTATTGTAAATACAACTTTGTAAAGAATGCCATTAATGACCGAATTTTGCCAGAAATAAGAATTCTTCTGTACGTTTATCCGGAACGGGACTATTTGGCGCCGTCCTCTAGGCGCTGAACCGTTTTGGCTCTAAACTGTTTTGGTGCGATAGTGTCATATAAATAACTAGAAGCGGCTATCTGGCATCACCAAAAAGGGTTAGTCTCATAGATTCATTATTATTGAAATTGGATCCTCACAGGATGCCCATTAAAATCCCTATGTAAAAAAAAAAGACCAGCGTTGATCCAGTCACTCTGAAAAGAAATAAAATCAATGCCTCTTATTTAAAAATACTAAATGCAAAGAAAAAATAAATTCCATACTGCTATCATTTAAATTTTATTTTCTAATTATCTTCAATAATATAAATCAAACCTTCATTATTTTTGCTCAAAAAGCAAGATCTGGTGATATTGAATATGTGTATATATATTTGCTTTGTCATTAATTGTTTTATTTTCAGTTTCCTCCGAACATACACGCACACAAACTGCTCTTTATATATGTATAGATTACAAATTCTTATATAAAGAAAGGATTTTGATAAAAATACTGGAAATGTTGACTTCAATGAAACTTATTTATCAATAAACTGTAGTTTACTGTATTTACCAAGACAGAAATAAACAATGAAGGAAACAGTAATTTTCTTCAAAAGAGTCTCCGCCCGATCGGATTCGGTTGTAGTATACCTTCTTCAGGATGTTGGATTGTGTTCTTGCTTCAACGGTGAACATAAATAGAATTTCCACTACCAATTTATACACTCCTGCTAACATCAACAATTGACCACCCCTCCCATATTCACGACCTCCTAACTCTTTAGTATGAAAATGTTCACGGTTGAAGCAAGAACTCAATCCAACGTCCTGAAGAAGGTTTAACAGACCGAAACGTTATAACGCCGACATCACTACCTACAATAAACATCCATTTTGTACAACATCCCGTGTTTGTCTACCTTTCTCCACACACACGCACACACACACACACACACACACACACACACACACACACACACAAATATATATATATATGAGTGTGTGTGCGTGCGTGTGTGTGTGCGCGCGCTCTTTAGTATCTATTTTCACATTTATTTTACATAGAGGATGAAAAATGTCATATTATTCCTATATCAAGTTTTACAGGAGATGTAATAACTATTTGATGCTGCCTGGGTAAAAATATAAATATGAGAAAGTGATTTTTCATTTATTGACCCACTTCATCAGCCATTTTCCCTGCTGACAGCGAGCTCAGAATATGCCAATTACATCTTCTGTAGAAGATGTTTTAGGTATAACACTAAACTGCATCTGAAGGTGAGGCTCCAGTTCGGGAGATCTTAGGAGTGTGGACTACCGATTCATTGCCATTACTCCCGGGTCCACTCTGACTCCGAGTGGTTGTACCTGTTGGGGCTCCATCTAGAGATCAAATAGATCAGTAAAAATATTCGTATTCGATAGGACAGTGTGGTTTTCCCTCAAAAACAACTACACAAAATATGAATATGAACACAATTCCCTAACCTCTTGGCATAAAATAAATAAGGTTGACATGTTTCTCTGAATTTTTCATGTAGGTTTCCGAGTTCGAAAAGAAGGTTCCCGAATTCTAGAAGGCTTCAGAGTCCGATAAAAAATACCTGAAGAAGGCTGAAAGGCACATAGGCCGAAACCATAGTCCGAATAATCCAAATAATACTGGGTTGACATGTCATTAAAATCAATCAATCAATGTGACATGATACATTTTGTCATGACATATCAACAATGAGTATTAGGGACGATCAGCTTCAGCCCAAGATCCTAACAAAGTCTCTATGTGGCTATATCTGATGACGAAAATGTTTATCTTTCAATATTCGATTTTAGATAAGAGGGATAATTTTGAACCTTGATTTTCAAAGCAGACATATTTGGCTCAATTGAGAGGAGATTATCGCCACTCAGACTTCTCTATGTTTTTCAAGTTTATATATTTATATGTACTTTAAAAATCTACAATGCTATCTAGGAATCTATTATAAATATCTGGAATTGAGTCTTTCTCTACCTTCTATTTCTTTCTTTCTTTCTTTTTCTCTCCTTTCTTTCTTCTTCTTTCTCTGCTTCTCTTTCTCTCTCCTTCTCTTTGGAACAATTCAATTACATGTTTCTCTTCTTTTTTCTTTCTTTCTTTCTTTCTCTTCTTCTTCTCTCTATCTCTCTCCTTCTCTTTGGAGTTTTCTTCTTTCTTTCTTTCTTTCTTTCTATTTCTCTTTCTCGAACAATTCAATTTACAAGTTTCGCTTCTTTCTTTCTTCTTTCTTTCTTTTCTCTTTCTTTTTCTTCTTTCTTTTTCTCTCCTTTTCTTTCTTCTTCTTCTTTTCTCTCTTCTCTTTCTCTTCTTTCTCTTTCTCTCTCTCCTCTTTGGAACAATTCAATTCACAAGTTTCTCTTTCTTTTTCTTTCTTTCTTTCTCTTTCTTTCTTTCTTTCTTTCTTTCTTTCTTGTCCTTCCTATTGCTTACATGTTTATCGGGTTTATCTCTCTTTTCATTCATTCTTTCTGTCTTTCTTTTCTCTCCTCTTCTTTCTTGAACAATTTCTCTGTTACACAACAATTCAACCTTCAAATTTAAACATATACACTAAATACAGCTTTTTTTGCTTTTCACTTTCACTCGGGTCATCTACACAACTGTATATCATTTTACAAATAATAAAAGATATTACGTAAATCTGATAAACTCTTATCTTACGTATTCCAGAAATTTGTATAAGCAACCAATCTGCAAACCTTAACTAATAAGTCACAGCCACAGTTATACAAATATACATACTTGTTTCACAACTTCTTTATTTTATACGAGCGTACTCTCGTCTATTATATATTCACGAAAGAATTGCTGAGAGTCAGCGCTTTGAGGGGAATTATACAGTGGTTAGAGAACAATCCGGAAAACAAACAAGTCAAATGTCAAACGTAATGAAGCGAAGTCTTATATCCAGTATCATGAAAAGATTGTGATGTCATATCCACTCCAAGTAGTTTAAATAAATATTAACATAAAAATCGTTCCGCCCTCTCGGCTGGGCTTAGAATACTTATCCCCTGACTTTATCCCTTGCAGAGGGGCACCGCTCCCCCCACCCCAAAAAAAAGACTATCTTGAATATTAAGACTAAACTGCATTTGATGATGAAACTCCAGTTCTAGAAATGTAATGAGTCATCCTTTAATTGTCACTCTGATCTGTAGCTGTTAGAGTCCTATCTCGGAGTCTAATAGATCTGCTTAAAGAATTATTCGGATTCGATAGGAATATTTGATGCCACATAACTGTAAATTCTATTAAGAATCGTTACTTGAAGCTATAATTGCTCACTAAGGTTTGTTTACTTGAAACCGTATTACTGTGTACAAATTCTTATTATTAAATCGAAATAATTTCTTGGAAACATGATTATTAATATTCGATAGGAATACTTGAAACCATACAACAATGTGCTAACCATTAGATAGGAATATTTGATATCACAGTTAAGTCTGCTCGGATGTCCCAGAAAGGCGGATTTCAAATATTTTCTATGAACACTATTTTATGAAAAGTGACATGCAGTAGAGTGAGTGTACCATATACTAAATTGAGCAGGGACATACAACCATATCCCCTGCCCTGGCTAAGAGGCAGGCATAAACTGAATGTTTTCACACATGTACAAAGGTAACATTGATGGGATGATTATCAATCAGATTTACGAACATAAAAATGTTGGTTATTTCCTATAAGTCTAACATAAACAAAGGGGAACCACTCTTGACTGATAAATTATTTATTTATTTTCCCATTAAACTAACTCTAAACCCTAACCCTAAACCCTAACCCTAACCCTAAACCCTAACCCTAACCCTAACCCCATCTTCTTTTTTCCTAGTAGATCAATAAATAAATAAATAATTTATCAGTCAAGAGTGGTTCCCCTTTGTTTATGTTAGATTTATAGGAAATAACCAAAAATTTTAATTTCGTATGTTGTTCAATGTCGAAAAAAACCCTACGAAATTTAAAAAAAAAATTTAATAAACTTTTCAAGTTATCCAATTCTTGAAAATCGCAAGATGCCCGTTTAAAAAATATTAACAATTTTTTGATTGTGTAAAAACCAACAATTAATTTTTGTGTAATATATTAAACAATTTCATGCATGGAGTAATTTTTAAAAGAAGTCAAGATTGAATCAATTGAAAGCATCACTTCCGCTTGAAGTTAAAACGTCCGGAAAAAAGCATAGATTACGTCCGGCCTCCCAGTGAGTAAGTGAGTCGCAGATGGACGGCTAATTATTTACAGTGTAGATTACGATCATGAAATTTAATTGAAGAAAAAAATGATTACTTGAAACAGAAGAATGCAAATTGGATCGGGTTTGTTTTCTCTGAAATTATCATTTTATATAAAATCAACGAAAATAGGGTTAGGGTTGGGGTTTAGGTTTTAGGGTTAGTGGAAAAACAAATAAATAATTTGAGTTCTGTTTGTTCTGGGTCTGACTGTACAGGGTGACCCAGAAAAAAACAGAACCCAAATTATTTATTTATTTTCCCATTAAACTAACCCTAACCCTAACCCTAACGCTAACCCTAAACCCTAATTTATTTGTTTAATGGGAAAATTAACAGTTTTATTACAAGATTTGTTGGTTCTGTTTTTTCTGGGACACCCTAATTTACTAAACAAAAGTTCATAGTTACCGAAAAGTGTTTATGCAATCTTAGATTTATGGATAATATTTGTGATTCAAAGATCATTTAAAGGAATACTTGAAAATATAGATTTGAAGAATTTCAGAACTCATTTAAACTCGAGTGTTCACGGCTATTATGGCAATGATACTTCAGAACTGAAACCATGCATGATCCCAAAATCATCAACAAATGAAGGCTCTATTGACGGCACATGTATTTTTTGCCATTTTTTAAAATTGAATATATGATATATATTGTATGATATATATATATATATATATATATATATATATATATATATATATATATATATATTGCCAAAGCCAAACTAAATGATAAGACTCTAAAATTAGACAATCTAGAGAACTTTCCAAGAGAGATTGCTGATTAGGAGGAATGGTGAGAGATTCAAAAAAATCCGTACTGTCGACACACCATGATGATGATGATGATGAGGATATATATATATATATATATATATATATATATATATATATAGAGAGAGAGAGAGAGAGAGAGAGAGAGTAATCCACAGACACCGTGTTTCAACGTTTCACGTCTCTTGAGCGTGGCTAGACTTGGGTGGGTGACGTTGAATGCTTTCGCGTCCCGGTGTAGCCGCGGCACACAATGATATTAAAACTTCTATTTAGGAACGAGGGAAGCATTTTATAGTCATGATATTTGGAGAATTTCAAATTTAGATGATTACGTTCAGCGCGCAAAGCAGACCCCACAAAATTGTAATTCGGTTGCAAATTTAACTGGAAATTGCTTTATTCTCTATGTTAGGGCATTTTAATGGAGTTAATTAAACAAAAGCCAGGCCACGATGTGCCATCTTTGCTGTGTTACAGACAGACAGACTCTCACACAAACACACACACACACACACATACACGCACGCGTATTTACCTAAGAATGAATTCCATGAATTCCTTTCTTTTTCAGTGCGACCACCAAATGAGATGGGGTAAAAAAGCGAAAACCCTAGGAATACGCACCGAGAACATCCAGCTACTTTAAACCTTAAAACACCCAAAACCTCTTACAACCCCATCAGTACGTGCGCCAATCCTTCTACGGTCTGTGTGGATGGTGGTTGGCTCCCCTAGAGTTCATCCACTCCTTTCCAGCTCTTGTGTCATTTTTTGTCTTTTCACCCCCTCCAAAAAAAAACACAAGAGCTAGGATGTTTAGACAATGATTTATTGTTATTGGCTTTGTATGCCATCTGGTGATGGTTGGTGATTGTACCAGTTGAAAACAATAATACAGAAAGTGATCTAGCATTTCTCGGATCAAATTGATTTTAGGATAAAGAATCGTTAATGACATGATACATTCGGATTTTCAAGTTAGTTTAGTTTGGTTTGTTTTACGGCACAGACAGGATGTGACACGATTATACAGCTGGTCTGAATTCAGTTTTTTTTCTTTCTCAAAGACATGTTGCTTACCAAAGGATAAATAACCCAGTCTATCCCACTATTGACCCATAGCTGGAGGGAGAACGGATGTATTTATGATTTCTCAAAAGCTGTTAACTTCGTCCATGATTTGAACTCGATCGTCATTTCATTTCCATTTCATTTCATTTCCTTTCATACATCGATAACCGTTACACAAGAATGTCTCCCATATAGAAGACAGGAAAAATGTGTGTGTGTGTGTGTGTGTGTGTGTGTGTGTGTCTGTCTGTCTGTTTGTCTGTCTCTTTCTGTGTGTGTGTGAGAGTGTGTGTATGAATTTATATATACATGAACATAATGAAACTTTTAGATATGTTTGTCTTTACATTCTTCTTCGGACCATATGACCTTTAGGCACCCCTTTTTGATCTCGATTAAGAAAGGACGTTTTTCATTTACACCGTCAATATCCGGTTGTTTTTTAGGGGTTAGGGTTAGGGGTTAGGGTTAGGGGTTAGTTTTATAATTTTAAAAAATAAATCTAAAAATAGTCTGTTAAAACAACCGGATATTAACGGGGTAAATGAAAAACATGTCCTTTCTTAATCGAGATCAAAAAGGTGCCTAAAGGTCATATGGCCCTCTGCTTCTTCACACGCATATCTCACACGTAGCAACTTAGTTGTGTTCAAATATTCCCGGCGTCTTTCTGTGTTTTATTTATGTTATTGTATTTATTTATTTATTTATAGAAAACTGAAAGCTGAATACACAAGAGGGAATCGTTTCCCTCCTTTTTTTTCAAATCTGAAAACTTTTACACACACACCTAATATATACATTCATGGATCCCTACCCAACTCGACTCATATTCCTCAAATTTGGGAGGTCTGTTCCACGTTATACTTGAGCCTTTCCTCGCTTCGAAAAATCAAGTCGAAATAAGAGAAATTCTAATTTTTTTACGACCGTGTCTTAAAATGCTATAAAATATGAAAATTGTTGATTAAAGAGACCCAACATTGCAGCTGCAGTGACTGAATTGAATGATATTGAAAAGAATAAACATCATATAACTATTTCGACTAAGCCTCTTTTAGATTTTCCTTTTGGGAAGAGACGGTACCTAGCTCTTTAATCCCTTCAGATCAACAACACAGAAAAAAAATAAAAATAAAAATAAAAAAAGAATTAAAAATAAAAAATAAAAAAATAAATGAAAGAATATGTCTTGCCGGTGACTTTCAGCTTGTCCCATTATTTTATTTTATTTAATTTTATTTTCCACACCAGCAAAGGTGAAGTGTCGGGATAAATGAAGGAATTTTGGGAAACTCATAATTTTAGCAAGTTTATTGCCATAACTCTTTCAATTTAATTTTTTGTTTGTTTCTTTATAGGGAACATAAAAAGGCACACAAATGCGCATGCTCACTTACGCACACACACACACACACACAGAGAGAGAGAGAGAGAGAGAGAGAGAGAGAGAGAGAGAGAGAGAGAGAGAGAGAGAGAAGAGAGAGAGAGATAAGAAGAAATATCAAACGAAGAAAATATGAAAGAAACAAAATGAAAACCTCAACAAGGTAATACTTCATGTGATACCAACAGTTGGTTGGGTGGTCTGCATCGACTCTCTCCACTAAAAAACAAAAACAAACCAAAAAAAAACCCAAAAAACAACCCCCCAAAAAAAAAAAAAACAAAAAAAAATGAATAAATCCATGGCAAGTGATACGGTTATATTTTGTGACAATTCTTTTTTGTTATTTGTTTTGTTATTTTACTTCTTAACTTTTTTTTGCTTTTGTTTTTGTCTTTTTTTGTTTTATCAGTATAAACATCTTTTATTCAAAGCGCTTAAAATTTTTCTTCATAGTTGTTTTTTTTTTTTCGTTTTATAAAGAATATTTGAGTTTTTGTTTTTTGTATTTTGACAGAAAAAATCTTGGGTGGTCTGCTTGTAAGATTGCTCAGAAAGGAATTTCTGTTGCGCACAAAAATTAAATTTTCTCGAAATTTCAATGAAGGTCGTTTGGCAAATAAAATTTGTGCAGATTAATTCAACTAAAATTCCTCGCTTCCTAAAAGTATATGATACACACACACACACACACACACACACACACACACACATATAATATATATATATATATTGATTATGCAATTTTCATTTATAAATAAAGCGTATTCAATATGATAGAACATATGTAAATATGTGTCTCATGATCGCATAGGCGAGAAACTGACAATCACTAAGCACCGTTGACTCTATGTGTACACTATCCGAACCATATGACATTTAGGCACCCCTTCTGCGATCTCCACTCACAAGGACACTTTTCTCATTTACACCGCCAAAACCGGTTGTTTGTTAGGGGTTAGGGTTAGGTGTTAGGGTTAGGGGTTAGGGTTAGTGGTTAGTTTTATAATTTAAAAGATTATGGGGTGAAGAAATTGATGGATGTTTTGCAGATGACAAGAGTTAGAAAAATCTTTATAAAAAGTGTGTAACTGTATTTGTTCAGCGTTATATTTTTTGAAAGACGAGCCGCAATCCACCCACCCCCATAATCTATCCCGATGAAGGTTTAAATAAACCGAAACGTTTAAGCGTCGATAAATAAATTCATCTTATTTTTGGAACACTTCGTTTTTCAAATTTCTTAATATTGTCGGATTTATTTCCATATTTACTCCCATATATATATATATATATATATATATATATATATATATATATATTGGTTTGGAGGTTGATTTTGAAGGCTATCACAATGCAGGTATAAAGTAAAATAATAAGGTAACCATGGTGTTGTGTGTTAACCCGTATTTTATTCTTGATCTTCTGAAAAAGAGATTTTATCTCGAAAATTCAAGAATAAAATAAAGGTTAACACACAACACCATTGTTACCTTATTATTTTTCTTTATACCTGCATTGTGATAGCCTTCAAAATCAACCTACAAACCAGCATATACACAATGATTCAAGCAAATTATAAAACTCTCTTATATATATATATATATATATATATATATATATATATATTTATTTTACAAAGTTTTCACAGATCAATGTTCATTGTAAACAGCGACCCAGGTTTCATGCTAAGGAGCAATCATCAGCGTGATGATTGCCCCTTAGCATGAAACCTGGGTCGCTGTTTACAATGAATATTGATCTGTGAAAACTTTGTAAAATAAATAAATATTAGCTCTTACAATTTGTGATTGAGCACTGTATTTTCTTTGTTTCATCACAAAAAAAAATTTTGTTTTTACATATACCTATATATATATATATATATATATATATATATATATATATGTGTGTGTGTGTGTGTTGTGTGTGTGTGTGTGTGTGTGTATTTCTTAGGCGTCGCAAACAATGATTCACGAAGGCGTTCTTCAAGATTGGTGTAGACACGCTGGTGACTGATGAGGTCTATGCAAGACAGACACGACCTACCACAGCGGCTATGGAAGAAGGTCTGAGAAGTTGTTAGTTCAGTTGCAGTACTGCCATTTTTGCACTGCTGTTTCTTTTAATCTTTTTCGATTCTTGAAACGGTTCTTGAAGAGTGAGCTGACTTTAGAGATGGTTGTGCCACCGATGCTATTTGTCATTACTCGAGGCTTCACAGAGGCTTTCACGTCCCCCTCACACAGTGGACACTTCAGAAAATGTTCTCTTTTGGGAGGAGGTGATACTCCATTTTGTCAGCGTGACCTGCCTAGCGTGACCTGCCTAGCGTCGTTGTATTTTAGGTACCATTGTTTCGATACTCGTTATTTGGTTATTTCCTATAAATCTAACATAAACAAAGGGGAACCATTCTTGACTGATAAATTATTTATTTATTTTCCAATTAAACTAACCTTATACCCTAAACCCTAACCCTAACCGTAAACCCAAACCTCGTCTTCTTTATTCCTAGTATTTCCTACTATTACACCATAACAGAGGGGGACTAGTAGGATTCATTCATTTCTCGTGGTTATTAGTGTGATGTGAAACGCAAACAGCCTCATCTTGTATTTGAACTCTGGTTACCGTGTCCATTTCCAACGACGATAATCGTTACGCCAAGAGCGCTTCCTCATCTCTGAGAAAGTTGTGCAAATGTAGAAATAAAACAAAATAATTTTCTGCCTTACACCCCAATGTTAATATTTGAAATAATTTAAGTTGTAATTTGAGATACTTTTTATGGTTATTTCCAATAACTCTAAACCCTAACCCCGTCTTCTTTTTTCCTAGTAGATCAATAGATAAATAAATAATTTATCAGTTTGATTTTAATGACATGACAACCCGTCTAGATATTTTATACCTGGAAGTTAGATAATTGCTTCAATTTTAAGTTTATATTTCCATTTTTGTCTAGCTGTTTCCTAAGATAATTTTTTTGCACACAATCCTATTAAATACGACGATCTATTTGACCCATTCATGGGACCCTAACAAGTACAACTCCGGGTCAGAGTAGACCTGGGAGTAATGGAAATAAAGGGGTGTTCAACACTTTTCATATCTCCAGAACTGGAGCCTCACCATCAGATGCAGTTTATATTTTTGGGACAGAAGGAGCATCTTACTTCTAGACAGGGAATACAGTCGGCGTTTTCTAAGCGCTGCAGGTAGGACGGTCAGATTGTGAATCCTAACTAAGACATTATCATCATGTCGCGCTAGAAGCATTGATACACCAATGATACAGCAAACTGAGCATTGTTTTTGTTTTCAAGGTTTAATTCTGTTCCAATAAAGAGAGAAAATGAGGAAATGCATCACGTGAATGTTTGGGCGAAACGATTGGTCTGTTGTTGTTGAATGGTCATTATTGGAGATATTTTAGGTGAGTTATCAAATGATGTCACTTGGAATCCGCCTAATAGTGACAGTAAGAGAAGCCTGATGAATAGGAACGTGAAGATGGCAGGCATGAACCGTGCAAGAAAGCCCTGACCATTAGACGACAAGAAGGCAATGGTTTATTTTCACACATTACACAATATAAATTGGGCTGTTCAGACACTCACGCAGTTGCAGATATAAAAATAAATAAATAAAAAGTGGACACTACGCCATCGTCTTTAGTAGAGGGAACGGATGCCAACCAACTCAATATAAACAATGTCACACAAAACAAAAATAAAGAATACATAATCTTGGTTGTTCTAGTAATGTGTGGAGGATGATCACTAATTAGAACTGGGTCTATTCTAGTAGTGACCACCTCAGTTGTTTTTTTTTTTTTTTTTTTTTTTTTCTTTTTTTACATATTTTGAAAGTTGATTACAAGTATAACTATACGTATTAAAAATTTCTATTTTGATAAATAATTTGAGTTGGTGAACAGACATTTTGGTGAAATCAATGTTTGGAAATTCTTTTTGTTAGTGTATTCCAATCGTTGATGCAGGATCCTGTGATAGATTTAAGGCCAAAGGTTTTAGTGTTGGCAAAATGGCCTGAAGAGTTCACCTGCAGTTGATCCCCTAATAGAGACAGTGTATAATTCTTTTTTAGGGATGAAATAGTTTATGAATGTTAAGGGTAATGTACACTCTCAGCGACCCTCGTATTACTTTAAACACAACACAGCATACAATGTCTTAAGATTATTGTTTAAACACCGGCACATTTGACAATTCCACACAAACCACAACCAAGAAACTCTTTTCAAATATTTAAGTCTCTCACAAACTTTCACACTTCTTAGAAACTTCGTAAACGCCATAAAGACATTTATGAATAGACGCCTTTAATCACTCTTTCTCTATCTCATTTTTTACGTATTTATTTTTTTATTTAGTTATGCATCGACAATAAAATATGTTGAGTAGTTAATTGTTTTATATTCCTTCTTGACAAGCACTACATTTCTCAACTAGAATAAACTCTTTATATGGAAAAAAATCAGTTGAAATGGGTGAAAACTTTCCTGTAGATGGTTTTCGTAACCGGGACTTCATTGGTCCCAAAATATTATTTTATTTCTAAATTTTTGAATTTTAGTCATTTACCTAAAATGGGAATTTTTGGATGGATTCTAAATTTGGTGGTGACGACAGTTTTAACCTGGATTAGGACGGATAATTCAACTTTGGTAAAGTATAAGTGAAAAGTTTGGGATACTTGAAAGATCTTCTATATTCAGAGGACAAATAAATTATTACTAAGTTATTTAGTGCCACTCGACAACCAACGAGCAGCTGTACAGTGTACATTTATGAACTTGTAAAATTAGAATTAACCAATTAACTCACGTCATTTCCAGTATTCATTAGTATATTTTAAACGTTTAACAGCGTTTCTATGTTTGAAATCTTCTCTCTCTCTCTCTCTCTCTCTCTCTCTCTCTCTCTCTCTCTCTCTCTATAATACTTTCACTCTCTCTCCTGTTTCTTAAACATTTTCTTTCTCTTTTACTTGTCTAATTACACCCCCCTCTCTCTCTCTCTCTCTCTCTCTCTCTCTCTCTCTCTCTCTCTCTCTCTCTCTATCTATCTATCTATCTATCTCGCTCGCTCACTAAATTTCTTGCTCCGTTTCTTTTCTTTTTTCTTTTTTTTTCTTTTTTCACATTCCATATTTTCAGCGTTTCGAATGCTGTCCTAATGACTTGTTATCTATAGAAACTCCCAATTATTTGTTGGCAAAGGTGATTGACGCGTTGCCCCCCCCCCCGAGGAACGTTGTGTGTATGATCTAGTTTCGCGGTCGAATTGCGCAGACGAGAACCGACGAGAACAAAACTATTTCATATTCACCTTGAATTGCTGATGAAAATAAGAGACACGGCTTTCCAGCCTGTGGAGTATTTATTTTGTGGTAGAAACAATAAGTTTATGGCGGGATTTTACCAGCAATTAGAAGCGAACTGTTTTCTCTTTTCCGTGTGGCCAACTTTGCTGACAGATCACTCTTGGCATTTGGAGATGAGATATTCGCGTTTCATGCGAGAACGAAACGCTTTTCAAAAAAAAAAAAAAAAAAAAAAAAAAAAAAGTAGATCAGTCGAGGCAGATTTATTTTCAAGAATTCTTTAACTTAATTTTTGGTGAATGTTTCAAATGTTGGCGTCAATTACGTGGAATCAATTTTGTTTGACACTAGCAGTGACAGCCTAGCAAAGACCACTTTGGATCCTTGCGGTTTCTGAATTGTGTCGAATCCACTTTATGAAATATAAATTCATGGTGACGTGCTTACCATATTATCAGTTATCATCTTATGAAATGGAATCAGCGACCCGAGTTCAAATCCTGGGCGAGGCTGTTTGTATTTCTATTCATGCCCTTGAGCAAGGCCTGAATCTATTTCTTCTCCCCCTCCATCTATGAGTAAATTGTAGGACAGACTGCGTTCTTTAGCCTTTGTTAATCAACCGGTTTAGAAGAAGGAACATTCTGAATTCAAACTAGCCTTACTCTGCTTAGAAATTGGCCTAATGTCACATCTTGTATGTGACATGGGGGGGGTAAGTAAATACGTACATTCAAGATAATTATATACGACATTTTGTATAAGATTGTTTAATCTTTGTTGGTGGTGGTGGTGTAATGGTTAGAGTCGTAGGAAATGGACTCGTCGACCCGAGTTCAAATCCTGGACGAAGCTACAGTTCACATAATGCTAATACCCTTGGGAAAGGTATGAATCCAACTACTCTCCATCCAACTATGGTAAATAGTAAGGCAGACTGGGCTCTTTAACCTTGGTTAGGCAACCAGTCTAGGAGAAGGAAAATTTGAATTTAAACCTGTTAAACTCCGCTTGTGGTGGTCACTACTAGAATAGGCTCAGTCCCAATTAGTGATCTATTTCACTAAACTAAAATTTGTTTTATAAATTAAAAAAAAGAACAGTTGTATGCAACCTTGTCTAGAGCAGTGACAATTTTGCCCTGTAAATGTAGAAGTTTTTTTGCTTAGTTTAGCACAGGGCCAGAAATATGAGACACTCGGTGAGAATCGAGCTCACTACGTAAAATAAAAACACAGTTGAATTTAAACTATATCCGCAAGGATGAGATTCGAAGGATCAATGCCACTAACAATGGGTCTAAGAGACTATTTGGGTTATTTGGACTATTGTCCTCATCTTTATTGTTATCTGTACAACGTTTCGGCCGATGTGCCCTCCGGCCTTCTTCAGGTATTTCTTGTCGGGGCTGCCTAGTAGCTGATGCCTCCCGAAGTTTCCCTCGGGATAGCTGACGCTCGATCGGCACAATTGGATCCGGTGAAGTTAACGATTGGAGGCTCAGGAGTCGTTCAGAACCTAGACCAACTCTCGAACTCGGAATGGGTGGAACAGTTTGAATCTCCCAAATGATGGAGTTGTCCCTCCCATACGACCCTCTCGGATAACAATCGAGTTCCAAGTGGGTCATTTTTGATCAGCAGACTGGTGCTAAGCCGACGCCTATGAGATACCCGAAAATTCCAAAACTGTTAAGATTTTGGCGAGTGGTTCGACTTAAATGTAAATATGATTCTAAACTGGACTTTTTTTCTTTTGTCCGTCATGTTAGCCATTTCCTTTTTTTTTTTTTTTTTTTTGCTCAACTGACTCG
>CM042137.1:154018872-154023872 GCA_023376005.1 Doryteuthis pealeii
TACTCTGATTTCTCATGTGCTGAATGGCCCGAAAAAGGTTGATTTTATAAACATATAAATTATTTCGTTTATAAAGATATGAATATAAAAAAATATTTAATGTAAAATAGATTTTTGAAACATATTGCCTGAGGGGGGGGGTGGATTTAAAAATTCAATGTCAACGAGTTTGTACCCTAAGTAAGTAAAATCACCAAATTCATTAAAGGATTAAAAAATAAAACAATTTGAAATGTAAACTTTAAATATGTATTAAAATAAAACAAACTATATATATATATATATAATACCAGTCATGTATTTATGAAAACTTGTTTTAAAAAACAATGAGGACTGTCTAATGTTGCATGTTCAAATTTTGAGTGTATTTATTCTATGTTATGACGATTTGGGGTAATGAGACGTAAGCAGTGACGTAATTTTTGTTACAGACAAAAACCAGAAGCGAATCTCCATTATTAATAGATATTTATAAAGATATGTTTATAAAGATATGTTTATAAAGATATGTTTATAAAGATATGTTTATAAAGATATGTTATAAAGATATGTTTAAAACTTTTATAGGTTGATATGCTTTATAAGAAAACAACCAGCCAACCATTATATTACAATTGGTTTTGTTTTGTTTTACGGCATATCAACCTCAGTGGGTCATTTAATGCCGATAAAGTTTTGAAATAAATCAATTCTTAATGGATAATACAATTTTTTTATAAATACATTTTTCTATTTAACCCATAGATTGGACCCTAACAGGTACTACCACTCCGGGTCAGAGTGGACCAGGGAGTAATGGTGATGAAGGGGTGCTGCACATTCCCCAAACCTCCAAAACTGGAACCTCACCATCAGATAGAGTTTAACGTCATTCCCAGAACAAGTAGACCCTCAGCCACCGCATTCTAGCACCCATATGACAAAAGAGGTTGGGGCTTGCCATAAGGGCAGTTGTGTTGGGAAAATCATATAGGTGCTAGGGCTTGACGTGACCAACCGATTGATTGGAGGGGGCTTCTCCGACCGCCCGTTTAGCCCAAGATAGGGCCAAAGTGGAATAATGCAAGTCATGGACTGTTCATCCACCTGGGCTCTATTCTTAAGCATCACGGGTCGCCACCCACGGCCAACAGGTGACCCCATTGGGGGAGTCTTACCCCTTTACAGAGGTGCAGTCGGTGCATTCTAACGCCCCAGCCGACAGGGTGGTATATTACAATTGATTGATTGATTGATTGATTGATTTTAGTGTCCTGTGTGTGATGTTAAACTGCATCTAGTGCTGAGATTCCAATTTTGGAGCTCATGTCAATTCCGGAGTGGTAGTACCTGTTAAGGTCCCATCTATGGGTTAAATAGGTAAAAAAGGGAATTTAAAATGATGAGTTAAAAAATGAGTTTAAAAGTGTGAATACCTAATAAGAATGCATAAAACAAAAACATTTTTGGCTTAAAATAACCCAAGGGTTGACATGCCGTAAAATCCAATCGAATTTCTGAAAAATTCCGTCTCCAATCAAGGATGTAGGTCCATACACCTACAAAAGCTACCCATATTTTGGTTGGGTCACGGGTTTACTTAAGGGCCCACCTAAAAATTGTCCATAGGTCCAAAAAGAAATGAGAATGACACTACTCTGATTTCTCATGTGTTGAATGAAACGTGAACAGCGCTGATAAGGCAATGAATCAGAGTTCGATTACCATTGAACATTTCAAAAATAAATAAATGCAGATTTATCAAAAAATTTGGTTATCTCAAAAACATACTAGGGTTAGTAAAAAAGTAATGCCATTTTGTTTAGGACAGGTATAATTACCAACACAGGAACATGTATCATACATCAAAATGAAGCTGATCCTCTGTGGATCAAATCCCTACTTCTCCATATAGTCACCGTTTCTCTCAATAGCAATTTTCCACCTTCGAATAAGAGCATGGATCCCTGCTCCGTAAAATTATGTTGAGCCAATTATTCACTACAGATTTCACTTCCTTGTCTCTAGAAAAATGTTTGCCTCTCAATCCCTCTTTCATGGGACCGAAGAGATGATAGTCTAAGACAAACATCATTATACCTGTCTTAAACAAAATGGCATTACTTTTTGACTCACACTACAATAGAATATTTTATATGCTGTTTCGAAATGTACATGGATAAGTGTCAATTTGTTTTTCGTATGGTTGTTCGACGACCAAGACATTGGATAGTTTTGGCGGTTCGGTTTAGGATACGCAACTTAGGGATAAGACCCATAAAAAAAAAAAAAAAACAGGTGTCCTGAGTATGACACTAAAACAGCTTCTGATGGTGAGACTTATGGATATCTGGGAAGTGTGGAGTACTCCTTCATTACTCCCGGGTCCACTCTCAGTCTGTTGGGGTCCCATTTATAGGTCAAATAGATCTGTTTAAAATTCATTTCTATTCAATAGGATCGTGTTAAGCAACTCCTCTGAAACAACTGCACAAAAATGTAAATATAAACATACAATTATTATTACTTGTTTGTTTTGCATCTTTGAGCATTTCCCCCTTTTTACCTTCATTTAATATCAAACTTTGAAAAAAATAGAAAACAAAAGAGAACATGTACAATATTAATAGAATATCTAAAAAAAAAATTAAAGTCGTCGGGGTGGCCTAATGTCGGTATCAGCCAATCAGCGAGGGAGTCTATCCCCTTTTCACTAGCGCTAGACTAAGGAGAGTATTTCAGCGTCTGAGGTGGAGCGCCACACCTACCATCAGCTCCTTACTTTACCCCACAGATCCCTGTGCTACTCATGCGCTGAATCGAACCAGGAACCTTGTGATTCCTAGATCTATATACAGATCAAATTTTATTAAGTAATTCATCCAATGAACGCAATTCCCAAAGCTTTAAGCATAAAACATGCCAATCCGTTTATGGTTCATAGACGATTTGGCATACAAGTTAAAATCTATTAATCAATCAAACAAATAAGATATTTTGGCATTGTAATTAACTTTGTTAATACTTGGATGTTCCAGGGATGACATAAGTATATATTCATTAACAAATCACTAGAGATGTGAATGTCATTACAAGGGTTTTATTGGGAAAGGTGTCGTAATGAACCAATGATTCGATTGCACATAATCCCACACCAGACATTCACATTTTGACTATCTCGGTGAATTTCCTTTGTCACATGGGGAATAGGGTAGGTTGATTTTTCACTTTCTTAAAATATCAAATTATCCATCTATGCGAAAAAGTTGTGTGTTAGTATACTGAATATTGATACCAAAAACTATATATTTCACTTGCACCATTGTTTGAGGAAATAGCATCAAAGATCGTCTACTAAAATGCACTAAAAATCCTGCAACATTTGGCCTAGAAATTGCCATAATATTATATAAATTTTCTATAGGCTAAATTTTACGAAAACAAGGATTTTTTAGTGTATTTTAGTAAACAATCATTGATACTATTTACTCAAACAATGGTCCTAGTAAAAGATCTGATTTTGGTATCAGTATTCAGTATACTAACACACAACTTTCGCATAGATGGACAATTTGATATTTTTAAAAAGTGAAAAATCGACCTACCCTAATGGGGAATATCTGATCCTTAGATTCTCACATTGCTTCGTCAATAAATCAAACTCAGGTGACGAATGTTTCATCCTCGGAAATTCTTACCCGCATGTTAACAGCAAACTCTTTTCATCTTGGTTTAACATTTGGCTCAGGAGCCTGTAAGAGTTGCAATTTGTAAAAATACACCCGCAAGTTGTTTTTTTTTTCTCTGCAGGACATTGACCGATGTTGTACGTGGTAACTCTGACAACAGTACGGATGGACTTTGCTGGAGAATGACCAAAGGTTTGTGTTACACGGTCGATGTTTTCCTCAGATTTTTCAAACATTTCTTGTGCCATACACGGATTGACGCTCCTGACGGATGATCTCTTCCATATTTAATTCTGTAGTTTCGCTGAGTCGGCGTATCCATTTTTGTTTTGTAAGCAAAATCTGTAGTTTCAACATAAATTTATTTACAAGGTCCATCAAAGAAACTAAAAGATAAATTCTTTTTTGGGGGGGCCGCATTTCAAATCAGTGCTAGATATTTCGAACCCAAGTGAAAGGTGGATTTTTTATTGCTGATTTTAAGGAAAGCGTACAGTATGTATTTACCGCATACCCCACGTATACGGGTATGACACAAGGACATTCTTAAATGGGCCCACCCAAAAACCGAGACATGGGTGGTAAGTGCAAAAAATACGTTGATTCCGTCGGCATTCCCTTTCAAGGGGGCGCCTCAGTCACTGGGCAATAAACCCAGCCCTGTCCCTTTAAATCAAGGGGCAGGTATTGTCTGGGGGGATAGCTCCCTGGGATCAACGCTGTTAATCACTTTATCGGTCCAGCGGCCGAAGCACACTGGACCCCCGGAAAGCGTATAGTATGATCTTTTCATCTTCAATCTAGCTAAACTAAAGATTTGCTTTTTAATTGATTAAAATATAATACCTTTGTCCCATAATAGTAGTCACATTTGCATATACAAAGTATTGAGACAGAAGATATATACATTTACCCAACCCTTCCGCCACGAGAAAGACGCGACACAAAGCTATTGTTTTATGCGGATTACAACTGATTCGAATTCAGAGTTTACATTTTTCCTAGACTGGTTGCCACAACAATATTAAAGAGCCTAGTCTACTCTACTATTTACCCATAGCTGGAGGGAGAATAGTTGAATTCATACTTTCCCCATGTTTCGCTATATGAAATGCAAACAGCCTCGTCAAGGATTTGAACTCAAGCGGCCGGACCTATTTCCTGCGACAATAAGCGTTACGCCACAAACGCCTTCAGAAAAGACTGAAGCAATATATTTATAAATATATAATATTTATAAATATATATTTATAAATATATAAAGACAGCAATTAACAACGAATAAAACGTTAGTTCTATTGAAAACCTAGTTCACTTGGAATTCAACATATT
>CM042137.1:154028872-154048872 GCA_023376005.1 Doryteuthis pealeii
TTTTCTTGAATCTGACCTACTGAAATGGGGGTGCATCTTATATGCCTGTGCGTCTTATATGCCGTCAAATATGGTAATTACACTGATTTACAAAAAATATTTTTTGTCTGTATTTTTTGTATGTGAGTAGGTGTTTTTTTACTAATTTGGGTGTGCTGAATTCAAATTTATAAACAGTTTTGCTCTATCACCTCTAGTTTTCTGTCTTTTAAATAGTCTCATTTTAGTATATACAGAGTATATACGTGCTTATTTCAACAGTTGCAGCAGCTTATTACAGATAAAACAGGATAGATAAAGAACATTGACGGAATAAATATACTTGGATGACACAATGTACACAATTCAGAAAGAATTGGCCTTGTTGAGGCATCCTCGATGTTTTGACAAGCTTGAAGCCATTGGAGAATATGAAAAAAAAAACAAAGTAAAACTAAATCATATGTAAGGCAATAAAATGTGCGTCATTGTGGAAATTGTAATACAAATATATACCCAAAAGATTGTGTAACACAATTGCCGAGGGACACTTTCCTCCTGCGCTGACTGCCAGAGCACTACTGGCTGTTGATGGAGACGTGTAGGCTACGCTTAACTGCCAAAATCCGTCTTGATATATTGCTATATATATATAATGTAATGCTATCACTTACATTTATTGCATAATAACTAAAAAAGAAGACATGTCACACAATATTAGAAATTAACCCTGAATGCATATATACATGTACAGTATGTGTACAAAATGTACAGTATGCATATCTAAAAAACTAGAGGTGATGAGTAAAAACGGATTCCAAATCTGAATTCAGCATCCCCAAATTAGGTTAAAACAGCTATTTTTCTGCTTGCCTCAATTTCTTTGTAAACCAGTGTTATTGTCCTAACAATTAAATTATGGAAGTGACGAAGGTAATAATAAATAAGAATATAAAGACAAAGAGGCAGATATTAGCAAATTGTCATTGTATATACCAGTTACCATAATATCGAAGTTAATTTTAAGGAAGCTTTGGCTTATGAAATCAAACTGAGATCAGGAAGTACCCAGAGGATACAATAAAAGCATAGGATCTGTCTTAGCATAGGATCTGTCTACACTGTATAATATCTTATTTTCGCGTGAAGTTGCAAACACAGAAGATCCATTGAATGTATTTTCTGCGACGCCTCGCCCTATGTTTATAGCTTTGTTGTTTATAAAGAGGAAAATTGCACATTTTGTTCGCAAAAGTGGCACCATTAAAACCAATATCTATTTCTACAATGGAATTATTGGCAGTTTTTATAGCAGTTAAAGCATTGCCCACAATTTATAATCATATTCAGGGGCTATGATTGAAAATATATGCATCATGGTGGATGCCCAAATTGTATTATCCTGGTTGCTTAGTAATGCACCTAAAGCCAAGAATGTTATTGAGAAACCGGTTTAAGGATATAGAAGCTATAAAGGATCTTCTTGTGAACGATCATAAAAAAGGGATAAAATTTAAATACATATCCTCATCTGAAAACCCTACTGACATGATTTTGTGAGGGTTTGACATCAACCAGTTTGTGAATAGAGTGGAGTTCTGGCAACATGGCCCATAGTGGCTAACTAAAGGCTGTGGATTTGGGCCTAGCAGTAATCTGGAGTTTTGAGTTCAGAGGCTAAAGATGTTGTGGGGTCGGAGTTATATTTTACCACTTCTGATTCTGAGTGAATACAACCCCAGTAATTGACGTACAGATAGTCTCCACCTTCACCAAATTATGTAATTCAACAACATTAATGTTTGAATTTATACATCGGTGGAAGAAGTGAACAGACTAAAGCGATCACAAAATAGGGGGAAAAGTTGTATTTGATAAAGTCTAAACAGAAACAGGTATTTGAGAAAGAGTTAAAATATTTGGAAGATCCTCATAAATAGGAAGTTCCCAAATTGGTTGAAAATTTGAATATCTTTCTGGATAAAGATGGAATTCTTTGAATTGATGGGAGGATAGACAAGGTAGCCAGCTTCGAACTGAAAGTAAAATACACCATTTTACTGGGAAAATGTCGCCACTTGACAAAATTGATAATCAAAGATGCTCACCTTCACTTGGGGGTTAGGGCAACCATTAATGATGTTAGATATACTATTTATTATCATCAATATTATTTTTATTATTATCCCAGGGATGAGAGGAAAAGGTAGAGAATGACCTTCTCTAATGATTTTCGATATTATTATTATTATTATTATTATTATTATTATTATTATTATTATTATTATTATTCACTCTTTTGAGTTTTTTACATCAGCATTAGCTGATGGTATTTCACTGGAGTCTGAGTGACAACAAGTCTCCTCAGGTGTCCAGGACTCTTCTGAGTATTCTGGCAGATTGCAGTATTCTGGATAGTCTCAATTCTCCCTCTGATTTCCAGATTTTCCAAACTTTTTCCCAGACTTTTTGGGACCGTTCCAAGTGCACCAACTACAACTGGTATCACTTTGACTTTCATATTCCATAGTTTTTTCAGTTCTCTGGCAAGGTCCAGGTATCTGTCCATCTTTTCGTTTTCCTTCATCTTCCACCAGTTGACAAGTTCTTTATTATTATTATTCTCATAGTTTTTCACATCTGCCGTAGCTGGTGGTTCACTGGAGGCTGAGTGGCAGCAAGTCTCTTCAGGTCTCCAAGACTCTTCTGAGTATTCTAGCCGATCCCAAAAGTGCCGTAGTTTGAATGGTCTCGATTCTTCCTCTGATATCTAGTTCACCCAAATTCATTTCCAGTGTTTTGGGGATCGTTCCAAGGGCACCAATTACAATTGGTACGACCTTCACCTTTATGTGCCACAGCTTCTTCAGTTCTCTGGCAAGGTCCAAGTATTTGTCTATCTTTTCGCTTTCCTTCATTTTCACTCGGTCATCAGCTGGAACAGCAAAATCCACGAGATGGCAGGTTTTCTCTTTCTTGTCAATTAATACTAGGCCCGGTCTCCTATTATTATTATTATTATTATTATTATTATTATTATTATTATTATTAGGTTTTCACACCTGCCGTAGCCGGTGGTTCACTAGAGGCTGTGAGACAGCAAGTCTCCTCAGATTAAATTAATTTTATTCTATTTTATGAAAATTAATCAAATAATGTTTTTTGTATAATCTGAATTTCCCTTGTGTCCTAATCGGAGAAAGAAAGAAAAATTAAAAGCATCAGTGGATTTCATTTCGGAATTCCGCTGAAAATTAGAAATAAAATATTCCAAACTGTCGATTTAGAATCTGTCCTATTTTCTCAAGGGATCTTTGTAATATCTAAAAGAGGAGAACTGTTGTTGCTGTTTTTAAAAAGATTTTATTGTTTTTCCTATTTTGGGAACTTCAAATGGCCTCTTTATTTAGCGTGTCTATTAAACTGATGTCTGTTTAGTCTTCATGCCAAAAATTACATCAATAGACCCTATCATTTTAACGTTTATCGTCCATAAACACAAACACAACTTATATATATATATATATATATATATATATATATATATACATATATGTATATATATATACATATATATGTATATATATATATGTGTGTGTGTGTGTGTGTGTTTGAGTGTGTGTGTGTGTGATATGATATATATGTATATATATATATTTGACATACACATCTAGATATACACATGCATAAAATAACAAATAAATAATAATAATAATAATAATAATAATAATAATAATAATAATAGATCACTTAATCACGGCCAAAAGATTATGCTTAGTATTAACTAGAATTTTTTTTTTTTAAAGAACTTGCCATCTGGTAAATTTTGCAGTTCGGGTGGATCACAGAGCAAAAATGAAAGAAAACAAAAAGATAGATAAATACTTAGACCTTTCCCGAGAACAGAAAAAAAAAAACTGTGGAACATGAAAACAAATGTGATACTAATTATAATTTGTGCCTTTGGAACGGACTGGAAAAAAGACTGGAGGAATTGGAAATCAGAGGAAGAATCGAGACCATTCTTAATAATATTAAGAATGGCTAGAGTACTCAGAAGAGTTCCGAAGACTCCAGTGAAAAACCACGAGTTAAGAATGGTGTGAAAAACTTGCATAGATGAATAAATAAACGAAAACACTAGAAAATAATAAATGAAATATAATTGAGTAAATAAACTAAAAAATCACAAAATCAATATAACAATCTCATAAATAACCAAACAACGCCCTTCCCAGTATGCTCTACAAATTTGATCACCTTTTCTATCATGCTCCACCCAATAAATATATAAACACGTGAGAACCATTTGATCTGATGGTCTCACCATAGGATAATTCCATGTCAAACCATCCAGGCTAAGTTTTTCATAGCAAGATCAATATCCCGATATTTTTTCTTTTATTACTTCACATATATAAAAAAAAAAGTAAAAGCGTCGGGGCGGCCTAATGTCGGTATCAGCCATGCAGCAAGGGAGTCAATCCCCTTTTCAATAGCGCTAGACCAAGGAGATTATTTGGCGTCTGAAGTGGAGCGCCACACCTACCATCAGCTCCTTACTTTACCGCACAGATCCCTGTGCTACTCATATGCTGAGTTGGCGAGGGCGTGTATTAAACCAGGAACCTTGTGGTTTGTAGCCGAACACTCTACCGACTGAGCTAACACATATATTGAACATTATTTGTACAAAAAAGAAAGTTTGATTTTTGCTTTTAACAAATTTTTGCAAAATGTTTTAGCTTTGGTTCTGGGCAAAAATCAAACTATCTTTTTGGTACAAATAATGTTCAATATATATGAAATAATAAAAGAAAAAGATTTTGTCGTAGATGCAGTGCCACATCGGGATATTGATCTTGCTATGAAAAAAATTAGAAATCATCAATAACTTAAAATTGGTTGACTTTAAGATTTTTTGATAGCATTTTTGCATTCCTTGGGCAATAATGCTCTTATAAACCAATTTTTAGTAGTAGGGACGCTCTAGAACTCATTTTACAGACAACAGAAGATTACAAAAAGTCGCCATTTTTCGCCAACCCCACCACATTTTGAGAGCTAAAAATCGACATAATTCCACCAATTTTTGGAATTGGAAGCTCAAATTTGGGGGATTGTTTAACGTTAACATAGTCCACACACGTTGTTTCTGTGTCTACGCTATCCTAACTTCTGCTTATAAATACCAAATGGTTACAAACGGCAATTGTTATTTACTTTGGTTTAGTCAAGCATAAGTTATAAGCTTTTTGTTGCTTACAGAACTGATTGTTAAATGGTCACTCATCTAAATACACTATCAGACTCATCGCTGCTTAACTTTGATGATCCGGTACTTTCAGTTTGACTTGACTTTAATTTTACAAACACTAATTGTTACTACTAGCAAAAACATACACCCTCCAGGTGAAAGTATTTAAGTTTTAATGTAATTAAATATCATATTGAATTAGAAAGGCTAATGGAAATGAAAAAGAATGTAAATAAAAGTTTTGAAAGATAATCGAAAAATAGAACCACCGAAACTTGCTCTTCCTCTGTAAACCGCTATTTTGTTTTTTTATATAAATACAATTGCATGTTATTAGTATGTAGATAAAACTAACAGTATTAATAATGTAATACAATTCTATTAATAATTGAGGTTTAAATAAAAAAATAAATTCATAGAGAATGTGACGTAAATAACTAAAGGAATTCTGACTTGAGTAGTGATATAATTTCGGTTACAGACAGACAAACACACAATCTCCATTATAATAAGATAAAAATTCACACAAGAAAATACATTTACCAGTTATATTTCTTATGAAATTAATTTCATTTTATGAAAATTTTCGCGCCTTTTTAAAAAAAAATATTTTAACTGAATGATACTTTAGAGATTTATCGGTTTAAACGTTTTTATTTTTGTTTGGATTGTTAGTCCCAACTAACCATTAATGACATGTAATTATTCTGCACCTCCAATTTGAAGAAATATTTCTACACCAAATTTGTAATGTTTGATTATACGTGAATAAGTATTTAAGACAAATTGTTTATTAATTTAAGCTACAGTTCATATATTGCTAATACTATCTAGTTATGGGTAAAATGGTAGGGCAGACTGAGCTCTTTAACCTTGGTTAGGCAACCAGTCTAGGAGAAGGAAAATTCTGAATTCAAACCTGTTAAACTCTGATTGGGGTGGTCACTACTAGAATAGGTTCAGTCCTAATTAGTGATCTTAAAAAAAAATCTTTAAAAATATGTGCAATTATTTACGTCTTGTAAAAATACAGCTTCACACCAATCGTTGTTTATAGTTAGAAACCTCATTTCAATGACTCTCTCTCCAGCTATGGGTAAATTGTAGGACAGACAGGGATCTTTAACCTTGGTTGGGAAACTAATCTAGGAGAAGGAAAACTCTGAATCCAAACCCGTTAAACTCCGCTTGGGATGATCACTACTGGAATAGGTTCAGTTCTAATTAGTGATCTTAAAACAAAACAAAAAATCTTTAAAAATATGTGCAATTATTTACGTCTTGTAAAAATACAGCTTCACACCGATCGTTGTTTATTGTTAGAAACTTCATCTGGACGAGTTCCCTCTTTCTGCGAAGAACAGATTTTTTTTTTCATATATTGAAACCTTTCTCTTTAGGTCTAATAAGTATGCACACAAAAATGTGTTGAATGCGTGATGGTATGCGAGCAATTACATATGTGGTTGTAATGGAACCCAAGGCCTTCTTTTTGTGTGTGTGGCATGTGGGTATGGGAACATATTTTTCTCTTTGGGATTTAAAAAAAAAAAGTGCCATAGGTAATACACGTATATAAAATACCTCTGGCAAATCGCCCCAATCTTATATAATTCCTTTTGGGCACGCTTTAGGATGAATACCTATTATCCCACCTGATAACTTTAGAACAGTTCAAAACACACACACACACACACACACACACACACACACACACGTGCGCACGCGCGTATATATAGGATAATATGAAGGGGCGTGGTGTAATGGTTAGAGTCGTAGGAAATGGACTCGTCGACCCGAGTTCAATTCCTGGACGAAGCTGTTTACATTTCCCATGGCGCTAATACTCTTCGGAAAGTTATGAATCCAATTCTCCCTCCAACTATGGGTAAATAACTGGGCAGACTGCTCGTGGAGATGGGTTGTTATATATATATATATATATATATATATATATATATATATATATATATATATATAAGGATCATAATCATCAACAACATAAATGTACTCTGACAAGACGGATTTTCTTAACTCTCTCTTGTTCATCTGTCCATATCGGCTATCGCACTTCACAAGTCTCCTAGATAATATCCAGTGTCCACACAGAGTTGATGAATGTATACTTTAGCTGGTCGGCTAACACTGGTATGTCCATGTGTAGGAGTCTATCGGAGAATGTTGCTTATGATTTTTTCCTTACAGCATGTTTTGTTAGTCTTACTTGGATGGTTTGTGAGATGGGAGGTAAGTAGCCGTACAACAGCTTTTTTTGTGGGATGCTGCTTCCAGGATTTGTTCAAAACAGCATGCAGCATCTTTGCGTAGTTCCCACCTAGTTTTTCTCCAAGCGTTACCTTAAAGTCCAGTTGGTGCAACCATATGATAATACTGACACGGTTACCACCTGGGGAGAGAGAGAGAGAGAGAGTGAGAGAGAGTGAGAGAGAGAGAGAGAGAGCAAACAAACTACGAAGAAAGTAAATAATATGCTCCGAAAGAAAATGAAAGAGAAACTGAACAGCTCGTAAAGTTCCTTTTTCAATAGAGAATACAAATATGTGTATGCTTGCATGTAATATAAGGTGAACACAGATGACGGTGATTGTATATAATATATACTAGCAAAATAAAAAACACCCTCCGGGCGATGTAAAAATAGATTTTTGAAGCATATTGCCTGAGGGGTGGGAGTTAAAAATTAAATGTCGGAGAGTTTGTACCCTAAGTAAGTAAAATCATCAAATTCATTAAAGGATTAAAAAATAAAACAATTTGAAATGTAAACTTTAAATATGTATTAAAATAAAACAAATTATATATAGATATATAATACCAGTCATGTATTTATTAAAACTTGTTTTAAAAAACAATGAGGACTGTCTAATGCTGCATGTTCAAATTTTGAGTGTATTTATTCTATGTTATGACGATTTTGGGTAATGTGACGTAAGCAGTGACGTAATTTTTGTTACAGACAAAAACCGGAAGCGAGCCTCCATTATTTATATATATATATATATATATATGTGTGTGTGTGTGTGTGTGTGTGTATGTATGTGTGTCTGTATCTGTGTTTGTGTGTGTGTGTTCGCGTTTGCGCGCGCGATTGTGTGTCATGGTAGCGATGTCAATATACTCATAAAAAAACATGGACTGCTATTGACAAGCTACACTGGGCAACCTAATCTTTGTTGAGTTGGATCTGACACTTGTTTTTAAATATATTTTATTTTTGAATCTATAAAATGACCCCATCTCATCAACTTTTTGAGCCACTGAATACCCTCGATTTTTCTCGAAAACCATAAAAAGCATTTAACAAATTTGTGCTTATTTTATGGAATGTTTTAAAAATTTACATAGAATGGAAAATAATTAAACAATTGGTAAGACAATTTTTGTTGAGTTTTGATCTGACACTTGTTTTTGTCTAACTTTTGGATTCTGAATCCACAAATTACCCCAGTTTTTCTCTATTACACAAACTTTTTGAGTAACAGGATATTCTTGCTTGATCTCAAAAAGTAGTAGAATATTGCATGTAACAATTTGTACTTATTTTATAGAATGTTTTAAAAATTTACAATGGAAAATAATTTTATAATGCGCTTGTCTCTAAAGTATGTAAAAATTCATCATACAAAGGATATTGTTACTGTAAGTCAAATTGTGTTAAGGTAAAAATTTACACGTATAGTTTTTTCTAGACTGTTCAATCTGTAGACAATTTCACTTTGCCCAACAATAGTCAACCATTATATTTACATCCCATATACCTTGATACCATTCCTCTATTAATTTTACGTCTAGTTGGAATCATTCATCTTTCTCATTGCTGAACACATCAAGAATTTCCAAGAAGTTAACTATATGACTATGCAGAAAATGGAACTTGATGCTCAATTTGCAATCAAGCGTTTTGTAGAGATCTAATAGTTTCTGGACAATTTCAGTGTCTTGGCTGTATATTCTTATAGTTTGTATAAGGGTTTCTAATTCTTATTCATTCTTGGCAAAAACCTTGACGTTGTCGATCAATGATAGAAATATTATTAACTTCCGTATCTACCTCTGTTTCCGATCATCTGATGTTAAACACTTCTGCTTTTCAATATTTGGTAGTTATACGTAAAATGTGGGTCTATCAAAGACGAATTAGATCAAAGGTCAAAATGGTGATACTGCACGATTCTTTGCCGAGATACTGTTTCATATCCATTTCAGCAGAACAAAAATCGTAAACCTATTATAAAACTTGAATTTATCTTCTCTTGGTTCGTATTAATCTCTTTTCAGATTGTTTCGTCTATTTTCTCTCTGTATCTTTTCACGCTGAGCCAGTTAAATTATGAAAAGCAAACTTTGTCCGCCTTATCTAGCCAACAAGAAATCACGGGGAGAAGATTTGCATAAGAAATACAAGTCATGTTAGGAGACATAATAAAAGCCTTTCTGAGAATCAAGCTCAAGCTCAAGCTCAAGCTCAAGCGAGAGAGAGAGAGAGAGAGAGAGAGAGAGAGAGAGAGAGAGAGAGAGAGAGAGAGAGAGAGAGAGAGAGAGAGAGAAGAATAGGTTCTGCTTTTTTTTCAGAAAATGGAACTTGATGATGCTCAAGTTGCAATCGAGCGTTTTGTAGCTTTCCAATAATTTCTGGACAAATTCAGTGTAATTCTTTGCTCGTGCATTCACAAGAAAGTTATTGACAAGGTCATTGAATGATAAGCATTATTTTCGCGTTCTAACATTATTCCGATGAAATGTTCATCTTTGATAACTTGCCGAATCTGTAGACAATCAAACACACCTTGGGAGATTTTTTTCAATTGACAGGCCAGAAAACTCCAAAATGAGGTACTTGAAAAAGCTGCTTTCAGTTGGTAATGCTTTAAGGAATTGCTTCAAGAGACCTAGTTTTATACAGCTCGATGGCCACTAACAAATCATCTCCCAAACCATCCAATCAGACGAACAAGACGTGTTGGGCACTGCTGGAGAAGCAGGGACGAACTCATAAGCGATGTGCTTATATGCACTCCTACACATAGACACACCAGTGATGGCTGACCAGAAATTTTTATATTCATCAGCTCTGTACATACATTGAATGTCTTGTAGAAGTTATGCTTAGAACCATGCCCAATAGGGGTAGATTTTGAGAGAATGAGAGTCAAGGGAAGCAGTAAGACTTGATTCAAAAACAGAGTTTCTTATATTCACACTCAATGCTTCATAATAAATCCCAAACAATATATATATATATATATATATATATATATATATATATATGTGTGTGTGTGTGTGTGTGTGTGTGTGTGTGTGTGTGAGAGAGAGAGAGAAGTAAACAAACAATGTGTTTTTTGATATAGCTTTTTTAGGCGACATTTTTTGGGAGAATATGTACTTAATTGAAGTCGTACCTAATTTTGAAAATTAATTAATTAATTAATTAATTAGGCAGGCATACATATTCAAATGTAAGTCTAAACAAATCGAGAAAAATCAAGCCTTACATTTGAATAAGTATGCCCGCCTAATTAATTAACTAATTAATTAATTAATATATATATATATATATCCGTAGATGGGTTACCAGGTAAGTTGGTATTAGAGTGATTCTAAGCTAGCCTTTTTTTCCAACGGCGAAATGTTAGAGTAGTTCAGAACCAGGTAGGGAGCTCGATGCTAAATTTTTTGAACGGAGCAATATAATTGGTAAAGAAAAACGCTTAAAAACGGCCATTTTGCGGTTATAGATATATTTCTGCCCACAGGTATCAGGTATCATTAGACCACCCAGACACTTTTCACCATCTCCCGGTCATAAACACCAACACCTCCTAAAAGATCAGATGAACTCAAACCCGATATCTTTACAGGAGTCCCCAGAAATATATATAAAGCCCCATGAATTATCTATGTACCATTTTCAATAAAGTCAGCGGTCAGATGAAACTCATAGGTATGCTCTGAAACCTGTGGGCAGGAATAGATCTATAACCGCAAAACGGCCGATTTTTAAGCCAAACTTGTTGGTAAACCCTTGCGATAAGAAAAAACCTGGCAAATAGTTTGATTGTAAAAATATACTACCAAACATCACCTGGAAAAAAAAAATTGAAAAAAAGAAAAGACCAAGATAGTCGTACCAACCGAAAATAACCGGTTGATGCTATAATACTTGACCAAAAGAAAAAAATTATATATATATATGAAAAATATATATATAAACCACCAGGATTATCTAAAGCTAAAAAGTAAAGAGTGCTCAATACCTAAGTAGAGCAAATAATAAAGTTAAACCTAATGAGTCAGATATACCTAGAGTTTCGCATAGTAGCTCTTCAGTTTGCCGAGAATATATATATATATATATATATATGTGTGTGTGTGTGTGTGTGTGTGTGTGTGTGTGTGTGTGTGTGTGTGAGATTAAGGTAATTTGCTTTAGAAGCATTGTTGATAAAGTATATTATTATTTATATTTTTTGCTTGAAGGCAGTTACAATGCGTATATCGTATAAAATTCGATAATTAAGTATCGTAAGTATACATCGCTGATGAGACTTAATAAAGTTGAAACGGCTGCTGTACGATGTTCTACGTAGGGGGCAATATTTGCTGAGTTCGCTTGTCATGATTATTTTCATTAATTATTGCATTTTATACGATATACGCATTGTAACTGCCTTCAAGCAAAAAATATAACTAATAATAATAATAATAATAATAATAATAATAATATATATATATATATATATATATATATATATATATATATAAGGAAAAGTTGACTTACCAGTGAATTTGGTCACGATGGTGTAAGTGTAGAATTCAGAGGGTAATTCAGCAATATAACAAATACAAAGTGCTCAATACTGAATAGAGCAAATTTATTATAAAATGGGTACAAGAGATAACCTACTCGAGTTTCACCATAAGGATCTTCAGGGTTACATCCACTGAATTAATCGAGACACCGATTAATAGCAGTCGATTTCACGCGTGTGGTCATTACATTAATATATATATATATATATATATATATATATATATATATATATATATATAGGAATATTGTGCGTTCGACTTTGAGTGTGTGTATATGCCTGTGGAGGTACATTGAATTTAAGATATGAGGCCTAAATCCGAAAACCTGAAGGTTTACTTGTTTTAACAGGAAATATGGCAGATAAAATAAAATGCTCTCCGTCAAGCATTCCCTCAACAACAACAACAAAAAAATCCTGTAGAGTTGGCGGGGGGGATTTTTTTTAATGAAAGAAAGGAAAATGCAAAAGTAAAGTGGGAGGTGAGGGAGAGGGAGAGGGGGGTACTTGGGCGCGGGAAAAGAATGGTTTGTGTATGAGCAGACGGAATAATAATAATAATAAGACAGCATCCTAATGGAAAAGACATGTAAGAGCGAAAAGTTGGGAGTAGAAAAAAACAACAACATATAAACATGGGGAAGGGGGTTCCAGAACATCATCGACGTCAGCCGTAGCTATGTATAAAGTGTTATCCTTGTATATAGTTCTCTTTCAACCTCTTCTCACTCCCCCCAACCTCCCTGGCTCCCTGGCTTTATCTAATTTTCTCTCACTCACTTTACCTCCCTTTCTCTACAAGTCATAACTTCCCTAGTGATGAGGGTGGGATGGAAGTTTCGGGGGCAAAGAATATTTAAATGTCATTTTATTTTCCGTCCCAAAACAAAGAAAAAGCATTTTATCTCGCATCTCAAATTCCACTATGCCACTGAGGCTATTAAGCACCTTCTCGACATGTGGAGTTTGCAATTCATTGCTGAATAGTTGAAGGTCGCTGGCATCCCGTTGTGTGGTATAGTCCCAGCATACTATGAGGCTGGTCCAGAAACTGATGAGATTGTTACTTTTATTTTTCAGGTTGGCAACTCTTGTTCATCTGATTGGATGGTTTGGGAGTTGATTTGTTAGTGGCGGTAGAGCTGTTGTTTTGTGGTGTGCTTCTTCCATGATTTCTTCAAAGCAGCATACAGCACCCTGGTGTAGTTCTCATCTAACTTTTTCTCCGAGCGATTCACTAGAGTCCAAGTTGTGCAACCACACAATATGGACTCTAGTGAATCGCTCGGAGAAAAAGTTAGATGAGAACTACACCAGGGTGCTGTATGCTGCTTTGAACAAATCATGGAAGAAGCACACCACAAAACAACAGCTCTACCGCCACTAACAATCTCCCAAACCATCCAATCAGACGAACATGACGTGTTGGGCACTGCTGGAGAAGCAGGGACGAACACATAAGCGACGTTTTTATATGGACTCCTACACATGGACACGTTAGTGAAGACTGACCAGAAAATTTTAACTAAGAACACGTGTAAAAACATTCCCTTCAGTATTTACCTCTCAGACCTCGCGTTTCCGACTTTTTCCTCAAAAAAGAAATTTGAACGATTTTTGTCTAAAAGGATAATTTGGGGTACCATAGCTCCCTTATTTTGGGGTACCATAGCTCCCTTATTTTGGGGTACAATAGCTCCCTTAATTTCTTCATCTAATTCCTTGTGACTTTGAGAATTGTTGAGAGTAAGCAAAAAATCGGACCATATGACCTTAAGGCACCTCTTTTTGATCTCGATTAAGAAAGGACATGTTTTTCATTTACACCGTCAATATCCGATTGTTTTAACAGACGATTTTTAGATTTAAAAAAAATTATAACCCTAACCCTTAACCCCAACCCTAACCCTAACCCCTAACCCCTAACCCTAACACCTAATAAACAACCGGATATTGACGGTCTAAATGAAAAACGTGTCCTTTCTTAATCGAGATCAAAAAGGGGTGCCTAAAGGCAATATGGTCTAAAAAATCTTGAATCAGTGAAAGTTGAAGACTTCCCGCACTGTTTCAAGTTATAGGTTCTTTTTCAATGAAAGTATTTTGTTGGAGATAAAGATGGTGTCTTGATTTCTTGTGAGCATTTATTATTCTTTTATTCGTTGGGAGTTGTGTTACATACTCATACACATATATCCATGTTGGGTATATACACAAGTGTTATTTTACTGAAGAGAATGGAGAGAGATAGACATAGGTAGACAGAGATATGCATATGCATTTTGCATTACTTACTTCTTTGGCCATTTGGTGATCTCTAGTCGTTTCTATTCTTTCTCTCCATGTTGAATTCTATTTTAGATTCTTGTTGGCTGCTCGTCTTTGATGCATTCCTTCTTCTTGGTCAGTCTTTTTGCCAAGACATTCATCAAGCAAGAACACCATATTATTTCTTTAAACTTTTATTGCTTAAACTTCTTCTAACTAACACAACGCGCGTGTGCATTTGATCCCAACTAAGGCAGAAATGCTTTCTACCTGACGTTCAAGCTGGAACTGAGGGTTAACTCGCTCCCACGTGACTTCACGTATTTCGTGGGCTTTCTGTAATATTCCATGGAAAGTCCCGCTCGTGATATGAAAAGGGGCCATCCCTTCAGAAATACAGGGGTTGACAATAATCTAAGCATAGATTATGTAACAGTTGTCATTTTCTAAGTTTAGTTTAACACAAGCCCAGAAGTAAAAAAAACTGTCTGTTGGATCGAAATCATTAAGAATAATAATCAGCCTGACTCGTTATTTTCCTCGTACAAGGTCAGGCACAAGGCCCTATTAACGTGGGACCACCCACAAGCCGAGACTTATGGTGTGGCGGGTGCAAAAAAATGCGTTGATCCCGTTGGCATTCGCCCTGAGGGGGGCGCCTCAGGCACCTGGCAATAAACCCCCTGCCCCTTTAAATCGAGGGACAGGTGTTGCCTGGGGGGGGGATGACCCCTGAGATCAACGATGTTAATTTTACTCTGTAGGTCTAGCTTACCCCCCGCGGCGATGACCGGAAAATATCTTAGACAGAAAGCATTCATGCATTGTCATATCGTTAACACAACTTATGTCACCCTCTTGTAGCCGGAGACAACCGGAAGTACGTATATGTACGTAAATAATTGATGGAAACGACACCAGTATTTTAGAAATTTCTATTTCTAAAATGCTGGTGTCGTTTCCGTCAAAAATGACATAATTATTTACGCTTGTTCTCTTGATGTAAATTTGGCGCAACAAATTATACACCTGAATAATAGTTCTTGTCTGGAAATAGAAATCAATTTATTCGAACAAAAAAAAGGAGGGGGATGCGAAAGTTTTTGGCAAAGATTTTGATTCATATAAATTCATAGGATTATTCTTCAATTTCCAAAATATGTTTTTTTTTCTGATGATTTTAGGCCACCTTTTAGTTTAATTGTATGTTTCATTATAAAAGAACGATTCCGATTATAATTCAACCAATTCTCCGAGGAATCTTTTCATATCTAGAATTTAATACACATGCTGACCAGACAAGAAGTATTATACAGGTGTCAAATAATAGTCGAAATAAAAAAGTCATGGACAGCACACATCGCATCATACCAATACTGTGGTAGTTTGTACGCCATATTTACATCAAGAGAACAGGCATTTTCCAGCAGCAAAACCACCGCTAGATTTCCTTTCGAAGAAAAACGTATTTCCTATTCCAATGCATCATTCAAACACGCCAGTTGCTCATTGTAACGCTGTGCAAGAAATGTCTGTCCAACATTCCTGTATTCTAGCAATTCATGTTAAAGAATCCTATTTGGATTTCTGTATCCTTTCACAAAAATCAAATAGAGATATTGAAGGCGGTCCTGAATCTAGCCATAATTTTTTCGTAGCTCAGTCGTAGAGTATCCGGCTGGGAACCACAAGGTTCCTGGTTCGATACCGGCCCTCGCCAACTCAGCGTATGAGTAGCACAGAGGTCTGTGCAGTAAAGTAAGGAGCTAATGGTAGCTGTGGCGCTCCACCTCAGATTAAAAAATAATCTCCTTGGTCTGGCGCTAGAAAAGGAGATAGACTCCCTCGCTGTCTGGCTGATACTGACATTAGGCCGCCCGACGACTTTACTTTTTTACTTTATCTACATAAAATTTATTTTTGAGTATTTCATGTTGGTTGGTTGATTGATTTTAACGGCATATCAACCTGTCTGGGATTATGACATGCCCAACGGTTAGGAAGTAATATATGTTGTGTATCTATATTCACACTTTTGTAGTAATTGGTTTTAACAAAGTGTTAGCATCATTGGGGATTATGTTGTATGGTATTGATTAGGTTCATGTCTATATTCTATGGTATAATTTTATTTCCTTCAAAAAGGACAGAATATCTTCTATGTTGACTTTTCACAAAAACCAAGCCCTGGTGATATTTGATGTGTATATATATGTACTTTGTCGTTAATTGTTTTATTTTCGAAATTTCCTCCGGACATACACATACACACAACTGCCCTTTATATATATGTATAGATTGTGATATTTCACTGTTGAATGAAGGTGTGTCTATCTGCCTTAGAGAAGTTGCTTGACTGATTTATTTGCTATATATGAGTTTCGCCTCATTATCATTGGCAATCTCCGTCGACGAAGTTTAAAATAAGCTGATTGAAACCTCTCCAGTGTAAGACCCCAACTAAAAAGGGGCTGTCCTGAGTACGACACTAAACTGGATCTGATGAGTTAGCAGGAACCAACAGTAAGCAGAAGTTACCAAGTAAGACCACCTATCATCAACTATCATCTCTAATCTATATGTATGTCTGTCTGTCTGTCCATCACTCTCTATGTCTCTGTCTCTGTCTCTCTGTCTTTCTGTCTCTCTGTCTCTGTCTCTCTCTCTCTCTCTCTATTATATACCCGAGATGTGATCTGACACCTTGAAAACGCGCTATTACAGACGCGTGAGAATAAGTTTTAGTTTAGTTAGTCAGATGCGAGCCGGCACTCTAGGAGGAGAGAGGATGTCTCTTAGGGTTCGCAACTCACCCGCGGCGAAATCATGGGCTGGCGAAATAAAATTTGATCAAGAAACAACCAAGTCTTGTTGTATTAATTAAGTGTTAAAATAAGCAATGTCCAGCCCAGTAAGAAGAATTAACAAAGAAAATCAACTCCAACAGAAGCCCTGAATAGAAGTCAGCCCAGAAAGATGGCGACCGAAGTAGGAGTTAGCATGAATCAACAGTAAGCAGAAGTTACCAACTAAGACCACCTATCATCAATTATCATCTCTAATCAATCTATCTCTCTGTCTCTCCTCACCATTATATACTCTACGTAACGGGTATATAACAATCACTCCTTTTCACATATACACGAAAGGAAGGCTTCTTCGAGCGAGAAGAAAACATAACAGGCTTCGGCCAGGGTCCAGTGACCTTCGGCCGCTTGACCTGTCAGAATTAAATTAATAGCGTTAATCCCAGGGGGGGGGCTATCCTTCCAGGCATCACCTGTCCCCTCGATATAAAGGGGCAAGGCTGGGTTTATTGCTCTGTGCCTGAGGCGCCCCCTTGAGGGGAATGCCGACGGGATCAACGTTATTTTTTTCACCTGCCACCCATGGGTCTCGGCTAATAGGGCCTTGTGCCTAACCCGTACAAGTGGGGTACGAGGTAAAAATATAGGCTTCTTCAAGCGAGACTAGATCATTCGTAGATGAAGGACGTGTTTTTGCAACACTGAAATGTTCTGGTAATTCGAATGCTTAGTTCAGTCGGTAGAGCATTCGGCTAGAAACCGCAAGGTTCCTAGTTCGATACCGGTCCTCGCCAACTCAGCGTATGAGTAGCACAGGGATCTGTGCGGTAAAGTAAGGCGCTGATGGTAGGTGTAGCGCTCCATTTCAGACGCAATAACAATCTCCTTGGTCTAGCGCTAGTGAAAAGGGGATAGACTCCCTCGCTGTCTGGCTGATACCGACATTAGGTCACCCAGACGACTTTACTTACTTATTGATGGTATCAAATTTCAGAAGCTAAATGTTGTTATAACAATTTTTAGATCCCAGCAAAAGAGCATTTGACTCGTGGAAAATTGATGCAGCTTCTAAGGCGTCGTTGATGAAATCAACATTTTCTACCAAACTCAATTATTTTCACCTGACGGCGACACATGTCTTTGTGATCTTCGTAGGTGACACCTCTCACACCTTTTCCTTTTCATTTTCTACCTTGGAGTACGCATTACAAATAACATCAAATGCAGAAAAACAGATTTTTTTTTTATAGCTCATCGAAAAAGCAGACGTCTTCCTGCTATTATACTACCGGATACCGACTATGCAGATGGTCTAACTCGCTTTACATATTGTACGATTAAGGGAGCTCAACTACAATGAATTGAAAGGGACTGCAAAACAAATCTTGGCAAATAGAAAATAAAGGAATTCACAAATAATTATCACAATGAGTTTTAGGACTTTTCTTGTGACATCTACAGATTTTAGGACCATATTACCTTTAGGAACCCCTTTTTAATCTCGATTAAGAAAGGACATGTTTTTCATTTACACCGTCAATATCCGGTTGTTTGTTAGGGGTTAGGGTTTAGGGGTCAGGGTTAGGGGTTAGGGGTTAGTTTTATAATTTAAAAAAAAATCTAAAAATCGTCTGTTAAAACAACCGGATATTGACGGTGTAAATGAAAAACATGTCCTTTCTTAATCGAGATCAAAAAGGGGTGCCTAAAGGTCATATGGTCCAAGTTTAAGTTTGAAATTTGATACGATCAATAAGCGTTCGAATTATCAAAATATTTCAGTGTTGCAAAAGCACGCCCTTCATCTACGACTGATCTAGTCTCGTCTCGAAGTCTCGCTTCTTTTCGGGTATATGTGAAAATGAGTGATGTGTTTCTGCAATATAACAATGCAAGGCCTTACGGCTGCAGATCACTTATTTTCTGAGTATTCATTTACCCAACCCTCCACCATACTTCTTAAGCGGAGTACAGCTGGTCTGAGTTTAGATTTTCCCTTCTCCTAAACTGGTTGTCTTACTAAGGCTAAATAACCCAATCCGCCTCGCTATTTACCCATAGATGGAGGGAGAATAGTTGGATTCATGCCTTTCTCAAAGGCATTAGTGGGAATGGAAATGCAAAATAAGCAGCACATAATCCTGATTCTGATTTTATCAGTTTTGTGCTCTGAATGGTCTCAATTTTTCTCTGATCTCTAGCACACAGATCTCAGATTCCTTACATTACCTGCTGTTCCTAAGGGGTCACCCATCTAAGTGCCGAGTAGGCTGCTTAACTCTGACGATCTGGCACAGTAAGAGATTGATTCCCGCCTTTTTCAACTGCATTAGCGATGTTATTATGCAAAGTCTTATTTACTCTGTTCTTGTTCGGTTCTTATAGATCTTTTATTTCTACATCATTGCCATTGAATAAGTTTTTGTTTTCTTTCTGTACACCCGAAGATTTCAATGGAGACATAGTCGTTCTTAAATTTAATGTCTAACCAAATATTGTTCCTTCTTTCTACAAATTGCCTTTGTGTATCATCATTTTTTAATGTTTATATGCATTTATACATTTAATGAAGGGGGTTATTCAAACTACCCAAAATTCCTGAACTTGAGTCTCACCATCTGATGCTGCTTGACGTCATACCCAGGACACCCCTTTTTGGGGGTTCAGTGCATTTTAAGCCCCGCCGAAATTTCATCTGCGGTTCCCCGAAATCCTTTTTAATCCTTCGGATATTTTCCATGTTCGAATTATCAAATTTCATGCAAAACTCAATGAATAATTCACACTGAATGCAACACAGTAAACATACTCAGGGGCATCTAACTCGACATGAGTATGCCTGTTTACGCATGCGCATTA
>CM042137.1:154053872-154066372 GCA_023376005.1 Doryteuthis pealeii
AGACTTGCTAGCCAGAACGACAGCTCTGAGAAAAAGATGTAATACAAAATTTATCTTTCCGTGTTATATTCATGGATGAGTGGCGTAAGATGCACAAAAATAAATATAACCAACATATTTATTTTCAAAACACTATTAAACAACACAAACAAGTAAATTCAAGTACCGTCGGTGGGCCTGATAAAATGACATCACGGGCCGGAACCGGCCCGGGGGTCGTAGTTTGGTGATCCCTGCTCTAGATGGTTTGATATGTCATTAAAATGAAGCAGTCAATCAATCAGTCTGTTTTTGGTTATTTAAAAACCAAGTCATAAAAAATTCACTACACTTGAAGTTTTCCCTCTTACAATGAAAGGGACGGTTCTAAATGTATCTGTCTTGATAGATTTCTGGGCCTTAAATTTACGTCTAGCGTAAATTGGGTTTTGTATACAAAATCTCTTGTTGTGGGCGCAGGTAAAAAGGATTGGTTCTTTCTATCATGTTTACCGTCCTGTAAGCAGAACTTATAATGCGCCGATAGCATCCCTTGCAGAGGAACAGGTCCTCTCTATATAAAAGGCCAGAAGTATGGAGTGCGCAGTGAGAATCGAACTCACTAACAATGGTTTGCGAATCTAGCTTGCTAACCATTACATCACGTGAGGTGCCCAATATTTTTATATATACTTATTTACTAAGCTTAGCTTAGATATAGCACAAGGCCAGATTATGGAGTGCCCAGTGAGAATCGAACTCACTAACAATGGTTTGCGAATCTAGCTTGCTAACCATTACACCACTTTTGGTGCCCAATATTTTTTTTTATATAAAGTGTGCAGTGTTCCACCACTTAATCTTATTGACTCGGCGTGGGCGTGTGGATTAAAACCAACCAATCAACAGCTCGAATACGTGGTTAGTTTACTATTTAATAGCCGATCTAGAAAGCCGTTAATTTGCACGGATGGGCCATTGACCTGCAACCAAGGACTTTAATCAACGCAAGGATTTTACCCAACACCAAGGGACACCAAGGAACACCAAAGGTTTCTTCACTAAAGACCAGCCTCTGCTTAACACAAGGAATCTCCACTGTAAAATGCTCTCACTTGAAGCCTAAAAATGGCAACAAAAAATTGTAACAGCATTACCAAATGAAATTGTGATCATTCGACTAAAACATTGTTTAACTTTTGGTCTTAAACAATGAACTAATTTTCAAGGATTTTTAATTGACACACAACACAGTGACCTTTGTGTTCAATTTCTACAATATTTTTGCTTAATTCATAATGGTTAATAAAATAGCAGTTGCCGATTATATTAAAAATGGGGAGTAAGAATCCCCAAAATGCAGTAACGGAAAACAACAAACGCTGAATTCAAAATCAAGTTCCAAAAAGGAAAAGCGGGAATTTTTCAGTAGTTCAGAGAATGACAAGACGAGTGATCACGTAACAAATTAGCTCCAGTATCAGCAAAGAAAAACAAGATAAAATATGAACTATTAATACCACAGTATAAAACAAAGGACTATGCCCGGTATGCTATTATATATGTCTGTAATTCTATTTTAATACAGATTGTTATTTTAATACGACTCCGTTGATTTCTTTCATTGTGTTGAGTTTTGTTTAAAAGTTAGTAAGTTGTGTAAACCTATATAAAATATATACAACACCCAGATTGCTACAAATTCATTAGAGATCTGTCCATTTAAATCTATTTTTGAATGCATTAGCATGTAAAAAAATCACATACAGAATTTATAAATTTGGAGTTTATTTTGTGAAGAATCATTTATGTAAACATTGTAACTTTCTTAGATTTATTTGCAAACGTTTCTAAAAATAAATGTATTGTTTTATCAACAACTGAACTAGAATTGTCTCTTTCAAAGAATTACTTCCTTTGTTGATACGCCTTTATCGGGTTTATATTTTCCCAGTTCTAGGATGCAATTTTTGAAATTTTGTATCAGAATTTTCTGCATTCTTCTAACGAATGACACAATTCATTTTTATGCAAGTGTTCGGTCTTTTTTGTCGTCGTATATCTCTCATTCCTGTGTTTTCGCCATGGTCAGCTCTATATTGGTTTCTGCAAAGTTGTATCCTCAGAAAAGCTTATCATACAAGCATCCAATGAGAGAAGCACAAAGTAAATGTACGCATATGCCCTTTCATACTATGGAGCCATCCTTAGCGTTGTCGTAAGGAAATGGAATCGGTGTCCGGTTTCGCGTTTCACTGTTTGTGTTTCACTTTGTGCTAATGCCCTTGTGAAAGGCATGAATACGTCACTTACTCCATCTAGATATCGGTAAATAATAGGGCAGACTGTGATTTTGAGTTACCTTAATTATGATTTGAAACGGAGTGTACACTAGATATAGCACTCATATTATATATCATATATATTAAATACCACTCATATATATATATATATATATATATATATATATATAAAGAAAGTTTGGTATGTACGTGTCGACTTATAACACCAAAAAAGAGACGTCACTCAGATTCGAAATCTTGCATACACCTTAGTATCCTTCTAACTAAGAAACACATTAAATTTGGTTATTGATTTTTCTGATTAAGGGATATAATCCATTAAACAAAAATCAAACGATTTTCGGAAAGCATCGTATAGCTGCTGCTGTTGTACCAGCAGGAGCTTGCCTGCTGGCTATATCAGATACTCGAAGCAAGGTCCTGCTGATACAACAGCAGCAGCTATATGATGCTTTCCGAAAATCGTTAGTTTGACCTTCTTAATAGAAGTTGCTCTATTCTACTAAAAAGAAAACATTATTTTGAGTGCAATTGTTTTGTAATTTAGTATGAACTGTTAGATTTTTTTTTTTTGAGAACTAAGGAAAAAAATCAACTTTTCAAACCAAGAGTATCTTTTTAAATGTAAAAGAAAAAAAACGAAATTGTAATACGAAAAAAATTACATATACGAACAAACAAAAATTAGATGAAAACATTTTTATCAATGTTTTTTTACAAATACTTTCATATTTCTTAGAATAAAATATATCCATTTTTAATCAGTGAAACTCAAAACGTTTTTGAAAGAAACTATTCATAAAATTCACCTACAAATAAGCTAAAGTATAGTTATTAGTTTCTTTGTTACTTTTGTTTTAGGACTCGAAAAAGAAAGAAATTCAAATATTACTTTTTATTTCTAACACAAGCATTTAACAACTGAATTTAAAATTGTCTTACGTACGAAAAGGTTTTAGAAAAAATCATTTAAAACATTCACAAGTTACTTTTTAAAAATATTATTCTCAATGTTGTAAAAAAAAAATAAATCGCAAATTCTTAGCGATTAAAAAAAGGGGATATTAAAAAAACCCACATACTATTATTATTTTCAAATTGCTAACTGGATTGGAAACCGAACCATTCACTTTTCAGTGAAACTGGTGGATAATACAGACTGCTGCGTTAAATTTACCCCCGCCCCTCCTGTATTTAACACTATGAAACTTGAATAAAGGTTAATATTATCTTCAAAATTTTTGAAGCATTCAAGAGAAGAATCATTAAAACAACTCCTGATGATTTTTTAAAAAGATTTTCAGCTTACGGAAATAATGAAAATTGTGAACGAAAACAATGTTTACATTTTCGCACCGTTAAATCAATTGAAATTTACAGTAGTCAAAAACAAGTTATGACTACCGTTTTTTTTTTAATTCTATGAAAAATCATCTAATTGTCAAATGTTCACGAAATTTTCGGTAATTATTCATGTGTTGATGAAAATATGTTTGAAATAAGTTTTTTTCTTAAAATGTATTGGGGGAAATATTTTTACGAGCTCCCCACCCCTTATTTTATTTTATGAAATCTAGAAAAAAATGTTCGTCACAGGTAGGATATGGTACAAGGTCGAAAGCAAAGGGCATCTAGCGAGTATTAAAATATACCGGCCCTCGCCAACTCAGCGTATGAGTAGCACAGGGATCTGGCGAATAGAATATCCCCATAAGATGTCATACCCTTTTTAGGAACACTCCCTGGTGTTCCTAAAAATGTTTTCATCCGGTCATGGACCGGGTACTTTTGCTAATATATATATTATACTTTTGCGATCTCGTTTCATAGGGACATTTTTTTATTTACACCGTCAAAATCCGGTTGTTTGTTAACAGACGATTTTTAGAGTTTTTTTAAATTATAAAACTAACCCTAAACCCTAACCCCAACCCCTAACAAAGAACCGGATTTTGACGGTGTAAATGAAAAGAATTGTCCTTATGAAACGAGATCTCAAAAGGGCTGCCTATAGGTCATATGGTCCTAATTTTTGGAAACAAGAAATTTTCACAGTAGCTAGAACAAAGCCAAGGAAATGTTCACACGTAAATGTAACAAACGTTCGGTGAAAGTTTACTGTAGAAGAAACAAGTTATAAACAAACACGCATTTCAGTGACTACCTCTGTGTAGCAGTATAAAATAGATTTATTTGTTACATATTAGTTAGTTTAGACCTTACTTTCGGTCATGCTGTCCTGTATATGGTAACGCACTTGGTCGAAAAAGAGTAATATTTACTTCCTAGCTTTTATCCGGAAAAGGTGCGTATAATATATATATTTACCAACCCCTCCACACGAGCAGGATGCGACACAAGGTCAATTTCTTAAGCGGAGTTCAGCAGGTTTGAATTCAGAGTTTTCCTTCTCCTAGACCGATTGCCTAACCAAGGTTAATGAGCCCAGTCTGCCCTACTATTTACCCATAGCTGGAGGGAGAGTAGGATTTATACCTTTCCCAAGGATATTAGCGCTAAATGAAATGCAATTACCTCGTCCAGGATTTGAGTCCATTTCCCATGACTTTAAACATACACCACACGCTTCCTTGGTGCGTATAATATATGGTATTGTTGGGTCAGTAAAACGATAATTCTGTGTGGACATAAGTAAACATAGGGTTATATTCCCTTGTTGCAGTGTTCGCCGATAGGTGGCGTTAGTATTTAGCCAGCGACCCGGGAATTATGAATCCCTTCTTTCTTTTTCTCTCTGACCGGCGACGAGTTCACATGGTTTAGGCTCCTGACGCCTCTAACCCTTAAGTGTGTGTGTGTGTGTGTGGGGGGGCTTTGCCCCAATCAGCAACCAGTAAGGGACATTCCTTACGACGCAAGTCCAACATCTATTTCCTCTATAATACGTGTATGTGTCTGTTTTGTTTATATGTTCGTCTTGAATGTATTTTCTCCGTCACTCACGGAATAAAGTCTGTTGTTACTGTTTTGTAACAACTTTGTCGGAATATCTTATGTACACACATGTACCCTCGCTGGATGGTTACTTCAATCCCTCTAACTTTAATACTAGAACATTATATCATATAGTATTTTATTTTAGACCCCATCAGAACTTATAATACTAGCAAACTTTTTCGAAACAACACTGGAAACATATGGGGTAGCAAAAGGTTTAATGTTTTAGGTTTGAAGGTGGCTGGATATTCTTGGTGCGTGTTCTTTGGGTTTTGTTTTTAACCTCCTCTTATTTTGTGGTTGCGCTGAAAAGGAAGGAATTCAAGGAAAGAAAAAGAAAGAGACAAAGACGAAAGGTACTTTAGGGATTTAGACTTTATTCATGAGTCATAGACACCACGTGGCAAGGAAATATCTCCCTGGCCAGTTGGGAGTGACTAGACACAGTTAAGGTCTAAGCTCGAATGGCCGAGAGATTCTCTTGAGGGTCGGAAGTGGGTCCTTTTTCCTTCACATGCGCGGAGGTTTCTTCCGGTGAAGGCTCATGGGAGTTTGTTATTTTAAAAATTTGTTTTTAATTTTTTTAAAATTTTAATCTCCACAAACATTTGTCCGTTATAAGGTTAGTAATGTTAAGAATATTAACTTCTTATAGATATTAAATAGAATATTAACTTTGGAAGGAAGCTTTGTCGTGTTACATCTGTTACAGTTTAAATAATAATAATAAATAATAAATAAAAAAAACAACTCCTGGTTACAATTTGACTGACATGTTTCTCTTTCTTTTATTAAATTAAAGGTCTTGCGTGGGGGCGTCACATAAAGCCATTTCTGCAAGTCATTTAATATTTATACGATAGACAATACAAATTGTACTTTAAAAAAAGTACCGGGGGAGGGGGAAGGAGAATTAGACGGAGGTTAGTTGGATTGTTTGATTGCCTGTGTAATTGTTTGTATACAATACTGCACCAAAGAGGTACCCAATGACACTCCTCCATTTGACAGTGACGAGTAAATTAAAAGTTTGTCATTTTATCTGAATGCTTTTATAAACTCAGATATGGTCGCCTGCAAGAGTAATTGTTGTTACGATTTTTGTGGCCATCCTTAGGCTTCAAGCAAGAGCACTCTCCAGCGGAGACCCCTTGTGTTAAGCAGAGTGCGATCCTTAGGTAATGAACCTTTGGTTGTTCCTTGGTGTCCCTCAGTGTTGGGTATGATCCTTTGGTTGTTCTTTGGTGTCCCTTAGTGTTGGGTATGATCCTTTGGTTGCTCCTCGCGTTCAGCAAAGTCCCGAGTTCCGTTCGTCAATGTCGAATTACGTGCAAATGAACGGCTGTCCATATCGGTGATTACATAGTTAACTAACCACGTATTCGAGCTGTTGATTGGCTGTCGTTTGATCCACGCCACCACGCCGAATCTCTAAGTTTAAGTGGTGGATTCCAGCCCGCCTTATATAACAAACAAACTGCAACAATTGTCCCGGTGGCTGATTTGGCAGATACGGTGGTATAAATATTGTTTAAATAGTGAGGTTGGTTGTTGGGTTTATTTTACGGCATGACAACTTTTATTGGTTATTTAATGCTGATCTCAGTTCTTCTGTGATTTCAAGATAAAGACGTATCCCATTATCCCAGCCAGGAGACTAGACCTAGTATTGATTAAAAAAAAAAGATAACTTGTCATCTGGTAAACTTTGCAGTTCCAGCAGATCGCAGGGTGAAGATGAAGGAAAGCGAAAAGATAGACAAATACCTGCACCTTGCCTGATAATTGAAAAAGCTGTGGAATATAAGGGTGAAAGTAGTTGGTGCATTTGGAACGGTCCCAAAAAGCTTGGGAAAAGGCCTGGATGAACTGTAAATCAGAAGAAGAATTGAGACCATCCTGACAACAATATTGTTGCAATCGGTTAGAACACTCAGAAGACTTGTTGTCACTCAGACACCAGTGAAAGACCATCAGCTAACGCTGATGTGAAAAACTCTATAATAATAATAATAATAGAAATCTCATCAAAGAAATAAACATTCGGTCTGGAAATGGACAAGAGAGGAATTTTGACAAAGGACAAGGAAATTAATAACAATTCACAAGGCTCAGTCGGTAGAGCGTTCGGCTAGAAACCACAAGGTTCCTAGTTCGATACCGGTCCTTGCCAACTCAGCGTATGAGTAGCACAGGGATCTGTGCGGTAAAGTGAGGAGCTGATGGTAGGTGTGGCACTACACCTCAGACGCCAAAACAATTTCCTTGGTCTAGCGCTATTGAAAAGGGGATAGACTCCCTCGCTGTCTGGTCGATACCGACTTTAGGCCGCCCCGACAACTTACATCTATTAAACATATAATATTTGTCAAGAAAAGAAGGAAGAAAGGGTCACGCCAACATTGAGGATTGCGTAGATGCGACAATTCGAGAACTCTATGAATGTACTAAAAATAGCAAAGAAACATTAATTACAACAGCCTGTAACAGCAATTGCAGCATATGGACAAACAGAAAAATAACAAAAACTAGAAAACATAAATAGGAAGAAAAACAACTGTATGGATACTTCAAGCGACAAACTGGAGAGATTGCACAAGAAAAGACTTGGACATGTTTAAGAAACGGAAATCTTAAGGGATAAACTGAATCCCTCATAATTGCAGCACAAGAGAATGCCACAATAACAAGACGCAACAGAATAGCAATTGTAGAATGTGTGGAGACAGAGACGAAATGGTTAATCATTTAGATACAGACGGAACACCTAAATCCCGAACAGAAGACCTGCCCTAGTGTTAATTAACAACAAGAAGAGAAATTATCATCTAGTAGTAGTAGTAGTAGTAGTAGTAGTGCAAAGGAAACAACTATTTGAGTCTTGCCAAAGAACAGAACAAATCTGTGGAACATGAAGGTGAAGGGGATACCAATTTTAGTTGATGTCCTTGGAAAAGTGTTTGGAAAAGAGACTGGAGAATTAGAAATCAGAGGAAGGATCGAGACCATCCAGACAACAGCATTGTTAAGATCGGCTAGAACATTCAGAAGAGTCATGGAGAGCTGAAGAGTATTGCTGTCACCCAGACTCTAAGGAAAAACTTGCAAGGAATAATAATAATAATAATAATAATAATAATAATAATAATAATTTTTCCTTTTTCCTTTTCCCCCAGCTTCAAAGTCCACCAGGTGACACGTTCTCTCTCTCTTTTTTTTTTGTTAATCAACACTAGGTCTGGTCTCCTGGCTGGGATAGGGTGATCCGTCTTTATCTCAAAGTCCCAGAGAATTTTATGCATTTCATTCTCAAGAACAGATTCTGGTTTATGCATATACCATTTTGTTGTATGGTCAAAGTTTAATTTTTTGCATAATTCCCAGTGGATCATCTTCCCAACCCAGTCGTGCCTAGTTTTGTATTCCCGTTGTGCTAGTTTGCTACATTCACTTAATACATGCCATACCTCTGGGAAAAGTCAAAAATGGTTGTCGGCGAATTTTTACGACTACACAAGAACCAATGCGTTGGCCTCCGAACTACCCAGATCTTAACCCCATCGATTATCATGTATGTGGCGCTGTTGAGAAAGACACGAATCGCCGTGCCAGTACTACAAAAGCCCAGTTAATTGACAGAATTAAGGTAGTTTTTGAGACCCTTCCCAGGGAAACTGTAACATCAGCTTGCTCCAGGTTCTCGACACTAATGGCGGTTATTTTTAGTGAGACTTGTTGACAGTAGTGTAATTTCCGTGCCTGTTGAATTTCTTTACAATCCATTAAATTTTGTAGTTACCAAGCACCTTTTCTTTTTCCTTATGAAACTGTCAAATTTCTCCCAAACAGCCTGTATTTCAATCTAATACAAGTAATTTGTACATGATTATGTGGTTTTAATTAATCATTTCAAATACGAATAATTAGCAAGCAACTAAATATATTTTACAATCGTTTGAAACCATTAACAACTTCATGCTTAGTTACAATATTAATATTTCAAGTGCCAATCTATAAATGTATCTCCAAATCATTTTGAATATTATCTCAAACAAGCTTATTTAACCGCCCTGTTGGCTAGGGCATTAGAATGCATCGACTGCACCTCTGCATAGGGGTAAGACTCCCCCAATGGGGCCACCTGTTGGCCGTGGCTGGTGATCCGTGATATTTAAGGATAGAACCCAAGTGATTGAGCAATCCATGACTTGCAATACTCCACTTTGGCCCTTTCTTGGGCTAGACGGGCAGTCGGAGAGGCCCCCTCCGATCAATCGGCTGGTCCCGTCAAGCCATAGCACCTATATGATTTTCCCAACCCTATTGCCCTTATGGCAAGCCCCAACCCCTTTTTATCATATGGATGCTAGAAGGCGGTGGCTGCGGGTCTACATGTCCTGGGAATGACGTTAAACTCTATCTGATGGTGAGGTTCCAGTTTTGGAGGTTTGGGGAATGTGGAGCACCCCTTCATCACCATTGCTCCCTGGTCCACTCTGACCCGGAGTGGTAGTACCTATTAGGGTCCCATCTATCGGTTAAATAAACTTTGTCGGCATTAAATGACCCACTGAGGTTGATATGCCGTAAAAACAAAAACAAACAAACAAACAAAGAAGCCTATTTAACCCATTGATGGAACCAACATTTGAAATAAAGTCAACGGCTCTTGGTAACTGTTTGAAAATCGCATAGGCCAGAAACTGTTTGAAAATCGCATAGGCCAGAAACTGACAGTTACAAAGCACCGTTGACTTTATGTCTTCGCTACACTAACTTTATATGAATGTTTATTATACATATATATATTTACCAACCCCTCCGCGCGAGCAGGATGTGACGCAAGGTCAATTTCTTAAGCGGGGTTTAACAGGTTTGAATTCAGAGTTTTCCTTCTCCTAGACCGGTTGCCTAACCAAGGTTAAAGAGCCCAGTCTACCCTACTATTTATCTATAGTTGGTAGAGTAGGATTCATACCTTTCCCAATGGTATTATCGCTAAGTGAAATGCAGGATTTGAACTCGGGGCGACGAGTCCATTTCCTATAACTTTAACCATTACACCACGCGCTTCCTTATTATACACATATGATTATAAATAAAAGTCATGGGAAATGGACTCGTCACCCCGAGTTCAAATCCTGGACGTGGTAATTGCATTTCACTTAGCGCTAATGCCCTTGGGAAAGGCATGAATTCTACTCTCCCTCCAGCTATGGGTAAATAGTAGGACAGATTGGACCCTTTAACCTTGGTTAGGCAACCTGTCTAGGAGAAGGAAAACTGTGAATTCAAACCTGTTAAACTCCACTTAAGAAATTGACCTTGTGTCGCATCCTGCTCGTGCGGGGGGGGGGTAAATATATATATGATTATAGATATATGGCAAACTGAGCAGTGAGGCAATCGGTTAGTGCCCGAGGGCCTAAAGCACAATAAGACCCAAATAGCAAAAGTATCATTTTTGTAAAATGGCCTCAAATGAATCCATGTGTTATAGCTAAAATGTTTTAATACTGAATCCCTGCTGTTGTATTAATCTAGTTTTTTCTAGATTTATTCGTAATGATACTCTGTAGCAGTAGAAATAAACATATCAATGGGTATCTGTATACTTTTGTGATACAAACAGTTTTGAAAGTATATGTCTATTTAAAATTGTACATATCTGTTTAGATTTGATGTTAAAGTGGGTTAACGGGCCGTGTTAGTTGTACACTAATATGATTCTTCTTCCTCACAAACAGTAAAAATGCCTATAAATTGCGAGGAAGAATAGTTTTAATGTTTAGACTTTTTTTTTCTAACAAAAAAGGCATGTAATATTTCTGTGAATTGTTGACAAATCACTGACGTAAACAACAATTTGACGTCACATTGTTACGTAATATTCGTACATACACACGCACACACGGACAGCTTTCTTCCTCTCTCTCTCTCTCTCTCTCTCTCTCTATCTATCTATCTATCTATCTATCTATCTAACTCTCACTCTCAAACTCTCTCTCTTATCTATCTATCTATCTATCTATCTATCCCTCTCAAACTCCCTCCCCCTCTGTCTCTGTCTCTGTCTCTGTCTGTCTCTCTCTCTCTCTCTCTCTCTCTCTCTATCTATCTATCTATCTATCTATCTATCTATCTAACTCTCCCTCTCAAACTCTCTCTCTTTATCTATCTATCTATCTATCCCTCTCAAACTCCCTCCCCCCCCTCTCTCTCTCTCTCTCTCTCTCTCTCTCTCTCTCTCTCTATATATATATATATATATATATATATATATATATATGCTAGAAGTGGTTACCCGGCGTCGCCTGGGTAGAGGGGGGACTTTTTAAAAGTTAGTCTCGCAGATCCATAATTACTTATCACAAGTTAGATCCTCACTGGATGCCCCATAAAATCCCCACGTAAATATATAACAATATAGTAAGAAATTTTAATTCAATAATTTACAATTTAAAAAAGAATATTTAATATAAATGAGGCGATTAATTCAATCAATTAACATCATATTTCAATTACCTTCTGTTACTAGACAAATTTTAATTTTTAGATATCTTCCCAGATATAAATAAAATATTCATTATTTTGCTCAAAAACCAAGTCCTGGTGATAGTGAATGTATATATATATATATTTACTTTGTCATTAATTGTTTTATTTTCGAAGTTTCCTCCGGACATACACATATACACAACTGCCCTTTATATATGTATAGATACACACACACACACACACACACACACACACACACACACACTTGCCGAAAAAAATTTTAAAACGTTATTCTTAAATCAGAAAAATTCTCAAATACTGGCCATACCCTTGGGAAAAGTATGCATCCAATGTTTCTCTCCAGCTATGGGTAAATAGTAGGACACACTGGGCTCTTTAACTTTGGCTAGCAACCAGTCTAGGAGAAGGAAAACTCTGAATTTAAACCTGTTAAACTCTGCTTAAGAAATTGACCTTTTGTCGTATCCTGCTCGTGTGGAGGGGTTAGGTAAATGTATATAATGGCCAGTAGAGCTTGTCACCTAAAACGAATAAATGCTTTCTCATCTTGTTCTGTCAGTCTCAAGATTTAAAACTCATTGTACATAACTGTGTATAACTGATGGTAGAGATTAACGGACCCAATACTTTTTCTGCTTAGTGTTTTATCTGAAGATTGCATTTTTTTAAAAATAAAATTCATGAAACTTATAGACATAAGACTGACATGAGGAGATAAGAAAACACGCACACACACACACA
>CM042137.1:154071372-154104802 GCA_023376005.1 Doryteuthis pealeii
TTTCGACAAGTAAATGTATTTGGGGGGGGTCACTTCTTTTTTGTCGTAATTCTTGTTTATTTAAATTAAAAACAAGACATTAAACAAACAATTTTTTTTCCATTCGAAAGAAAAAAGCATTAAATATGGTAATTTGTCGTAATTCTTGTTTATTTATATAAATTTATAACGACAAATTACGATAAATAAACAAGAATTACGACAAATTTCTATAAATAAATAAGAATTACGACAAATTACGATAAATGAATAAGAATTAAGACAAAAAAGACAAAAAAAAAGAGAAGCTTCCCCCCCCAAAAAAACAACAACATTTAACACCCTAAGTTGGTTGTTTTCTTTCAAGTAACACCGTAGCTGGGGTCGTTATTTTAATAGTCACCGTGTAGCAGTTTATGAGGCAGGAGACCGGGATGCACTTCCTCATAAATTACCAACACAACTATTGGCAATCAGTACATGTCTATACTTGTAAAATAAACAATACCTTTTTAGTATAATTATATTCTGATACTTGCTGATTTTTCCCTCATTAATTAAGCTGTAACAGTGATAACATTTTAAAAGATTGAAAAAAAAACAACAACTGGTTAGTCGTAGGAAATTGAATCGTCGGCCCGAGTTCAAATCTTGGACGAAGCTACAGTTCACATAGCACTAATACCCTTGGGAAAGCTATGAATCCAACTATTCTCCCTCCAGTTATGTGTAAAGAGTAGGCTCTTTAACTTTCGTTAGGCAACCAGTCTAAGATAAGAAAAAACTCTGAATTCAACCCTCTTGAATAACCTCTTATATATATATATATATATATATATATATATATATATATATATTCTAAAAAGCAGTATGGTTTAGAAAAATAGGACTCCTGGATTTATACTAAGTCCTGACTTAGAAAATTCCAATGACGACGGACGCCCATAGGATTGCCGGGATCTTTACCAATACTCATGAAGGACTTATATGATTACCAGTAACTGAGGACACTTTAGTAACCAAAGGATTCACATTGTGGACGGACTCTTTATCAAGGATTCCACCAGATAAGCGCTTCTGCTATAAGTCCAAGCAATGGCCCTTAAAAACATAACAAGACTAGTTCATATACATAGGTGGCAATATCTCATCTACTGAAAAGAATGTCAATATACGCATTGGTAAAGCGTGGACAGCTATTGACAGGTAATCGACGATACGGAAATCTGGTCACTCTGGTGAAATAAAACGGGCATTCTTCCAAGCTGTAGCTATGTTATTACTACTGTATGACTGCACTACTTGGACTCTAACGAAATGATTGGAGAAAAAAAACAAATTCTGGAAGCAGCACTCTATAAATCATGAATTGTACGACCACTTGCTTCCCATCTGGCAAACCATCCAAGAAAGCTAAGCAAGACAAGCAAGATATGCTACGCACTGCAAGGGAAGTAAGAACGATCTGACAAGTGACGTTCTTCTACATAAATCAGCTCTATGTGGACATTAGGTGCCTTCTAGATGATTTACCGAATGCAATGGTCAATAGGGAGGCATGATAAGTGAGAGTCAAATGAATCCGTGCTGTCGACACACCTTGATGGTGATGATGATGATGATGATGATGATGATTCTAGTAAAAGCAAGAATAATCTTTATAAGATCTTGAACGTTTTAATTATCTTTTTAAAATAAAGCGTCGAAAAAGAAAAGTCAACATTCAGCGTCTATAATCTAAATCCTTTTTGTTTGATTGTAGATTAGGATGTTGTTGTTTTTTAAGAATCAAAAAATAAAACAATTATTTGCTACAATTATAATACTGTTGTAATATTTTAACGGGAGAGAGAGAGAGAGAGAGAGAGAGAGAGAGAGAGAGAGAGACAGACAGACAGAGACAGACAGACAGACAGACAGAGACAGAGACAGAGAAAGAAAGAAAGAAAGAAAGAAAGAAAGAAGAAAGACAGACAGACAGAGACAGAAATATAGATAGAGAGACTGAGACAGGCCGACCGACAGACAGACAGAGACAGAGACAGAAATAAAGAAAGAAAGAGAGACAGACAGACAGACAGACAGAGACAGAGACAGACAGACAGACAGACAGAGACATATATATATATATATATATATATATATATATATATATATATATATATATATTTGGAGGATATGTGCTTAATTGAAGTCATACCTAATTTTGAAAATTAATTAGTTAATAATTAATGAATTTAGGCGGGCATATATGTTCAAATGTACGGCTAAATAAATCGAGAAAATCTATATATATATATATATATATATATATATATTTATATTTAGAGAGAGAGAAGAGAGGGAGAGAGTATGATGAAGAGTGGATATATGGAACAAATGTCACCGCGAAATTTCCGGGGGTGGGGTGCAATAATAATCAATTTTTTTAAAACCCAGTTTGCTTGCTGACCTGAGCAGTAAAAGCATAGATGCATGGGTATAAAAGTAAAGTTTTACTTAGCTCAATCTATCAAATCTCCCCTTGCGTGACACATGCCAAATTTCGGGGACGAAGCTAGGTATGTAGTTACTGCGATATTGATATATAGTATGTAATATGCCAACACCATGAAGCCAAGAAGTCCAGAAGAAAGTGGCGGCAACAAAGCATCGGCACATCAACATCTTCAGGGACAGCCTTCACATACGACATCTGTGGTCGAGAATGATTTTCGAACATTGGTCTTCGCAGTCACAGGAGGAGCTGTAACTTCTGGGGCACAAGAACTATATAGTCTTCCGAGACTGCAATGCCAATATAATATATAAATGGCAGTTTTTATATTTTAATTTACTTTATGAGGTAGGAAATGGAATCGGGGATCCGAGTTCAATTCCTGGACGAAATTGTTTGCGTTTCAATTTGTGCTAATGCCCTTGGAAAATACATGAAACCATCTGCAACTCCCCTCCCCAGCTATGGGTAACTATTAAGTCATACTGGGTTCTTTAGCCTTGATTCGGCAACAAGTCTAGGAGAGGAAATTTCTTAATTAAAACCAGTTTTCCACCCCTTAAAATTGACCTTGTGTCACATCCTGCCCGCAGCGTAGGGGTTAGGTAAATACATATCTTATGTGTCATATCTGTGAGCTTTTGACACTATAGTTTTTAGCGAGCAATTTTCGGAAACAGAGTCATCGAACTGGTATAATGATTAAAACACATCTCTGTGGTAAAAGTAAATTACCGTATAAAACCGACCTACAGAGGTACGCAGTAGAAATAAACCTCACTCTCAATGTCATGCAAGAGTCATTTTCTATTAGTTGCTCTAGGGAAAGAACCCATTTGTAAATAACTGAAAACAAGATTGAATATTGTTTATTTTATCTAATATTTTAATCAATGAATCAATTACGCCGTAAATTTCTTTACCAGAGGATTACGCATTGGTCATACAAGACTAACGCACTCCTATATACTCAAACAAGAACAACAACCACAGTGCGAAACATGTCAAAAACCGAGAGAGAATAGAAAAGATATATTAATGTCTTTCTCAACGAGATTAGCGCGAAGTGAAACAAAAACAGCCTCGTCCAGGATTTGCACTCGGTTCACTGATTCTATTTCCTCCGGAAATAACCGTCACGGTAAGCGCGCCTACCTATAGTATAAATAATTGGTCTATGTGACAACCTTGCTAACTACAGCACGACAGTAAGTGCCCCCCCCCCCTGTAAAGTCAAATACATTAGATTTACTCATGAAGATAAAAAGATACTCAATTACAATGGTATTATTAGGCCATTGTTTCTGCTAATGACGTTTGAGTCAACCACAACGTTTCTATGTAGGTAAAGTATTTCCATTTATTCTTTCTTTGTCCTTTTTTGTTTTCGTTATTAACTGTGTATGTATTTTTAGTTTACAATAGACTCACCCTCTTGTTGCGTGATAATTGGCAAGCTGGTTTGGTTTGTTTTGTTTTACGGTATATCGGGTAGACATTTCCTTGCCACGTGGTGGGCCATGACCGGTGAATAAAGCCTAAATCATAAAACCACCTTCTGTCTTTGTCTCTTTCTTTTCGTTCCTTAAATTCCTTCCTTTTCAGCGCGACCACCGAATAAGGTGGGATTAAAAGCAAAACCCTAGGAACACACCCCAGGATTAACCACAGCCACCTTTTAAACCTAAAACACAAAACCCCTTATCACCCCATATGTTTGTTTTGGTTTTACTTTGTCTTGTTTTACGGCATATCAACCTCAGTGGGTCATTTAATGCCGATTAAGTTTTGAAATGAATTCATTCTTAATGGATACTCAATTTTTCTTATAAATACATTTTTCTAGTTAACCCATAGATGGGACCCTAACAGGTACTACCACTCCGGGTTAGAGTGGACCAGGGAGCAATGGTGATGAAGGGGTGCTCCACATTCCCCAAACCTCCAAATCTGGAACCTCACCATCAGATAGAGTTTAACGTCATTCCCAGGACATGTAGACCCGCAGCCACCGCCTTCTAGCACCCATATAATGAAAATGGTTGGGGCTTGCCATAAGTGCAAAAGTTAGCAAGATAGCTAAGCGAAGTAATTTCACTAACTCACTGTGTACTCTACTTTTATGGCCTTGTGCCAGATTAAACAAAGTTTGCTAAATATCAATTGATATATTTTTGGCTAATATTGCGTTAAAAAACATGCTCGATTTTTAATTATCTGTTCGTCCTGTAATATTATGTTTGACGACCCAAGGAGACGTAGACAGTGTGGTCACCATGGAAACAGGTCCAGTTTGGTGGTATTTGTTTCTTTAACGGCACATCAACTCCTTTAATCACGATGCTTTTATCGATTTGTATATAATAGATTAATTGATTGATTTTAACGACATATAAACCCATTTAGGGTTAGTTTATGCCTAGGGGTTAGGTAATCACATTAATTCGACTTCATATTTACATTTTTTGAGTAGTTAATTAATAAGAATTTTTTTAGTTTATTTGCAAATTGTCCTAGATTGGACAATTTGCAAATAAACTAAAAAAAAATCTTATTAATTAACTACTCAAAAAATGTAAATATGAAGTCGAATTAATGTGAATGATTTTCAAACAGGTGTAATTTGACCTATAGATGAATTTGGTTTGGTTTGTTTTACGGCATATCAACCTCAGTGGGCCATTTAATGCCGACAAAGTTTTAAAATAGATTCATTCTTAATGGATACTTAATTTTCTTTTATAAACACATTTTTCTATTTAACCCATAAATGGGACCCGAACAAGTACTACCACTCCCAGTCAGAATGGACCTACGAGTAATAGCAATGAAGGTGTATTCCTTAGTCTTCTTAGCTCTAGAAATGCAGCCTCACCACCAGATACAGTTTAGGGTCATATTCAAGACATAGAAAAAAGGCCAGATAAAATATATTCAAGCATTCCTTCATATATATATATATATTTACTCCTGTTTCCATTGCAACCGCGGTTACTACGCAACCTAGTCTCAACATAGTTATGTAGAAAGGGCAGATAAAAGATTCTGCAGCACTACACTAATTCTAAGTGTAGGTAAATTGGCTCTTCTTTAAATATTGAAGCAACACAATCTTTCTAAGTTCCTTCCATTTGGTCCGGTGCGGCACTAAGGTAATTTTGGTAAATATCGAAGGGTGCTGAAAGGTTAATGGTGCAACTAAGAAGAAATTTTAATTGAATTTCTTTTGGAATGGATACGGAAACTTTAGAAACGAAGGGAAAAGTTTTGTGTTTAACTGGTCGATGTATATGCACACATACACACACACACACACACACACACACACACATATATATATATATATATATATATATATATATATATATATATATACAAAGGTATCTTGATCAGCCGATGTATATTTCAGTCGACTCTCGTATCTAATGAATTGAACAAATTGCCACAAAAAAAAATTTTCTTAAGTCAGCTTGTTGGAATATTTTGGAATATAAGGAATGCTCCAATTCCCCACCTGGATTTATAGACTAGCCAAGGTCACGTAGTTTATTCCTCCGGCCAATCACTAACCATACTGCGTGGCTGATACACTACTTAAACCCCCACACTTGTCATAATTCTAATTGCACTCATTGAGGAGGGACTTACAATACTCAGGATTAGCAGACGGTTACCAATACTCAGGACTCTTTACCAAGGATCCAATTCCACTGGACGAGCGCTCTGGCTTAAGGCATACAGAATGGCCCAATAGATTGTAACACAGCTAAGTGCTCAAATACTGACCAGAAGAGCAAGATACAAACCTTAAATAAATTGTTTTCTCTCCCGCTCATGTCAGTCTCATAACTAAAAGGTTTCATGTATTATAAAAAGAAAAAAGCAATATTCAAATAAAACATACAAATATATATATATATATATATATATATATATATATATATATATATGTGTGTGTGGTGTGTGTGTGTTGTGTGTGTGTGTGTGGTGGAAAAGAACTAGACAAACACGGGATTTTGTGCTGGATGGATGTCTATTATAGGTAGGGATGTCACAAGAGAACTGAATCCTTCAATACAAGAACTCAGTCTGTGTCCTGAAGAAGCTCTCATAGACCAAAACCTTATAATGTCGACATCACTACCTATAATAAACATCCATTCAGTAAAACATCCCGTGTTTGTTTATTTTTCTTCACACACTGTCGGATTGATTTCCTCTTTTTACTGCCATATATATATATATATATATATATATAATATATGTGTGTGTGTGTATGTGTGTGTGTGTGTGTGTGTGTGTGTGCAAAATATGCGTACAAACGCATATGTGTGTATGTTTGATGATGATGTGAATAGATATTGAAATATAATACATAAACAGACTTACACAATTGTAGATCCATGTATGTTCATGTGTATAAATTTATTTTTGGCACAAAAACAAGTGTCTTCGTTATCTCATATTCATCTTCTCTCCAACTGATTCTTGTTAAATATGAAAACTCACACTTGTTGACATTCGTTAATAATTAGCCCCCCCCCCCCAACACTTTTATTTCCTATTGAGCGCCATTCTTTTTTCTTTTTTTCTTTTCTTTTTCTTTTTTCTTATTTCTTTGTTTAGAATTCGGCACCAGACCGCTACTCTGCATATCCCTCTCTGAATCGAACAAAAAAAAGAAAACGCACACCTACGAATGTGTAAATATTAAGTTTTTTCTTCTTCTAATAAACAATGTCTGGGCTATCAAGATTTGGTAGTCTGGTTCGTTTCAAACTGTTAAGTCAGACAAGAACAGAAATGCTAAATTCAGGTGGGGTACTGCAGCTCTGGGGGAGCAATATATCAGAGGAAACCCAGAAAAATCTTATATATATATATATATATATATATATATATATATATATATATATATATATATAACTTTCAAAGAAAGAAAAACTTAACAAACCGTCATTCCGTAATAAATTTATTTCGACCAAAAGCTCAAAAGGCAGAAATAAAAAAAAAAATTCTTAAAAATCCTTAAGATCACAAAATGAAGGAATTCACCTAACTACAGTTTCACCATAAAATTCAGGTCAGACAGCAAGTATAGGGTTAAAATTCTAAGTCTAATAAAGAGATATAAAGTAAAAACAGTTTCCTGTTCAGCTGACTTCCTCAAAAAACAAAATAAGATATGTATATGTATATTTTTTATAAAAAGTAAAAAAAGCTCTTTGTGGGGGGGGGGGCGTGTGTGTGTGGTTTGCTATATCTATAGATAAAGCGTAGGAAGCGCGTGGTGTAATGGTTAAAGTCATAGGAAATGGACTCGTCGCCCCGAGTTCAAATCCTGGACGTGCTAATTGCATTTCACTTAGCGCTAATACCCTTGGGAAAGGTATGAATCCTACTCTCCCTCCAGCTATGGGTAAATAGTAGGGCAGACTGGGCTCTTTAACCTTGGTTAGGCAACCGGTCTTGTAGAAGGAAAACTCTAAATTCAAACCTGTTAAACTCCGCTTAAGAAATTGACCTTGTGTCACATCCTGCTCGTGTGGAGGGGTTGGTAAATATATATATATATCTATAAATAAAGAATACGTATTATTGGAGCATATATACATCTAAGTTAGCGTGGACTCAGACTTAACGGCTTTTGGTGACTGTTTGTTTCTCACCGAAACAATCATCAAAGTAGGTTCCATATGCTTGGAATTCCTTTATATACTGTTGTATGGAACATGATGGGAAGGGTGATCTAGTTTGTGGGACATTCTGGAAAGGACGGTTTAGTTTCTACTGCGTGGTTATTTACATGGTAAAAAAAAGTAAGTAAAGTCGTCGGGGCGGCCTAAAGTCGGTATCAGCCAATCATCGAGGGAGTCTATCCCCTTTTCACTAGCACTAGACCAAGGAGATTGTTTCGGCATCTGAGGTGGAGCGCCACTCCTACCATCATCTCCTTACTTTACCGCACAGATCCCTGTGCTACTCATACGCTGAATTGGCGGGGACCGGAATCGAACTAGGAACCATGTGGCTTCTAGCCGAACGCTCTACCGACAGAGCTAACCCGGCCCTGAATTCCATGATTTGTTGATATATTTACTTGTTTTCTTTTATTTACTCAAAAGTTTTGCAATGTTTTGATACGTGTTATGAATTATAGTATGAAATAAAACAATACCATAGTAACTTGAAACTGTTAAGATGAACGGACGTCTATTTATTTTATTTCATATTTTTTAATACCCTGTCTGGTGGCCAAAAAGGCTGCTTGCGGTACTAGATGTGGCAGTCCCTCTTTTAGCCGGCGAGACTGTGTTATCACACCTAGTTAGCGGCTGATGAGGGCAGGATATCGCACGTGGTATTTATTATATGTTGTATTATCAAAAAAAATCGGTTTCATTGTAGACAAGGATAAACACATTTCGAATCCCAGAGAAGTATACCCAACCCCTCGCTACGAACAATTATTAAGCGGAGTACAACTGGTTTGAATTCAGAGTTTTCCTTCTCCTAGACTGGTTGCCATATCAATGTTGAAAAGTCCAATCTGTCCTACTATTTACCCATAACTGAGGGGGGACTAGTAGGATTCATATATTTCTCGTGGTTATTAGCGTGATGTGAAATGCAAACAGCCTCGTCCTGTATTTGAACTCTGGTTACCGTGTCCATTTCCTACGACGATAATCGTAACGCCAAGAGCGCCTCCGCAGCTCTGAGAAGAAAGAAAAATATTAAAGTTGTGCAAATGTAAAAACAAAATAAAATAATCTTCTGCCTTACACCCTAATGTTGATATTTGAGATACTTTTTATGGTTATTTCCTATAAGTCTAACATAAACAAAGGGGAACCACTCTTGACTGATAAATTATTTATTTATTTTCCCATTAAACTAACCCTAAACCCTAACCCTAACCCTAAACCCTAACCCCGTCTTCTTTTTTCCTAGTAGATCAATAAATAAATAAATAATTCATCAGTCAAGAGTAGTTCCCCTTTGTTTATGTTAGATTTATAGGAAATAACCCTTTTTATTGTATTTATTGTTTTATTTAATTTTCTAATGTTTTATTGCTTTTTAGAGTCTTATTTTGATCTTTAAAACTGCTCAGTGTTTCGAATAAGTTGGAGGCGCGTGGTGTAATGGTTAGAGTCATAGGAAAGGAACTCGTCGACCCGAGTTCAAATCCTGGACGAAGCTACAATTCACATAACGCTAATAGCCTTGGAAGAAGTAAGAATCCAACTACTTTCCCTCCAGCTATGGGTGAAATAGTCAGGCAGACTGGGCTCTTTAACCTTGGTTAGGCAACCAGACTAGGAGAAGGAAAACTCTGAATTCAAACCTGGCACTACTAGAATAGGTTCAGTCCTAATTAGAGATCTATTTCACTAAAAAATAAATAAATAAATAAACGAAACAGAGTGTATTGTACAAATGAATAACTCTGCGAGTTGAGAATAAAAGGGTATCTAGCTCAGTCGTTAGAGCGTTTGGTTAGAAACCATAAGGTTCTTAGTTCGATACCGGCCCTCACCAACTCAGCGTATGAGTAGCACTGGGATCTGTGTGGTAAAGTAAGGGGCTGATCGAAGGTGTAACGCTTCACTTCAGACGAAAAAAAACCAATCTCCTTGGTCTAGCGCTAGTGAAAAGGGAATAGACTCCCTCGGTAATTAGCTGATACCGACTTTAGGCCACCCCGACGACTTTACTTACTTATATTGCGAGAAGCCATCTTTAGATTGCAGGGGAAGTTATTTCTAAGCATTCCAGTGTTCAAGTCTTATGCGTCAGAGTTTGAAAAGCTACTTTAAATCCAGTCGAGTATTTTGTTCGACTAAGGGGGGGGGGGGGGGGAGGAGATGATGCGGATTTGGATGTCAGCGCTGAGAAGTTCTTCATAGACTTTCAGAGATTTGTTTAGCACGGAAGAAAAAATTGCTTTTAAAAAAAGAGAGAAAAAAACAACAACAACTCTTGTTTTAATTGTTTTAAACGAAATAACCTGGTTGAAAACCTGTGCTGAGCCTTCTTATTCATCAGAATACAATTTGTATAATATATATATATATATATATATATATATATTCACTATGAGACGTGAATGTCGAAACACGGTGTCTGTGGATGACTTTATATATATATATATTATATATATATATATATATATATATATATATATATTAATAAGTGTATTTTGGCAGCATTTTTTCTTTTATACAAGTTTTGTTGAACTGTACAGACAATTCCTGTCGGACAAGTTTCTGGTTGATCCGTTCCAATTTTCGGGCCATCTTTCTGGTGTCAAGGTGTAAATGGTATAACATATATATATATATATATATATATATATATATATATATATATATATATAAAGTCTTCCACAGATACCGTGTTTCGATGTTTCACACGTCTCATCAGTGTGGCTAGACACAGCAACTACTTTTGACATGAGCGAAACCCGACTGAATTTTAATCAGCCCGGTTCCATAACCCATCGGCCGTCGACAGCTGCCATTAAGGAGCGGTATTTTAACTGATAAATACATACATCGGTGTTTATATTTTTACGATCACCAGAGAGATCAAATCTGTAAACCACAGATGATCATTGCTTTATTACGCTGGCGGTGAAAATCAATTAAAATTACTCCTAGAGAGCTCTACTGGGTTTTGGGAACATATAATAAGCAAACCACAGACACTGTGTTTCGACGTTTCACGTCTCATCAGTGTGGCTAGACACAGCAGCTACTTATGACCAGGAGCGAAACTAAACTGATTCATCAGCCCGGTTCCTTAACCTCTCAGCTGTTATATATATATATATATATATATATATATATATATATATATATATATAAAGACCAGATCAGCCAGTCTATTAGTTATTTTATATTTTCACACCTAATGCTTCACACCTAATGCTTCATACCAAATCCCAAACAATATATATTATAGACATATATATATATATATAAATACACACATACACACACACACACACACACACACACACACATATATATATATATATATATATATATATATATATATAATCATTATTGTATTATTCTTAATAAGTTTATAATGTTACTATGGTATTAAATTATATAACCATTTAATTCCATAGTCTCCTTTCACTCATTTAATAGATGATTTTAGAAGAATAAAAATTGCTGCAATTATGGTGCTTCGATGTTACAATGCGATGTTATAATACTTCATCCGAAAATTATTTTCAAATGAAAGGAAGATGATTATTTTCGGATGTGCCATTTAAGCATCGCATTTTAACATCACCCTGAAAATGGTTTAATAAAAATAATGAAATGTTAAGCGTTTGCAGATTATCATTTATGAATAAATATATCCTCTGAATATTTTGTGTTTTCATATTTTTATCATTACATACCGTCGGATCTATGGGTAGTGGATTTTCTCTAAATGGGGAGTGTTATATGAAGATGCAGGTGTTTGATCAGAATGTTGGATGATAAGGGATGGGTAAAAAATGAATGAGTGTGTGTATGTGTGTTTGGGAGCTGGATTTGTCATTAGTTGTGTATGTGTGAGTTTTATTTTTTAAATCTTTCTGTCCATCTATTTGTCTATTTTATATAGTAGTATCTATTTTTCTGTGTATTTATCTATATATTTGACTTGGATTTGAATTTAACTTTTTAAATTTTTATTCTTTTATTTTTTAAAAACTTTCTGTTCATCTATTTGTTTTTGTACAGTGGGATCTATCTTTCTGTCCGTATGTATATATATTTAACTTGAATTTAAGTTTTGCTGTCTTTCTGTGTATCTGTTAATATATTTTAATTTGAATATGTGGCTGGTATGTTTGTGTGATTCTTTTTTTTTTGTGAAGGGGGAGATGGTGACATTTGTTTAAATTTGTAAGTGAGTATGTGTATAATGTTATAAGAAAATCCACTACCAATGCAAGTGTAAAGAAAAATAAGGTAACTATGGTGTTGTTTGTTAACCTGTGATTTATTCTTAATATTTCGAGATAAAAATCCCTTCTACAGAAGATCTCCAGAACTGAAGTTGTTGCTAATGGCACTTTCTTTGCACTTGAATTGTGATAGCCTTCAAAACCAACCATCAAACCAATATAAACACAATGCTTCAAGCAAATTATAAAACCCTTTTTATATATATAAATATATATAATTATATATATATATATATATATATATAATAGGCGGGTATAAAAACCGTAGCAAACATCTAGCATCACGGGCACCTTATCGATTGTCTTCAGTTCGTATTTGGTGTTACACAGAGTTTGGTTGATCTCTGGCTCAACTGAGCCCGCATATAATAATCAAGGGGATTGCAATCTATGGAGTTGGTCAGATGTGGTTGCAGAATTTTTCTCACAGCCAACACTTAGTTCTCCTGCAAATGTGGCATGGCCGGTATCTCACCAACAAAGGGCATTAGCGCGAAATTGAAACGTAAACAGCATCAGCCAGGAGTTGAACTCATATTGCTGTGCCCGTTTCCTACAAGATAACCGTCACATTAGCGTGGCTCCTCCGTTTTAAAAGTATATATATATATATATATTAAATTGATAACAATATAGAAATTAGAATTAAGGAATTAATACACGTGTGGAACGATACATTGTTTTTTTTTTTCTCAGTTTTCTCACGTTATTTTTCTCTCAATCTTTGCGTGCGACCTGCACGCAAAGATTGAGAGAAAAATAACGTAGCGTTCAACCGTTATTATCCGATAAATATATTCAATTTTAACCGAGGATTTACATCAACTTGGTTAATGTAGAGTGGGGTCCTGAAGAGATCATTTTTTGATTGAAACCATGGTAGACCCTTTATTTTCCATCTAACAATAATATTATTAGTATTATTACTGCTCTGTATTTTTAATATATTGAGCACTTTTGGATTATTTACTGATGCCAAGCGACGGAAAAGTTACAGCGGCAATCGGATACTATATATATATATATATATATATATATATATATATATATATATATCGATAAAAGGATATGAAAACACCACAACATGCTGTTAAAGTGAAAACATTTTATAACATATTCATAGCTGATATTGAACAATATTTCGATTTTATAAAAATCATCTTCAGAGCTTGTTTATACTCCGTGTTGTTAAGAGCGGAGACAAAAGTCTTATGAGTTTCAAACAAAAACCTTGATGTTGCAAAAAATTCAATATATATATATATATATATATATATATATATATATATATATCAATAATATATATATATATATATATATATATATATATATAGTTTTTTTCCGTAGTTAGGGTCTTTCCATGTGTGGTTTAACCAAGCTGATGCAGGTAGACCATAAGGAGAGCTCAATGTACCTAATACCAGTGAGTAGAAGGACAGAGCAAGATATTTAGTAAATGAAGAAAAACTCTAAACTTGCTTCATTACAATAATTTATTTTCAACCGTATTAATACGGCATCTTCAGGTAATCACAGAACATGTAAGAGTCATGTTCTTGTGATTACCTGAAGATGCGTATTAATAGGGTTGAAATAAATTATTGTAATGAAGCAAGTTTAGAGTTTTCTCATTTACTAATATATATAATATATATATATATATATATATATATATATATATATAATGTATAAAAATATATTTTTATATATATATATAATTCATATATATATTTATATATATATATATATATATATATATATTTAATATACCAAGCGTGTTGGTAAATCCTCACGGTGAGAAAAAACCCAGCAAATAGTTTGATTGTAAAAATATACTACCAAACATCAACCGGGAAGAAAAAGATTTTGTAAAAAAGAAAAGACCAAGATAATCGTACCAACAAAAAATAATCTATTAGTACAATATTTTGGCCAAAAGAAAACAATTTATATGTATATATATAATATAATATATATATATATATATATATAAAGATATATATATTCATACAAACCCGCCAGGAGACTAAAGCTAATAAGTAAAAGTGCTCAATATCTAAGTAGAGCAAATAATAAAGATAAATCTAATGAGTCAGACGAACCTACTAAAAGTTTCGCTTAATGCTCTTCAGGGCTAAGATCTTAGTAGGTTCGTCTGACTCATTAGATTTATCTTTATATATATATATATATATATATATATAATATTAATAATATATATATATATATATGGATGTGTAAACTGATATCTCAGTTTATCAGATTATTTATCAAAATTACATGAAAATATCTTAAATACTATAGATTAGATTTTATGAAAAGAAATCGCCATTCGCTTCGACCATTACCTTCGGACGACTTCGGAATGTCCTCCAAGACTTTCCGGAGAGTCTCCTTGTTTAAATTACTGAATGTTGCTCGCCTTCTGTTCGTCTTTGGTATTACACGCACCCCACATATAAATAATCAAGGCAATTGCAATCTATAAGTTAAACGGCCGATTATGTGGCTGCAGAATTTTTCTCACAGTTTGAACACTGGGTTCTCCTGATTGTGTGACATTGTGCAAAGTCTTGTTGCCAAACAAAGAGCCTTTCAGAAGTCACCCACTCAAGTCCAGGCCAGTACCACCTGATGTAGGCCTCCATGTTGAGTGTGAGGCCATGTGGGAAGATCAACGTGGACTTAGTGTTTGCTTTTCATCACTGTCTGGGGGATTACATGGCCACCCTTCTTTGATTTCGAGCTTAATCTCATTCAAAGAAATGTTGAATGTTAATTTGATATGATTGGGCAGGATAGGCCAGGCTCTGGAATTATACAAACGTTTGTGTTATAAATTCACGTAAAAGGAAAATGAGAGGTGATTAAAATTTATGGCTATTAAAGGAAAACAATTTTCTTTTCTAACTCATGGTACCAACATCTATTAATAATGGAGATTTGCTTCCGGTTTTTGTTTGTAACAAAAATTACGTCACTGCTTACGTCACATTACCCCAAATCGTCATAACATAGAATAAATACACTCAAAATTTGAACATGCAACAGTCCTCATTGTTTTTTAAAACAAGTTTTAATAAATACATGACTGGTATTATATATCTATATATAGTTTGTTTTATTTTAATACATATTTAAAGTTTACATTTCAAATTGTTTTATTTTTTAATCCTTTAATGAATTTGATGATTTTACTTACTTAGGGTACAAACTCGCTGACATTGAATTTTTAACTCCCACCCCTCAGGCAATATGTTCCAAAAATCTATTTTTACATCGCCCGGAGTGCGTTTTTTTATTTTGTACTAGTATAAACTAATATTTATATATATTTTTAAGCGACGTAAAACTGGTTTGAATTCAGAGTTTACCTTCTCCTTCACTGGTTACCTTAGCAAGACTAAATATACCAGTCTGTCCTACTATTTACCCATAGTTGGGGGAGAACAGATGGATTCATGTCTTTCCCAAAGGCATTAGCGCAAAGTAAAACGAAAACAGTCTCACCGAGGATTGTATTTCCTACGATACGTAAAAGCGTCCAAAGTTTTAGTTTTGTATTTAGATGTACATTGAAGTCAAAATTAGAGGAAGCTGACACATGTCGAAATCAGCCCGACAGATTTAAAAAAAAATCAGTACATAATATTTTTATAGAGAAGCGCGGTGGTGTACTGGAAATAGACTCGTCGACCCAAGTTCAAATCCTGAACAAAGCCACAGTTCACATAGCGCTAATACTCTTGGGAAAGGTATGAATCCAACTATTCTCTCTCCAGCTATGAGTAAATAGTAGGGCAGACTAGGCTCTTTAGCCTTGGTTAGACAACCAGTCTAGGAGAAGAAAAACTATGAATTCAAACCTCTTAAATCTCTGCTTGTAGTAGGATTGGAGATATTTTTTTTTTCTTTTGTGTTTATCTGTCTGTGTGTGAGTGTCTCTGTCTCTATGCGTGTGTATGTGTGTTTATCTGTCTGTAATAGGCTCAGTTTTAATTACTGATCTATTTCACTAATTCACTGAATATCACTTTCATCTAACTGTCCATATGTTATGATTATATTTTTGATTTTTTTTTTAGCCCACTTTAAAGTCATTTTCTTCTGTTTGTGTATTAGTGCTGGTTTTCGTTTGTTTCTTCTGAATCTACATTCTATTTTATTCAGCAGATTTCTTACAGTTTTGTCACAAACGTTGACTTTTGTTTCGACTCATTTGTTTTTTCATTTGTTTTTTTTGTTTTTTTGTACATTTTCTATTTTCAAGGCATCCATTGCATTGAGTTTTCAATTCTGATGCTTTGCTGTCTCTCGTGGTCGACCAATATTTCACAGAATAATCCCGAATTGGAAGCATCCCATGGAAGTTGAGGATAATCCGAGTCTTCGGAAGACATAGGTGATCAGCATTTCCTGTGATCTTGGAGTTTCATAGGAAACGGGATATGAGAAAAAATGGCAAAGAACCCTGCACCAAGCTTTTTGAGAATCATTTTTTTAAGAGGGTAAGATTTTGGTTTGATTTCTCTGACCTTTTCGTCTTGGAAGATATCTTTCGTGGTCTACCAATATCTTATTTCACAGAAGGATCCTGCATTGGAATTTCAATTTTTTTTAAAAGTATTTAATTTAAAAAAAAAATATGAATCCAGTTATGAAGATTTGCTGAAACTTTGGCTTTTTTCACTTTTTATCTTGCTTGTTACTGAATAGTTTATTCATCTCCGAAATGCTCAGTAATATTTTGCTATGAATTGTTAGGCATGGATTGTCTACGGCTATGAATTGTTGGCTATGAATTATGGGATATAAATTGTTAACGATGAACTTGCCGGATCTCATAAACACACACACACACACACACACACGCACACACGCATAGAGATAGAGACACGCACACACAGACAGATAAACACAAAAGAAACAAATATCCCCAATCCTGATCTAAAACGTATATTTCAATAAGACAGATGACAAGAAGTTTAGGTGGGTGGTCTGTGCCTTCTTAGCGGCTTCACGTAAAAACAATCTCGCCGAGATATCAATGATGGTTTTTTGGAAAGGCTTAGTACTTTTCATGCTGAGCAGCGAAAGAGCAGCCCCCCCCTCCACACAAACGTACACATATATTACTATTAGCATGTAAAGATGCGTATATATATATATATATGTGTGTGTGTGTCTTTATATATTATATATATATATATATATATATATATATATATAGTTATATGAGAGTAAGCGTCGTAAACATAATTAAGTATTGTTGTTTTAACCTAACCTGTGTTGACATACTTGACAACATGATAGGAAATAATCTATGGAAATAATCCTATATCTATATTCGCCGAGGAGCGCAGGTGCTCGTACACGCACACACACACACTCATCATACACACATATGCAATTACATACTTATTTATAACAAATCAGCTTATTTTTTTTTATCTCTTGATAAAATTATTACTACAGATATCATTATCTCCCCCCTCTCTCTCTCTCTCTCACACACAACACACACACACACACACACACACACACACACACACACACACACACAAGCACACACACTTTATTTTAGTTTTTTCTATTTGTGTGTATATCTTTGTTACGTACATAAATATAGTAACGGACACACACACACACCACACACACACAACACACACACACACACACACACACACACACACACACACACACCATACACACACACACACACACACACACACACACACACACACACACTTACACATATTCAACAAAATGAAACATAATATTAATATAATTCATACCCATGTATATAAATACTCCATTTATATAAGTATATATTTATACAACTTTAAATTTGCCATAAAAATCTACCGACGTCAGTTTCGCCAATTATAGATGGGCAGCCAGATGATAAGTCACTAAAATAGATAAGTATTGAAACAAAGTCGGTATTACAGATTTTACTTGTCCTGTTATATAAGTAGAAAAAGTTTTGTATCATTTCTACTTATTTTAAAATTTCTGGCCTTTAAGTAGAGAACTTATGTGCCAAACTGACCGTATGTATTTATAACACTGGTGTGCCTATTTTTAGGAGTAGGAGAGTGTCGCTTATGCGTTCGTTCTTACTTCTCCAACAATAACCAGCATGTTTTGCACGTCTTTCTTTTGTGATTTGTGAGATGGGAGGTTAGTGACCATGCAACTGCTGATTTGTAGGGTGTTGTTTCTAGGATTTGTCCAAAACATATATCCTGATGTAGTTTTCTCCAAGTGTTTGGTTAAATTCTAAGTGGTGCAACCATACAGTAGTATTATCATAACTACATAAAAATGAATACACACACACACACACACACACACACACACACATATTATATATATATATATAATATAATATATATATATATATATATATATATGAGAAGTAAACAAACAAACAATGTGTTTGATATGGCTTTTTAGCCGACAATTTTTGGAAGAATATGTGCTTAATTGAAGTCGTACCTAATTTTGAAAATTAATTAATTGATAATTAATGAATTAGGCGGGCATACCTATTCAAATGTAAGGCTAAACAAAATCGAGAAAATCAATCTCTATATGTACATTTCAGCCTATGCCGCGCCTAATTCATTAATTATCTATTAATTATCGGGCCTACCTATGGTCATGTAGTAGGCAGTTGGGCTCTTTTAGCTTTGGTAAATCAACAGATCTATGTGAAGGGTAAAATTTCTGAATTCAAACTGTAAGATAGGGAGAATCTGCGACGCATTGGGGGCAACATTTTTGTGCTATCAGCTTGTTATAAATGCGTGGTCGGTTTTACAACGGTTTCACCAACTTTAAACAAATCACTTTTGTAGTAGTTAATCGGGTCATTTATTTAACTGGACTGTTGGCCTCTCATACACCAAGATCTACGAGAGAGTGCGTTATATATATATATAGTATATATATATATATATATATATATATATATATATATATATATATATATATATTCGTTTTGAATATATATATATTCGTTTTTGAATTCAAATTATTTTCAGCTCCTCTCTCGATGAGTCCGGAGTAAAAAAACAAGCTCAGAAGATGATTTTATAAATCGAAATTATTGTTTATATATATAAAATATTTTAACTTTAACAGCATTGTGTGTTTTCATATCCTTTTATCTAACTTATATATATATATATATATATGTCCCAATTTTCCATGGTAGTGCACTGTAGGGAGACATTAGTTTGACCTTTCACCGTTTAGCGTAAAGCATTTACTCGCCTATTGTTTAGAGGACTTGAGTTTTCTAGTAATTGTAAAACATACATCCTGTAAGTTTGTTTGTATCAATTAATTGTTCGCCCCTGTGACAGTCCCCCGATAGCCGTGAGGGTAAGGAGTTTGACAGACAAAAAAATTTTGTCGGGTTTTCGCTTCCGGCTAGAGGTAGCTGTTTTAAAAAGTCAAGCTGCACTGATGAGAAGTAAACTTCGAAACACGTGTCTGTGGATATATATATATATATATAATATAATATACTAGAAAACGTGACCCATTGGGTCACCCATTCAGCTCTTGGTAGATAATTGAGATTAGGGAAAAGGGAGTTAGCAAAGCGAATAAAACTTTTTTAAAGAATAAATAAATACGGCCGATGAAACCTTAGAATCATTTGTTAGCTTTCTAAGAAAGGAAATGTTTGACATCATTTAAGCTACGGGTGGCTGGTTGTGAAATTTAACAAAAAATACATTTCAAATTCTCCCGTCTTTCGACGTATCACGTCTCTTCAATGTGGCTAGACATTTGTAAGTTACCTACAGCCAGGATAGAAACCCGATCGATTCAGCCGGACAGCTAACCACTCGGCTATCGTCACCTACAGAATGGAAGTGGTTTTTAACTGTTTTAATACACACATCCATCAGTATGTAAAGTCTGTCATAGAGTGCTCCATCCTTTTATAGGAGAGCGTTCCGTTTAAGCTTTATTTGGCCATCGTCATAATATATTATATATATACATATATATATATATATATATATATATATATATCTTATTATAATGGAGATTGTGTTTTTCTGTCTGTAACCGAAACTATATATTACTACTCAAGTCACAATTCTCTTGTTATTTACACCACATTCTCCACGATTTTATTTATATTCAAACCTCAATTATTAATAAAATTGCTTCACCTTTTTATTAGTGTGTCCATATCTACATACAAATAACATGCAATTGTATTATATATACAAAAAATAGCGGTTTACAGTGTGAATGGGAAAGCTAATTTGCATATTGATATTAAAAATGTGATTTTATTAAATAGTGCTTAGTATTATTGATTTCTAATTGTCTGGTTTTTTTTTAATGAATATAAGCAAAAATCTCTTCAATGAATCTTAAATGAAATCCATTAACAAGAAAAAATAAGTGTAATTTTATTCTTTATTTCCTAATTTAACTAAATAGTTAAATAAGTAAAATTCAGCAATGAAAGACGGGAGTGATGGAAGAGTAAGTTTCATTTCTATTTTTCTATTATAACCCCACTCTGTTTCAAATCTTTTTATATGCCTCTTATTAGACTTTTTAATTTAATACGATATTTCATTACATTAAAACTTAAATACTTGCACCCGGAGGGTGCATATATTTGCTAGTATATATAATTGTGTGTGTGTGTGTGCTGTGTGTGTGTGTGTGTGTGTGTGTGTGTGTGTGTTTGGGTGGGTATGTCGATGTCGGTGTTGGCGTGGGAGGGAGTTTTTGGATGTAAAAGGAAGTTACTGTTATCAGCCAGGAAAATAGAATTACCATCAAATTCCATCTGAAGCTACTTGTGTTCACGTCCTACTAATGCCCCTGAGAAAGGCATGAATCCCTGTACTTATTCCTATCGCCAGATATCTTGATAAAACTTTTAAGAAGGTAAGGGAGCATGATGGTAAAAAAAGGTCTCAAAAACGGCCTTAGGCTGGCAAGGCAGTACATGTACGAAAAGATTATCCGGCATTTAAACCGGAATTACTAGAAAACCGGTTATTTTTGTAATCTGACTTCATAAGGTCGGACGACGGAGTTGACTCGAAATTGACTTCCGATTGACCAAAACTATTTAATCATTTGAAAAATCTAAAAATTTAAACTATTAAAAAAATCTATTAAAAAAAAAACTATTTAATCATTTGAAAAATCTATTAAACTATTTAAAAACTATTTAATCATTTGAAAAATATTTAAAACTATTTAAAAAACTATTTAATCATTTGAAAAATCTATTAAAACTATTTAAAAAATATTTAATCATTTGAAAAATCTATTAAAACTATTTAAAAACTATTTAATCATTTGAAAAATCTATTAAAATATCATTTGAAATTATTATTCAACTAATTAATCAAACTAGTAGTAGTCGTTGTCAGCGAGGCGGCCTAATGTCGGTAACAGCCAGACAACGAGGGAGTCTATCCCCTTTTCACTAGCGCTAGACCAAGGAGATTATTTTAGTATCTGAGGTGGAGCGCCACACCTACAATCAGCTCCTCACCTTACCGCACAGATGCCTGTGATACTCATACACTGAGTTGGCGAGGGTCGGTATCGAACAGGAATCTTGTGATTGCCTAGTCAATGTGCTCTACCAACTGAGCTAAGTGTATTAGATTAAAAATCAACGATGTAGAGTCGCTTTTATTCAAGTTTAGCATAATTATTTATATTTTTAAACAGTTTTGTTTTATGTTTGCCTTTCCTATTCGTGTATTAACATCGCTTTCTGTGGATGAGATATTACTACCTAGGTATGTGAATTGTTCTACTGACTTTAGAGGTTTATCGTTGAGTGTGGAGATGTCTCCTTTCTTTTTGAAATCTGATCTCACTGACAAGTTAAAGCGACAATTCTACCAAGTTGTGGTTGTATCAGTGTTGCTGTATGGCTGCACCACTTGGACCCTAACGAGGCGCCTTGAGAATAAGCTAGATGGGAACAGCACAAGAATGCTGCGTGCGGTCTTGATCAAGCCGTGAAAGAGCACTCCACAAGGAAGCAGCTGCACGGCCACCTGTCCCCCATCTCACAAACCATCCGAGTGAGACGGACAAGGCATGCTGGGCACTGCTGGAGGAACAATAACGAACTAATAAGCGACGTTCTCTTGTCAAAGCCAACACATGGACATGCTAATGTGAGCCGCCCACCAAGGACCTACATTGAGCAACTCTGCGAGGATACTGGATGCTGCACAGTGGACCTCCCTGGTACAATGAATGATAGAGAAGGTTGGCGAGAGATTATCATGGATATCCGTGCTAATTGCGCGACATGATGATGATGATGATTTATCTTTTATTTACTATGACTTACTACGTTCGGCTAGAAACCGCAAGGTTCCCAGTTCGAAACCGGCTCTCCCCAACTCAGCGTATGGGTAGCACAGGGATCAGTGCAGTAAAGTAAGGAGCTGATGGTAGGTGTGGCGCTCTACCTCAGATGCAAAAACCATCTACTTGGTCTAGCGCTAGAGAAAAGGGGATATATTCCCTCGCTGATTGGCTGATACCTACTTTAGGCCACCCCGACGACTTTACTACCTTCTTGACACCGAGCTTGGCGTACGGAAGACGATTTCGAGATCGTTCGAAGATCTGAAATACCTTCGAAAACCACTAAAATTTAATAGATATTTTTTTATAAAAGTTCAATTTCATTATTTTTCAGACATAGCCTTAACCTATTTTTAGTTGTTTTGTTTTGTTTTTTAAACTGGGTGACCGTAGAGATTGAATAAATTCTCATAGCAACTGACCCTACAATTCCATGATGAGTAGGGGTGGGGAAGAACAGATGTATTCATACCTTGTTTCTTTTTAAAGAGCATTAGCGCCAAGTTGAAACGCAAACAGCATCAACTGATGTTGCTATGCCCGTTTCCTATGTGATAACCGTAAAATACTATAGATTAAATTGATTAAAAGAAATCGCCATTCGCTTCAACCACTTCGGACGACTTGTGTGTGTACGAGTGAAAGTTGGGGGTCTCATGTGTATGTTATGCGACAGGACGTGTAAAAGCAAAGCTGGACTTCTGAGCCATTTGCGTGCTCACAACAGAACATTGTAAAAGTGGCCTTCTTCTGTGAAGAAGTGGCAATCACCATATATATATATATTATATATATATATTAATATGTGTGTGTGTGTGTGTGTGTGTGTGTGGTGTGTGTTAGTGTAGTTTAAGTCTGTGTATGTGTGTGTGTGTGTGTGTGTGTGTGCGTGTGTGTGTGTGTATGTGTGTTGTGTGCATTATGAAGCATTATGAATATTTTGTAATGACATATTATGCAATCAAGATATATAAATGTCCCTTTTTATACAATGAATCCTGTAAAGTAATGGTTTGTGAGGATACCGGTCCTCGCCAACTCAGCGTATGAGTAGCACAGGGATCTGTGCGGTAAAGTAAGGAGCTTGTGATAGGTGTCGTGCTCCATCTCAGATGCTAAAACAATCTGCTTGGTCTAGCGCTATTGAAAAGGGGATAGACTCCCTCGCTGACTGGCTGATACCGACTTTAGGTCGCCCCGTCGACTTTACTTACTTTTTACTTTATTATCGTTAAAGGTCACCAAAACAACCGTTAAGCTTTATGTCAAGTAGCGATTGAACAGACACTAGGTAAGTAAAAATACGTATCGCAATACACTGTTCATAATATGATATATATCACGATGACCGTAATAGAAAATATAGAAACTGATTATGTTTATACAATATATCCTTATGATCCTATAAATAAAAATACATAAAAAGAAACATCTTCGCTGACAAGAAAATATAAAAAATATGAAAGAAAACGACGCGTTATGATTTTTTGCCATGTTTAGAAGATTCTTCGGGTCCCGGTCGTTTTCAACGTCTTCATCTATCTATTATCTATGCATATATAAAGGGCAGTTGTGTGGATCTCTATGTCCGGAGGAAACTTCAAAAATAAAAACAATTAACGACAAAGTAAATATATATATACACATTACATATCACCAGGGCTTGGTTTTTGAGCAAAAATTATGAAGATTTTATTTATATTCGTGAAGATAATTAAAAAAATGAAATTTAAATGATAACAGCATGGAATTTTTTGCATTTAGTATTTTAAATAGGAGACATTAAATTTTCTTTTCAGATTGTCTTTTTTACACGTGGATTTTAATGGGGCATCCTGTGAGGATCCATGTCACAATTCAACAATAATGGATCAACAATAACGAGACTACCTTTTTTACCCCACCCCCTCTACCTAGGCGATGCCGGGTAGCTGCTTCTAGTACATATATAAAGGGTAGTTGGTGTGTATGTATGTCCGGATGAAACTACGAAAATAAAACAATTCATGACAAAGTAAATACACATACACATTCACTATCATCAGATCTTGCTTTTTGAGCAAAAATAAGGAAGATTTGATTTATATTTATGAAGATAATTAAAAAATGAAATTTAAATAGTAACACTATGGAATTTTTTGCATTTAATATTTTAAATCGGAGACACTGATTTTTCTTTTCAAATTGTCTGTGCAGTTTTTTTTTTCTTTTTTTTTCTTCTTTTTCTGACGCCCCACCAAGCCGGATCAACGCTGGGTCTTTTTTACGTATGGATTTTAATGGGGCATCCTGCGAGGATCCAACTCATAATTCAATAATAATGGATCTGCGAAACTAACTTTTGCCCCCCCCCCTCCCAGCCCCAATCTACCCTGACAACGCTGAGTAGCCACATCTAGTTCTATAATAAAAATGTCCTTTTACTATAAGAATACTATTCTCAGAACATTTGTTCCAGAACCTTATGAGTTCTTTTGAAGACCCCGCTATACGCACTATTTTAACCCCCTCCCCCCTTTATAAATGTTTATTCTGAAAGTTAAGTTGATTATGATAAATCAAACATTGCTTATCTTTCAATTTGTCGCTCATTTGAACTCTTTTTTCTAAGAAGAACGAGAAAAAAGGTAAGAATACACTTAAAAAATGAATTACGAGAAAATTATGAAAGGAAGATTGAGTGTCTGTGGGGATTCAAATAAAATTAAAATTAAAGTTAAAAATTGAAAAAAGTAACAAACTCCCATGAACCTTCACCGGAAGAACACACCGAGCATGCGTGAGGAAAAGGACACACTTCCGACACCCAAGAGAATCTATTGGCCATTCAAGTTTAGGCCTTAACTGTGTCTAGTCACAACTACTGGCCAGGGAGAAATATCCTTGCCATGACCGGTAAATAAAGTCTTAAATCATAAAATCACCTTCTGTCTTTGTCTCTTTCTTTTCGTTCCTTGAATTCCTTCCTTTTCAGCGCGACCACCGAAATAAGGTGGGGTTACAAGTAAAACCCTAGGAATACACCTCAGGATTAACCACAGCCACCTTTTAAACCTAAAACACAAAACCCCTTACCACCCCATATGTTTGTTTTGATTTTACTTTGTCTTGTTTTATGGCATATCAAACTCAGTGGGTCATTTAATGCTGACAAAGTTTTGAAATAAATTCATTTTTAATGGATATACAATTTTTTTATAAACACATTTTTCAATTTAACCCATAGAAATTTATTCTACGATTTTTGGCATATTCAAATTTTGAGTGTATTTATTCAATAAAATTTGAACATGCAACATTAGACAGTCCTCATTGTTTTTTAAAACAAATTTTAATAAATACATGACTGGTATTATATATCTATATATAGTTTGTTTTATTTTAATACATATCTAAAGTTTACATTTGAAATTGTTTTATTTTTTAATACTTTAATGAATTTGATGATTTTACTTACTTAGGGTACAAACTCGCTGACATTGAATTTTTTACTCCCACCCCTCAGGCAATATGTTTCAAAAATCTATTTTTACATCGCCCGGCGATAACAAACCCTAACCCATAACAAATAACCGGATATTGACGGTGTAAATGAAAAACATGTCCTTTCTTAATCGAGATCAAAAAGGGGTGCCTAAAGGTCATATGGTCCTATATATTTGGGTAATTACATTCAACACACCATAAGGTCACATATATTAAGGCAGAAAAACAAAGAACTCATAAATTCAACAAATAATAATTGTATTGAAACAAAAGATTACAATAATCAAGAATACTGATCAAAGTCCTGCTGAATAGGCTTTTTTAAATGTTCATGTAATAATATAATAAGAAGGTGTTGAGTTGACTCCAACTGAGAAAGAAAGGGTAATGTTCAAAATCAAATCAGCAGTCAAGTTACTTTGAGAGAGAGAAAGATATAGCTTATAGCAGGAGAGAGAGAAAGATATAGCTTCAGCAGGAAGGAAATATTTCTTAAAACGAGAAGCGTGGAGTATTTAGGGAAGTTGGTTCTTTCTCTGTTGTTCTTCGAAAAACCTTCTCTTATATAGAGTCTAGATAGGCTCCAAAATAGGTCTTTTTGATAAACTTCTTTTTAGGCGCGAACGCCTCTGATTGGTTGAAAATTATCATTTTTAATATTTCTATTTTTCTCTCTAGCTGCGCCAATCCTCATGCGCAAAGCGTTTATTTTCGTCATTTTATTTTTGCTTTCAAAGCGTTAACTTCCGGCTCACCTCAACGTCATGCACCTTTAAAAACAATTCTATGTAGAACTAATGTTGTATATCAAATTTTATGCACTTTGTTAGATTGTATTTCCAACATCAATGACAATAAAACAACACTTAATTCATACATCGGACATACCACTACAACCCCCTCTCATAGACTAACTTGCCATTTATCTAACCCGCCCTGTCGTCTGGGGCGTTAGAATGTACCGAAGACACCTCTGCAGAGGGATAAGACTCCCCCAATGGGGCTACCTGCTGTCCGTGGGTGGCGATCCGTGATGCTTAAGGATAGAGCCCAGGTGGATGAGCAGTTCATGACTTGCAATATTCCACTTTGGCTCTATCTTGGGCAAGACGGGCAGTCGGAGAGGCTCCCTCCGATCAATCGGTTGGTCACGTCAAGCCCTAGCACCTATATGATTTTCCCAACCCTATTGCCCTTATGGCAAGCCCCAACCCCTTTTTATCATATGGGTACTAGAAGGCGGTGACTGAGGGTCTACATGTCCTGGGAATGACGTTAAACTATATCTGATGGTGAGGTTCCAGTTTTGGAGGTTTGGGGAATGTGGAGCACCCCTTCATCATTTATCTAAAGCGAGTGCCATTCGCACGTACAAGAACAAATGTATTGTGGAAGACCAGAACATTTCCATGGGTATTCGACAAATTCTAGTTAACAATAGTAAAATATCATATAGCATTAATTGCAAAAAAGACTCCAAGTATTAGAAGCGGTACTTTTAAAGAATAGACAACCTACATTAAACAAAAAAATATTTTAGTTTGGAGATGAGAGTCTTAAATGCATTTCATATAGGTACAACTCCTATGCCTCAGTTGATTTAGAGTCACGTGATCCTTAGTTGCTATATGTACACTTCAAACCAGCACCAATGGCCTACGCGTTTATACACGCCCAACTAAACATTCTTTTAACACAGAATCAACCCAGCACAACATAGAAGCACCTATGTCTTCGAAAATAACCGAAGGTACTCGAAAGTACCTGTACTCGGACTACCCAAATAGAGAATTTAGACATTTCTTAAACAGCCTATAACCACACTTGCGACATCTCGTTCGCCAAAAAGCAAAGCTTGATATAAAGCTAAACACTAAATCATTATCTGTCATTTTGATAACACACACACAAACACATACATGTGTGCGCGCACACACACGCGCACAAATACATGTGTGCGTGAATAGAAGATTGAGAGTGATATATATATATATATATATATATATATATATATATATATATATATATATATATATATATATATATATATATATGGTAGAATGTATATATATATATATATATATATATATATATATATAGGTAGAAATGTGAGGAGGTTAATCCAATTCCATAACATCCCGTATATATATATATATATATATTATATATATTATACTATCAAAAGCTGATATAGCCAACAGGTAGCTGATATAGGCAGCAGGCAAGCCCCTGCTAATGCACCCAGCAGCAGGAGCAGCTATGAGATGCTTTTAGAAAATAGTTTGATTTTTGTTTAATTAATTAATTATATACCTTAATCCCTAAGAATCAAAACAAATTTGGTGTTTCTTAGTTAGAAGGATATTAACAGGTATGAACGATTTCGAATCTGAATGAGGTCTTTTTCCTCAGTTATAGGTCGACACCTACATACCAAACTTTTATATATATATATATATATATATATATATATATATATATATATATATGTGTGTGTGTGTGTGTGTGTGTGTGTGTGTGTGTGTGTGTGCACGCGTGTGTGATTGTATTGGTATGTATCCGTGAAAATGTGCGTACCTTTCAAACCTTCTAATTAAATGCCAGTGTCAGCAAATCCGACCAAGTTCCAAGTGATTTCGCTTCCCTTAACACCCAACCGACCCTAATTCTACTCCTCAAAGAAAGCCTAAAAGAAAAGAAAAGAGAAACATACAGAGAAAAAAATTAAGAAACAAAAACTGAACTTTCGTTCAGTCCCATAAACTCAAGAGACTGTTTGAAAAACGGTAGTGCCCCATCTGAGCGTTCTCTCAAAAGTCACGTGGCATGCAAATATCGTGCAAACGAAAAAAGCAAAGTTTACTGTGCGGGAGAAAGTTGGCAGGTTGAAGGGTACTCCTGGGATAAAGGGGTGGTGTGTGGCAACGAGATGTCAGCAACAAGAACCCCCTAGCGGGAACCGCCCTTTAAAATGATGTTTAGAAGAAGAAGAAGAAAAAGAAGAAGATGAAAAAAAGAGGAAAAATTCCGAAACAATTCACCAACTTCATTTTAATCCTTTCTTCTTCTTCTTCTTCTTCTTCTTCTTCTTCTTCTTCTTCTTCTTCTTCTTCTTCAATAATTTTTAATCACTTCTTCTTCCTCTTCTTCTTCTTCTTCTTCTTCTTCTTCTTCTTCTTCTTTACAACTCTAAATCACTTCTTCTTCTTCTTCTTCTTCTTCTTATTCTTCAATAATTTTTAATCACTTCTTCTTCTTCTTCTTCTTATTCTTATTCTTCTTCTTCTTCTTCACAATTCTAAATCACTTCTTCTTCTTCTTCTTCTTCTTTCACAATTCCTAATCACTTCCTGCCTTCCATTCTTCTCCCCCCTGCGTTTCTTTTCCCCTCCACCCACCTCTCTCTCTCTCTCTCTCTCTCTCTCTCTTCTCTCTCTCTCTCTCTCTCTCTCTCTCTCTCCAACACCTTTTCATTTTCTTTGTTCTACTTTTTCTTCTTCATTAATCTCATTATGCTTTTTCTTTTCTCTTGCCTATTTAGTTTTTCCCCCTTTTTTTTCTTTCTTTCTTTTTCTTTTTTGTCATTCTTTTCTCGTTTTTCTTTCCTCCATTTTTCTCTTCACACTTTCTGCCCTTTTTTTTTTCAACCACAAACTGGTAGAATATGATTAGTTTGCCTTCAATCCCGATGCGGTGATGGGGAAGGGAAGCCATGTTTCATCACCCTCGTGTTTATTTCTGGTCAAACTCAATAGCATTGGAGTCTCCGAGCCAATTACTACTCGAGATTTGCGCGCCTCTCGCCAGGGGGAGCTGCTATGTCAACAAAAATGCCGCTATCAGTTGGCAAGCCGAAGAATGGTGGAATCGAATATCTGTTTATTTTACTCGGTATGCTATTTACTGCGAGTTGGATCTCGGAGACACAGACAAACATTCTACTGCTTCGCGACCACACACGAACGAACCGGTGATGCTGATGATGATAACGGGGATAGTTCGGGAGTAATGATGATACTGCTGCTAATACCTTGGCACAGTGGTAGAAGGGGTTGGGGTGTGGAGTGTAGAAGAGAAGAGAAGAGAAAGACTGAAAAAGAAAGAGAAGAAGAAAATAGAATTAATAAACGTAAAAAGTATAAGTAGTAGTAGTGGTGGTAGTAGTAGTAGTAGTAGTAGTAGTAGTAGTAGTAGTAGTGGAGTTGTATGAAGTTAAGCAAGCGGGAACAATGAAGTTTGCTTTAGATTGACTGATGAACGTTTCAAAATAAAGAAAAGCAAAATCAGTGAGAAGAACATTCCAAACGTTTAAAGCAAACTGAAAGCGAATTCTTAACAAAAGGACGGTCTTTAAACAAAAGCTTCAGAAGCCGACAAGCAATGTGCAAACCAAATTTACAAAAAAAAAAAAAAAAAAAAAAAAAAATCACTAATAAACTTAGTGCTTCCTTTCTCTCTCTCTCTCTCTCTCTTCTCTCTCTCTCTCTCTCTCTCTCTCTTCTCTCTTCCCCCCGTCTCTCTCTCTTCCCCCCGTCTCTCTCTCTCCCTCTCTCTCTCTCTATCTCTCTCTCCCCTCTCTCTCTCTCTATCTCTATCTTTCTCTCCCTCTCTCTCTCTCTCTATATATATATATATATATATATATATATTATAGGGTGTCCCAAAATAAAGAGTGTATACATTATTTTTGGACACCCTGTATGTATATATATATATATATATATATATATATATATATATATATATATATATATTATCATTACTTTCCTGCAGTAAGAAATGCTAAAGAGAAACACGTGCAATGGAATTTGATGACCTCTTTTTTTCAAAAATAGTTGAATAGAAAGTGGAATTGAAAGCTATTGTTGGATCAGTCACAGATCAGTCATCTTGATAAAAAAAAATGTTTCCTTGATTGAATCTTGCGTCCTTCAGATTCCTTCTGCATTTAGATTGGGTTTTTCTTTATCTAGTTTAGGCACGAACTGATTTTTGGAAACTTTATAGTGTTGTTAAACATTCCAGTATCCATTATATACAGGCATATGAGGAGGGAAGAATTGAGTAAATCCGACAAAATGTGATTGAAAATAGAGGAAAAAGTAGATATAACAACACAGCAACTAAATTCAATTGATATTTCGCTTCGGTATTTAGTTGAGGCTTCTTTAGAATTTTCTGAGGCTTTTATGAAGAAGCCTCAACTGAATACCGAGGCGAAATATCAATTGAATTTAGTTTCCGTGTTGTTCTATCCACTTTTCCTCTACTTTCAACCAGATAGAAGCATATACATAATATGTGAAGACACATATTTGTTGGTTTGTCAGTGTTTGTATGTAACGATTAAAAAGCAATGTTTGGTTTGGGTTGGTTAGTTTTACGGCATATCAACTTCAGTGGGTCATTTAATGCCGACAATGTTTTGAAATAAATTCATTCTTAATGGATTCTCAATTTCTTTTTATAAACTCATGTTTTTCTATTTAACCCATAGATGGGACCCTAACAGGTACTACCACTCCAGGCCAGAGTGGACCTGGGAGCAATGGTGATGACGGGGTGCTCCACATTCCCCAGACCTCCAGAACTGGAACCTCACCATCAGATAGAGTTTAACGTCATATCCAGGACATGAAGACCCTCAGTCACCGCCTTCTAGCACATATATGATAAAAATGGTTGGGGCTTGCCATAAGGGCAATATGGTTGGGGCAATCATATAGGTGCTAGGGCTTTACATGGCCAGCCGATTCATCGGAGGGGGCCTCTCCGACCGCCCGTCTAGCCCAAGATAGGGCCAAAGTGGGGCAATCATATAGGTGCTAGGGCTTGACATGGCCAGCCGATTGATCGAAGGAGGCCTCTCTGAGTGCCCGTCTAGCCCAAGTAAACGGTGTGCTGCATGTCATGGACTGCTCAGCCATCTCGATTCCGTCCTTAAACATCACGGGTCGCTACTCACAGCCAACAGGTGGTCCCATTGGTGGAGTCTTACCCCTCTGCATAGGTGCAGTCGGTGTATTCTAATGCCCTGTCGACAGGACAGAGCAAAATTTGGAATAAAATAAAAAAGCAGTTTGGAAAATCAGATTGATATGTTTCACTATAGATCTAACGTCATCAGAATCAAATTATTTGGCATTCTGATGATGTCCAATTTTTGTGAGTGGTCACAAGTTAATGTAAACTTAATTTAAAACATGATTTCAGGAATTCTATGATATGAAAAAAATATTGGAGTTTTCTTTAATCTTATTTCTTTTAAATGATACAAAGTTTTTTTTTAACGATAAAATAACTTTTAGAAACAATTCGTAACTTTTCCAGTCATGGGTTCATTTATCGCGTCATTTATGGATGTCCATTTAATATATGTCGTTGTTACGCTCCTAATTAATTTTCTTAGAGATTTAATGAATTTCATATTTATTAAAGTAAGCATTTATTTATCAAAGTAAATATTAAATTAATTGAATAACTTTATTTAAATTTTGAAGAATAAAATAAGTTTATATCAATTAAAATTAAAAAGAATACCAAATGAAATTAAACCGTACTTTAAAAAAATAAATGTAAACGAAATCCCTTTCAGTTGAGTCATACGGATAAGTTTACAGTCTTTAAAACTTAAACTAAGACAAGTTTATATGACGATTTCTTGTTTGTAAATAGTTTTCTCGCAAAAATCTATACGTTGGATCACTAATACCGGGCATGTATTTATTCAAACTTGTTTTAAAAAACACTGTGGACTATCCTTTGTTGCGTACTCTGATATATATATATATATATATATATATATATATATATATATATTATATATATATATATATATATATATTATATAAAAACAGCGTTTTCATATTTTATGAAGTAATGATATTGACTATAAATTAAATACTCATTGATAAAGTTACTTAATTCCTGTGAAATTACTGTGGACGTAAGCAGTGACATAGTTTTGCTTACAGAAAAATAGAGACTGAATCTCTATTAATATATATATATATATATATATATATATATATATATATTATTGGGGAGAATATGTGCTTAATTGAAGTCGTGCCTAATTTGAAAATTAAATTTTGATT
>CM042137.1:154104902-154109902 GCA_023376005.1 Doryteuthis pealeii
CTCGGCAAACAGCGTATTGAGAGCACTGGATATGTGTGGGAAAGTAAGGGGCTGATCGAAGGTGTAACGCTTCACTTCAGACGCAAAAAAAAAAAATCTCCTTGGTCTAGCGCTAGTGAAAAGGGAATAGACTCCCTCGCTGATTAGCTGATACCGACTTTAGGCCACCCCGACGACTTTACTTACTTATATTGCGAGAAGCCATCTTTAGATTGCAGGGGAATTATTTCTAAGCATTCCAGTGTTCAAGTCTTATGCGTCAGAGTTTGAAAAGCTACTTTAAATCCAGTCGAGTATTTTGTTCGACTAAGGGGGGGGGAGGAGGTGATACGGATTTGGATGTCAGCGCTGAGAAGTTCTTCATAGACTTTCAGAGATTTGTTTAGCACGGAAGAAAAAATTGCTTTTAAAAAAAGAGAAAAAAAACAACAACTCTTGTTTTTAATTGTTTTAAACGAAATAACCTGTTGAAAACCTGGGCTGAGCGATCTTATTCATCAGAATACAATTTTGTAATATATATATATATATATATATATATATATATATATATATATATAAACGTCGAAACACGGTGTCAGTGAATGACTTTATATATATATATATATATATATATATATATATATATATATATATATATATATTATATATATATATATTAAAATAAGTGTATTTTGGCAGCATTTTTTCTTTTATACAAGTTTTGTTGAACTGTACAGACAATTCCTGTCGGACAAGTTTCTGGTTGATCCGTTCCAATTTTCGGGCCATCTTTCTGGTGTCAAGGTGTAACTGGTATAACTTGTATATATATATATATATATATATATATATATATATATATATATATATATATATATATAAAGTCATCCACAGATACCGTGTTTCGATGTTTCACGTCTCATCAGTGTGGCTAGACACAGCAACTACTTTTGACCATGAGCGAAACCCGACTGAATTTTCATCAGCCCGGTTCCATAACCTCTCGGCCGTCGACAGCTGCCAAAAAGAAGCGGTATTTTAACTGATAGATACCTACCTCGGTGTTTATATTTTTACGATCACCAGAGAGATCAAATCTGTAAACCACAGACGATCGTTGCTTTATACTGACAAGCTACTGTTTTTCACCATTCTGAAAATGTCCTTCATTGAAGCTAGAACTCGGCTTTTAGTCTTGATGATGGTCTAAATGGCCGAAACGTTGCATCGTCGACAATAAACATCCAGTTTCCATAACATCCCGTGTTTGTCTACTTTTATCCACATATTGTCGGCTTAACATCCTCATATTTCTCCCATATATATATATATATATATATAATATATATATATATATATATATATATATATATATTGGTTTGGTGGTTGGTTTTGAATGCTATCACAATGCAAGTGTAAAGAAAAATAAGGTAACTATGGTGTTGTTTGTTAACCTGATTTATTCTTAATATTTCGAGATAAAAATCCCTTCAACAGAAGATCTCCAGAACTGAAGTTGTTCTAATGGCACTTTCTTTACACTTGAATTGGGATAGCCTTCAAAACCAACCACCAAACCAATATAAACACAATGCTTCAAGCAAATTATGAAACCCTTTTATATATATATATATATATATATATATATATATATATATATATATTATATATATATATATATATATAATTTAATATACCAAGGGTGTTGGTAAATCCTTGCCGTGAGAAAAAAACCCAGCAAATAGTTTGATTGTAAAAATATACTACCAAACATCAACCGGGGAGAAAAAAATTTTTGAAAAAAAGTAAAGACTAAGATAGTCGTACCAACAAAAAATAATCTATTGGTACAGTATTTGGCCAAAAGAAAAAACAATTTATATGTATATATATGTATATAAGATATATATATATATTCATATAACCGCTAGGAGAATAGCTAATAAGTAAAAAGTGCTCAATACCTAAGTAGAGCAAATAATAAAGATAAATCTAATGAGTCAGACGAACCTACTATTAGTTTCGCTTAATGCTCTTCGGGGCTAAGATTTGACTCAGTTAGATCTTAGCCCTGAAAAGCATTAAGCGAAACTTTTAGTAGGTTCGTCTGACTCATTAGATTTATCTTTATATATATATATATATATATAAGGCGGGTATAAAAACCGTAGCAAACATCTAGCATCATCGGGCACCTTGTCGATTGTCTTCAGTTCGTATTTGGTGTTACACGGAGTTTGGTTGACCTCTCGCTCAACTGAGCCCCGCATGTAATAATCAAGGGGATTGCAATCTATGGAGTTGGTCAGATGTGGTTGCAGAATTTTTCTCACAGCCAACACTTAGTTCTCCTGCAAATGTGGCATGGCCGGTATCTCACCAACAAATGTAGAGTGGGGTCCTGAAGAGATCATTTTTTGATTGAAACCATGGTAGACCCTTTATTTTTCCTCTAACAATAATATTATTAGTATTATTACTGCTCTATATTTTTAATATATTGAGCACTTTTGGATTATTTACTGACGCCACTGCGACGGAAAAGTTAAAGCGGCAATCGGATACTATATATATATATATATATATATATATATATATAATTGATAATTTTGAATCATATTACCACGACCAGACAAACACCATTTGCGACATCCGGAGCACTGGACAGCTGTTTCGACCTCCTTTGGTCTCATCAGCAGTGCATACCACAATCTCCGCCATTAGAGATTGAACCAGTGGACCACAGCGTGAAGAGCGGGGACTTAACACACTGGGCCACCAGCCCATGCCACAAACATGCTGTTAAAATGAAAACATTTTATAACATATTCATAGCTGATATTGAACAATATTTCGATTTTATAAAAATCATCTTTAGAGATTGTTTATACTCCGTGTTGTTAAGAGCGGAGACAAAAGTCATATGAGTCCAAAACAAAAACCTTGATGTTGCGAAAAATTCAATATATATATATATATATATATATATATATATATATATATATATATAAATATATGTATAAAATTTTTTTTTTAAATATATATATATATAATATTCAATATATATATATATATATATATATTATTATATATATATATTTAATATACCAAACTTTTTGGTAAATCCTCGCGGTGAGAAAAAACCCAGCAAATAGTTTGATTGTAAAAATATACTACCAAACATCAACCGGGAAGAACACATTTTTTTGTAAAAAAGAAAAGACCAAGATAATCGTACCAACAAAAAATAATCTATTAGCACAATATTTTGGCCAAAAGAAAAAACAATTTATATGCATATATATATATAAGATATATATATTCATACAAAACCGCCAGGAGACTAAAGCTAATAAGTAAAAAGTGCTCAATACCTAAGTAGAGCAAATAATAAAGATAAATCTAATGAGTCAGACGAACCTACTAAAAGTTTCGCTTAATGCTCTTCAGGGCTAAGATCTTAGTAGGTTCGTCTGACTCATTAGATTTATCTTTATATATTTATATATAGTGCGATGTGTAAACTGATATCTCACTTTATCAGATATATTTATCAAAATTACATGAAAATATCTTAAATACTATAGATTAGATTTATGAAAAGAAATCGCCATTCGCTTCGACCATTACCTTCGGATGACTTCGGAATGTCCTCCAAGACTTTCCGAGAATCTCCTTGTTTAAATTACTGAATGTTGCTCGCCTTCTGTTCGTCTTTGGTATTACACGCGCCCCACATATAATAATCAAGGCAATTGCAATCTATAAAGTTAAACGGCCGATTATGTGGTTGCAGAATTTTTCTCACAGTTTGAACACTGGGTTCTCCTGATTGTGTGACATTGTGCAAAGTCTTGTTGCCAAACAAAGAGCCTTTCAGAAGTCACCCACTCAAGTCCAGGCCAGTACCACCTGATGTAGGCCTCCATGTTGAGTGTGAGGCCATGTGGGAAGATCAACGTGGACTTAGTGTTTGCTTTTCATCACTGTCTAGGGGATTACATGGCCACCCTTCTTTGATTTCGAGCTTAATCTCATTCAAAGAAATGTTGAATGTTAATTTGATATGATTGGGCAGGATAGGCCAGCCTCTGGAATTATACAAACGTTTGTGTTATAAATTCACGTAAAAGCAAAATGAGAGGTGATTAAAGTTAATGGCTATTAAAGGAAAACAATTTTCTTTAATAACTCATGGTACCAACATCTATTAATAATGGAGATTCGCTTCCAGTTTTTGTTTGTAACAAAAATTACGTCACTGCTTACGTCACATTACCCAAAATCGTCATAACATAGAAAAAATAATTTTTATTTTGTTCTAGTATAAACTAATATTTATATATATATTTTTAAGCGGCGTGGTTTGAATCCAGAGTTTACCTTCTCCTTCACTGGTTACCTTAGCAAGACTAAATATACCAGTCTGTCCTACTATTTACCCATAGTTGGGGGAGAACAAATGGATTCATGTCTTTCCCAAAGGCATTAGCACAAAGTAAAACGAAAACAGTCTCACCTAGGATTGTATTTCCTACGATACTAACCGTTACGTAAAAGCAAGCGTCCAAAGTTTTAGTTATGTGTTTAGATGTACATTTAAGTCAAAATTAGAGGAAGCTGACACATGTCGAAATCAGCCCGACAGATTTTAAAAAAATCAGTACATAATATTTTTATAGAGAAGCGCGGTGGTGTACTGGAAATAGACTCGTCGACCCAAGTTCAAATCCTGGACGAAGCCACAGTTCATAGAGTGCTAATACCCTTGGGAAAGGTATGAATCCAACTATTCTCTCTCCAGCTATGAGTAAATAGTAGGGCAGACTAGGCTCTTTAACCTTTGTTAGACAACCAGTCTAGGAGAAGGAAAACTCTGAATTCAAACCTCTTAAATCTCTGCTTGGGGTGGTCACTAGTAGGATTGGAGATATTTTTTTTCTTTTGTATTTATCTGTCTGTGTGTGAGTGTCTCTGTCTCTATGCGTGTGTGTGTGTGTGTGTGTTTATCTGTCTGT